>CM053508.1:112930613-112967733 GCA_028627145.1 Eidolon dupreanum | reverse complement strand
CTTCTATCCTGACTTCAAAGAAGTTAAGGAAATTTTGATGATAAAGCATAATTAGTTATAGTTGCTTGCTTGTATTAGAGGTCCTAATTTTATTCTCTTTAATTCATCATGTTGTATCCATGTCTCATTCAGTTTGCTACTTCAAATAGAGAAATTCTAAGTTAACAAGTCATTCTGATTAGCCAGAACTTTCCTATTTCTTAGTATCTAGTTACTTGAGTCTCTATATGATACTCTAATCTGGCACTGTGTGGGTTAAGCAAAGATGACAGCCTTGCCTGAGCCGACTAGAGCATGAACAAGCTTTATGGGAATGAAATTCATTATGAAGAACAATGAGCATTCCAATCTCATTCTTGCAGTTCATATTTTCTATTAAAACACAAATGTCTTCTGGGAAGAATCAGCAAAGCAGACTTGGAGTTGTTGAAAATGTGAAAGTCAAGCTAAAAATGTGTAGGTACATCTATATCTCAGAATGGGAAATAAACCATAATTTTAGTTTTTATGTTTCTAAGTGTTTTGAAATAAGTGTCCATAAAAGTCTAGACTAATGTGGAGGGATTTAGAAAAACAAATGGCTGAGCTGCTTTCAGTAAATCCCATTTAAAGGGATAAAACTGCTGAAGAAAATGTAAACAAAAATCTGTAAAAGATTAAGATTTATTTGGGACTGTGTGATTTAATTAGATCCAAACACATGAAAGCTGTGTTATCCAATATGGTAGCTAATAGCCAACTATATCTAATTGTTGTTCAGATTTTCTCTGAGACTATAATCTTCTTTTGATTTAAAACATTGTCTTATATCTCTCTTGCCCATACACGACACTGTCTGCCTCAGCTGTCTCCCTGACCAGCTGCCAGCAGAGAGCAAGGCATAAAATCAGAATCTCAGGGAGGGAAATAACCCAAGGCTTACATTGTCTGGTCCCAAACTTTCCATTAAAGAAAACCCTTGAGTTCTAGACTAATTCACTCTATCCTTAGGCAAATGTAAAGTTTTCTTTTTACTAAGTTAGAATCAGATTGATAGCTGTCAACAATATTTCCAATTTTATACCCTCCAGAGCCATCATTGGATGTGTCTAATCTTTCTTCTGTCCAATATTTCTTTAAATACTTAATACAAATACTATAAAACCAGGTAAAATATCATTTTTTAGTCCTACATGGAAAGACATTACTGGACACTGCCCTTATACATGACCAGTCATTGCCTTAACAATGATAATGTGATCATCAAGGTTAATGAATATGTGTAACTGAAAGGTAATTACTATCATTTTCAAAGTTTGGCGGTTGACAGGGGAGCTGTGATCTTAGTTAAGGATTCCAACCTGATCCAGATTCAGATCTGACAATAAATCCTATGTTCTTCTATTCTACGTTCCATCACATAAATTGCAAACGCATGCCTTATTATCAACTGTATTATTCTGGGTAAATTGCACTATTTTTCAAACTCTATGTTTGTCCTTTTAAAACAGTTATCTTTGGATTGTGGAAATAACCAATACAACCCTTCCTGGAGAGTGTACTTTTGAGGAAATTGTTTTATTGTATTTTTATTTTTTAAAATTTATTTTTAAATTATAGTTGATATACCATATTGTATTAATTTCAGGTGTACAGCATAGTGATTAGATATTTATATACCTTACAAAGTGATCCCCCCAATATGTCTAGTAACCATACAGAGTTATTATAATATTATTGACTATATTTCCTATGCTGTACTCTACATCCCCATGACTATTTTGTAACTACAAATTTGTACTTCTTAATCCTCTCCCCACTTCAGTCATTCTCCCCCAAATCCAGTAACCATCAAAATGTTCTGTCTGCTAGCTTGATTCCATTTTGTTTGTTTATCCTGTTCTTTAGATTCCACTTATAAATGAAATCGTAAGATATTTGTCTTTCTCTTTCTGATTTAGTCTATTCAGCACAATATCCTCTAGGTCCATTCATATTGTTGCAGATGGCAAATTTCATTCTTTTTTATGGCCAAGTAATATTCCATGGTACATATGTACCTCTTTATCCACTTATCCACTGATGGACATACAGGTTGCCTCCATATCTTGGCTATTGTAAGTAATGCTGCAGTGAACATATGGATGCACATATCCCTTTGAAGTAGTGTCTTTTAAATTTTTTTTTGCTAAATACCCAGAAGTGAGATTACTGAGTCCTTCTTTGTCTCTTATTATAGCCTTTGTTTTAAAGTCTATTTTGTCTGGTGTAAATATTGCTACCCCAGCTTTTTTGTTTGTTTCCATTTTCATGAAATATCTTTTACTATTCCTTTACTTTCAGTCTGTGTGTGTCTTTTGATCTGAAGTGAGTCTCTTGTTGACAGCATATATAAGGGTCTTGTTTTCTTATCCATTCAGCCATCCTATGTCCTTTAATTGGAGCATTTAATTCATTTATGTTTTGAGTAATTATTGATGGATATGTAGTTACTGCTATTTTATTATTCATATTTTTTACCTTTTCCCCTTCTTGTTAAAGAAATCCCTTTAACATTTCTTGTAATACTGGTTTGGTGGTGATGAATTTTAGCTTTTCCTGGTCTGGAAAGCTCTTTATCTGTCTTTCAATTTTAAATGATAGCTTTACTGGGTAGTATAGTCTTGGTTGTACATCCTTGCTTTTAATCACTTTGAATATTTTGTACCAGTCCCTTCTGGTCTGCAAAGTTTCTGTTGAGAAATTAAACAATCTTATGGGAGTTCCCTTGTAGGTTACTGATTGCTTTTCTCTTGCTGCTTTTAAGATTCTCTGTTTCTCTTTAACCTTTGGCATTTTAATTATGATGTGCCTTGATGTGTGCCTCTTTGGGTTCATCTTGTTTGGGACTCTGCACTTCCTGGGCTTGTATGTCTATTTCCTTTGTCAGTTTAGGGAGGCTTTTCATCATTATTTCTTCAAATACATTTTCAATTCCTTGCTCCCTCCCCTTCTGGTATCTCCACAGTGCGAATGTTGGTACACTTGATGTTGTCTCAGATTCCCCTTAAACAACCTCATTTTCTTTTTGCTGTTCTAACTAGGCATTTTCTGCTTCCTTTTCTTCTAAATCAGGGGTCTCCAGCCTCCCGTACCTGTCTGTGGCCTGTTAGGAACCAGGCTGCACAGCAGGAAGTGAGCAGCAGGTGAATGAACAAAGCTTCATCTGTATTTGCAGCTGCTCTCCAGCGCTAGCATCACCACCTCAGCTCCACCTCAGATCACCAGACATTAGATTCTTATCGGAGCACTGGTCTCTTGTACCCAAAAGTTTGGGGACCACTGTTCTAAATCACTGATTTGATCCTCTGTTTCATCTAACCTACTGTTAATTCCCTTTAATGTATTCTTTATTTCAGTTACTGCATTCTTCATTTCTGACTGGTTGTTTTCTATGTTTTCTATCTCCATTTTTATGTTTTCTGTCTCTTTGTTGAAGTTCTCACTAAGATCACTGAGCATCCTTATAACCAATGTTTTGAACTCTGCCTCTGGTAGATTGCTTGTCTCCTGTTTGTTCAGTTCTTTTTCTGGAGCTTTGTTCTGTTCTTTCACTTGGGACATGTTTCTTTGTCTCCCCATTTTGGCTGCCTCCTTATGTTTGTTTCTATGTATTAGAGCTGTTATGTCTTCTGATCTTAGTAGAGTGGCTTTAGATAGTAGGTGTCTTGTGGGGTCCAGTGGCATAGTCTCCTTGTTCACCTGAGCCAGATGCTCCAGGAGTGTCCCTTCTGTGGGATGTGTGTGCCCTCCTGTTGTAGTTGAGCCTTGGCTGCTGTTTGCACACCAATGGAAGGGATCGGCCCTCTGGCTGATTGGTTGTGAGGATGGGCCATGACTACACTGGAGGAGTTGTTGTGTAGGGGCTGACTCTATGGAGCAGGATTAACTTTAGTTGGGCTCTGGTGCCTGCCCAGTCTGCCCTTTGGGTGTGTCTTTTGTGGAGGTGGTTGAGTAGTGCTCTGGTGTGGTCTGAAGCTGGGCACCAGGAGTGTTCGTTCTGGGGCCTTTTTTTGGAGGGGCCCTATTGCAAGCCAAGTTCAGCTGCTATCTGTGCCCTGACTGAGGCCACTTGGTATGAACTACAAAGTGACCTGTAGATCATTGCCACTTGTGCTGGGCTGGGAGGTGCCTGGAAGAGGCTCAGCTATGAACTGAGGCTGGCTGCCGCTATGCCAGGTTTGAAGTATGGGGCACTTTGAGGTCAGATTCTGCTTGTTTGGAGTTTGTGAACTTTGGGGAGATTTTAAGAAAGTCTGCATCATGAGTCGAGGCAGGGCATTTGTATGGAAAAGCCCCTGGAAGTGGCTTGGGTGGGCCTGCATTTGGTTGGGGGAGGTTTCAGAGAATCACCAGGGCTGGGTGAAGGGTGTTAGTTAGCCTGATGAAACTCAGATATGGCAGTCACCTGCGTCTGCATGCTGGGGGAGGGGAGAGCTCAACAAAGAAACAATGGTTTCTGCCAGCACTTCTGTCTGGCAGTTGCCCTTCCATCCTTTACCCTGAAGGCATACCTATTTTTGAACAAGCTGTCATATACTTCATAATTCAGTTTCTCCCCATATGTCTCTGGTGCCTTTTTAGTGGCTACCCCAGCACTGAGCTCAGAGAAAATAAGTCCATCAGCAAGTAAATCTGTGTGTGGGCCCTTTAAGAGGAGCATCTAGGACTCCAGCAGCCTTCTATTTCACTTAGCCACATTCTCTGCTTGTTTCCACAGCCCGAAGTTATGGGGCACTGGAGCACTGGGCATGGGAGCCTGGTATAGGGCTGGGACTCCTTGCTCCTCAGGGTGACCACTGCAGCCAAGTTAGCCCTCTCAGTTTTTTACTGCCACATATGGGTGTGGGACCAGCCCATTCTGCATCTCTACCCCTTCTACCAGTCTCAAGGTGGCTGCTTCTTAATATTCTTAGTTAAGAACTTCTATTCAGCTAGACTTCAGGTGATTCTCAATGATGATTGTTTGGTAGTTTAGTTAAAATTTTGATGTAGTTGTGAGAGGAGGCAAGCACATTTGCCTACTCCACCATCTTGACTGGAACTCCTGAATATGTCTTTTTGAATAGTGTTTTGGATTTCTTGGCTAAATACCCAGAAGTGGAATTGCTGGGTATAGTTTTGAAGAATCTCCATACTGTTTTCCATAGTGGTTGCATTAATTTACAATCCCACAATCAGTGCACAAGGGTTCTTGGGGAAAGTGTTTTAAATCAAGATTAAAGGCAGATTGCTAGAAGAAGCAGGCTCCTCTAAGACTTAACATGAGACAGAGTGAGAAATTACCTCGTGAACAGCTCATGAAAGGATGCACTAAGGCATCTCCATATTCCCGAAATCTTCAGTTGAGTCCAAGGGATATTTAATTATAAAGTTCGTAAGACTATATATTTCTATGATTCAATAACTGTTGAATAATAGAGATTTAGAGCATATCAAATATATATGTATATATATACATGATATATACAATGTATGCATGATATACATGATATATATGATCTACACAAGATATATATGTGACATTTTACATAAGTATGTATAATATTTTTACCAAAAGAAGTACAAACTTATAGTAATAAATAAAGATATAAAAATATTTAAAAATAAATTTTGTATTACCCACCCTGTTCCCTGCCCTTCACACAGCTTTTTGGAGCATGTTCATCCAAACATTTCTCTATCATCATGTATTCTTTTCTTTTCTTCTCTTTTATTTTTTTTAATTTTCTGACAAATGTTTAAAGTCTGAAATTGCTAGAATTGATTTCTAAAGTATATGACAGCTTGTTCAAAAATAAGTACCCTTTAAATTTATAGATATTGCAAGATTATATTGCAAAAAAAGTTTTAAAATCCACATTTTCAAAACAATGGTGGACATGCCTTTTCTTCTCAAATTCTGTCACGGGATACCATAAAATTTTAAAACCTTGGCTAATCTGATAAGTGAAAAAATATATCTCATGATGCAGTGTGGATGCCTAATAATGGTGAAAATCTTTTTGTGTTTAATGACCATTGGTATGTCCTTCTTTGTGGCTTACCTCCTAATATTCATCATTTTATATATATATATATATATTTTTAGAATTTTTTAAAATTTATTTTACTTAGTTTCAGGTACATAGTACATTGGTTAGACATCTATATAGTTCATAAAATCATCATTGTATTTTTTGTTGTTTTTTAGTTAACTCATTAATTAGAAGGACTTTGTGTATATTAGAAATATTATCTTTTTATTTGTCATGTTCATTCTAAATGCTTTTCCCAGTGTATTGTTTATCCTTTGATTTGGTTTATAGAGGTTTCGGCAGTTATTTTATGTTATATAATAGAGTCATCTTAAGAAGATCCCCTCAGTATGTGTGATGTTTAATTTTATTTGTCAGCTTGAAAGGGCTAAGAATGATCAAATAACTCGTGAAACACTTTTTTAGATGTGTCTGTGAGGGTGTCTGCAGACATACTAGTATTTGAATTCACAGACTGAGTAAAGATTACCCTAACCATTGTGAGTGGACACCATCCAATCTGTTGAGCTGCTGAATAGAAGGCAGAAGACAAAAAGGCAGAAGAAGCGTAAATTCGCTCTCTCTACTTGAGCTGAGACATTCATATTCTTCTGCCTTTGGACTTTCTTGGGTGTTTGGACTCAGACTGGGACATATACCATCAGTGCCCTGATTATCAGGTCTTTAGAATTGGACTGAATTATCACCAGTGGCTTTCCTAGTTCTCTAGCTTGCAGAGAGCAGATTGTGGGATTTCTCACCCTTCATAACTGTCTGAAGAAATGCCTGTAATCTCAATCTTCTCTCTCTCTCTCTCTCTCTCTCTCTCTCGCTCTCGCTCTCGCTCTCTCTCGCTCTGTCCCTCCCTCCCCACCCCCCACTTCTCTCTTTTCTGGAGAACCCTGACTAATGCAGCATGTTATATAATTTTTCTCCAGAAAAATTTTCATAATTTGTACCATAAAATTTATTCTTATGCTTTGTATGAGATTGGGGTTAAGTTTTTTTAAATATCATTAGCAAAAATACGCTAGCTTTATATGATGAATTGAAATTCTTTCCATGTTTTCCTATGACCTAGAAAGAAATAGTAAAATATTATTTAAAATTAGGCAGTACTTAAAATAAGGTATAACTCAGCTATAAAACAATTTGAAGTGAGGCTATTTTAAAGATAGTAGTTTAATTAATGGTTCATTCTATAATTATCTGTCTGTTGAAATTATTTGTCTCTTGGATCAGATTTCATAGTTTTCCTCAAGATTTTAATTGATAGCTCACAGTTCTTTAATCTAAATTCATTCTGAGATTTTATATTTTTCATAAACCTAACTTTATTTATCTTCAATTTCTCTTTTTTAAAAAAGTTATGAATGGTAATGAAGAGAGGGCCTGGATGCAGATAATGTGATAAAAACATTATCTATGCATTTCTTAAACCTAGTCATGGTTGCATATCTCTTTAACTGTATACCTTGATGTGTCATATTCTCTTCTACTATGGCAAATGAGCTAGTAATGGAAGGCATGGTAGTTCTTGTGTGGGTTCAGAGGGAATGAGCTGGGTAGACTCTAACCTTTCTTCTATGGTTTGGGGAGGATCCCTCTCTGCTCTCTTTTTCCAAGGGGTTGGCTGCCATGTCCCAGATACAGTCCTTGGCCATAAGTGCTTCTTCCTTCCATCAGGGACCATTAGTGTTCACACAATTAAGTAGATGCTCTAAGCATTACAAAAAGTAGTTGAACATGTGCTGCCTAACCTCCAGAGATCTCAAGGTTTCAGCCACTTGGGACCACTCATCAACAGCTCTCTAAGGTTGTGGAGAGACAGACTTTATCTTCTATTCTAGATCTCTTGGAGAAGAAAGCCATGCCTTGATTTCTTTCCTTGGAAATCTCAGCAAGACTTGTATTTTTTGATGCACTCTTCATGGTCAACTAGAAGCCTGCTTGCCTGGATCTATCACCTTCTTTAGAAAAGGTGTTGGGGATGAGAGGAGAGTAGTGATATGTGACTAGCATGCCATTATCCCAGAATCTCACAGAAATGACTTCAATATTTAGACATATCTTTGTAACATGAATGTTTTGTGGTGGCCTTTTTTCTTTATCTCTTTTAATACACTTTGGAATCAAATTTGACCAAATTTTAAGTGTTTTGTCTCTTAAAAGTGTGGAATAACATGAATAGAAAAAAGTGGACATTTCTTCTGCAAGGAATTTTATAGTATTAAGGGTCACCCACTTGAATTTCAATTTCTTAATAAGCAATATCATATTTTGCTCTCCTGCTACATGTCTAAATATAATCATATGAGTATTTTTCTGCTCTTCTGGATGAAGATTGCCCTGCATGTAACATCTTTCCATCTGAGGATTCCCATGTGTTCTATCACCCTCTTGCAGAAATGCTTCTCGTTTTTCCTAAGCATTGTTGCTATGGTCTTGACTGTCATTTCCTCAGTGCCATCTGTAAACTGATATTTCGTGGGAATTTGTATGGATTCCAAGTAAGAATTCAGCTCAAAGGCCAGCATATTTAGTTTTTAGGAGAAAAGAAAGTAATTGATCAATTTCTATTCTAGTCCACTCTCCTTTTCCCCCCACTTTTTCTCATTCTACCCTCACATGAAGATATTCTTGTAGCTTTGAAATGGAATTAAATATCCAGGCTGTACAATTAAATTTCAGTCAAAAATTCCACTTACCAGAATGCTCACAATACTAATAGTGTTGTTAGAAATAAGACACTTGATTAAAAGGCGGCACATTTGTCTATATCTTTAATGTGCATTCCTAATGAGTCTTAGCAGGAGGCTGATTCACATGAAAATGCACAATTAGCTCATCCAAGTTTAATATACCATTATCTGCATCCAGGCCTTCTCTTCATTACCATTTGAATGCTCTGTTTTCTTTGGAGTTTTGTGCAGGAAACAAATCCCTATATATGGCACAAGCTCTAGACTCTGATTTGTCTGCATTTGCCCTTTAGACAAAAGGCCAAAACAACATGCTCTGTGGTGCATTAATTTTCAATCTCTGGCTATTTTTGAAATTATAATGCAGCACATTGCCTTTTCTAAGGGACTTAGTCGGTATACAATGTAGAAGTCGATAAAGCCAAGGGATTTGTTGTTCTGAGTGGTGGCACACCGTCTTTCCACCAGATAAAAGGGGCTGCTTTAAATTGCTGGTGAAACCTAGTGAAATAAAATATTATTTGAAAACTGATTTCATTACTATACTGAGCCTACATTACTATCGGTCTTTGGAGTCTGAGACAACCAGTTGCCTAAAATAAAGATTTCATTTAATTCTTATCAAGGTTATCATTTGGCCTTACATTAATTTTCAGTGTTTCTGGCATGCCACATTCTCACAGTTATGTAAGCTTCCCTGGTATTCAGAATTCTATTTAATCTGGAGCAAATGAAATTAATAACAGATTAAAAATTTAATGGAGAAATAATAATCTTTTTACAAATAGTTCTGTGACATGTGATAACCATATGCAGAAGAATGAATTTGTACCCCTACTTCATACCAAACACTAAAATTACATCAAAACAGTTCATAGATCTTCTATAAAATAAACTTAACCAAGGAAGTGAAATAGTTGTACACTGAAAACTAGAAAACACTGATGAACAAAATTAAAGTGGACATAAATAAGTTGAAACATGTTTAATGTTCATGCATTGGAAGACAGTATTGTTAAAATGTCCATATTATTCAATGTGATCTGCATAATCAATGCAATTCCTATCAAAGTCCCAATGATATTTTTACAGAAATAGAAAACACAATCCTAAAATTCATACGGATCCACAAAAGACCCAGAATACACTAAGCAACCTTGAGATAGAAAAACAAAGCTGAAGTCATCATACTTTCTTATTGCAAAGCTACGATAATTAATATAATATGGTACTGGTATAAAAAAGACATCCAGAACAATGGAAAAGAATAGAGAATAAACCTACATATATACAGCCAACCTACCTTCCACAGCAGTGCCAAAAAATACAAAGTGGGGAAAGAGAAAGAATCTCTTCAATAAATGGTGTTGAGAAAACTGAATATCCACATGTAGGAGAATAAAATTGGACCCTTATGCCACAAACAACAATCAACTCAAATTGAATTAAAGATTTAAACATAAGATGTGAAACTCTAAAACTCCTAGAAGAAAACAGGGGAAAACCGTCATGACACTGGTCTCAGTAGTCGTTTCTTGGATATGACACCAAAAGCACAAGCGACAAAAGCATGAATAGAAAAGTGGGACTATGTCAAATGAAGAAGCTTCTGCACAGCAAAAGAAACGATCAACAGAGAAAATGCATCCTATATAATGGTAGAAAATATTTGCAAACAGTTTATCTGGTAAGTGGTTAATCTCCAAAATATATAAGAAACTTCTAGAACTTAGCAAAAAATTAAACAAATAACCCATTTACAAAATAGGCTAAGGACTTGAATAGATACTTTTCCAAAGAAAACATACAAATGGCCAATGGGTATATGAAAAGATGCCCAACATTTCCAATTATCAGGGAAATGCAAAACAAAAAATAAATTACTACCTCATATCTGTTAATATGGCCATTATAACACAACACACACACACACACACACACACACACACACACACAACCACAAATCAAAAAAGATATCAAGTATTGGTAAAAATGTACACTATTGGTAGGAATGCAAAATTGTGCTGTCACTATGAAAAATAATGTGGAGATTCCTCAAAAAATTAAAAATAATTGCCGTTGATCTAGCATCTCTACTTCTAGGTATATATCCAATAGGTTTGAAATCAGTATTTCAATGAGATACCTGAACCCCCATGATCATGTCAGCATTATTCACAGTAGTCAATGGAAGCAACCTAAAAATATCCATTGATGGATGAATGAATAAATATAATGTGGTATATACATACAATGGAATACTTTTCAGCCTTAAGAAAAAGAAATCCTGCTATATGAGATAATATGGATGAACTTTGAGAACATTACACTAAGTGAAATATACAAGTCATAGAAGCACAAATACTGCATGATTCAACTTATATGAGGTATTTAAAATAGTCAAGATGATAGAAAAAGAGAGAATGGTGGTTGCCAGAGGCTGGTGAGAGGAGGAAATGGGTTGCTGTTTACAGGTGTAGAGTTACAGTTATGCAACATGAATATGTTCTTGAGAACTGCTTTAAAACATTGTCTTATAATTAATACTCAATTGTGCACTTACAAATTTGTTAATATGGAACAGAATTGAGAGTTCAGATAGACCTACACATATAATTTATGATAGGAGCCAAGAGCAGACAATGGAGAAGGACTGTTCCTTCATTAATTGTGTTGGCAAAATTAGACCACTGTCTTATAGCAGTCACAAAAATTAACTCAGGATGGATTAAAGACTTGAATGTAACATGTGAAATCATAAAATTCCTAAAAGAAAGCAGTCAGCAATCTCCTTGATAATGGTCTTAGTGATATGGGAAGCAAAAGCAATAAACAAATAGGACTATGTCAAACTGAAAAACTTCTGCACAGTGAAGGGACACATCAAAAAAAAAGGCAACCTATTGAATGAGGAAATATTTGCAAACATAGATCTAATAAGGGGTTAATTTATAGACAACTCATACAACTCAGCAATAACAACAACAACAACAACAACAGCAACAACAAAACCCGATTAAAAAATGGGTAGAGGATCTGAATAGACATTTTTCCAAAAAAGACATACAGTTGGTCAATAGGCACATGAAAGAGTGTTCATCATCATTAATTATTAGGGAAATGCAAATCAAAACCACAATGAGATATCACCTTATACCTATTAGGTTGGCTATTATTGAAAAGACAAGAAATAACAAGTATTGGAGAGGATGTGGAGCAAAAAGAACCCTCAAACACTGTCAGTGAGAATATAAATTGGTACAGCCATGACGGAAGACAGTATGGAGTTTCCTAAAAAATTAGAACTATCACATGATCCAGTTATTCCACTTCCAGGTATTTACCTGAAGAATACAAAAACACTCATTCCAAAAGATATATGTACCCTGTGTTTATTGCAGAAGCATTTATAGTAGCTAAGATATGGAAGCAACCTAAGTGTCCATTCATAGATGAATGGATAAAGAAGATGTGGAATATATATATACAATAGAATACTACACAGCCATAAAAAAGAACACAATCTTTCCATTTGCTACAACATGGTTAGAACTTGGGAGTATAATGCTGAGTGAAATAGGTCAGAAAGAGAAAGACAAATACCATATGATTTTAGTCATATATGGAATAATTGAAAACAAATGAACAAACAAAATAAAACAAAAACTCATAGATACAGAAAACAGATTGGTGGTTACTAAAGGGGGAAGGGGCTTGGGGTGACCAAAAGGGGTGAAGGGGGTCAATTATAGGGTGATGGGCAGTAATTAGACTTTTGGGTTTGTTCACTTTATAGTGTACACATATTTTGAATTATATTTTACCCTTGAAACTTATATAATAATAAAAAAGGATGCTAGGATTGTTAAAATAAAAAAAAATTGTTAAAAGGATATATCTCATGTTAAGTGTTTTTACCATGATAAAAAAAGAAAAAAAACACATTAGGGACCAATCCTCCATGAGCAAGTTAATTAAACTACAAACCTGAGAATACTTCTAAAAATGTTAGAACGTTCTAAAGGGAGTTATAAAATAAATTAATTGAAACATTAAAATAGCAAGAAATACAAACTTCACATATATACATGTTTATATACACTTTAGGGTACTTCCCAATAAGCGGAGAAATGTAGTGTGAAGGACTTTTAATAAAATATGGGTCACAATTTGTACTTAGAATTGTGTGTTTTTTGTTTGCCTTAATGAGGCAACATGACTTGAGAGCTTGGAATGTGCTTTTATTTTGGATGTGAAATGATGAGCCTCTAGCAAACAGCAGCAAATAATTACTGTGTAAATGATTAAATTATTTAATTTAAACTATTTAATTTAATCACCTAAAGGTTTTAAAACCACTTCCGTCCCTATCATAAATTCTTTCCCTCTCCCAAATTTTCATTCTTACTTCTCAAACTCTGACCATCTATGAATCATCTGAGTCCATGAGGAACATTTTTAAACATTAAAAAAATGTATCTCATATATGTTGTGAAGTAAGGGATGTAAGATTATAAAAATATGTTTTATTTTTGATACAGTAACTAATAACAACAACAACAATGACCTGGAATCTTGACTGGTTGACTGATTGTCAGGGAACAGCTAGGGGTTTATTTATCAAACTTCTAAATGAGGATATTTACAATTGTTTGGAAAAAGCCCTTTGGAAGCAGTGTCTGTGGTCTAGTGAGTGTGACTTTAGGAAAGACTTCTTAGTAGATTTAATTAATTTCCTTGATCAGAATATGAGGTGATTTTACTTTTATGATCAAGCATTACTTAAATTAGCTTCATTTATTTTATAAGGGTTAATAATGATGCCAAATAATTTTTAATTTCCTTTCTAATTATACACATTATTGTCAATAGACATAATATTCAAGATCTAATCTAGAATAATAATAGGGTAATATTTTGTCTGTATTAATTTAAAAATAGCACTCTCTAGATACAGTCATTTTCTTTGTTTAACATTTCCTCTCTCTATGACATTAGTAAAAAACCTCACTTATACCAGAATTAAATAAATATTTGATTAAAAAGGAAAGGCAGAATGTAAGGTGGGAGGAGAAGCTGTCTCTAATAAAAGCCCCTTGCAAGTCTGTCTCAGAGCTGAGCTATTAGTGGAAGCAGCTGGAGAGGACTTAGTGGAGAGACAGTTGCCACAGCTGACACATAAAAGAAGCAAGTAGAAGTCTTGTCTGTCTAACTTATCTCGAAAAACTCATGTACCTGAACTGTGGATATGTCTGCTGCCTCCAGTGCATCAATTAACTACAGAAGGAGCTCAATGGGAAGGGTTTATTGTGTCCCTTTTGTTCTTTGTTCTCTCAGATGAACAATACCAGGCCCACTTGCTAGACAAGAGAGCTGGTTTCCAAGATCAAAGAAATAGGGATCCAGCTGAGAGCTGTTTTACAGATGAATTCAAGGATGCCGAAGTTCCAAGTGGGTATGACCTTAGATATTGATACAACCAAAGAATATCTAGAGTGGGAATACCAAACAGAAACTGTGAATGTGTGTTGAAAGAGTCAGCTACTCAGTTTGTGTCTTGGGCTCCCTGCAATACACCTCTGGCTGCCATTACTGGGATGTAAACATGGGACAAAGCAAAAAGTTGGACCTTTTGGGAGTTTGCCAAGAATCTGCTCTCTGAGAAAGAGAGATCTGTCTACAGAGCTTGAATTTTAGACCATAAGTTTGAGACAAGAAAGCTACTTCTCTACTAGCACTGAGCCATGGACTGCCCTCTAGGTAAACACCCACGTATTCTGTGTAGGAATTTTCCTGGATGTGGACTTTAGAAAATTTCTATTGTGAAATTAGTGATGGAACCCTTATCTTTACATTTACCAAAATTTTAGTTTCTGATCAACTGTACCCATTCTTTTCTTCTTTGAATCCCTGTAATGGTGATCAAAACTCCTTGTGTATCTATATGTCTTGCAATAAATCTCAATATTCCACTCCTCCATCATAACTAAACATAGACCAATAACCCCAAGATAAGAAAAAATTTTTATGGTAAATGTCTTTGTGCACATAGCTATGATCTTTTCCATTCATTGCACTTATCAAGATAAGTATTTGTAAAAAAAAATATGGAACATTTATGATTCATGAACAGATTAATTAGAACATAAATTATATTTTATATATAAATATGGTAAAAAATACCATTGGTAATAAAATAAAAACACACCAAGTACCAGAATAAGTCTACTAAATCATATATACAACATTTAAAAGAAAATTATAAAACATTTATGAGAGTAATTAAAGGAAATGAAATAAATGATGGAATTTACCATGGTAAAAGATTGGAAGATTCAATATTATTAAATGGTGTTACCCCCAAATATTTATAGATTAAATCAACCCATCCTCAAAATTATTGCTAGAATTAAACAAGTTGATTTTAAAATATAGCCAGATCAAAGAACCATGAAGAGCCCAAGAGCCTTGAAGAAGAACAAAGTTGGAAAGATTATTCTATCAACTGACAGTTGTCATGATAAAGCTACTCTACATTGTACAGTCTGGTATTGGTGTAAGTACAGACTGTTAGATCACTGGGCTAAATAGAGAGTCCAAAACTAAACTCACCCTATATAGACTATAGATATAGTTTTACTCTTTGTAGTGACAGGAAATTCTTTTTGAAAGGTAATGCTGGGTCAAATGGATGCTGAAATGGAAAAAAACTGATCCTATACCAAATCATAATCCAAAAGCAATTTTAGATAGATCATAGATCTTAAAATGACAGCGAAAACAATAATGTCTTTAGAATAGATTATAAGAAAATATCTTTCGAAATTTGGATAGGAAAAGTTTTATTTATAATTGTACAAAAGCACTAACCCCAAATGAAATGAATGATACATTGAAGTACTACTCATTAGTAGTTAGACATTCAACCAAAGTACTTACATGTGTGGCATGCATACATGCACACACAAATGTTAAAGCATATTACCTTAATAGTCCAAACTAGAAACAACCCAAATGTATATCAATTCATATCCACTATATGAACAGAAAACGCACTGTGGTATTGTCACACCTTCTAATACTCTACATTAGTGGAAAGGGATAAATGACAGTAAAATGCAACAAGATGCATATATCTCATAAACACAATGCTGAACAACTTTACCTTAACTAAGTATAACTATAGTTACTTGCCTTGTTGTTATTCTTCTCGGCATGTGGTTTAGAAAGTCTTCGTTCCAAATGCCATGAGCATTACTTGCACAGAGGAGGCTGTTCTGTGCCATTTCTACATCACTGTGTAATTTGAGGGAATTTATATTTTGTTTTGGAAATTTATTTGCTAACTTGAGCATTATTTCTGTTCCTCTCATACTTTATTATGGAGATAATTCAAAAAATGACATCAAAATACATTTGTAGGGCAGATATTAGTAGTTTCTGGGCAAATATTTATATTTTATAACCTAGTATTTGCACTTTCTTTTCTTTAGTTACCCCATTCTAAGATAAAAGATGAGATGCCCCAAGATTTAGGAAACAGTTGTTTTCAAAATCATGTTTCACGATGGTTTTATAGGTGTATACTTATCTTCAAACTGAGTAATTTGTACGCAGTAATTATGTACAACTTCTTGTATGTCAATTATACCTCAGTAAAGTGGTTTAAAAATTATGTTCCACAGAATGAGGATAAGGATTACTTTATCTTATCAGCTCGTCTTTGGTGACTGAGCCAGGATAATTGGCTGAAGGGACAGGTTATAAACAAGCTTTGAGAGTGAATACATTCATGTACAAACACCACGTATTAGTTATACATCCTTATTATGTTCTCCTTACCACTGACATGATTCGGTGCTAAACTCTGCTATTTATTTTGAGAGAAATTTTCTCCTGTGAAAGTATTTCTATATTAATGGAAACAAGGTCCTGACCTCTGCTTGAGGGTTACTTGCTCCAAAGAGGGTTATAATGACATCTTTTCAGTAAACTTGGAACAAAACTTGTGAAGTTTTTTAAAACAAGTGCTGAAGGGACCTAACACTGTATTCTCTGCTTCTGTGGAAATTAAAAATATTTTTTTTGTTTGTTGGGAAAATAATAGGTAGCTTAAGAGATGCTGCTTTTATGCTCTAAAGAATGTTATTTATGGTGGTTGCTTGGCCGAAAGGACACCAAAATATGTTCTCACCTTCTTGCACCTGCCGTCAATGAATAAGGCAGACTTTACCTTGGCTCAAGATCTTATATTGTAAAACTATATAGATTTTTACAATTTAGTAAAATCAAAAAGTTTAATCAGTTGAGGGTATTAATGACCAAGAAGATCTAGGACTCTACCTGACATATATTTATACAGTAGATGGTCAATAAATAAATAGATGGTCAATAAATAAATATATTTTAAATGAATGGAGGTTAAATCTCTTCTGTAAGGAAAAACTACTAGTTAGTATCTATCTAAATCAGAAGTAGATGCCAAATTTAGTTTTCTAGATTATATTGTTATGCATAAGTAGTTTGACTTTAGAACTAAGGTAAATAAGGACAAAGAAACATTTTTTGATAGTTTTTTTTAGGAACATTTATTCTTTGATGAAATTATTTAAAAATGGTCATTGGATCTTTAGTGTTTTTCTGATATTTTTTGTAGGTCAGATGAAAGACCATGCTCTGATTACAGGGCTCTAGCAGCACGGGGATTGCCAAATGTAGCTCTAGAAGTCAATTTTGGGGCTACATCCAGTTATGAGATTTCTCAGCACTGTTTCCTAAAACTAGAAATAAATTTGGGATCACTAGGTGGGCAGAGTGGCTGATGGTAAATACAGTGCATTATTTCCTACTCTGAAAATAAGGAAGACCCTGGAAAGTGTGCCTGTGTTTGCTCGTTAGCTGATGCAAGGACTATTATATACACCAATGTAGCTTTCCTGAGGAAGAAGAAGCATGAGCTCTATCTAGAAAAATCTGTGATATCCACCAACAGTCCCATGTTTAAGTAAATCTTTCTAGTCATCTGTGTTTTAATTTTGGGGGTGTTATATTGTACAATATAATTTAATCAAATTAGGTGCAGTGGTAAATACAATTACTTTTGATATTTCTACTGCTACCACTACATACCAATTTAGGAAATGATTACTTTGTCAGAGTCAATCTTGTTTGAAAGGTGAATAGGTGCTGTGTATCAAAGACCATGGTAATCATCAGCAACTGTGTAAAGTTGCCTTTTATCCATATAGCCTTCCTTTCCTAAAATATTTTTTTTTGGCAGTGGAATATAGTGAATACAGCTGATTATTCTATAGGAAGCACATAAAAGAATAGAGAGTTAATAGGACAAGGAAGGCAGACACATGTTATTGGGAAATTGAATAATAAAAATAGACATTTGGATAATTGCAGCAGATGGGCTGGATACAAAACAGAACAGTGCCAATGTAGAGAATACTGCATTTTTGCAAACAATAGATAGAACTGTATTTATCCAAAATATCCCATTTTTATGTAGACAGACACAAGTGTACCAAAGTTCATTTTTGTTAATACTGTGCTTACAATGGCCTAATTTGTATGAGTATTGGAAAATAAACACTTTTAAAAATAGAACGATATCTAGAGAAATATATGTGGTAAGTAATTATTACAAAAGAGTTGATAAGTTTATAGGTTGTATCTTTTCAAAAAAGATATATATGTATTTTTTTATAACTTTATTGCAAATGATTTCTGTGGCTCTATCCAAGATGCCCCCGGGCTCTGGAGAACAAGTCTGTGGATTTTGGTCTCGTTATCATTGCAAAGCATGCTTGTCTTTGGCACACTCTGTGTTTGTCTTTCCGACTGTTTTTCTGGCTTCCATTGTCTGGCTCTAATCTCTGTCCCTTCTCTGCTGTAGAGCAACTTATGAATCTGTACTATTTATTGTTCAGTCTTTTTTCTTTGGAAGATCACTATGAATGGTCAGCTTGGTAACTAAGGTGTGAGGTTTCCAATAACACTAGTTGCTTGTCAGGCTGAAACTGGAGCTTAACCTCCTTAGGTTCTTCTCAACCATAGTTGGTTATCTTATGCATGAGCAGACAACCTGCAGGGAGAGGTGAGCACATGGACACCTGTGAGGAACCCTGTGGTCAAACCCCTCCTCCACACAATGTATGCTAGTCTTCACACCTTCATTAAAAAAAAAATGGAGTCATTGGTAAGAAAAGGGATCTAGCAACCATGAAAACATTACCACTCTACTGTTTCATTTTCTAATGTACTTTGGTTTCACTTGGGGATTCAAGGTAAATACAGACAACTATACTGATGAGTCCTCATTTGCTGTGCTTCAAGGATGTAGTAGTAGACTGACTGCTTCCTACTGTG
Source organism: Eidolon dupreanum (assembly GCA_028627145.1). Taxonomy (NCBI): domain Eukaryota; kingdom Metazoa; phylum Chordata; class Mammalia; order Chiroptera; family Pteropodidae; genus Eidolon; species Eidolon dupreanum. Next base: position 112,948,619 of record CM053508.1, on the reverse strand, counting down.
CTCTTCTCCCCATATCAGAGAAACCTGGCAGTGATGTACCCTCAAGATCAGCCTGATGGTAGAGGTTAGGCTTCAGTTAAAGGTGGAGTTTTTTGATTAGTGTCATGGATTCATATTATCCCAGTTTATTAGACTGAAAATATGCTTATAAATATTTCAGATTTTTCAATCATTACTCCATGTAACAAAATAGTTAGAACATCTGTTATATGTCATGCACCATGCTAGCCCCACTTTCATAGAGCTTACATTCAAGTGGGGGAGACAAAACAGTTATGATATCTGCAAAGTGCTATGAAGACAGCAAATGGCTGAAATAGAGAACAGATTTGCAAAATAAGCCTGAATTAGATGAGATGACTAGGAAAAGACTTATGTAGGCAATATTTGAGATAAAAGATAAACAAATGAAAGGAATGAAATCTATCTGAATCAATGGAAGAACATTTCAGATAGAGAAAAATAGCATATACAAAGGGCCTTCTGTAAACACTGTAGGGAAGTCAAGATATTGAAGATGACCAGTGTCTTAGAGCATACACCGTAATGAGGGAGAGTAATGCAAGGGAGATTAGAGGACAGTTGTAAGGGGCTGGATCACACAGATCCTGTTGTCCGTAGTAAAGTTTATATCCTTGTACAATAGGAAGCAATTAGAGTGTCTTAAAGAAGAAGGGCAACTTTTAAGATTATTTTGCTGAAGTGTGGAGAATGGATTGGAGGGAGCTAGAATAGAAGCAGAACTATGACTTAGGAGTCTGTTATAATCATTCAGGCAAGCACTGATGGTGGCCAAAAAATAAGGTGGTGGCCATAAAGATGGAGATTCAAGTATAGGGAGGGATTCAAGATATGTTTTGATAATAGAATTAACTTTACTTGCAGAAAAGGTAGACTTATTGGGGAAGTTCCTGGCTTGAACTAATAGTTGGATGGTATAGTATTCACCATCTGGGGAAGATTAGAAGGGAAACATATTTGGGAAGTGTTATAGACTGCCAGCAGTTCCCCATAGTCTAGTCCTAGGAGTAGAAAACCCTAATCTTAGCTTTGTCCATGGCCATTTAAAATAGAGATTATGCTTTCCAAATTTTGGTACCTAGATGTGGCCAGGTTACAGTTTTTTTAGACAATGAAATGTGGAGGTGATACATGAAAATTCCTGTTAAGTGTTCTTAAGGGAAAGAAGTTCACATTTCCTTCATTCCTTTGTCCTTGCTGAAATATAGGTAGGATGGCTGGAGCTGTAGCAGTCATATTGGACTTTAATGTGAAAATCTTCCTTTAAATGTGTTACGACATCAAGCTAAAAGGCTGCTCGTCTCCATACTTTATCGATGTGAGAAAGGAATTATATTCTGTCATTTTAAAGAAACTTCTATTTGGCATTTTTGTCACTCAGATATGACCCCAAAACTAACTGATGAAGGAACAGGCATTAAGTGTGAGGGAGCTGCTAGACTTCAACGTAGAGATGTCTGGTGTGCTCCTGGGTTTGCCAGTCTGGACCTCAGGCTAACATACGCATGGGGTGGAGATAGGGCTCTGAGAATCACCACATAGTGATGGTGTTAAATTTATGAGGATGAACAAGGTAAACTAGGGAGAGAAGAAAAGAGGATTCAGTAGTGATCCTTGAGTAATTTCAACATTCAAGATGGGACAGATGAAGAAAGACTAGATATTAAGAAGTGGCTTTTTATGATATAAGAGAACAACCAGGTAAGAGTGGTATCACAAAATTCAATGGAGGGTTTACAAACATAAGGGATTAATGTATTCCTTTTATTTCTGTTGAAGTATCAGCTATAATGAGGAGAGAGAAATGTCTACTGGGTTTAGCAATATAGAGCCCCCCCAAAATGGTGTCTGTTGAGAAATGGGGTGGATTGAAGGTTAGGGGTTAGGAAATTTATAGAGATATCTCTATTGAGATGTCTTGCTATAAAGGGGAACAAAGAAGTGGAGTATAAGCTATAGGAGTATGTGGATATATATAATGTTAATTTAGTTGTATTCTTAGATAATAGAAAGTGAAGTGAGTTTGTTGAAATAAATAATCCAATTTAAAGAGGCTAGAGAGGAGAAAATCGCATGGGACATGAGTTTAGAATGGACCCAGAAGGAATCTAAGGTGTTAGATTTTAGGTTGAGGGAAGGTATTAGGTGTTCTGTGGGTATATGGGGTACTTACTGCCTTGTGACAGAAAGGAAGAAGGAAATGGATTCAAGGATAGGTAGGCATATAGATTTATTGGTGGGGAACTGAGTGTATTCTTGTATGTTTACATCAATTTTCTCAATGAAATATGAATCAAGAAAAACCAGTTATAAGGAGGGTAAAGAAATGTGTAAATCGGATTAGGGAAGACCAGAACATTATGTTCTCCCTCAACAATGCTTGTCCACCAAGTTGTAGACAAGGTAGCATGTCCATTTAATTAGGTGTGTGGTAAGTAAAGGAGAGTGCTGTTTTCTAAGCTGGACTCTGACTCCTTTATAGAAAGTTGGATGGTAAACACTAATTGTTAATAACTGTTAGAAAACAAACTTCCCTGTGCTCCCTGGAAAATGAATTCACAACTGTGATTTCACACTGAGGTCAACAAATTCTGCAAACAACTAATGTTCGTTAAGAAGTTCTAAATACTCCTCACACAAAACTTTCCTCAGCCTTGCCCATTGCCTTGGTTCCCCTAATTAGAAATTGATTCAAGCCTGAAATACTTGTTTTCACTTATGGGCTGATGGTATCATAAGATTTCATTGAACCATTTGTAACATAAATACTTTAGAAGATAGTAGGAAGGGTAGAGTAACTAAAGATGGTTTAGATCACTACACTTGCCATAAAAATGCATTTTAAAAATTATAATGACTTTGATGACAGGTGGTTACTAGACATCGTGACAATCACATCGTAAGGTATATATATGTAGAATCACTATTTTATACACTTGACACTAATATAATATTGTATGCCAACTGTCCTCTAATTAAAAAAACTGTTAAATCAACATTAATGTTTGAATTAACACTTCGTAGTTATATTTCTTTTGGTGAAACAAAGCCATAGAGTATTTTTTTAATGAACAAAGTAGCCAATGCTTAGTTTTGATTTCTTTAAAATTAAAGACAGATATTTTTCAGCTTTTTCCTTAGTACTATAGTCACACATCACCCTATATTTGTTCTATGTATCTGATCACTGAGATAGGAATAGTAGATTAAAAGCTAAAATTAAATGTATTCATTATAATATAGTGCTTACACTTTTTTCACGGCTTTCTAAAGTAATCTAGTGGAAGAAATTAGTATTGAATACTATATTGAGCAAGAAAAATGACCAGATTTGTGTTTAAAGTGGAGAGAAGCATTTGAACAAGCTGATGTCTTTGTATTATTTTAAACTTCTTACTCTTTTAAAAAAGGTCAGTTTCCCAATAGATTTAAAGAATAAATATTACATTTACTTCAGGTTAGTGGGCAGGCTTCTGGTAAAACTGCAAAATATTTTGAACCTGTTTTCACTTATCTTTCCTCATGCCATAAATAAGGTGTCACATAAAAGACAAATTTCATTACTAAGTAGTTATTTCATTTTCATATAGTCACGATTCAACAATTAGTCACAATATAAGAATTAGACTGTCAAGATTTGAACCAGGTTTGTTTGTCTAAAGTATATGTGTATTTTTCTTGTTACAACAAAGCATGTCTTGGTATAGATCACATAATTTTATAGCTTTGGATCTTGACATTCTAAACTCTGCCTAAAAAGTGCTTCCCTCTGTTTGTTGAACTTCTATTTTTGTGCGTCTTGGTTCCAAGCATGTCTTGAAAGTAATTTCTTCTATAGCAGATTCCCCCTCTTCCTTCTGATCTTGGCAGTTACATGCTCCCTCCTCTAGGCTGTGTGAATAGCACTTAGTTTCTCCTGCTAGTGCTGCACTTAATACATAAGCCAACTGTTAACTGAGGCTGCAGGTACGTACGTACGCACACACACACACACACACACACACACACACACACACACTTCCATCTTGTACCAAAATGCAAATTGTAACAGAAAACAAGCTCAGTACTTGATATAGGAATAGTCATTATTAAAAAATAAAAGAACCTACATAAATCTTGATAGGGAATAACATTTTTTTTATTCTATAGGTAAAGTCGTAATAGAATAAATACTTTCATTCTATCGACAGTGGAAGCTCAAGGAGGCTTTTTTTTGGGGGAGGGGTGAAAATATTTCAGAGATATCAATGCAATTTCACATCTTTAATACATAGATAAGAAAGAATAAGCATATTTGGAATCAAAATTTCACCTTGGTGAGGAACACAAAACAGGATCTTTAGGACTTCATAAATATGAAAATAATTTTCCAAGTTCCTGCTTCTAGCTTCAATCCTAAATGTAGCTGAAATTTGTTAATTTTCTCTATATAATCTTTACTTCACAAATAACTGCTTCCAAGTATTTAGTTTTCTTTCTTACTGTGTTGTAATTTTTCAGATGAAGCAACAAACTTAATCATTCCGAAGGACACCTTATGTGTCCAGTGATGGAGAGAAGGTGACTCATTCCTTCACACTCAAAGGGCACACAACTCAACAAAACTACGAATCATTGCCAGTCATGGTCCTGTGGCTCACCCAAATGTTGTGTTTATTATGAATATTAAATTCGTAATTTCAAGGTACTACTGTTGCTTTTTACCTAACTCTTAAGAGAATGACTAGAGCAAATTTTTGTAACTATACAGTCCAGAAAAAGCCCTTGGAACCTGATATATTTTCTTTGAGAGAGAATCGAGAAGTGAGCTTTTATATACAGTGTGTTCCACTGCAAAGTTGAATCAGAGCTTTTTAATGAAGAGAAATTTATAGTTGTAACACCGTCCTGTCTGATGGGGACTCAGAGTTAATGCTACTGCAAATGTGGGGAGAAAGAGAGGTTTATGCTGCCGAAAGCTTCGGAAATAAATTTAGAACAATCTCAAAGGAAGACCCTTCCATGAATGACCTGCTCTCTTTTGTACTCTTGTCTGTTGCTATTTCAAGATACTGTTTGTTGTTGCTAAGAGCCATTCCAAATCTGATCAAAAGAGGTTTCTCAAGAGAATGTGGGTGTGCTTTTTATCTTTGGAGCTGTTCAGTTTATCTTTAACTTTAAACTGTCTCAGAGTAATTAGTTTAATTTGCTGCTTTAACAGAAAGTAATCCTCAAAACTCTTAATAAGAGTAACACTGATAACAGAAAAAAGGAAAGATAATGAAAAATTGCTCTTAATTTTCTCATACTTAAATGTAATGTACTCTTTTGTACTGTTGGACATGTTTAATAAGAGGTAGCGATATTAATTTCTGAGTTACTACAATGAAACTGATGGTTTTTATATCAACAGAATTGTTTTGATATCAAATGAATGTTTGTGGTGTTGGAGAAGCGAGTAGCTTATAGAAGAAGGATCAGCCCCACCCCCTGCAGCTCTCAGGGTTGCCGAGCTCACCTCTAGGGGGTTGATCCATCTTTTAAGATGGAGACCATCTTATTCAATGCTTTTCTAATGCTCTTGTGGGTGCTCTAGATGTGTGGCTGTGTAAGGTCACTCTGACGAGCCAAAGGCAAAGGGAAATAACTAGATTTTCCTCATGCCCTCTCAACTACAACAGTATTTAAGTATTTTATTTATTCACAGTGTGAATCAGGTATTAGTTAAAGGAAGTTTACACAGAAAAATAGTTTGCAATGTTGACCTAGTATAAAACATTCAACTTATACTAGGACATGAGGAAATAGCCATATATCTCCCCAGTTACAAGCCGGTATGGCAGAATCAGGACCAGGTATGTACCTGTATACTTGTTTATCTTCATTTCCCTTTCTTCTCCTCATCCCTGCTTCTTTATTCTTTCCCTTTTTCCCTCCCTCCTTTTCTCTCTTCCTTAACATCACCAAATATTGGATAAACATCATGTTTGACACATATATTGCTTGCCACAGAGTGCACTGAGATGTTTCAAAAGACACATAATAAACAAACAAATCACAAAACAATATAGTGAGTGTTTTAACAAAAACATGTAAAAGACCTTGAGCACACAGTTGACTACATTACTGTAAGAAAAGCAGTTACCTTTCCTTAGTCATGGTACAGTAGTTAAGTGTTTGAACTCTGCAATCAGATTTACCTTCAAGTCTTTTTTCAACCACTGATTAGCTGCGTGACCTTTGGTAAGTTCCTTAATGTGGATTGCTTCATAATTCTTAGGTAAGGGAGATACAATCAGACTAAATCCACCTCTTCTTCCTACTTATAAATCCATGGGAATGTCTGTCTACCTAAAGAGAAAAACCTTTTCCTTTACTCATAGAACTCTGACACCAAATATGTGTGGGATTCTCCCACACCAACCAGTTCTCCAACTCTCTGGACACTAGCTGGGTATCCTACAATTCAATTATGACACTAACCAGCTAGAGTTAGTGCAGACATCACAGGTTAAGGGCTCAGTCCCACAAGAACACTTCTACTTCAGACACCAGTCCCAGGTTCCATGTTGTCACCTGTACTTCTGACCAAATGGCTGTAAATCCGGAGTTCCTACAACTCCCTCCTTAGGTTCTGTAATTTGCTATAATGGCTCACAGAACTCAGGGAGATGCTGACTTTTACATTGACTGTTTTACTATAAAGGATATACAAAAGGATATAGATGAATATCAAGATGAAGAGATACATAGGGCAGGGTCTGAAAGAGTCCCAAACACAGGGGCTTCTCTCCCTCCGGAGTTGGGGTGTACCACCATCCTGCCATGTGGATGTATTCATCAACCCGGAAGTCCTTTGAAGCTCCTGGTTTATGGATTTTCATGGAGTCTTCATCATATGGGCATAATTGATTATTAACTTAATCTCTAGCCTCTCTCCCTTCCTCAGAGGATGGGGGATGGGCTGAAAGTTCTAGGCTTCTCATTGTGCTTGATCTTTCTGGTGACCAGCCCCCACCCAGGAGCCCACCATCAGTTACCTCATTAGAACAAAAGATGCTCCTATCACTCAGCAAATCACAGGGGTTGTAGGAACTGTGTGTCTGGATAGAGACCAGATATATATTTCTAATTATGGCATAGTTCCTCCCCCAGAATTAGGCCATGGCCCTGTTTCAGCAAAATGGTCATATTTTTCAGAATATTTTCATTTGGTATAGCATTTATAGAACGTATAGCAGTGGTACCAACACAAATGTGTCTGACATTTGGAGAAGCCAATGCGGGATAGATAGATTAAAAAATATAGTTAATTTATCTTATAAAGTCATTACATACATTTTCATATTCTTGTACAATTTGATTATTCTCCCCTCTCAATTTACTGCTTTTTGTGCCTCATAAGCTTGTGCACAACTAGTTAGCACAAAAATCAGCCAATGGTGAGCTAGATTCAGTTCTTTCTTAGGTCATATATTTTACATAGTTATTACATCCTGAGAAGGCTTTAACTCATTCTCCCAATAAGTCTTATGGTAATAAGTAACAGGAGTTAGTTGAGTTAACGATACCAGTATTACGCTGTATCACAGTATGATCAATAGCACCCTTCGGTTTCCTTATAGAACAAATTAGTAAGAATTTCAGAGCTATTTGCTTTGTCTTCCTAACAGAATCTACCTTTGCCCCCACATATAAGATACTGTAGGCGCAGGCATCATTACAGTTGGTCATGACTTGCTTGTTTCTGGGTTCTAAGTTAATTGGGGACAAAGCCACTTGCCCTGCCTCATCTCACAGGTTTGTACTGAGACAGGTTTCTATTGTGTGTTGTTACATAGCGGGGCCCACCTCTTTCCTATGGAGAGGAGATGAGTGGTATTTAGAATAGTTCCTATCCCTATTAACTATATCACAGGAGTTGTTTTATTTTGACGTATTTGGGTAGTGAGGGCAATCATTGTACATCAATGTAAATTACAAGCACCCCCAGAGAATGTCCATGTGTTTGGAGGGCCATAAGATTTCTATAAGTGTGCCCTTGGGACTCAGCAGCAGGGATTGAGGGCCATTGCTCCATGTTCACTTCAGCCTCCATTTGTATTAAAATAGTCAAGAGGCCTTGTTGGGTCAGGGCACAGGCCCTTTTCCAATGCTGGCTTTTGGCCTTGTCCAGCATTGGTTATTGAGAGATAGCATCCATTTCAATATCCCTTAGCCCCACACCTCTCTCTAGCTATTGCCCATTTCTCTGTTTCTCCTCACAGCAATATTCATAAAAATGTTGCTTAAAATATTTACTTAGAATCTTCATTTCCTCATCCAGCATTTTTTCTTAACTCTTGGTATTCCAGGAAAAAGAGTTGTTACCATTTATCATTGGGGTCTAATGGCCTAATATCTCTTTAAAATATTTATTAGTTATTTTATAAATAATTTAAAAATGAATAAAGGAATAGTGAAGAATAACTATTTAAAATTATAGTAAGCATTAGACATAGAAATTTCTCTATATCAAATAATTTTTCATACCTCATTAATGTACCTCATTAAAGATAAAAAAAATCATATGCTTTTGTAGCAAAATGGGATGATCCAGGTTTTTGTCACAAAACATTGTGTGATGATTGTCTTTCCTATTAAATGACTAACTGGGGGATAATACTGCATTTTTTTTTTCTGTCTTGAGAAGAGTATTATTAACATATTGATTCATGAGTTTGAGAAAATCATCTACAAGATAGCATTGTCTGAAGGCTCATATCTTGATATTTCACTTATATGATCAATTTCATCATCATCATTAGATCCAGGGTGCTGCTGTCTTTTTGTATTCATCCTCTCATTTTTCTAAAAATCGTGAAATGTTTTATATATTTTCCTTGACATTATGGCAGAAAAAAGATCTTAATTCTCAGCTGCATTCAATGAAAAGTAAAAATAGGCTACAAAGATAGTTTTTCCAGTGTTTTTAAAATACTTTTTTGAATAATGATGAAATACTTTGGGTAACAATAAGAAAATTGAAGAATGATAATTTACTTCACTATTGCATTATCCCTTTAGATAAGTTTTTATATTTCAGTCTTTTTTAGTATGCATGGGAATAATTGATGAATTCTAATTAAATAAATTCTAGGATTATGAAATAGGAAGATGTTTCAAGAGATAGTAAACATATCACTAAGATCTCATTATATACCTTAGATTTATTAAAGGATTCCATAGATTCTTATTGTAATTTAAATAGAATGGATTTTATTCTATTAAAATTAGTAAACTTTTTCTTTGCTTTAGTTTTGGAAGATCTCAGAAAGACTGAAAAATGAAGTATTAATCCATACAAATGGAATTATTCAAAAAAAGAAGCTCAGAAGTGAAAATTGGATCCAGTAGACTCTGATTGCATGTTGATGAGCCTTCTTTTATCAAGCTTTCTGCCCCCCATCAATACAATGAAATCATCTTTCAAGGTCATTAGTAACTCCACTCTTGGCAAAATATGTAGTCGATTTGGAATTCTCCTTGTAATGATTTTGTTCAAAGTCTATACAGCTGACTTCATCTTTCCTCTTGAAACCCTATTCTGAATGACTTCTGCAAAAACACATCCACCTAGTAGTTTTCTTTCTACTTCACTTGCTGTTCTTTATTAATTTCATCCTCTTACTCAACCAGTCTAAAATGGAGACGTAGCATCTCTGTTCTCAGTGTTTCTCTCCATCTACGCATTTTTGTAGATTAACTCATCTAATCCTATCTGTATGTTAGTGAGTCTGCATTTAGAGATGCCATATTTCACATAGTTCAGTGAACTACTGCATACCCCTCTTCCAAAGTGACATTCTCAATCCCTGTGTCTTCCCTGTCTCAGCAAATAGCACCACCATTCACCTGTTGCCTGGTACAAACACTTACAAATCATCCTTAATTATTCAACAGAAAGCTTAGATATCTCAGTCTTCAAAATATATTTGAGGTATGATAAGCTCTTATCATCTTCTATATAATAACTCTAAGCCACCATCATCAGTCACCTGGATCACTATACAAGTCTTTTAAATATTCTCTCACTCTCCTGAAGCTTAATTTCTGACCAGCAGTCAGAGAGAGTTTTTTGAAAACATTCTTACCTTATGTGATTCTCCTGCTTAAAGCCATTTGAGATATTCACATTGCAGCCAGAATAAAATCACTTTAGATGATTTAGTTCTTATCTACACCTCTTCACTCTTAACATTATTCTATTCTCCAAGCACAGTGGCCTTTTTTTCTCTTCCTCAGACATGCAAGAGAAAATTTTAATTGTCTTCCTCCCACACTGAAGGAAGAATACCACCAGAGGCCACCTTTGTTGGGACTCTAAATTGTAATCTCCCATTTTGCCAGAATGATGAAAGCTCTATATTGTAAGACTGTAGTAAAAACATCCTTGAACCTGATCAATCCTTCTCCTTTGGGGGAAAGTGGAGTTCGGGAGCGGGTATGGCCAATTTTGGGTTTTGTGCTAATTATTTATGTTGTAAATTAAAACATATATCATGGTACACAGAGTCAGAACTCAATAGAAGGCAGATGTCCTACATTGTTGATTATGGGAACCAGAGACCTGCTTCTTCAACCAGAGACCTGCTTCTTCAAGAAGCCTTACTAGTAGGGAAAAGTAAAACTAACCATACATATATCAGTGTTTAAAATTTTATTTTGATCATGACATGTAGTAAGACATGTATTAAACCTTATGGCCCCAATCATACATACATATATAAACATATAGGCATATGCAATTCAAACAATTCACATAAGTACACTCACTCTTAGACCTGTGATGTTCTCTGATATTTTCTATGCTGTTCTATTTTATTTCCATTAAAAATTGAATTCTGGTTATAATCTACTATATTGATTTTGTAACCTACTAACCAGTCAAATTCACAGTTTGGAAAATGCCACCACCATTGTATCCACAAGATACCATGAGAGCAGCAATGAAAAACATATAAATCACATGGGGTTTCTTGGAGGACTTCATATGTCCTGAGAAATAGCGACTGTTTATTGAGAACAGTTTGGTGCACTTTCTGTGGTATACAGAAAAATAAAGTCCCAAAAGAACTTGTAATGAGACAGAGTGTGAATGAGTGATAGAATGAATAACGAGACTAGGAGAGTTCAGAAATAGCTCTAAAGCACACATGCCATGCTGCATGCTTAATTCCTATTAATTTAAAGTTAATTCATAATTTGAGACAAAGTTAAATATTAATTTTCTGTTCACAGAACACATATCAAGTTTGTAAACATTTATTTACCAAATGTTTATGGAGTGCCTTTAAAATTCCCAGAGAACTACATTACTTTCCACTTGTAGGATGATTACAATACTTATATATTATTAGTCTATAAGCTTGTATGTCAAGCACTACTACAGTATTAAATCTGGAATGCAAAGGCTAAGAACAATAAGAGTATGGTTAATAATGCTAATAATAGTAATAGTTAATATTTAATGATTGCTTTATACTTTTAACATCCATTTTGGGATTATCACTAGTGAACATGAGTTACTACTGAACTGTGGACTATAACCTGTGTGTGATTAGTTGTTCCACACTCACACATTGGCTTGTTTTGCATTTAATAAGTATTCTATAAATGATGCTTGAAGTAATCTAGTGGGAAAAAGCTGAAAAACTGACTGAAATACTTTAACAGTAAAGCTTATCCTAGGTGAAATAAGGAACCAATTTTAACAGCCCTTTTGAGGCAGGTTTAATTTTTCTGTCTCACATGGGCTTTGAGGTGTTTTGTTTCATTTTTATGTCTTTATTGTGGCCTAGAAGAATAGATTGGTTTTCAATAATTGCTATACCCCTCTTTCTTCACACTCAAGTCCACCCCCACCAACTCTCTTTTTTAAGGTCACAGTGCTTCTTGTAAAAAATTACTCTTTAGGGAGTATAGAATGAAAGCAACCTTAAGGAGGCAGTTTTATTTTTTTGCCAGCTAGAAAGAGAGTTTCTTGCAAGAGAGCTGTTCCTGTGATCAAAGTAGCTTTGAGCTTCCAGGGCTGAGATCCACCCACACCTGGATGAATGATGGTAAAGAAATATGGTTTTTCAGTGAGGAAAGTCTAGAGGAAGCCAGGTGGACCTGATGAAACAGGGCTGAGATGGGAAAAGAAGGATAGAGGGAAAGAAAGTGTGTAGATGCTTTGCCAAGAAGATTTGGAGACTTAACCAAGGGGGTTTTGATTATTTTCAGTGACTATTGTCATTCTTCTCCCTGTCTAGATATGTAACAAGTGCCACATTGACTAGTGATGTTTTTGTGTGAGTTTGTCTTTCAAAGAACCTGTAAGTGGAAGAGGGCATAGCTAACGCCCGATGTCTATGAGCAGTGCTAGAAATCTACACTCACAAGTATAATCACTGTAGTCTCCTCTCTCTTGGCCTGCATCACAGCTTTTAAATTTCAGCTCTGTCCTTCACAAATCATGTGACCTTAGGCCATATAATGTAAGTTTATCAATCTGTAATAATTTGAAGGGAGTGGGTAAAAATAATATTAGCATAGAGTTTTTCAAACATTAAGTTTAAAAATGTTTGTTAAAGATTCAGGTACATAACAGATGCTTAATAAATGCTGGATTTCCTTTCCACTCTTCCATCATTATGCAGACATCTACTGGGCTCCATGAGAGTAAGCATTTCTTAAGCCTCCACTGTCAGACTCAGGAATCAGCTGTAGTGTTAAGTAGTGGCTTCTCTCTGCTCTTACTGTTTTGAGAGGGACTCTTGGTGCCATGGTATGTATTTGTTGCTTGTTTATATTACCATATCTCTCCTTTCTGATTGTACCCAGACTTTCTAGGTGCCTATACTGGCCCCCAGTTTATCTGCTTTTTGAGAAACTGATCTCATCTTTTGTTCTAAACTCTGGACACAGAGCTTGCTAAAGAAATTAAAATACCGCCCAAGACAATCTAATCATAATGAAGCTCAAGACTCTTTTTTAAAAAATTTATTTTTATTTCTAGTTTTTAATTTTTTTCTGTGGCAAACAATGCTGTAACAAACACCTTTATACATTTATCTTAGATAAGTGTGTTGATATTACAATGAGACAGAGTCCCAAAAGTACCATTGCAGTTAAACATTATGCATATTTTAAATTTTAATGCGCATCTCCAGGTTATTTTCCCCAATTTGTAGCAACTCATACTCAAATGAACAAAGTCTGAGGATGACTTATTCTCATTAGCTGTGAGTCTTATTGCCCTTTAAACTGTGCTGTTCTAATGGGTAACAAATAGGTTATTATTATTCCTTTAATTTACAATAATTATTTCTTTAAAAATTGTAGTTGGACATGCAACAAAATTTTAAGTGCACAATACAGTATCATTAAGTATAGGCACAATGTCGTGTAGCAGCAGACCTCCAGAACTCATTCATGTTATGTAACTGAAACTTTATAGCTATTGAACTGCAACTTCCCATTTCCTCTTCTCCACAGCCCTTGGCAACCATGATTTTACTCTCTGTTTCTGTGAGTATGATTTCGTATTTCAGGTATCTCATATAAGAGGAGTCACGCAGTATTTGTCCTTCTGTGAATGGTTTTTCTCACTTAGCATAATTTCCTCCAGGTTTATCCATGTCATCGCAAATGGCATGTTTCTTTTTTCTTTTTTAAGATTGAATTCATTATTGCTTTTGATGTTGTTCATAATGAGAATAAGCTATCTTGAATTTTGTAGAGCATTGTGAACTTAGAAAGTAACACTAAATATCTTTCCTACTTTTTCTTTCTATTTTTTTTTTAAACTAACAATCATTTTCAATTTAATGCAAAAGCACATTTTACTCTACACCTTAGAAATGTATTTGGGTGATTTGGTTGTTACATGATATTTCCAAACAAAAGTACACTGGAATATTTTAATTCAGGATACACTTCTCTATTATGGCATAATTTGATATTTTGTAGGATAATTATAATTCAAATATTCCCTTCAATGTAATATATACAATAATTTAGTCCGAGACAGTTGCTTTTATATTTTGAGCCTTTATTGTTTAAAAGTGCACAAAATAAAGAAAAAAATCTATATGCATAAAATATTCCTAGAGGGTTTTTATAACAGTATTTTTTATCATTTTGAATTTATAAAAACTGTAGTAGTCTCATGTAATGACCTCTTTAACAGGGAGATTCTCATTACTGCTTCATTTTTGAAATAATATTTAATATAGGCATCTGTCCGTATGTTGGATCTGTTACAATAGACTATAATATCTTTTAAATGGTAAGAATCAGAGAGTAAAGTTTTCCTTTAGCTATCTTTTTAGACTTTCTGGACAATCAGAAAAGAATGCACCTATAGGTCATTTTGGGGACAAAATTGTGAAGTTAATGACCAACCCATTTCTGTGTGTTCAGTTCATGTCTGTTTTTATTGGAAATGAGAATCATAGCTTCTTGAAAAAAAATATATAACCTTTCTGCACTTAGCTATATTCATGTATTGTATTTTTTTGGTATTCTACAAAATCACATAAACATTGTTGTGATTTAAAAAGGTTGCTAAAGAACATATAAACATGCCAAATAATGTAAAGATAAGTCATTTTTCCTGGATGGAAGACTCAATATTTTAAAAATATATTATATCCCCGTAAATTAATGTATAATTTTAATGTTCCAATAAAACATCTAATAGATATTTAAATCGATTTTGATAAGCTGTTTCTTTATAAGAAGAGCCACTGGAAATTTGATTCTATTAAGATAAACAATATATAAAAAGCAGTCCAACAGAGTTATATGTAAGTGATAACAAGGGAAAAATACTTTTACTATGTTGACAGATGAAAGTTACATCTAAGATTCCTAAAGAGAAACACTTCACATATTTAAGAAGAATATCAATGGACAAAGGAAAGGGAAAGACAACACAAAAGATCAAACACCAAATCCAGCAAACAGATGCATAGATTTCAATTATATATTTTATTATAAATATTAATTAAATTTTATCTTCACCAAATAGAATGACAATTTAAAAAACATTGCTGATATTAAGTATGGTTAAAGGCATGTATCGGATATTTTGAGTCTTAGTGGGGTTATCAATTGGTATAGGTACTATTGAGGGACATTTGGTGGCATTTACTAAGTTTTAAACATTCGTGCTTTATGATATTCTTCTTTGTAATATTAACCTATATGTCAGCAATAGGGCATGAGAAATTAAGTAAGGAACAACCATATTGTTATGATGAGGAATAATTACAAAACATGATATTCTGTCACAGATTTGCAAGATACAATGTGAATAAAGCAAGCCTGAAGTAAATAAAAAATGCATTAAAACACAAAAATAAACTCTTTATCAGTATAGGATGGTGTGTGCATTCCTAAATGCTACAGAATGTCTTACAGGACAGGCATGTATGACACTCATCACAGGGATAAAAATGGTTACTGAGACAGGAGAGAATGAACATATAAGTTGGTGGAAAAGAACAAATTTGGTTTACTTAATTTAAAAATTGTCACAAATTTAATATTAGCTATGTAATTAAGCATTTGTTATTAAAGGAATTCTATTAAAGAGTCTAGTCTAGAGTCAAAAAGATATAGTCTTGAATAGAGCTTATAAATTAGGGTATATCTTTTTAGATAAATGTAAAAACATTCTTTGATTCAGTGAAGCAGTTTGCTGTAGTGAACACCATTTGAAGTTTAGAAGACTGAATTTAAGATTTCTAAAGATAAAATTTCTAGTTACAGACTTGACATACCTTGGGATAATTTCGACTCTATCAAATCAATAAGAAAACACCCCTCCTTTGTGCTGTTAGTATCAAGGATTGATTTGTCCAACCTCCTTCGCAACCTTATCTAGTCTCCATTGTAAGAATCATCATCCAAATATCTGGGATTAGACAAAGCTGCTATCATAGGATAGGCTAGAAAAAATGTCATATGCAAAATGAAGTGTATATTTAAATGTACCTATCACATGCTCACACGAGAGGGTCATTTCCCTTTAGAAACTTTAAGATTTTCCTGCTGCTCAAAGAAGAGGAAGAAGAAAGATAAGGAAGAGGACAGGGGAGAGTGAGAGTGTGTTTGCATCTTTATTTTGGGGAAAAGGAGAATATGTGGTCATTGGTTTTTATGAATGGAAGCTAAATACTTATTAGAACATACAATTTTACAAATAGTCTTGTGAGTTTACATACTGAGGAAAAGAATAAGACACACCTTTTACAAGTTTCCCTAAAATCATGCATTTAAAAAAAATTTATTGGGTTGACATTGGTTAATAAAAATATGTTTTAAGTGTACAGTTTAATAATATGTCCTATTTATAATGCATTGTGTGTTCTTTAGATATATTTTGGGTGCCTACACATACTGTCCTAGGTGGTGTTGAAATCACTGGGAGCACACAGGCAGAGAGCTCTGGTCCTTGTGCAGGTTAACTTCTGGGTCATAGGCAGACATAAAAGCACTATAAAATAATTATGAGGTTTAAAAGCTATGAATAAATGAATTAAGGGATCAGACAGAGAATTCGGGTAGAGAAAAGTGCCAGTCCCAGTGAAGAGTGGGGAGAAGCACTCCAGGCAAAGGGAACAGCATGTGCAAATGCCCTGAGATGAACTTGATGTCTGCAAGGAACTAAAGCAAGAGTAATGTGGTAAAAGTACTATAAGTTGTAGTGGGTGTATGAAGTGGGGTTCAGCAGAGGAACCTGTAAAAATAACCTGAACCCACAAATGTAAAAAATATAGACCATGATAGAAGGATGAATTTTGTTCTAAGTGCGATAGAAACCATTGAAGAATTTGTAACAGTACTCCAATTTGGATTATAAGAAGAATGCATTTCCTAGTTATTGACAGTGAAATATTTTAAAAAGCTATCTTAATTATACATATTGCTCCAAAAAAATGCCTGTTAACAAGGCTGGAGGCATTACTCTGCCCAACTTCAAATTAAAGTACAAAGCGACAATAATCAAAACGGCATGGTATTGGCAGCAAAACACACAGACCAGTGGAACAGAATCGAGAGTCCAGAAGTAAACCCATATTTATATGGGCAAGTAATTTTTGACAAAAAAGCCAAAAACATACAGTGGAGAAAGGAAAACCTCTTTGATAAATAGTGCTGGGAAAACTGGAAAGCCACCTGCAAAAGAATGAAACTAGACTGTTGTCTACCAGCACACACCAAAATTAACTCAAAATGGATTAAGGACCTGAATATAAGACCCGAAACAATAAAATCCATAGAAGAAAACATAGAACTAACTCAAGGACCTCGGACTTAAAGAGGACTTTATGAATCTGACCTCAGAGGCGAGGGAAGTAAGAGCAAAAATAAATGAATGGGACTACATCAAACTAAAAAGCTTCCGCACAGCAAAAGAAATTGTTAACAAGGTAAAGAGAGAACCATCCAAATGGGAAAATGTATTTGCAAGCAACGTCTCCAATAAAGGCCTAATATCCAAAATATACAAAGAACTCATACAACTCAATAACAGCAAAAAACAACGGTCTAATCAAAAACTGGGCAGAGGGCCTGAACAGACACTTCTCCCTAGAGGACGTACAAATGGCTAACAAATATTTGAAAAGATGCTCAACATAGGTAGCTATTAGGGAAATGCAAATCAAAACCACAGTGAGATGCCAACTCATACCTGTTAGGATAGCTATAATCAACAAGACAAATAATAACAAATGTTGGAGAAGATGCGGAGAAAAATGAACCCTCGTACACTGCTGGTGGGACTGCAAATTGGTACAGCCACTATGGAAAACAGTATGGAGGTTCCTCAAAAAACAAAGAATTGATCTACCATATGATCCAGCAATCCCTCTACTGGGTATGTACCCCAAAGACTTGAAAACCCATATCCAAAAAGATATTTGGACACCAATGTTCATAGCAACAATATTTACAGTGGCCAGGACACAGAAG
>CM053508.1:112872424-112921018 GCA_028627145.1 Eidolon dupreanum | reverse complement strand
CATGGGATAAAAGGGGTTAATATGAGGTGATAGAAAGAAATCCTACTATGGGAGGTGAACACAGTGTAAATTTATATATGCCTTACTGTTAAGAAATAATTAGTGATTTAATGTATATTTTTCAAAATGATTTTGAAAAATTTAATTCATTTCTAATTTTTATTAATAATGTAAAATTCTTTGAAATAATCCTTCAAATCAGATAGTTATCTTTTTTCTTTCAACATTATTAATAAAGGCAATGAGATTTCATACTTAGCTTGGTAATTCTGCTTATCGGTGATAACTCAGAAAATATGTTTATTATTATTAAAACCATCACATTTTACTGTTTTGCTGACATTTTAGCACTGTAAAAGGACCTGATGCATAACTGTAACACTTGCATATTTCTAAGGAAAACAAGAAAGGTATGTCTGTATCTCCTTTAGGATCCGTGAATTAATAATGAAGCCATAATTAGGAGTAGAGTGTGAAGCTCAACTCAGTTTCAAATTTCAGATCTGAACAGCAGTATTTTCCTCTAGTATATGAGACAGTACGTGTAACATTCACTGCCATGCCAAGCACAACAAAGGAGCTTAACATCAGCTTTATTGTCTTGGTGTTTTTTAACACTATTCTAGAGAAGTCTCCTGCAAGTTTTTCTGTTTATGTCATTATGAAGCTTTAGCACTTGACAAAAACAAAAAAGGAAAAAAAGAAAAAAAGAAATGCAGAAAAATATAAAGAAAAAATCCTATTCAGCAGCCCAATTTCTCATGTAGCTATGTATTTAAAAGTTCTAAGGAAAATATTAGAAATTAGCAATGTATTAAAAATAAATTTACTATGAACTAAGTTCAGTTAAACTCTGTATTATGACATTTCTATCCTTAAGAAATGTGTTTTCATTATATATGTGATATTTCTCGTTTTTTTTTGTCTGATATTAATATATTTATACCAGCTTTATTTTAATGATCTTATGATATACCTTTCCCCATCACTCAATTTAGACAGTTTTTGGTTCTTTAAAACATACTTTGTAAACAGCATATAGTAGGGTTTTGTTATTTCTATCCAATATGAAAATCTTTGCCTTTTATAGAACATTTATTTCATTAACATTTAATTTTTGTTACTGTAATTACTGCTAAGTCTACCATCTTGCTTCTCTACTTTTCCCTTCTCTGTTGCTTTTTCTCCACTTATTTTCATACTTTTGAATTAAGCAAGTATTTTTGTTATTCTCATTCCCTTTTCATTTTTAGTATTTATTTAGTTGATTGTAATATTTATCCTTGACTTGTTAAGGTTCACTTTAAATTAGTACATTTTTATATTTTCAAAATAATGCAGTTATTCTGTGACAGTTTTTTAACTCCACTTAACTCCTACTTGAGACTTTGTATTCTTGTTTCTCTTTCATGTTACAACCATTCTGTTTTGCCTTTGAGGATATTTATTGTATTTAAATTCTCGGTGCATTTGTTTCAGTAATACAGATACTATGTATTCTTCATTTTTTTTGTGTTTTTTACTGTGTTGCCAGTTTTATGGCTTTTCAGTTATTAGCCATCCTGTCTGGTAGGAAAGGCTGGGGGGAGGTGCTCACCTGTGACTCTCCTAGTGTGTTTGGACACAAGGAAAGAGATGTGCTTCGTGGTGGGGAGCTGCAGGCACCACAGAAGTGTTGTCCTCTAACTCTGAATGGCTCTCTCTCTCTCTCCTCCAGGTGAACCTCCAAGTTAAGGAGTAGGACTCTCCTTAAGTTTGAAATTGAGAGTTTTGGACTAGAGAATGTAGGACTCAGTGGGAGATGGCAACACAAGAGCCCGTATATATGTTTTCAGCAGTGTATCAATGCATCAACCCTGTAGAGTTTGTATTCGGCTCTCATAGTGTTCCCATAACACTGGGATGCCCAGTAGCAATGTGGAGCGAAGGTCCTGTGTGAGAGGGGGTGGAGGTGAATTCAGGAGACTAAACCAGAGCTCCTGTAAGCTTTGGTCTCACTGTCTTCTGCCCAGCTGTATCTATCAAAGCCCTCAAACCCACCTGTGCCACACATACCTCCTTAAAGAGATACAGCACAATCTATAGCAATCTCTGATCTCCTCAGGAGCTCCTCACAGTTATTACATATTTCCTCATGATCATACTGTCTTTTCATTCTGTAGTTTCTCCACGGAGTCAGACCCAGTAGCCTATGCTATGGTCACCACAGAATCAGGACTATTATTTCTTTAATGGTCCCCTCCCTGCCCTTTTCTCTCGACTCTATTCTTAAAATTCATAGATTGGACTCCTACATTTTGATAGAAAAGAAGAGTCGTGAATGAAAAACTAAGCCTGTGAATAAATATCTGATATAATCATTTGCTCTGAGGAGATTACATATTATGACAGGGAAAGTCCCTCTCCAGTCCCCATGTTTTGACCAGATTCTAAAACCAGAAATCAGAAATTGAAATGAAAGTAAGACCAATGGTGTTCTTTTTTTCCCCTGTTCTCACTTCCCACTGGCCAGCATAGGGGAAACTGAGCCAATCCCTTGAGGGGTATGGAGCCATCACAGAGAAAACCTTGAGCCTTGCTGCATGTCGGGAGGGTGAGATGGGGCTGCCTGCAAGAGCTTCCCTTACCACAAGATGCAAATGTAGCATTACGTGGGTGCCCAGGCTGAGAAGGCTTGAAAGAGCCATCAGATTTCCTGGGGTCTTAGTGTCATCTGAGAGAGCAGTCAAATCTCTCCTTTTATATAGGATGCAGGAGTAACGTCTAGTTTCTCCCAGCACGCTAGGGAGAGAGCTGCCCTTTCCTATTGGGGACAATTCATGTTCAACTAGGGGAAGTGTGATAGGAACGGGTATCTTTCTATCTTACTTCCTTCTTCACTTCTCTCCCCTCTCTCCAGTTCTACATTTTATGAAAACAAAAAATTCACAGGTATACTAGGAGATGTGATTGCCAGTAGCACCTTGTCTTCCTTATTGATGCTTCACTTTGAGGAATCTGAAAGACCTGCCGCCCTTCCCATGAGATGCAGCGAGGACCCGCTGCTGTCCCCCACCCCCACCCTTGGGGTCTAGCTCTCAACTCTGACTGTGTACTAGAAACATATGAGCAGCTTTAAAAATTAAGCAGTGATGCCCAGCCCCATGACCAGAAAGAAATCCTGACTTTGTTCTTGTTGGGGACCAGGACACCAGTATGTTTTAAAGTTTCCCAGATCACTCTTGAAGCTTTGCACCACTCTTCCATGTTGTAACTAAAAATCTTGGGTGGCGGCATGGCAAAGGTTTGGAGGAGATGTGGTAAAAGTAGGGAAGGGATAAGGCAGGAAATGATGTTCCCGTTCAGAGTGGAACAAAAGGAAAGATAATGGTCTCCACTTTGGGACCCTATATTCACAGATAACCTGAGTTCTACCTTGTCGAGTCTTTTTTTTTTAATTAATTTTTTTATGGTGATTGGTTAATGAAATCCAATTAAGTCTCAGCTATACACTTTAACAGTAAAACATATATATGTGTACACTGTGTGTTCACCTCCCATAGTTGGATTTCTTTCTGTTACCACATATTTGATCCCCTTTACCCCATCTACATCTCCCCTCCCCCTTCCTTTCTGGTAACCACTAGTCTATAGTTCATGTTCATGAGTCTCTGTTTGTTTGTCGTGTTCATTTGTTGCTTTTAGGTTTCTATCCCACATATAAGTGATGTCAAGTGATTTTCAACTTTTTCTGTCTGGCTTATTTTGCTTAGCATGATTATCTTGAGGTCCATCTATGTTGTCGCAAATGGCAGTATTTCATTTCTTCTTATGGCCGAGTAATATTCCATTGTATATATGTACCTTATAAGAGTCTTTATAGATGTTTTTGGTTTAACTAAACCCCATTGTGTCTTTTTTCTAGGTTTCCCTCCTCTCTTTCTAATAATAGTGATTCTCATATGTCTTCATACTATTCAGCACTAGCCCACTTGGTTCTTCTTCATTTCTATATCCACATTCCCAGTAGGCGAGGGCATTCGAAGTTCTTACACCTTCACTGTATAGAAGCATTCACTCTGGCTTGGCAACTACTGCACTTGCAAGTTTACATACCCCAAATGTTCATCTCACTCAGTACTATCTACTCTTTCTATTACCAGTGTCTACTCTTTTGAGAAGGAATGGGGATTTCTAAAGTTACATATAAATTAGGAAGTCCTCTACTTATTGTAGAATTTGCCATTCTGACTGTTTCAGGGATTTTAGATAAACTTTACTCTCTCAGCTTTTAGAGTTAACAACCAATATACTGCCAATTTTGATCTAAAATAGTGTTCTCTTTTAGTAACTTCCATGTTAAGTTACATGGCAAAGGGGAATTAAAGGTCGCAAATGGAATTAAAGTTGCTAACCAACTAATCTTAAAATAGATAGCTATTTCTGGATTATAATCACAAAGGCCTTTTAAAGAGAAAGAGGGATTCTGAAGAGGGAACCCAAAAAATGGCGGTATGAGAGGGACCTAGCTAGATGTTGCTGGCTTTGCAGAAGGAATGTGGGTGGCCTTTGGAAGCTGAGCAGTTAAGGAACGAAATCTCCTCTAGATCCTCCAGAAAGGAATGCAGCCCCATGGACACCTTGATTTTAGCCCTGTGAGATTCTTTTTAAATCTGTGACATCCAGAACCATAAGATAATAAGCTTGTGTTGTTTTAAGGCACTAATTTTGTGGTAATTGGTTATAGCAGCAATAGGAAACAAATACATTGCTGAAAAGGATGAAGTAATTAATAACAAAAACTAACATGCAAATTACTTGAAGATTCTCATTACAGAGGTGATTATAAATTTGCTAAATATTAATTTTTTTAACAGAATATCTTGTACTAATTTTAAATGATGGTGAAATGGAAACATTCTAGAGAAAGAGGTTTAACTGAAGAACTAATTTCATGTCCTTGCAGGTCTTTTCTGGAAAATTAGTTTATAATCAACATTTTTGGAAGTAAATTTATTTAAGGGACTTGAAATGGAGCCAGTCCTATTTTTCTGAGCATAATGTACTCAGATCCATTTTGCTCCGCAAAGGCAAGAATCGTCTCTACCCCACCACAGTTTTTTCCTTTTAACATTTATTAATCTGAGTGAAAGATGGCAAAGTAAGCACGGCATCAATTGGTTGTATGTGGTTTTAATTCATTTCTTGGGTGTCTATATTTTATGGAAACCTCTCCCCCTTTTTTTTGTATTTCCCATAAGGAAAAACAAAAAGGAAGAGAAAATCACATTTTTCTTCACTAATGTGATAGTAACAAATGAAGCAACAAGAGGATGATGCTGATAATTTTTTTAAAATGCTGCAATGCTGCCAGGGGGTCAGACATTGTCAGCAACTTGGTTATTTTCTGCATAGTTTTCATAGGACTATCTAAGCTTATTTGGCAAAATGGAAGTTTAGTTATTGCTGAAATTGTTTGCAAGACTCTAAGAGAAATTCTTTAAAACATATTTGGGATTATGAAGAATTCAGATGAAAGAAAACTGTAATAGGTGATTTCTCTTTGAGGCCTATTATAGTCACTCTGGCAGCCCAGCCTAAATCTCACTATCTTGCTTCAGAGGTACTCGAAGAGAAAACGTTTCATTTTTATGAAGAGCTGTCTGACTTCACCTTCAATAAGATTATTTCTGGGCACAAGAACAATGGAACCATTGTTTCTTCAAAATCGCTAGAATACACTTCAGAAGCCCTCCTTGTAGGATACGCTTTAATTTATGTCCTATTACTGCTCGTCAGAGCTTTTGTGTCCACCTCTCTTTTGTTTCCAAATGATGGGTAGAGTTGGCACTCCACAGACGATTCAGAGAGACGTTCTGGACTGTCATTGTTTTGGAAGTTTTTATTCGTCTAAAGACCGTGGAAGGAAGATGCAGTAAAAGATATAAGGTCAGACACTTAAAGGTTTTCTACACTTAATTCCATTGTATATTTTTTCTACCTGATGGTATTGACAATTTCATACCTGGGCATTTTCTTCGATGATGTTCACAGAGTACAGGATGTTTTATTTTGATCAGTTTGGAAGTGGCTGGGGGTGGCCTTCTGTGTAAGAAAGCTTTCATGTCTTTCTAAATTTCATATATTCTTTGCTCTGTAGTTTTCAATTTCATCCAGAAACAAGTTTTTTATTTATATGTCCTTAGTCCCAATTTTTCTTCAAGAAAGAAGCCCTGTGTGACTTAGTCATCCCATAGAAACAAGCAGAATGTGATATGTTTACTGTCAACACTTCACAAGATGCCTTCGCCCAAGTTTATTTGACACTGACTGATTTTTAATTACAGAATATGATTATGTAATTATTGTTTAAATCTTCCTTCTCACCAAATAAAGCAAAGATATTTCTTTATACACTGCAAATCACTTTTCTATTAATTTGTTGCATTGAAATTTTTATTTTTTTAGTTTCAAAGTTTTTCTCTCTTCTTTGATATGCTTTATCCCCCAGAAGTATATCTAATTTACACATTCAAGAGCATTCTCATTTTAATTACCCTTGAAACTCTTTATTTTTTTGTCATTTTTTTTTGTCCTGTTTAATAAAATTAAAAATGGGAGTGTTGATAGCCATTCCGCTTCTGGGTATATGTCCAAAAGAGTTAAAATCAGGATTTCAAATAGATATGTGTAACCCCATATTCATTGAAGCATTATTCATAAGAGCCAGGATGCTGAAACAACTCAAACAACAGATGAACGGCTATAGAAAATATGGTATATATATACAATGGAATATTACTCAGCCTTAAAAAAGAAAGAAATCCTACCATACGTGACAACATAGATGAACCTAGAGGATATTATGCTAAGTGAAATAAACCAGTACAGAAGGACACATACTGCATGATTCCACTTATACGTGGTATCTGAAATAGTCACACACACACACACACAAGCAGAGTAAAATGGTGGTTGTCAGGGGCAAGGAGAGATGTTGCTCAAGAAGTGTAAAGTTTCATTCTCGTAAGAGGAACAGTCTCCAGAGATTTGCTGCACAATATAATGCCTATAATTTACAATACAGTATTGTGCACTTTAGTATATGTTAAGAGGACAGATTTCATGTTAAGTTTTCTTACCACAAAACAAAGCAAACCAAACCAAACACAAAACAACAAAACAAAAAGAAAAAAACCCCTCAAAATAACAAATAAATTTGGGGAGGTGATGAATATGTTTAATACCTTGGTTGTGGTGATGACATCACAGGTGTATGCATACATCCAAACTCATCAAGATGTATACATTAAATATGTGCAGATTTTTGTTAATCAATTATACTTCAATAAAGCTTAAAAACTGAATCAACTTTTCTTTATAGCTGTAGAGACTTGCCTATCTTTATCTTCTTTCTTGAAATCATCATTGCCTCCAGATATGTCTTCTTCAGAACTGTATTGATTGCAAAGGTATTTTGCAGTAAAGCAGGGATTACACTGGTGAATGTCTTCTCCCAGTCAGCAGATTGTTTTTTCATTTTGTTGATGATTTGTTGTTGATATAGTCTCATTTGTTTATTATTTATTTTGTTTCCCTTGCCCAAGGAGATAGATCAGAAAAAATATTACTAAGAACAGTCTCAGAGAGTTTATTACCAATGTTTTCTTCTAGGAATTTTATGGTTTGGGGTCTTACCTTAAGTCTTTAATCCATTTTGAGTTTATTCTTGGATGTGGTGTAAGAAGGTGGTCCAGTTTCATTTTTATTTTTATTTTTGCGTGCATCTGTCAAGTTTTACAAAGCTGCAATCACACATGATTAGTAACACTTTCTTCAGTGTTAATTTTGTACTCAAAAACAAAGTAATTTTTTTCCTTAATTACTTTCAGTGGGGAAATTGTATATACACACACACACACACACATCTCTATTCCAAATTTCTAATGATTTAAAATAGTTTCAGATTTATGGGTAAGAATTGAATTTTTATTTTTCTCTCTCACTTTGTCCTCACAGTTCCTGTTGAGTGAGAGTTCCCATGCAGATGTACCAAAATCATTCTACAAACCTGTCATTTCATACACATTGTCTTCAAAAATTTGCTGCCTCCCTTGGTGCAAACATATGATTTTCTTCTTCAGTTCACCTGAAAATTGCTTCTTTAAGCCTTAATTTGGAATAGTATGGATTTGGGTGTTGTCAGAAGTCCAGGTACATTTGAATAAAGTGACACATTCTAGATCTAGGTCAATGTCATTAATCACACATGTGTCAGGGATTAGTTTTATGGTCTCAAAAGCCTGTGATTCCAAAATGGGGTAAGTCCCTCCCTTGGAACCAGGGCCCACTGCTGCACTTGGTGGAGTCTTTCCATCAGTCTGCAGATGACTGGACCATGGTTTTCCCAAATAAAGTTTGTACACGTGGATATGTTTATTGAGTATCAAGCTTTTTTGTAGAAGCTTTACACATTCCAACAAAAGAGAATTTTTATCTAAGAGAGTCACTTTTATTGAAAAGTAAAGTTAAAGTAAAAGCAGAATAGAAGAAACATTTTTATGCCTTTCCAAATCAGCCATTTGAAAGGACACTGAAGGGAAGTTCCAAATATGGATAATAGTTCCAGATTGAGCAGATTTGTTCTAAGCAGAAAATGTTCAACGATGAAGGCAAACCACATTATTCAATATAATAACTTTTTAAATTATAAGAGTACCAGAGTGATCCACCCTATGAACAAATTGGAAAATGCAGAAAAGGGAAAAATTCCAATGATATCAGCAAAGGACTTATGCATATTTATTAGCTTGACTGTTTCCCTTCAATGTCATTTATATTCATATGTTTGTCTATTTAAAATCCATTTGCATATTATATGATACTACTACTGATAAGTAATATTTCTTGAGCACTAAGCTAATGTGTGTACTCCAGTTACATTCTCATTCAGTTCTAGTGAAAAATTATGATGTATGTGTTATCACATTCATTTTATAGATATGAAGACTGAAGCGTAGGATGGTAAATTTTCTAGGACACAAATTTAGTCAGTTTGGTTCTTTGCCTATGCACAGTTTTGCAGCATTGCCTCTTCTAATCTTCACTTTGCAATTAACATAATCATATTACATTCATTGTTCATGTTGCTGTGTAGTCTTACAATAATTTCTAATGACTAGATCATCTCCATTAAGTGGAGGTACCATAAAAAACTGAATTATTCTAAAAATTGTAGTTAAATTTAAAATAATCAGCAGAATACTTTGTTAAATATATTTGTACACATAATTGTTTCCATATTTTGAATTATGCCAAAAATAGAGAAAAATGAACATTTTTAGCACCCTCAGTGAGTATTATCAAAATGTTTTTCAAAAAGGTTATATTGATCTAAAAATTTACCAGTCATTTTTGAGAGTAGTAGCTTTTCCGTACCTTTACCAACATTAATATAATAATTTTAGCTTTTGTGAACTACTTGAAATAGAACTTTACTAAAACAATAAATATTGTAACGATGAATATAATAGAGTTAAACCTTCTTACCCCCATCCCCAAAATTCACTCCCCGAAGTACTGAATGTTTATGCTGCTTATATTTGTTTCTAAGATATTTTCTATGGTACAAATTTCTATCTGTCTGTCTATCTGTCTAAATGATGTGACATGCATTATTCTCATCTAGTTATCTAAATAGTAGGTGTCACACCCCTTCAAAATATGACATAGATGACTTCAGAAAGGGTCTATTTCCATCTTTTTGCTTCTCTCTGAGTGGCAAATTGCTTTTGTTAGTTTCTTGTGCATGGTAGCCTGTTTTGGGAGAGAAAGGAATCTCTGTTTTCCTGGTCCAGCCTTAGTTTTAGGCAGATCCTGTTTCTCAAGGGTGGGGTTTTCTCAACAATCCTGCCTCTGTTCCCTGTATTAGGTAAGAAACATTTAATGGACTCAGTTCAGGATGGTTTCCGCCCCTCTCCAAGGGAATGAAATGTTTTTCCTTTTCCCTTCCTCCACTTTCCCCAGCCACAGTGGATCTTTTACTCTGTCCTCAGGCATAGGATTTGCTGCCTTTTCTCCAGTGGCTTAACCCTTTTGTTACTTAGAGGAGAAGGCACTAGGTGGTACTTTGTGTTTTCCCCCAGAGGGTGCAACATACAGGGAGGCCTTCTCCAGTCTTCCTCCTGCCCCACTCTATGTCTTATAGATTTCTTATGCACCTGGAGAGTCCTGTGCACCTGGCCAGTCCATGGAGGCGAGTCTAGTGAGTGTGAAGTGCCCTCCCTGTGTCTGTGATTCTTAGGGTTTCTGTTCTGTCTCACTCATGTACACTGGGACTTTCACAGTTCACTGAAAATTCAACTGAATTCTTTTTATCCTTTTGTGTGAAGATCTCATCTTCTCTGGCTGCAGCTATTACAACAGTGCTCTCACTCTGTCTTTCCTTTGATACCAGAGTAGTTGATTGTTCTATTACCTCAGCTTTTTGATGTGTCCAAGGAACATTATAATTTTGTACATTATCCTGCTTTTTCTTGTCATTAGGGTAGGAGTGACACTCTTACCAGCCTTCTTCATCTTAGGTGGAAACTGGAGGCCCGCCTACATTCAGGAAAAAAATTTTGTGAGATATAGAACTCTTTGTCAATAGGTTTTTGTTGTTGTTTGTTTTGTCTGTTTCAGCACCTTAAAGATGTTCCAACTTTTCTTTGCCCTCAGTTGTTCCTGATGAGAAGTCAGTGGTATCTAAATTGGTGTTTCCTGTATGTAATTTATGTTTTGGTTTTGCTTGTTTGCTTTTTTCCTGACTGCTCTCAATATTTTCTCTCCAATTTTCATATGTTGACTGTTTTACTGTGGTGTTTTTGGAACAAAAACATAGTTCTCTTCCCTTTTTCCAAATATTGCCTCTTTTCCAGCATCTGCTCAGTTTTCTTCACTGTACTGCTTTTAAGACTTATTTCTTAGTAATTTCTCTGGAATTTATAATTGTTATCTATAGGTTAGTCAGTTTGATAGGAGCTCTTACAATCATACCAGAAGTGGAACTGCAAATGATTTGCCTTTACTTCAATCTTCATTTTGTGATTATGGTTGTCTATACACATGGGAAGTCTGATATATTATAACCTTAGTTGTCTGCTTAGTCCTGCCATCCTTGGTGCCCACAGATTTTAGTTCATTGGGTCTCCCTGAACTAGTCTGGACTGGCATTGAGCTGGTGCCACAGCAATACCAGACTTTCTTTTAAGATTCATAGACTTTAATAACTCTAGCTGTGCTCTATGAGAGTCTGCAGATATGACCCAGTATTGGTTAATTTTAAAAGCTCCTCAGGTGATTCTAAAACCTGATGAATTTTAAAAACCACTTAAGTTCTTACTTTACAGTTTTCATGACCTTACTCTCTAGCAAAACCCTTCATGACAAATTGAGTTTTAAAGGTTGTAGAGGATTTAGAATTGTGAGAAAATTGAAAAAAATCATTCTTGACAATGAGAATAGTACAATCAAAGAAACAGGCAGAAAAGTGAGGTGAATGTCATTACTGTTGCATTACTGGAATATAACATGCTTGCTTGTTGGAACTCAGTTTGGGGCTAGATTGTAGATGGCTTTGGAAGTCAAACTAAGGATACTGGAGTTTATTCTCTAGATAATAGGAACTCAATTAAGGTTTTTGAATTGAAGAATAACATGATTAGTACTGCTCACAAAAAAGACTACAATGCAAGACTACAAGCTTGTATAGCCCTGCCGATGTCAGAGGCTATAAGTGAAAATATTCGCAATGTTTTAGGAAAGAGTAATTGTGGGCTTGAATGAGAGATTGTTCGCTGGAATGTAAAGACTGTGATAGATGTGAAAAGTAGTTAAGGCAAAAGGATCAATGGAAGAGAGAGGGCAGTGTCAAGGATAGCGCTGAGGTTTTAAATGTAAATGATTAGGAGACTAGGCTGTCATTTATAGCAACTAGGAACAGAGAAGCATAAGCAACTTTAGGGAAAAGACATTTAATTAGGGTTAAAATACTTGAGGAGCTGCTGGTACTTCCAAATGGTTATAAACCAAGCCAGCCTAAGTTCATTAATGCAAATATACGGTCCATCAGCCATGCAAACTTTCTATTTTTAATAGTAAAATTCTATAATTGAGATTTTCTCATTTAATCCAGAATACCCTGTGGATATATGGAATTAATACTCCCATTTATTCCTTTTGCATTTAATATGTAATATTTCATTTTATAATAATAATTTGATCTTTCAAAGAATTTTCAAAACTTTATTTAAAGAATGAGCCACGAAATTAGGTTTACTTTCTACTACCAAGTCTTAATGCTAATTATCCTCTGTTTTCTTTAGTGATTAATTTTGACATTATGTTTTACCTTTAACATATAATTTACATATTTTAATCTGTTTTTTAAAAATAATTTTTATCAAATTATAATGTCCACACAGAAAAGTACACAAATAATAAGTATAGAGCTTAAAGAATTTTCACAAATATCTTTCTGTGTCCCCTCCATTTGACTGCCCACCTCCTCCAAAGGAAGCCATTTTTTTCACTATAGATTAGTTTTGCTTGAATGGACTCATACAGTATGTATCATTTTGTGTCTGGTTTCTTTCATCCAAAGTTATGGTGTGCTGTTGTTCCACTCCGTTGCATTAGAAGTAGTTATTTATTTACCTGAATTCCAGTAATCTTTATTGACATTTGCATTGTTTATGGTTTGTAGCTATTTAAATAATGCTACTATACTGTAGTTATGCAAACCTTTCAGTGATATGTGTATGCATTTTTATTAGGTTTATATTTAGATTTGTGGTGGTTGGGGACGAGGTGATAGGGTACGGACTTCTTCATTTTTAGTAGAGAGCATCAATGAGCATCTCATTATCAAAGTGGAAATAATGAGAGTTCCAGGTTTTCCTCATTCTCGCTAGTGCTTGATGTTTTCAGTCTTTGATTTCTGTTGTATT
Organism: Eidolon dupreanum; assembly: GCA_028627145.1. NCBI lineage: Eukaryota > Metazoa > Chordata > Mammalia > Chiroptera > Pteropodidae > Eidolon > Eidolon dupreanum. Next base: position 112,908,050 of record CM053508.1, on the reverse strand, counting down.
GGTGTTGGTAATAAGCAGTTGTAAATTGTGGAATTAGTTTACTATTTTTCTGGTGATTAAGGAGACAGAATACTTTCTCATGTTTATCGACCATGATTTAGTGTATTTTTAGAAAAGTTGAGAAAGACTTGGCCATTTATTGTTGGCCATTTGTCTTTTACATAGTGATTGGTATAAATTCTTCATATATTTTTAATGTGGGCCTTTTGTTCTCTAAACACATTGCAAATATATTCTTCTCTCTGACACACATCTGACACACATCTAGTAGTCTCTCCTAATGAGGATGCCTTCTTTTTAAAATATAATTTATCAATACCTTTCTTTATAGGAAAACTTGCCTATTTCAGTGTCATAAAAATATTCTTCTATGTTAAGTTCTAAAAGTTTTATTATATATCTTTTACATTTTTGTTCTCTTTATTCTTTTACACTTTCCTTTTATTTTTATGATGTGAAGTAGATTGTCCAATTTAATGATTGTCCACATGGATTGACAAAGCATATGTCATTATACAGTGACCAGACTCTATTTATTGTAAAAGTCTACTCATTTCCAAAGGTTCTGTAGTGATAATACTTTTCATTAATTGAGTCTCTGTTTATGTGTAATTCTGAATTTGGACTGTTCCATTTCATTCATTTATTTACCTTTGCTTGACTCAGTACAACACTCTAATGCATATTCTATCTTTATAATAAATTGTGATTTAATTATGTAAGTCTTCCAATTTTGCCTGGGCTTTTTAAAGATTGTCCTGGCTCTTGTGAACCACTTACATTTTCATATAAATTTGAGAGAGAGCTTGTCAGTTTAAACAATAAATGTGCTGAATTTTGATTGGAAGTACATAAAACCTATCGATCAATTGAAGAAAAAAATAAATCTTTACAATATTCTTCCCTCTACCCATGAATGCGTCATGACCCTCATTACTTACAGCTTCATTTTCTGTTGATAATTTTGTATAATTCTTAATTATATTTATGTCTGTATAGTTGTCTTGATGCTATTGTAAATTATATTGTTAAAATGTTTTTCTAATTGTTTTCTTACCTTTAATTGGAAATAGAATTGATGTTATGTTGATTGTTTACACTGTAAGATTCCTAAAATCACTTATTGAGGTGAATAATTACCCTTAGATTTATTTCTTCTTTGAAATTATTATAATTATAATTTTTTAATTTTTTGGCTTTATTTCTCTTGTTTAGACCCTGAGAAAATGTCAAACAAAAATAGTGATAATGGATATTTTAGTCCCTCCCCTCAATTTCATGGAGAATCTTTCAATATTCACTATTACATATAATTTTTTGATGTTAGGTATTTTTTAGATAAGAAAGGCTTATCTTAGTATTATATTAGGTTTTATCATTAAAGTATTGAGTATTATCATATGCTTTCTTTAAAACTATCAAGATGATCATATACTTTTATTCTTCTGTTAATATAATGAATTACCTGATTTATTTTTTGATGTTAAAACCAATTGTGTATTCCTAGAATTAATCAAGTGGTATATATTTCTGGATTATTTTTGTCAGTATTTTAGACAGAATTTTGTAAGTATGTTTATATTTTGTCAGATTTTGGTATGATATTCTTGTCTCATAACAAATTGAAAATTTCCCCCTTTTTATATTCTCTAGAATAGTTTTTTAAAATAAGATGGATGTTTCTTGAATATTTGGGATAATTCAATTGTTCAATCATCTCAGCCTGAAGTTTTCTTTAAAGGTTTTCATTAGAGCTATAATTTTTAACAGGCATAAGAATATTCAATTGTCTGTTTCTTCCTGTGTCAGCTTTACTAAGTTGTATTTCATTACCAATCTGTTCATTTTATCTAAATTTATATAAAGTTGTTCTTGTCTTTTTACATATTTTATATTTTTCATTTCTGATTGTTCAGATCTTCTGTTTCTTTTTTAAAAGTCTTCCCATCATTAAACTATTATTTTTTAAACTTCTGCTTAAAAATTTTTCTCTAATGTATCCTTTTTTTTTTTTTTGCATGTTTCATTAATTTCTTATCTTGTTTTTACTATTCTCCCTTCCTCTTACTTTCACTGGGTAATTTACTAAGATGGATACTTAGATCATGGAGTATCAGCATTAATTTTTTTTCCTAAATAAGCCTTCAAGGTTATAAAGTTCCATCCTAGATTCTTTAAATGTGTCCCTGAAGACTCTGTATAAATTATGTTTATTTTCTTTCAATTGATTAATAAATTACATTGCAATATTAACTTTGACTTAAATGTTGTAGAGTTTCTTAGTTATAATTTTGTTATTGGTTTCTAACTTAATTTCACTTGATCAGAGATATACAAAATTATTTCAGTTTCTGTAAATTTGTTGAGACTTGCTTTATGGCTTGTATATCATCAATTTTTAAAAATGTTCCATATCATCTTAGGAAAAATGTACACTCTCAAGTTTTTGAGGATGGTGTTCTGTTTATGAGATCAAAATTTTTAAAATTCATTTTTCAAAACTTCTTTATCCTTGCTGATTTTATTGACTACTTATTTCTTTAGTTACTGAGAACAACATGTTAAAATCTATTACTTTGCTTATGTGTTCCACATACTGTTTATGAGATGCATAAATTTTTCTGGTGGATGGATTATTTAATCATAGTGGAACATTTAATTTTTTCCTCTAATAGTCTTCTTGCCTTGAAATCAACTTTTTAAAATTAAAATTAAAATTAAATTATTGGGGTGACATTGGTTAATAAAATAAAATAGGTTTCCAGGATACAATTCAGTAATGTCATATGTGTATTACATTGTGTATTCACTACCCAAAGTTAAATTTCCTTCTGCCACCAAAATCTGACCCCCCCTTATCCCTACCTACCTCCCCCCTCTCTCCCTTCCCTCTGGTAACTATTAATGGACTGTTCATGTCCATGAGTCTCTGGCTGTCATGTTGAAATAGACTTTTTATTTTTCCTGTTGGTATAGCTATACATACAGTTTGGGGCAATGTTTGTATTATATATAATTTTTTCATTCTTTTCCTGTGAGCTCCTCTTTATCCTTGTATTTAAGGCATATACTACTATTGGGCTTTGGTATAATTTAGCCAGTCTCATAAACTTTCTTTTAAGAAGTACTTAGTACATTTATATTCAATTGAAATACCTATATATTTTAGATTATATTTAACAACTAATATTTTCTGAACATGTAGTACTATTAGCATTTAAAAATACTTTATCTACTGGTGACAGATTCTGTCAGTTTTGTTTATCTGGAACTCTTTTCATTTCAGTACAGTTTTGAAGGATTTTTGCTCCTAGGTATAGATATCTAGGTTGAAATACTTTTCCTTCACCACTTTGATGATGCCATTCTATTGATTTCTGGCTTTCATGGTTTCTGTTCAAGTGTTAACTATCAGTGTTATTGTTGTTAGTTTAAGGGTGATGTGTCTCTCTTCTCTAGGTGATATTAAGATTTATGCCTTGGTGCTTGTTGAATTTTCTAGTTCTCTGAAAACGTGGAAATCTCCGCTAGTTTCCTTAGATCCTGTAGCTAATGCTGTCAGAGTTTTACCTACAACTTCCAGACTTTTGCTAGGTATGCATATATGTGCCTGATGGATTTTTCTGGAAGGCTGCTCTAGCTGTTCATGTGGTAGTGCTAAAAATGCTCAGGGATTTAAAACCCCTGAAAGAGCCTGTAGCTAAAGCCTGGCAGTTATTAGTGTTTAATCCTTAATGGTTCCCTCACCCTTTGGTGGGATAGCCCTGGAGCATGTATTTTATACTAAGTCATCTCTACCCTGAGTTTCTCCTGTGGGATTAGCTAGCTTAATGATACATCTTTTGTTAGTTGTCTTCCCTTCCCTGCATCACTTCCTCCATGTTAGTGTTTCTTTCACTCCCAAATAAACCACTGTGCTCAAGTCCTCATCTCAGGGTCTGAGGTTACTGTAATCCCAGGAGACTGAAGAAGGCCCTTATGGTGATGCTTCTGCTAATGAGGGTAATATGGAGGTCAAATAATACCTGGAGTCTTGGCCCAACTCTGCCTCACTGTGAATCCAGTGGTTCATCAATACACTCTTGTGAATGCCCCAGTCCCTCATTACATAATAAGGACACGTATAATTTGGCAGCATTCTCACATTGATTATCTGGGTTATGGAGAAAAGACCAAAATATTTGGGAAAAAGAAGTGGAAACTCATAAAATTCCTCCCTGGTCAAGAGATTAAATGAGAAGCCATAACGCATTTTGAGAGAAATGGCAAATTTCCTATCACTCTATAGACTTAAAGGTTGGTGGCCCCTATCATATTTCCATTCTATTAACTAGTCCAGGTCCTGAAACTGTCAGATTATGGAAAATTATGGCAAACTACCATAAGTTTAACCAAGTGATAGCACCAATCACTAATGCATTTGTACAACTTCCCACACAGTGATAAAGGAAAATAGCATCTTAATATTATTATAAAAATATTCATGACTCCACAGACCCCCCTGAAAGTGACATTGGTACCCCTCAGATCTAAAGACCAAGAGTAGGACTCGCAGTGGTCCTTTTCTTGTATTCCCAATGACTCCCTTGAGGAATTTGTGCTTTAATTCCCCGGAGAGAAATGCTTCTACCAGGCTGCATGAAGGCTAAACTTAAAGCTATACCCTAGTCATTCTGGGCTCTTACATAGGAGCATTGAAGGCATTTGAGAAGTTATTACACTGTCAGTGGTAATTAATCATTATTATCATGAAGACATAGACTTGCTATAGAATGAAGGCAGGGAGGTTCATTGTGTTTTCATATCTAGAAATTTACCAGAAATGGGTGATAGCAGAAAGCATGACCTAACAAGAACATGGTAACCAGGGGCTCAGAGCCCTTAAGAATAAAGATCTAGTCTATTCCAGATTATCAGAAGCACTGGCCAATTATAAGGGAAATCTTGATTGAATATTAGGAGAGATACATAGTGAATATTAGTTGCAACTTTTGGATGAACTGCAATGAGACATGTCTCTTGTTCCACTAAAACTTTAGTGCCTGTTAATCTTTGAAAACATTTGACCTTGAAGAAGAGATGACAGGATAGAGCACCCTTAACTTGAGTGTGTGTTGTTTTGAGCGTTACAAAGGGCGGTCTGTTGCAGATCCTGTCATACCTTCTCAGATACCGCAAGGCGGTATCTGTATCTTCATGCTTCATCACTTATGGAAGGCTACCCTGCCATACTCAGAGAAGGCTGGAAGTGCTCTGTAATTAATTAACTCCCTCAGGAAAGCCCCTCAAGTGATACCTGATTAGAAATGGTGCTACAAAAATTCCAGCCCCATCAAGCCTTGGGTGGGATATGTCTGAGGTATTTGCATTACAGTATTTTCCAGAATTACAACAGAGTTTAGTTCCAGCTGTCCTCTGTATCTTGCTTACTAGGGTACTCCTTATTGGTGGCTTCCCTTCCTTACATCATTTCCCACGTTCCTCTTGATGTCCCTTGCCTCTCCCAAATGAACTACTTGCACTAAGGTCTCTACTTCAGAGTCTGCTTCTGGAAAAATTTAAACAAAGGCAGATCTGTAACCACCACTTTTTGCTAGGGTTTTCTGGTACTTCTTGGGACTTAGAAAATGTTTCACAGGTAAAAGTACTCCTAAAGATTAAGCTCACTGCTCTGCTCTGTGTTTCTCCCTGGGTTCTTGACCCTTCAAAGCCTTACCAAGCTGATAGCCCTCTGATGCCTTCAAACAGACTTTAAAAAATGTATCTGCTATTATAGTTGTTCTCAGTGGGAGAGTTGCTCTAACATAACTGAGAGCAGAAGTTAATTTCTTTCATAAATCCATATGTGAATTAAGGAAACTTTAATGAGAACTGTAAGTGGTTACTGCCTTCTTTCATGACATTTTGAAAACTCAAGGAACATTTAAAAAATATAGCATCCAATTTTCTAGAGGTAAAAAATAACCAAGCCAAGCATTCTTACATTATAACTCTTTCAATTACCTTTGAATCTGTTTTCTGCCAATCTCTACATCTTTTGGGTAGTTTTTTTGCTCTTATTATATAAGAAAAAATTAGACGTTTAGATTTGCTATTGTTTTCATGACATGGTCAGGGAGTAATTATCTGGCTTTTAAGGATCATACACTCACTCCTTGGGGGATAAGGAAGTAAGCAGAAAACATTCATATTTCTCTTCATTTTCTATCCAACAAATACATTCAAGAGGGGCAGAGTGTAGTAATTTGAATGGAAGGAAAGGTTAAGGGAATGAAAAAGTGTTTGTTTGAAGAGTTCACCATTAAGACTCATTTTGTAGATTAATAGAGAGATCACCAGTCTCCAGGGTTAGCAAGTCAACAATTTCATAAAAATTAAATTTACATGAAAATGTGGAGAAATGAATAACATTTCAGTCTCTATCAGTAGCAGTTCAAAAAGCCACATCCCTATGGAATTTGGAACTCTGCTTTAGAGTGACTTTTTCTGTGACCCTTTCCAGCTTTCATTTTATTGACTGGCTGAAGACTTCTGCATGAATCAATTGGTTTCTTTGTAGTTTTTAGTTCCATATATTCAGGAGGCTGTGCCCTGTGAGTTGAGTTGTAAATATCATGCTCCATGTGACTTGTTATTTAGTGAATGCTGTGAAGTTTGATTGTCGGCTGAGTAGTGACAAGTTTTGCCTAATTAATTGTTTCTATATTAAGGAGTTGAACACAGTGTCAGAATCTTGTTTGTTGATGTAAGGGGCATGCCTTAACAACTACTTGCATGTTGGAGAAGAATATGGAGTAGGGGGGCAAATGCCTTATTACAAGGACAAATCACAATCCTAATATTTACCTGATAATACCAAGAAAATGAAAAAAAAGTCTAAATGTTCTCATCATGCCAATTAAATATAGGAAAGGTTTTCTTTATCCCGAGAAAGATTGTGAATTGCTGACATAATATTCATTTCCTTTCTCTGTGGGATGTGACTCTGAAGTCGAAGAATATGAAAATATTACCTTATTCCTCTGAGGTTTAGCACCAAAAATGCTTTTAGGTTAATACCTATTGTGTATAAATACAGTAAAGGAAGCTAACCTATTTTCTTAAATTTCTATATTCCCTTTTCTTACTTTTTTGTAAATATCCTACCGAATCCTGGCATTTGAACTCTTGTTCTTCCAAACTTCATAATTATCTAAAAAAAGAATAGATGCTTAGCAATTTTGATTATAGTTCTTTCCCACCACTGAATTGTGTGTGCTCAATTGACACACACAACTTGAAGCAATTTGAACTGTGAAGCAGGGTCCATATCAAATGCTTTGAGACCTGGTAATGTGCTTGTCTAAATTTTTTCTTGGTAATGGTGATGGGGTGGTCATCCAAATGCAGCTGACAGAGTTACCCGAGGAACTGTTTTGATATAGACAATATAGATTAAAATTTTTTTTCTCATGTAGGAAACATAAAAATTAATATTACTCCATTTATATATTATATATATTTACCTGCTATTCTTGTAAAATATCATGTAGAAAGTTAATATATTTATCATTCATTTATTCAAAATATATAGAAAACATAGGCTAAGAATATTACTAAGTGATAGACTTAAAAGGATTAAAAATATAAATGATTTGCTTTCAGAGAGCTGGCTGAACTCTGATCATTTCAACTTCTAAGTCACACACATATTTCATTAGCATTTGTCTTTCCAAAAATATGTGCCAGATTTAAGGCTAGATATTTGTAATATGCTACATGTTTATGACTAATTTATGAATACCAAGTTACATAATTTATTGAAAATAATGTTCAATATTTATTTCAAGGTCATAGAAAATTTAACATGCACTATCCTCAGATCAAGATGAATTTTTGCTATTTTTATACGTGAGGACCTAGAAGCCAGAGTCAATGTAGCATATGCTACTCTCATCTCAAATAGATTTTTTTCTCCCCTGATATTTATTAAATGCTTACAGTGTATCTAAACACATTATTTCCTTTACATTTCATGATCCCTTGGGATGCTGCTGTTAATATTCTAATTTTACATACAAGGACACGGAGCCTGTGAGATCTCAAGTTACACGACTAGCATGTGTCAGAGCCTTCATTCAACTTCTTCACCTTGGGTCCTGTTGTTGTCATATGGTCAAGAGTATTTGGATTGAGGATTTTTTTTCGGTTTACATAGTATAGGTTTATGATAAGTTACAGTCAAGAAACCTACCATTATTTGCCTCACAGGCCTATCAAAATGCGTAATTGCATTTTGGGTGGGAGGTCATCCCATACATTGATATTGCCCCTGTATTTGGTTCCTGCTGAATTCTTACATGTCCAAAAGAAAATGAAATAAGGAACTGAGAAGTTTGGTAAAAGTAAGTGCTTTAGGGCATTTGTGGGGTAAGAGAAGTATATTTTAATACTCTAATTTACAGTTAGCCACCTATTTTTCCTGAATACCGCATCCACATTTCAGTAGGATTTGGGGATTTTACTGAGTTTTCCCACTTGGTCTGAAGCAATGAAGAGGAAAGGGGAAAGTGACATGTGAGCAAAGGAAAAGGATGGAGTGAAGTGACATGACAGGAAGAGTGATACTGGAGGGGAGGATGAACAAAAGGATGCATATGGTGAGGAGCAGCTCTGAAACACCAGAGTGCTGCTTGCTCCATCTCTGGCAGCCACCTGTCCTGTCAATTATTTCCTCCTGCTCTGGTGAGGAGGGATGCAATTCATCACCAGCTTCTTTTCTTCTACTTGCACATGTCTCTCCTGGGCTGGAAAAGGTGAGCAATTTGTTGCAAATGCATGATGAATTTCATTAAGTATTCACAACTGCTGTTAAAAATCACTGGAGATCTGCAAAATAGAAACCCAACATGCCCAGAACAGATTTGACACAGAGCAAAGATGTGAAATTTGCCAGAAATTAAAAGCTGTGCTGGTAACTTCAGGTCTTTTATGATTCTTTTTTTTTCTGAACAGAACATGATTTTATTGAAATAATGACAGTTACATGTTTTATTCATGTGCTTTTTAGACAGGTTTCATAACATGATCTCATCATAAAATCCTGGAAGGTAATGGATTTATCATTCAACAAGTTAATGCAGTAGAGAGTGCTTTGTAGCTTGGAAAGTGCTAAATAAATATTAGTTATTGCAGTCATAATCCACATAGCATTTTGTCTTATAGATTTTTATTTTAACTTTTTATTTTAGAAAAATGTTAGATTTACAGAAAAATTACAAAATAGTACAGTTTCCACATACTTCCCGTGTCTTGTTTCCGTTATTAACACCTTGAAGTGATATGGAACAATTATTATGGTTAATGAACCAATATTAACACATTATTTAAAGTCCCTATTTTATTTAGTTCTCCTTAGTTTTTACTTTTTGTTCTTTTTTTTTTGTCACATGGTACCATCCAGGATACCACTTTACAAATTTAGCTCTTATGTTTTCTTAGGGTCCTCCTGGCTGTAACAGTTACTTAGATTTTCCTTGTTTTTGATGATCTTGACAGTTTTGAGGAGTGCTGGTCATGTGTTTATAGACTGTCCTTCATTTGGAATCGGTCAGTTTTTCTTATGGTTCGACTGGGGTTATGAGTTTTTGAGAGCACGATCACAGATGTAAAGTGCTATTTTTGTCATAGAAAATCAAGGGTACATAGTAAGAACATGACTTATCACTCTTAACACTCACTTTGATGGTCTGGCTGAAGTGTGGTTGTCACTTCTCTACTGCAAAGTCACTCCTGCCTGTCTTTCCAGACTGTAGCCTTTGGAAGGAAGTCATTATGCATATCCCATGCTTAAAAAGTAGGAAAGTATGCTCCACCTCCTTTAGGGTGGAGGATCTACATAAATCATTGGAAATTCTGCTCATGCTTGAATTCAGCTCTGGCTGTCAAAGGCCTTATCACAGTCAATTAACTTGTAGCTGAGCTTATATTGAAGGATGCAGCATGCACATCAAAATCAGGAGATCTGTCTCTCCCATTTATTTATTCATTCATATACATATAGCCAGATGGAATCATAAATATTTACTTTTTACTTTGCATTATAATTTAATTCAACATTAATTTTTTTGCTCAAAATATTACAGCTTTGGCCATTGGAGGCCATTTATGTTTGCTCTTAAGCCCTTTTGACATACCCCAATCACTGCTGTGTAAGGGTATTTTTTGTTTTATTGATTCGTTTAGTACTTCCTTACTTCCTGGCACTACGAGATGCCTCACACTCATCTGGTAGATATCCTGCCCCAGTACTGGGATCAATCATTTCTTCGAGGAGCCTTGGCATTAAGAACCAATGTCTGAGTGATAGGTGTGCTCATTACTACTGATGTGCCATTTTTCTGGGCCTTCTTAACTAACAAATATATGTGTGTGTACTAACCCATGTATATACACATATCTATCAATATTTTGTATGTATAAACTAAAATAAACATGAGTTCATATGGGTGTCTACAGCTGTAATCCATTACCACATAAATCACCTACTGCTCTCACTTATCTGAAATGTCCCATTCCAACAGTGAGAAACCTGATTCTTAACATTGCCAATCATCTACATAATTTCTTTCCTATAGGTTTCAACATTTACTATTAGTATGCTTATTGTGTCCAAGAGGCAGACATCAAGATAGAATTAAACATGTACAAGATTTATTGGGGGAAATGCCTAGATAGCAAAAAGGGGAGAGAGATCAGGTGTAAGTAGGGAGAAATTTTAGACTATGATGCAGGTCTTATGAGAAGAGAAAGGAATGGAAGGAAGGAAAGAAGGAAGAGAGGGTGGACGGGAGAAGGGTTGGCCAGTCTCACACTGTGGTACAGCTCTGAGAAGGTTTCAACCAGGACGTTGAAGTGACCCAGAGCAATTATTGCCCATTATAGGAGACCCACATAAAGCAGAATGACTGGCTCTAGTTTCCCTACTGCACCCACTCATTGGCTGGGAACAACACAGAGGGCATAGCTTTGGTGTAAACACTGAACACATCTCGAGGTGCGGCAGCTGGAGACTGCCACCAAATGAAGTTGTTCGTTGCAGGAGATTTGTAAAGGGAAATCTGAGCCATGGATTTCCATGGCTGTCACAGTTCTTTCTCATTGTATAGGTCTATTCTGTGCTGATGTGGCTTCCCAAAGTTTATATATTGAAGTGCTAACCCCTAGTACCTCAGAACATGACTATATCTGGAGATGGAGCCTTTAAAGAAGTAATGTAAAATGAGGTCATAAGGGTGAGCCAAATTCTAATATGACTCATGTTCTTGTAAGAAGAGGAAATTAGGACACACACACACAAGAAGGGAAGACCATGTGAAGATAAGGGGGAAAGGGCCATCAAGCTGGTCAAATAGAGAGGTCTCAGAAGAAACCAACCCTGCTAACACCTTGAACTTGGACATAGAGCCCTAGATTTGTGAGAAAATTTCTGTCATTTAAGCCACCTAGTCTGTGGTACTTTGTTATGGCTGCTCTAGCAGACAAGTCTCCCCATTTCGATTGCTACCAGAATTGCTACCGAGACAAGGTCTTAATGTTTAAAAGACTTCTTTAAAAAAAAATCCATCTCAGACATATTAAGTATTTACAGGTAAAATGATATGATGTCTGGAATTTATTTTGACATACTCCAGTGGAAAGAGGGGAGGATAAATGATAAAGAATGGCAAAAATGATTGATTACTGTGGAAGCTGTTTTGAGTACATGAACATTCATTATCTATTCTCTCTACATTAGGGTATGGTTGAAAATTGACATAATAAATAGTTTCACAGTGTAACTAACTCATTTTTATTAATTATTGATGAGCCTACTGGACATAAGATGCCAGGATCTGTATGGATTTTAAAACGTTAAATTTAGAAAACCACAACAGTAATAGCTACCCACTTACAGTCAGGGGTTCTACAATATACTTTATGTAAGCTATTCCAATGGTTATAATACAGGCCAATAAGATGACTATTATTGTTTATACAGTTAGTATATAGCTTAGTTTGGACTTGAACAATTGCCTCCCTGTTTTGAAAGCCAGTGTTATTTCCATTGTACTTTTCTGTTATGCCACTCTCTCTCATAATAATAACTACTTTTACTGAATGTGCTATGTGTCAAACATTTTGTTGGGTGTCATATATCATCAGGAAGTGTCAAATTTGAAAAAATATACTTTTTATGCATCTATCGATATGGTCATATGGTTGTGCTAATTTATTCTGTTAATGTGGCAAAATGTATTAATTGATTTTTAATAACTTAGAGTATAATTGACATATAAACTGCACATATTTAAAATTAACTGTTCATTAGATTTTAATATATTTATGCACCTGTGAAACAATCTCCACAATCAGGATAATTACTATTTCTGTCACCACCCTGCAAAATTCCCTCCTGCTCTTGTATAATCCCTCACTCCCGCCCCCATTATATCCATGAATGGTGATCTCTTTTATGCCACAGTGGGTTAGCTTACATTTTATAGACCATCTATCAGCAAACAGTGGCCAGTGGGCTAAATCTGGCCCAACCACCTGTTTCTGTAAACAAAATTTGATTGGAACACAGACACACTCATTTGTTCACCTATTCTGTGGGTTGGCTGCATGAACACAGCTGAAGTTTAGGCAGTTCATAAGTCGACTCTGGCATTTTACTTCCTACTGGGTCCCCTTGTATTTTCTCTGAGAATACATAAGGCCTCATGATCCAAATAGTGATATTTGGATAGCTAGGACCCTCTCTAGTCTATACTGAATGTCTGTGCAGTTTTGCACATGCACATTAGGCTTCCAGGTGGCTAGAAATATGCAGGAGCTTTTCAGGGACAACAAATATTATCTCATTCCAAGATCCTTGTTAAATTTCTGGCTGATCTGGCTACTGCCTCTCTCAACTAGAATTGCAGCCTCATGCTAGCTCTGAGTTTTGTCTCCAGTTTGCTTGCTACTAGGATTGCTACTGTTTTGGACAATGTCCAGGAGTTTGGGATTTTTCTACAGTCTGATCCAAATTAGGTCAGTGTCCTCAAGTAGGAAAACTGCTGATTTCTGCTCAGTGAACTGGTGGGGTAAAGAGTGGAGCAGATGAAAGCAGCCCTTAAGCTAAAGCTCCATAAACTCCCATTGTTCTTGCCTCAGGTTTGGTAGCTCTCTTTCTTTCTTTTCCTTCCTTCCTTCCTTCCTTCCTTCCTCCCTCCCTCCCTTCCTTCCTCCCTCCCTCCCTCCCTCCCTCCCTCCCTCCCTCTCTCTTTCTCTCCCTCCCAATTTCTTTGTTACTTAATTTCTTTCTCTTTTTTTCTCCCCTCTCCCTCTACCCCTCTCTCCCTCTCCTTCTCCCAGTCTTTATTGGTAGTTTTTCTTGAATCATCTACATTTTTTTTTACATGCCTCTTGTTGATCTCCAGAGTACTGAAATGGTTATTTTGGTCAGTTTTGTCCAGTCGTATCATTGCTTGTTGGGGAGAGGATTTACTGAGCTCTTTACACCACCATTCCCAAGTCCCACCTCCTTGATATCTCCTTTTAAGAGGTGTTTTTATTTGCCCTGTAATTCCTTCATTCTTCTCACTAATTCCCACCTTCAAGAACTATCAACTGTAACTTTAATTTTTCTTTGGCAAAGTTAAAAAAACATATTCTGTTATGTGGCTTTCATTAAATCTTCTGTACTATGTTTATAAATTGTTATTTATTTAACAAATATTTACTTATTTGTTATTTCAAATATTAAAAAATATGAATAATAATAAATATTTGTATTTATTATTTGCCAGTCAGAATGAGAGGTGCACCAAATTGACTGGGCTCATGCTCTCCTAAAATTCACATTTACGTGCATAGACATAAAGTATGTATATAATAAACAGATAAAATCATATGTGAAAAATTATCAGTGATTTAAGAAGATAAAGCAGTGTACTTAAAAAAAAAAAGAATAAAGGTGGTGGTGGGTGGGGACTGCTTTAGATAAGATGACACGCTTTTGAAAGATGATAGTTAGGCTGCAAAATGAGTGAGGAGATGGAACCTGATGTGGTAACCTGGGAGAAGTGTCAGGCAGAGAACGTCAAGGAAAATATTTCAAATGACAGACCTGAAACTTAGATGAGACCAAGAGTGGTAAGAAGGAGCAAAGGCCAAAAAATAAAGGTCAGAAATTGTTATAAGTATTAGAATACCAATGAATATTATTATTATCGATATTATTCATATGAATTTGAGTAAATAACATTTGTTATAGAGCTCACTAGTATGATCAAATTATATTTCCCTCTTTGGAATTTTAATAACACAATTTTATTTCCACTCAATGGAGGAAGTTCCTAAGTTTCAAACCGATGTTCCCTTTTTCTGTCTCACGAGTTTGTTGAAGGTTTTTAATCATCTTAATTTTAAACTAAACATTTGAACTATTGGATTGAGAGAAAAGAACTCAGACATAATTTTAGCATTTCAGTTTGGATTGGCTAATATTTCAATTCCTCACACTATCTGTTCCACAAAGAGATGGATTGACACAAACAGTGGGTTTTTGGTTTTCTCTCACCTGCTGTCTGAGGTTAGGGAGACTTAACATGATAAAGAGTTTTCTTATCACAGGTGTATCAGGGTCCTGGACACTGGATTGTCTTTAAAAGTTAGAGTTCAGTATCCTTAGTTTTTAAAACAAGAAATTGTCATAGCTAAAATGTCAGCCAGGGTATTTACAATTTGTATGGCCATAGCAGCCTATGAGAGCTGCAGCAAATTATAGAGCGCCCTCCTGACCTTAGTTTTTAATAAACATTAAAAAAAAAGAAGAAAGCAGCTTAGTTGCAGATATGAAAAATAAATAAGCAAGAATTCAGACAACGAGTTATTGTTTTGGGCTGGACATTAACAGAAGCATCTGCTGGGAGAATATTCCAGGACCTTGTATCCCTCATACCTGAAGAAGAGGAGAAAGTAAACTCCACCAAACAAAAATGAAAAAAAAATTTCTTTATACATTTGACTTCTTAATAGCAAATATAACTTTGACAGTTATGACACTTGATAGTTAGGTATCACAATTTTTAGTTATTTAAGAGAATATGGAAGCAGCTTAATTCATTCTTCCTAGAATATGGATACATACTCTTCAAAGGATGAACATATACTATTTTATACCTATTTCAGCAGAAAACTGAAATAAACCAAGTATTTATCTTTTACGAAAATGACGAAACCTGAAACATGTGAAATGCAAAAAAATTTTTAGAAAAATAATACATATTTAAAAACAAATGAAGACAAGTATTAACCGATAAAAGT
The DNA here is from genome assembly GCA_028627145.1 of Eidolon dupreanum. Taxonomy (NCBI): domain Eukaryota; kingdom Metazoa; phylum Chordata; class Mammalia; order Chiroptera; family Pteropodidae; genus Eidolon; species Eidolon dupreanum. Next base: position 112,892,717 of record CM053508.1, on the reverse strand, counting down.
ATGCTGTCTACATCTGTATTTTTCACCATTTTCACCTCGTGTGTGTCAAATACTATGAGCAGTCCCTTTTTCATCCTATTAAAAAACGAATGAAGCACCCACCTCAATCACATACTGACATGTATAGATATGCATATCCTTATATACTCATGCATGATACTCTGGGAACTAAACAAGTAAATTACATTCAGATAAATGGGATATGAAATACACTTTTGGCATTGTACATTCTAAGGGTTTGGATAAATGTGTAACAACATATATCAACTACTGTAGTATTATACATACTACTGTAGTATTTCACTCTCCTAAAAGTTCTCTGTGCTCCACCTCCTTATTCCTGCACAACCTCCTTCCCACCAAACCTCATAACCACTGATTTTTTTACCCTCTCCATAAATAGTTTTGCCTTTTCCTGAATATTGTATAGTTGAAATTATACAGTAGGTAGCCTTTTCAAATTGTCTTCTATCAGTTAGTAATGCGTATTTAAGTTTCTTCTATGTCTTTTCATGGCTTGGTAGCTCATTTCTTTTTAGTGTCTTTTTAGTGTTTGGTATATTGTCTGGATGTACCAGTTTATTTATACATTCAGCTACTAAAAGACATCTTTATTGCTTCCAAGTTTTGGCAATTATGAATAAAGCTGCTATAAACACCCATGTGTAAGTTTTGTGAGGACATAAGTTTTCAATTCATTTGAGTAAATATCAAGGAACATGATTGCTGGATACTGTGGTAAGATTATGTTTAGTTTTGTAAGAAACTGACAAAATGTCTCCCATTGTGGCTGTTTTCCCACCAGAAATGAGTGAGTTCCTCATGCTTCACATTCTCACCTGCATTTGGTGTTTTCAGTGTTCTGGATTTTGGCCATTCTAATAGATGTGTAAGGGCATGTTTTAACTTGCACTTCTCTAATGCCATATGATATTGAACTTTTTTTTATACGCTTACTTCCTGTCTCCATATCTTTTTGGCGAGGTGTCTATTAAGGTGTTTGCCCGTTTTTTTAAACCAAATTGTTGGTTTTCTTATTTCCTTTTAAGAGTTCTTTAAAAATTTTGAATAACAGTCCTTTATTAGATGTCTTTTGCAAATATTTTCTCCCAATTCTGTGGCTTATCTTCTCATTCTCTTGACATTATTTTTATTTTAATAAAGCCTGGCTGACCAATTATTTCTTTCACAGCTTATGCCTTTAGTATTGTATCTAAAAAGTCAGCACCATACTGTAGATCATCTAGATTTCCTTTTATGTTATCTCTAGAAGTTTTATAGTTTCTCACTTTACATTTATGTCTATGATTAATTTGAGTTAATTTTTGTGAAGGATATAAGGTCTGTGTCTAGATTCTAGAGGATTTTGTTAGTTTGTTTGTTTGTTTTTGTATGTGAATTTCCAGTTGTCCCAGAACAATTTATTGAAAAGACTATCTTTTCTCCATTGTATTCCTTTGTTCCTTTGTCAGATATCATTTGACTTTATTTATGTGGGTCTGTTTTGGAGCTCTCTATTCTGTTGCATTGATCTTTTTGCTTATTTACTAGTACCGCACTGTCTTGATGACTATAGCTTTACAGGAAGTCTTAAAGTTGAGTAGTGTCAATCCTCCAACTTTATTCTCCTCCTTTAATATTGTGTTGGCTACTCTAGGTCTTTTGCTTCATCATAAAAACATTAGAATCAGTTTGTCAGTATCTGCAAAATAACTTGCTGGGATTTTGATGACACCAACTGTATAACTTTATGTGTCAGGATCCAAAATAAGATTCAAGTATTGCAAGTTGCTTAAATATCTTTAAGTATCTCTTAATCTACAAATTCTGTCTCATTCCATGTAACTTATTTATGGAAGTCATTCTGCAGAGTTTTTCACATTCTTGATTTTGAATAGTGCACATTTCTGGTGATATTTAGCATGTTCTTCCCTTGTCTGTGTTCCTATGAATTGGAAATTATATCTATAGATATGATCAAGTTCAAGTTAAAATTTTTGGGCAAAATTGCTTTATAGAAGGTCTTGCATTTTTTCATCAGAAGGTATCCAATCTCTCTCTCCCTTCTTTCTCTTTCTCCCCCAATGCAGCCACATTGAAAATAGGGATTCTAATTCTATTATTCCCTTTTCAAATATTAGTTGAAATATTTCTAAAATAAGCAAATCTCCTTTGTCAACTATTTGGTTACTCAAGGATATGGTTTATATAGAAAAAGGCTGATATTTTTTCTTTTATCAATAAAAAAGAGTTGGTTCCTTAGCACTCTTCAAAGATTATTAAAGGACAGTTCATCACTAATTATGGAAATGTCTTTAACCTTATCAAAGAATATTATGAATAACTTTATGGCAATACATTTTAGACTTCAAGTAAAATAAATTTTCTAGAATTTTTCTTGGAAAAATACAATGTGCAAAACTAAAACTAGAACAAAAAGGAATTATGCACAGGTAATAATGATTAGAGACATTAAAAACCTAAGTAAAAATCCCCCCCCCCCATAATCCCTCCCACCCCCACTTCCACCCCTGACCTATAGATGTTGCCATTTCCTCTTAAGAACTGGATGTCTGAAGACGGGGCGTCTCCTCCCACCCGCTTGCAGTGTGCACTCGGGGCCTGGCACACCCGGGGTATGGTCTGTGGCTCTACCTGGGGTGCAAACCCAGGACCTTCTGCGTGCAAAGCAGATGTGCTAACTGCTACACTATGGAACCACCCCACCTAAGTAAAAATTTTTGATGAAAAGTATTTAGTCCTACATAGTTTTCTCAGTGAGTTTTTAAAAACATGCAATGAAGAAATATTGTAATTTCTATGCCAATTATTCCATTAAAGAGATAAGGAAGAAATGCTTCCTAAATCATTTCTAGTATATCCTTGATACTAAGACCAGACAAGAATATTAAAAGGAAAAGTATAGACAAATATATTTTGTGAATATGAATGCAAAATTCTAAATAAATTATTTGTAAATCAAATCCAGTGATTATAATAGCACAATACATTACGAACAAGTAAGATTTACTCAAGGATTACAAAGTTCAATTGACATTTTTAAATTAATAAATACAATTCACATGTTAACAGAATTCATGAGATGTTTCAAATTCTCACCTCGGTAGATGAATAACAATCATTTAATAATTTCATATTCATTATGTTTAGAACATTTAGCATACTATCAGTGGAAGAGAACTTCTGTAATATGATAGAATCTACAAAGTCCTAAATAATCATTAATGTTCAAATCCTGAATGACTTCATTCTGAGAAGGAGAATAAAACAAGGAAGTCTGCTACCATCACTTAATTCAACAGCAGTGAAGAACTCAACCAATAGAGTGATGCAGACGTTGAAGTCATTACTCATTGTTAACATGAATGTGTGCATAGAAATTATTTCAACAATCTCAAAACAGAAAATTAGAATACGCTGTATCTAACTATACATAAAATTAATTAAAAAATAATTTTATTTGATATTTTAAAATGCATAAAGAAAGTGAATAAACACTTTCCCTAAGTTGTTAGCATTTATTGAATACAGTAGAAAATCTATAGGTTTTTGTTTTTAACTGAAAATCAGGCATCAGTATATACTTTCTGTATATCTCAAATGATTTTATAATTTATTTAACAGACATGAGAACAAAATTTACTCATTCCTTTTAAGGATTATAATTAGATTTTATGTATTCTAGAAATGACCTGCCATAAACAGAGCTAGAAATGATGAAAATTAGTGCAATGTGGTACATGGATAAAAGAACAAATAACATTTTGTCTATCATCAAGAATGTTGCTTGCTTCTGAAATTAAACTCAGCAGGTAGGAAGATACCAAACAGAGTTCAAATTGTTGAACATCTGCTTTACCCTAGCACAATCTAAAGCAAGGAATGCATAACACTTTACAACGCTAAAATTCATACACTCTAGTTAGAATTCTTACAGTATTAAATTTTTGAGGGGAAGCATGTGTCAAATAAAATGCAAAATGTTTTCTCTTTCAAATCATAAAATACCATTGAAATAACCCGAACAGCTCTTTCATTATGTTAGCAATAGTTGACTATCTTTCGCTAATTTAGGTTTATGTCATTTCCTAAAATTTTTTAAAGTGTAAAATTAATAAACCCTAGGGTCAATTATATTTAAATGAGATGTAAATTTAGATTTCAGCTTTAAGATGAAGCTGCTTGATTTTCTTCTTTCATATGCATGTGGTGCTATATACATGTTCTGGTTTGCTGAAGATGAGAAAGGGCTCAGTTCACTTTGGGGAGACAAAAGTACTCAAGAGTCTATTCTACTTACTAATATAGTAGTTATTCAAAAGAGAACAGGATGCTGCTTCTAGTCCTGGTATCATAACTCATAGCCATTTTAGAATTTGAATGTTTCTCCTCTGTAGAAAAGCTTTACCTATTCTGATTTGTCTAGATCCCAAAATATCTTTCTGAGATGTACAAACTACTTGGCTTAGAGAGTTTAAAGGACATTGATTGAGCAACTGCCACAGATGGCTGAAGAATTTTGTGTTTCACAGTTGATTTCATTGCCTCAGTTTATCTTCTGTGAAGAAAAAGTCATTAAGTTCCTGGGACTTCAGCTCTTAAGCCAATCATTTGCCTAGTCACTGACAAAGCTGTATGACTTCTCAGAAAGACAAAAGGGTAGTGATAAATGGATCCGTGGTTTCCAGGACGTAAGGGGAAAGAGGAGGTGCAACTATAAAGGGGAGAGCACGGGAAGTTTTTCTAGGGTGAGAATTATTCTGTATCCTGATCATGATGGCACTTACATGAATCTGTATGTATTAAAATTCATAGATGTGTACACCAAAATATGACAATTAAAATCCAAAGTGTCATTATTTGTAGAGAGGTTCTGTAAAAAGTAAAAAGTTTGCCAAGCACAGGCTTCCATGCGACTGTGTGTCTTAAACAGGATTATTTAAAAGCATGCTAAGGCAATTATCCCCTGTTGATGCCTAAGGAGAAGAAAAAAGCTGCTTCTTAAAAAGCTTTTAAACAACATTTAAAGCAATAAATAGCCTTTGAAAAAGCTATTTTCTTTTCTTAAAACAAGCCCCCCCTCCGCCACTACCACAAATGGTGCTTTTGTTGGTGTCTGTATGAGATTGGAAGGGAAAGCAATACTTTCAAAATTCTTTGCTTTAATGTAAAATTGATTTGAGATTGCCCTTTCCCCTTCCCTTTGTCTAATGGTTGTAATGTGAAGATCACATATTGGTATCGTTATTCAACAAGTATTAGAACAAAGAAAATCCTGGCCTTGATTGCACAGGAATATAGAAAAAGAAATTTAAAGTTCATGTAACCATTTTTTGTTGTATTGTGTCCTTTATATTTCTGTTATTTCAATTTTTTTTCAAGAGCGTAGAGTTATCAGATAATGGAAATGTAGAGATGAGATGAAGCAGAACCATGATTTTATAATTTGTCCAAAGAAACAGGAATCATAAGCCTATAAAATTCTAAGGGTTATGTCTCTGAATAATTTATTTACAAAAGGATAATTTGTGTAAGAGTTTGTATTATAAAATGGCATGCATGGCTATAAAACCTGTAGGAAATCAGAAAGTTAAATGTTATGGAACTTGTGTCAGGAACTTCAGCAACTTTCTTTTGCACTCAAACTTTCATCATCATGGAGTCAAAGGGAAGTCATCAACTTTTGAACTGAGAGAATAGCTAAACTGTAAAGAAAAAATTTTGTTTTTATGTAAATTTATTTCAGTGAAATGAATACCTGAGTTTCCTTAAGGTAAAAATAAGAGTTCCTAGCTAGACACATTAGGTGCTGTTTCCTGGGATTGCTGTGAACTTGTTCATTCAAGATGACTTGTTTCAGAACAAGAGCTGACCCAACTGCAGTGCATTGTGCTGAACCATACATGCGCGAAGCCCTTACTGGCTTGCACCGTTCATGGGGTGTCAGGATACTAGAATCCAAATGATCTCAGTGCTTTTCCTTATATTAATTCCTTTTATTCTACACGTCCAAGAATTAAAAATGCAATGCAATGAGACTTAGTTCTAAATCCAAATGAGAGTATCATCACTCTGTGCTCCCTCCTCTCAATTTTTCTGAGCAGTCTATTAAAATATTTCTCTTAGAATATTGCATCATCTGCCTCAGAATACTCCTTTCACATTTTTGCACTTACTTAAAGTCATATTTAGATTGCTACTTCTTCCAGACATTGTACTAAATGTTTTTTGAAATAAGAAGTTAGTGACATACGGTGTTACAAGAAAACATATTCAGGTGTGTATATATTACTGTGTGATAATTTGTGACAAACATATTCTTGACATCCATGAGACAAGGGACCTACTAGGTAAAAACAAAACAAAAGGGATTTGAAAAATAAGGCATGCATTCCTCAGAACTGATAAGAAATCAGAATTGATTAGTGAGGAACATTGATAAAATATATTAAATTATATTTTGAAAGGTGTAACACAGAAGAGTTATAAAACAGTAGATCATCATGGAAACTGGCTTGTTCATTAAATACCTGACATTTCTTATAAGCAATGTGGTTTTGCCTGAATTAATGCATTTGAGGCACAATTTTCTCCCAGTAAAATCTGATAACAATAATTTCTTAAATTTGCTATAAAAATGAAACAAAGCAATATCTATGCTTTAAAAAGGTCTAGTGTGGTTCCTGACACATAATAAGCACATGATATTCCTTTTGGTTGTCTTTTGCCACATAAACCACATTTCTCAAACTTTTTTTTAACCCCATAGAACCTTTTATTTCCCAGTGAACTCTCACCTACAACCCAACATGTAACACAAAACCAGAGCTTTTTTGGTTGAAGAGGTATGGAAGTCCTGGATTTGGAGTCCCAGAGTCTTCTTTAGTCTGTTTCCCTCACCACTCTCTCCCACTTCCTGACTTCCTGCCCCTCCCACTGCCACACCCACCATGACAGCTCTAGGAGCTCCACCCCAGGATGCCAAGACTCCACTGAAGAAACAGTTTGAAAACTCCAATACCAAAGTTTAGAAGACAGCGTTCTCGAATTTAATAGCCACAGTGTCTTATGTACAGTAACATCTACCACAAACTTATTGGACACAATCACACTGGTTAAAGAGGAAAATCATGAAAAAAACAATCACTCGCGTGAACCTAATGTTTTACATTTACTCTAAACCACATGCATGCACATTATTTATTTGTAAATCTTTTCATATAGAAACAATTTTTTTGAGGGCAGTGTTCAATTAATTATAGTTTTTAGGAAAAATATGCCTGTAATTCTATTACATGTGATATCTAGTTTGACTTTTTAAAAAGTGTTCCGTTGAGAAATGTTGAGTATATTCACATTGTTGTGAAACAGATCTCCAGAACTTTTTTATCTTGCAAATCTGAATCTCTGTTCCTATTTAACAATCGCCTTCCCCACTTCCTCGATTGTTTTTTTTTTTTTTTTGTAAGTAAAGTAAGACATTAAAAAGATTCATTTAGCCATCTAAGAGCAAAATTTTTCTATTTATGTTTCTAAACTTGTCCTGGACTGTCATTTGTATCTAATTCAAAAGCATTTTCACATTATATTCCTTTATGGAGTCTTTCCAAAGCAATCAAATTACTTTTCTCAGAAGAAACAGGTAGCATTTCTCCCTCATATTTCATTTTTTATTATAATTTTATGATAGTTTAATTAAGTTTAATAGCTATACCAAGCACTGTTAGCTTAAGACATAAGAAACATCCCCACACACTCGTAGTAAGCACATCTAATTGAAGAAACAGTGATAAACACTCTAGCAACTGGTCTGCAATCCACAAGCTATAGTATGTTACAAACATTGGCCTGTCTGGTTAGCAAAGAAAATGAAATGTATTATTATGAAATGTTTGTCAAATGGAGATCACTGAAATGAGAGTGCATGTCTGTCTGTCTGTCTGTCTGTCTATCTGTCTCTCTCTATCATCTATTCATCATGTATCTAATCTACAGGAATATCTGCATCTATATCAATTTGAAAATACAAAGTTGGTAGCTATGAAAATGATTGTTGCTGCTGTTTGCACACTTTGAAAATGGTTATATAGAGTTAGGAATATTATATAGATCATATACTTTCAATTTATTACTTTGTTATTATGCTGAAAACATCAACTAGAGAAAGCAAGTAAATAAATCCGTAAACAGTATGTAACTATAAGCAACATAGCTATCTTTCCTTAACCAAGATATAAGATGTGTCTCTCTCTTTTTTCCTTAAATTTAGTATAAATATCCTTTATTCTTAGCCTAAAGTATGGGGAGGATAAGTATGTTGAACTCAGAACTGGAAGAAGTGAAAGGAGAAAAGTATTTTTCAATTTAGGGGAGAGAATCTAACCAAAGATTAAAACTTCTGGGAGTATGTATACTTTTAGACAGAAATTTGGGGATTTCTATAGTCTGAAGACCAAATTAGCACTTATGAAAGGTTCCAGAACTCCACAATATTTGTGAAATTGATATGGAATTTATCAATGAGCTGCTGATAAGGCGGGGCAGCCCATTTCTTCTCTCTCGAAATGCTAATGAAAAGTTCTTGTGTCATTCTTTCATGCCTGTGTTCTTTACTCACATTGGTTTGTAATTAGGTATAACTCAGTAGAAAATCTTCACCTGCTGCTTTTGACAGGCTGGGAACTGATCCAAATCTTTGACTTATTGCCATTTTCTTTTTCACTTGCTTTCTAGCTTTTCTCTTTAATCCTTAGAATGCTATCTATCATAATATATCAAACTCTGTCTTTAAAATATGGACGTTCAGGATAGAGATTACAAATTTAGGCTTGCTTTCTTTCTGTCAATTTTAAACATATCTGTTTGTTTTTAATAATGACAGGTATTCTGTGATGGGATCAATGGCTTTAATTCATGTCCTATTAAAGCAACTCTCTTATACTACTTGGTTCTAAGTTTTTTTTTTTACTCCCTCTGAAATCCTGTTTTTTTTTCCCCGAAGAATTCAGTTGCATGTTTGTATATGTGAGAAAAGAGAACATGAACTTTTATGTCCTATTCCTTTAGAATAATCTTAAGGTGGCCTTTGGACTCACTCATACAAGCTTATAGCACAGAAATAATGTGCATGAATTCTTGGAAGGAAGCAAGCAATCAAGTACCATTAGTTACTCTGCCATCCTTAAACACGTGCTTGGTGTTTCAGCTAAACAGGAAGCTGTGTAATAGTTTTGGGAGAATGTGTTCTGTAAGCCTACCTACCAAAATAGGATCTTCTTTTTGGGATTCTGGTTCAATAAACTGCTAAACAAGTGCAATTCACATTTTTATACTCTTCCGGGCTTGCCTCCTCAAAAGGCATATTTTGCTGATAGCAAGTAGTTTCTAGTTTCTACATCGATCATTTACTTAGCTCATAAGTCTGCAATTTGGTTAGGGCTCAGTGAAGAATGCCGATCTCACCTCCATGTGGCATCAGTCAGGATGGCTTGAGTTCCACCAGGATGGCTCAGTCACGTGGCTGACAAGTTCGTGCCTTTGTTCCCCTTCACGAGTCTTTGCAGAGGCTATCCGGCTTCCTTAGAGCATAGTGCCTGGAGACCAAGGGTGAGTGTCCAAAGAGACAGAAAGTGGAACCTACCAGTTCTTTAAGACAGAGGCGAGAAACTTAACATGGCTCCATTTCCACTTTGTTCTGTTGGTGAAACGTAAAGCCCAGATTCAAGGGGGAAGGCACATGGAGCTCACCTCTTAATAAAAGAGGTGTCAAAGGAATTTGAGGTCATAATTTAAAATTACCATGTCATTTATTTAAAAATATTTTTGAATTTAACTTATGATGCCTTCTAGACCTATAGGTTAATTAAACAGGAATTTTTTACTTTAAAATATAAAGGGGTTTTCTAGTTATATTTCGTTACTAAATTCAAGCCTAATTACAGTGTAAGATTATTTACTACATATCATCAACTCCTAGAATGTCTAGGATTTGTTTTGTATTTTAGGATATCATTGTTTTTTGATGGTTCTTTTTGGAAATGGGGAAAAATTAGATATATTCCAAATTTGGGGGACATACTATTTAATATATTAGTTGGGTTAACTAATTTATTATTATTGTTGTTCAAATGTTTTATGCCATTGCCAATTTTTATTGCTTCTTTAATCAGATACTAGGATTAATAAAAATATCACACATTAATGATGAATTTTCTATTTTTCATTTTGGTTCCATCAATTATTTTTCAGTTTATATTTTACTTTATGTATTATTTACATACAAATTTAGAATTATTACATCCTTCTTGTGAAGTAAAACTTTTACCAATATGAAGTGTTCATTCCTCTTTAAGCTGTGCAAAAACATTTTCCAGCTTCTTTTTCTTTAATGTATGTATAATGTTAACTTGTCAATATTTTTATTTTCAGTGTTCTTATATTTAAACTGTACCCCTTGCAGACAGCATGTAGTTGAGATTTGTTATTTCATTCAGTGTGACAATCCATATACATACTGATATTATTATCATTTAAATTTTTGAATTTAAATTACTATTTGTTTTTCTTTCCCCTACCTGTTCATTGTTTCTTTGTCTCTCCTTTCATACCACAAGTTAAAATGTATATTTTCTTATGCCTTTTCCCCTCTATGGTTTTATGTTACCCATTCTTTTAAAATTATTTCAGCGATTTCCCTAGAGATGCATAAATTTATGCTGCATACATAGCTAACTCATCAAAGTTAACATATATTAAATTTTTTCATATTTTTCAGAGAAAACAAAATCCTTAGAATACATTAACTTGATCTGTTATTGTTCTCAGGCATTTTAATTCTCTATAATAAATATTTAAACTTCATAATGCTTCATGATGATGGTTTTATAGTCAACATTCATTTAGATTCATCCAATATTTTAAATTTTTACACAGAATTGACTACTTAATTGGCATTTAAAAATATATCATTTTGGAGATTTCTTTCCATGTCTCCTTGGTTCTATAATTTCTGTTGAGAAGTCTGTTGCCGGGCTTATTCTTGGGTCTTTGAAGTTACTATGTGTTATTTCCTTTGGACAGTTTTAAAAAATTTAATATTTTCAAAAGTTTATTTGGTTTCCAAAAAACTTCATAAAGTTTTTAAAAATATGATCTACCTGTAATTATTTTTTTATTCCTTCTCTTTTCCTCTCCAGCTTCTTAAGTTTGTAGCTTGACATCAGTTTTAGAAAATTCTCAGTCATTCTTTGTTTCTTTCCCTTTCTGTCTAGTCTCACCTTCAGTTCTCCAATAACATGTAAGCTCTTTTCGTCCCACAAGTAACGTACACTACTTTTTTCTCTTTTTCTGTGTTATTTAGTTTCACCATTTTATTCTTTTCTGTATTATAGATAACTGATTTTCTCTTTAGCTATGTATAATATACTGAACGCGTTTGTTGTTTTTAGTTTCAATAATTGATAATTTCCCATTATATAAATTCTATTTGCATAGTTTAGTGTTATGTTCAAGTTCTTGATTTGACTTTTATCTACTTAAACATCTTGCAGTTATTTTAAAATTCATGATAATTCCATTACCAGAATTTTGTGTGAGTTTATTTGTATTCTCTGTTATTTCCTCGATTTTGTCATTTAGTATCATCTGCTAGCAGTGACTTTGAAAAAAATTCATTGCTGTATATTGTAAATAAGAAATTGTCAAAATAATTTGCACCCTAGAAGGATGCACTATATTTCCAGAGATGTTTTAAATTTGCTTTGGGTGGAAGGTAGGGTCATTAGCAATCACTGGTCCTGTGAAGACTGTTGTATCTCCAGCTTATCCTTCTCTTATGGTATGGTCTTTTCAGTGTAAATCGTACCCTTTGTGGTTTACCAAAGCTCTCTCCACTTGGAAGTTCCTTAATTCTATTTTTGTCCACCTAAATGTGTAAATCTGTCAAAAGCCTTGCTCATCTTTACAGCCTCTCAGTGATTTCTAATATTAGTATCAATTTCTATGATAAATGTGACCTTTAATGATGGGTTTATCTCACTGAGTTTCTGGACTTTCACCCTCCAATTTTTTTATTGTTCCATTAATACTTTGATGGCTTCATACATAAATTTGTAATTTATTTCTCTCAGTTTTTCTAGCTGTTTTGAATTAGAAGGCTGTTCTCAGGGGTAAGGTTGGTCATTGCCAAAACCATAGTTCTTGTTTCTTCTTTATATTACAGCAGGAATTCTATAAAATTACTGAACAAATGTATAAACATGTAATTTTGAGTTCTTGTAGTTAAAGCTTTGATTTATAGGTGTTCTGTGTCCCATGAAAATTTTCATCAACCCATCTACCCATCACTGTTATTCAAACTTCTAACTTACGTCCACTTAACTTTATGACTATACTTAAAATTGAATGATTTTTTTTTGTTTTTAAATATTAAAACTTGGAGCTGAAGGAAACTTTGAACATCAGAAAACTTCGAACATTTTATAGATGTGGAAACTGCAATTCAGAGCAGTGGCAGCAGGAAACCATCAGTTATGTCGAATGCATAGTGCAGGATTCTGTCTGTATTCTACATAGTGAATGTTTAGATCAAGAACCATACTTATACTGTATACCAATATGATCTAGTATGAGTGTGTGTCTCAAGGACACTTTAGTTCTGAGGCCAATAGGACCATATGAGGGTTTTCTCACCAATGTCTAACAGATGTCTCCAAAAGATTCTTTCTTGATTTATCTGCACACAAATTACAGATTCTTGCCGTACAGAAGGAAATGGTTCCCCTTGTTAAAACGAAACCTCTTGGGTTAACCATTGCATGTAATCTGGAGACCAACAGTAAGAGATAGGGGTCAAAATAATTTTACTATTTGCCTGTGACAAAAACCAGATCAAATGGGGGAGGGGAGGAAATATTACACAATAGTCTAATATTTTATATATGATACCTTGACACATCTAATTCAGATCCACATGAAGAATTTTAAAATAACAATCTGAAAAATTGTGTCATTTCAGGCATAGAAGATATAGGTGAAATCCTTGTTACAGACAATACAACATTTAGATACCATATCAGGAAAAATTATTTTTAAAACAAAGTCAATTATAGATTCCACACATTTTATTGTCATCTTTCAATATAATAGGAATCTAATATATTTTTTTCTACATTTCACTATCATATGCTCTCTGATAAAATTTTAAAAGTTCTGTACCATATTTTATATTATTTATTAGTTTTTTGGTATAAATGTACACTACTAAAAATGTTTACTTCTTTTATTTCAAAATAACCTTATTTTGAGATAGGAAACAAAATGTTCTCCATCTTTAACAAAATTAATTTACATTTTAATTCTACTCTGAGTGAGATATAGTAATTCTAATTCAATTTAATGTTTCAGTATCAAGTATTATACATGATTTTCTTGTTTATTGTATATTGGTTATTAACCACAAGCTGATTTAAAAAAAAGATGTTAAAATGAAAAGACTGAAAAACATACTCTATGAGAATTTCTGTTTTTAAAGAATAGGTTTTCAGATAAACAAAGGCAGTTGGTTTATAAGCATTAAACTAATTTCATTACCGTTAGAATCACAACAAAAAAAATGATACTAGTTTCTGAAAATAAAAGAAATGTATCTCATATAATGTGATTTCAATATTATGTCTAGTTTTTTTTCCCTAATACTAATATGCATTCTTTGCAATTCTGAAGCCATTATATAATGCTATATAAATTTAATATGCCCTGAAGGGAATTTGTTCTAGGGACACATTAAGAAGGCTAAATATGATTTTGAAAGCTATAAACCTTGCTTTGCAATTTAGTTATTCAATCAGACCTAATTTATATTTTCAACATAGACTAAAAGTAGAGTAGTCAGTGTTTGCCTGATTTAAGTCCAAGGAAAAGAGAAACTTGTAACCAGTTCTCTAATATGTGTCTAATTGATATTTCTATTGACAAAAGACTGACAATGTTTATTAGAATCCCTCAGGAAAAGAAATGCTCCTGATAGCCATAACTGTGTTTGCAAAAATCATGTTGTATGTGGGATCAGTGACCTTATCTCAGTCACCTCCTTTCTCAATATATAGACATGTCTATGTTAATAGTAAAAGTTACAGCTGTAAGTCCTATTCAGTATCTATTTGTTCTCCCACCTCCGGCTATTAGCCAGAAATCAGTCTTTAAGCATGTGCACCATACCCCTAAGTGCAGCTGTTAACACCACTACCAACAAGGGCAGTGCATTTCATTGACTTATCCCAGCTGTGTTGTTGTGACAACCAGCAGAAGTACAATGCTTCAGCTGAAAGAAAACACTTTCGAGAACTCCAAGGCTAAAAATAAATCTAATGGACCCTGGTACATTTAGGGAAGCCACATAATGTAGCCTTGGCTGTGAAGACAGAAATGCCTATATTTGCAGATTACTATCTATATAACACCTACTACCTGTGTGATTTTTGAAAAACAACATTATTGAGGTATTTACATACTATAAACACATATCATAAAATTTACCCATTTCATGTATCTAATAATTTTAGATAAGTTTATAGGTTTACAAATAGTGACATAATCCTCTATTTTTATCAGCCCCTGAAGATTCCTTGTGCTCTTTTGGAGTCAATCCCAGTTCCTATGCCCAGCCCCAGGCAAACAAGAAAATATGCTTTCTGTCTTTACCGATCTTCCCTCCTTTGCCCTTCCCTGTGGAAACATTTTCTGTAACTGGAAACATATAATGTATGGTCTTTTGTATCTACTTTTTTAACTTAGCCTAATACTTTTGAGGTTCATCTCCATGTTTTGCATGTAGCAGTAGTTCATTTATTTTTTATCGCTAAATAATATTACATGAATATATGACATTTTATTTATCCATTCATCAGTAGATGAATATTTTATTTCCACTTTGTGACTACTATTAATAGTGCTACTGTAAACATTTACTTAGAAATGTTTATGTGGACTTATTGTTTCATTTATCTTGAGTAGATACCAAGAAGTAGAACTGTTGAATTATATGGGAAATACATGTTCAGATTTTTAAGGAACGACCAAACTGTTTCCCAAAGCGGCAACACTATTTTAATTCCTGCTGGAATGTGTGAATATTCCATTTCCTCCACATTATTTCTAAAATTTGTTATTTTCTTTTTAAAAAATATATTCTAATTATAGTCATTCTGGTGGGTGTGAGTTGTTATCACATTGCGGTATTAACTTACTTTCTCTAATGATGAATTATGTTGACTATTATGTATTTATTAACCATTCACACTTTTTTTGGATAAAATGTCAATTCAGCACTTTTCTTTAATTAGGTTGTTTTCTTATGTCTTAGTTTTAAAAATTCTTTATAGTTTTTTGATATGAGACATTTGATTTGCAGATAATTTCTACTGGTTTTATGGTCATTTTTTAATTTTCATGCTGATGTCTTTCAAAATACAAATGTTTTTAATTTTGATAAAGTCTAATTTATCAATTTTTTATTTATGGATGGTGTTTTTGGTAGTGTATCTAAAAAGGTTTTGCATAACCAGACTGTAGATGTTTTCTCCTACATATTATTTAAAAATGTTTGTAGTTTTGACTTTTTCGTTTAGACTGTAAGTCATTTTTTGAGGTAATTTGTTATTTGGCCTCCTTCATCTTCAAAGCCAACAACAGAGACTCTCAATTTGAATTCTCCCCACGTTTTCAATCTCTTTCTCCAGGAAGAGTCTTTATCTATTTTAGGACTCATCTGATTAGGTCAGGCCCAGGGAGGATCATCTCCCTTTTTAAAAGTCGACTGTGCCATATAACACAACTTAATTATATTCTGTCATATTCTTCAGTACCTTCCACACTCCGCAGAACAGGGCTTTACAAAGGTGTGGGTCATAGGGAGTAATTGTAGAATTCCACCTGCTACCCCTACTGATGTGTCTATTAAGGCATAATATATAGAGGGGAAAACATACTTATTACAGTTTCACTCAGCATTCCCAAGGAGATTTTGAAAAGTTAAATCAAGACTAACAACACAAACATAAAACTACCTTACTTTCAGTTTGTGTATTAAAATATTCTCAAGCTATGATTTTGTATTAAAAAGTTCTTAGCATATAAAATGTCAAACCTATATTCTAATGTATGATTGCTCAACTGAAATAGTTACAATCACTATTTAATATTAGGCAGTATAAGTTTCAAATCTTATGGTTTAGTGAAGATATTTTTATTTATAATATTTACTGTCTCATTTTCCATGAACTAACTCATAAGATAAAAATGAACACAATGAGGTGACAGAAAAAATATGTTCACAATAAATAAGAATCAGTGTGATTGCCTTCAGAGTTAACATGCAGTTTGAACTGGTCTTTTTCAAATTCAAGTGCATGATAAATTACATTGATTACATTTTCATGAAGATACCTGTGCTCAGAATGATGGCCTCACAGGAGCTATAAAATGCAATACTTGAATGGCTTTGAAAAAAAAATACAATTATTTGGAAACTGATATGTTGAGGGGCTTAGAATATATTTGGTTTTATAAGCCTTAACCCACTCTAATTCTTCATTAAGGAAAATCAATCACAGGTTGAGAACATGAATTAGATATCCCTAAATGTCATAACATTTATATATTGGATTTTATTTTTACTTCATTAAGAAACCAAATAGGACTGTAATTAAAGAAAATGGTAGCATATGGTAGAAAGACTGTTCATGGTTTTCCAAACTTTAAACACCATTAGAAATTCTATCCTATGAAGGACAAGCCAAGTGAACTATGTGCATAATTGATTAGAAACTTATCCACTTTTAAATCACAAGGAAATCTACTTTTATTTAATTTGAAATCTGTTTCACAACTCTGTTAGAAATTGAATGCCCTAAAGTTTCTCATGAAATTTGAAAGGGGATGAGAATAAATGAGGGAGCAAGGGCTTGAAAAGTCCCCCAAGAATATTATTTAATTTTATAGACTTATTTAGATTAGATGTATCTTGAAATTATGTTTTTATAACTTCTATATTATTCTTCCTCTTTAGAGCTGTGATTGAATAAAAATTTGAATGCCTACTGTGTGCTGGATGCTAGGGAAACTTTTGAGCAAACAGAGACAAAAGATTTAATTTCTACCTTCATCAAGTAGATTGGAAAACAAGACAAGCAAAGTAATATTTATGCTATATTGTGATAAATGCTATCTGATCTGAGAAGAGTCTTTGGGGAACAAACCAATACATTATCTTAACCACTCTGATCACCCCAAAATGATCAGGATTCAACTTTATTTTCCTTCTCCCATCCCAGTTTTCTGGTTTACTTAGTTTTCCTTATAACTATATTTTATAAATATGAATATAAATATCTCTCCCTTAAGTCCATAATAATTTTTAATTTTATTTATTTAGGTCAATATCCTAATGCCATAAAACAGTAGTAGAATGTGATATCCTTGAATCTCAGCATTCCCTGTTTCTACTCGGGATTGAGCCAGTACCCAATATATAGCATTTAAATAATTTTTATTTGTGTCTGGTGTGGGATGATTGGTGTGATGTGTTGTGATGCTGTGTGTGCTGATATGTGTTAGAAGTGGAATGGTGAGTTGTGTGGTTCATGTAATGTGGACTGTTGGGGATGATAGATATGGAGTGTGGGGTGTGTAGTGGAGTGTAGTGTAATGTGTATTGTGCTCTGTGGTACAGTGTGGTATGTTAGGATGATAGGGTGTGGTGTGTGTGTGCGTGCGTGCATGTGTGCATGTGCGCACGTGCACGCCTGCTGAAGAATATGGTATTCAAGGTGCTGTGTAATACAGTAGGAGTTGTAGATGTGGTATGTAGATGCTGTGTTCTGAGACGTGGCATTTCGTATACAATGTGGTGTATTGGAGATGGAGGGTCTAGGAGTGTGGTGTGTGTTATAATATGATGTAGTATTTTATACAACTTTTCTTGAAGTTCCATGTTCTTGAAGTTCTGCAAACATTGAAAGAAATATAAGTTCCTGCAAATTAACGAGGTTATACTCATGTAGTATTTACTATGTGAACTTCCTAAGTTTCAATATAGCTTTCGTGTAATCAGTGCAATGGCACGTACACATGGAAGGCTTATTGGACACAAGGCTGGGTCTCGGTGTTCCTGAGATGAGTAAGACAAATTGCATAAATATCCTCTGGGAGCTCTGGTGTAGGAAGAGTATAAATATGCCACCAATGGATAACTTTTATTATCTTGATGGCAAGCATGAAGTTTCCATTCAGAGAAGGAAATATTTTAAGAGAAGTGCTCTGATCGACAACTTGAGCTGGGAGGTAAAATCACCAGGACATGCGTATCCAAAATTCCCAACCACCATTAAGAGCTACTCAATATAAGGAAGTCAGATGACTTTATTGTTATATCTTTTCTTTTCTCATTTGAAATATGAGGAAGATATAAGTGAGAGAAGAGATGTAAAGAGACCCAGAGAGATTATGTTGTGTGAGTGTTGGTGGGGGTGGAGGTGAGATGAAGAATGCTAGCAGACATTGTAAGAGGTTTTTTATGTTTAAAATCAAATTGTATCAATTCCTGTCATGAAAACACACCCTTCATATCCACCTTGAAAATGTTGTCTCTCTTTCTTTAAAACCACCATTGAGTTTAGTAACCTCAGAATGATGTGTAAAAAGGGTGATGTGAAAGGAGATAGAATCCACAAAGGCTCAGTGGAGACTTCAGCAGAGAGGACCCCAAAATGAAGCACTTACTGTCTGTGCAGATACTGGAGGAGACTCTCTACTACCCTGAGATGTAGTTTTTGGGATTTGCACTAATTTCAGGAAACGAGAGACTCAGCTGTTCTCTGATTTTTACTTATGAGGCCCATTTTTCAAATGATAAGAGAGGAGGAAACAAATCAGTGTCGAGAGTGTAATTTCTCACTGCAGCTGAGGCGTGAAGGATGAGTAAGAGGTGCCATGATGGTGCTGTCATTGGCAAGAAAAACTGGGTGCCTCATTGACATAAAGATTGATTAAGTGAGCTCTCTGGTATCTTCTTATAGGGACATTGATGGTATTGAATCAGGGCCCCAACCTGACAACCCCATTTAACCTTAATTTCTTCTTTGCTCAAAATGCAGTTGCACTGGGAATTAGGACTTCAACACATAAATTTGGGAGAAGATATACATTCAGTCCATAATACTACTTATCCTTATAGGATTACATGCACTTCCTAAATGATATATAATACATAAATTTGTAGTACATAAGAAACTCTTAAAAAATAAACAAAATGATGACCAGAGTTATAGAACATTTAGCAGGAATCCCGAACATTATCTGAAGAGGTCATTTGATGTTCCTAATAATAAATGTAGATGAAAGCCATGACATCAATTTTGCTTATCAAATTTGCAAAGATTAAAGTAGTTAAAAAAACTCAGTGATGACAAAATCTGCGGAAAAAATAATTTCATACGTGTTGCTGACTTGACAGTTTCTCAAAGGTTAAAATGTACATACAGCGTGAGCATATAGAAAGATATCTATTATAATAGCGTTAGTGGTAGCACTATATTGGACTCATCGAAACGTTCCATTAAGGGGACAGTAATTAACTAAATTACTATGGCTATCACTCTAGCAATTTGTTAAAATGCAGGTAGACCTGTTTGTATTGATTTTAAAATAAGGCCATTATATAGTATTAAGTGAAAAAAAATTAGTTGCTGGTTATTTCTTGTAAAGCATTACTGTGATACCAATTTTACAAACGTACTTAGCATCGTGTATACCTATCTCTGACAATAGTAATGGTATCTGGATACTGAGGTTTTGGAATGTTTATTTTTTGAAATTTTTTGTTATTTAATTTTTGAATTAAAACTTTTTCAACCATAAGGTTTTTTAAAAAGTAGATTGAATCATGTTTCATAAGAACTGCTATACAATTAAAAAGAAAATATTCTTTTTATATACAATTCCAGGTTTTTCGTTTTGCTTTTAACTAAATAAAAATAAGTTCATTACTGATATAACTGTGCTAACACTTGCAAGTATAACTGTACTAGATGATGCAGCTTTTCTGTTATTCACTTCAATGCAATACTTTTTCATCTTAACAATATCTGTGCAGTTTGTGATTCATTTCATTTGGTTTGGTTCTTTTGCTTTACCTATTTACGAAAGAGGAATATAAATTTTAAGAGTGGTTGCTTTGCTGAAATTAAACAAATCAGTCATTTTTTTTTTTTTTTTT
>CM053508.1:112780327-112871924 GCA_028627145.1 Eidolon dupreanum | reverse complement strand
GAGATGATTTTGACATTACTGAGGCAGCCTCATATACTGCCATGCTGTTTATTCAAATCTTTTCATGAGAATGCCTTAGGAATGTTCTCCCAACCCCCATTACTACACAATTGGGAAAATATTAGATCTTAATAGCAAGCCACCAGTATGTTTTCTAGTAGGATTTTTTTTTTTAAGCTAGAATTTAATTTAAGGATTTAATCTAATTTTCCCTTGAATTGCTCATTTCTTTTCACAGTGCTGAAATGTGGGCTGTCCCATTTAAGGAAACCTCTCAATCCTTCAGTACTGTGTGAATACTTAGACCCACATTCAAATAAAAATTAAAAAAGAGTTTCAGGTAACTGAGGATTTTTCCTACTACATCATTTTTATTGATGATAAAATTTAAGCCCGAACATAGAAGAAAACATATCCCATTTGCAAAGCTATTTAGAAAAGATAATAAGAAAAGATAATAACAGTCCCTGGGACTTACTGAGCACGTACCGTCTGCCAGGCATTGCTCAAATGATTTGCATTCATTATGTTATTTATTTTTCCCAGGAACCATATAAGATAGATACAAGAATTATCAGCCAAGGCACAGAGAAGTTAAGTAACTTAAATAAAGTCACATAGCTGGTGAGAATGGAGTACAAGATCCATATTTGAGCAGCCTGACTTCAGAGCTATAGTGATTCTCAGAACACACCCCCGAGTATCATGTTTCATTGCTCAATAATTGTTAGCACAAATCTGATCTTTAAAAGTAATATAAAATTTTGGAAATCAACAAAAATGGAGAAATAGCTGATTGGTTACTAGTTATACTTTACATAAATCTATCACAAAACTTTAGATTTAGTTTATAATGTAAACTTTAAGACACTTTTTTCTTGTGTTTTCTTGATTGTAAGTATTCCTTCTGTATCCGAATTCAGGTAATCATTAAAAATGCTGAATAGAACAGCACTGGCCAGATTCCCATCATAAGATGTAACTGTCCCTCATGGTAGAAATCAATTCAGTAGCTTTGGAAAATGGTAGATAAGTTAAAATTCAAAGTCATTTAAGAGAATTAAGTCCACATTTCACAATTTTGTCAGTTCAAATGAAAAGTTTTGTCAAATATCTTGGTGATATTCAAATATTCATATGTTTTAGGAGTGAACTTTTAAAAGGGCCAAGACAGCACTTCTGCCAGGCTGCTGTGATTTCTGACATCCCACTTTAGCTTTGAAAAGATGTTTATAGTGTGGAAAAATGAATGTGTTATAGAAGGAAATTTTTTTGGAAGGTTGTTTTTCTCCTTTGAGAGTAAAGAATGGGGGTTGGTGAGCCTACTCATGACCTTCTGCTATACACCATAAGATCCTGAAGAAAATGGTTTCTTCTCACGATGCAGGAAGGTGATTGGTCAGGAACAATGTGCAGATGACTGGGCTTTCAAGAAGTACACAGACTTTAATTTGGATGCTATCAGAAAAAAAATTGGTGAATTTTGTGTTGGAGAAACCTCAACAAAGAAACCCAGTTGGTGCATAGAGCGTCCCTTAAATACATTATTCACAGTAGATTTTAGGAGCTGAGCAAAGAAGCAAGAGAAACACAATACACGGGGGAGCATGCAGAAAGTATAGAAAAGGAAAGGTGTAGAAAAGAGACAGTTCCAAATTAATGAAAGCTGAAGTGCAGGAGCAAGCTCTTGGGTAAATGGCATATTGAGATAGCCAAGATTCCTGCAGAGTTGTAAGAAAGCTGAGCCAACTAGCCTGAGTAAGGGATTCTTCCAGCTCCCAAATCCAATTCCCATCAGCATCATATACCTGTAAATTGTTGTACTTTTCATTTAAGTATTTAGTGCATTCATTTAAAAGTTTTCCTAGAGGGTCACTAAGTAATTCTTTTTTTTAAATTTTATTAAATTCTTTTGGGTGACAATAGTTAATAAAATTATATAGGTTTCAAGTATACAACTCAACAGTATACCATATATATATTGTATTGTGTATTCACAACCCAGAGTTAAATTTCCTCTGTCACCATATATTTCACCCTCTTTACCCTTATTTTGCTTAGAATTCTGGTTAATTTGGTGGAAGCAAAAATGCTTGCATGGTGGAAAATTCTATGTACAATATTTCTGCTCCCCAAACTGATGTCCAACCTCAGATGATTGTCAAGATCTGAATCTGTCTGATCTCATACTTATGCTGAAATGAAATCACCACAGAACATAAAATTTGTTCTCATAAAAGGAATCGTGAGATATATGAGATTTTAAAATTTAAATTAGAAAATTTTCTCATACACATATTTTTCTTGTTTTTTAATCATCTTGGTGTCTCAATTAAAAAAAAACAAAAAAACAAAAAAAACAAACCTAGTAGTTACCAGAGCGAAGAGGGAAATGGGGAAAGGTTGATAGGGGCAAAAGGGGTCAAATATTTGGTGACAGAAGGAAATTTAACTTTGGATTGTGAACACACAATACAGTAGATATATGATGTATTTTTGAATTGTATATATGTACCATGCCTTCTTTATCTAGTCATCTATTGTAGGACACTTCAGTTTATTCTATGTCCTGGCCACTGTGATTGAAATAATCATGCTAAGCGAAATAAGTCAGATAGAAAAAGTGGAAAATCACATGATAGCACTCATATGTGAAATATAAAACTGAAAGCAACAAACAAACATGACAAACAAATAGAGATTCATGGACACGGATAGTGGATTAGTGGTTACCAGAGGAAGGAGGGATGTAGATAGGGGCAAAAGTGCTAAATATTTGGTGATAGAAGGAAATCTAACTCGGGGTGGTAAACACACAATGCAATATATATATAAAACTTATTGTTGAATAGTATGCTTGAAACTTATTTGATTTTGTTAATCAATGTTACCCCAATACTTTTTAATAAAAAGAAAATATTATTGTACAGCTATGAAAAAGAATTGTACACTTGAAACTTATTTGATTTTATTCACCAGTGTTATCACAATAATTTTAATAAGAAAAAAAGACCAATAGTAACAAGATTTTGTACACATATGCACATACTCAAATTTATTTTTGGATTTTAAAAATAAATATAATTCAAAAGACAAGATTGAAAATATTTAACTAACTAGTGAAATATGTTATTAATATTTTTGAAAATATTCTAAATGCTATTTTAAATATTCTTCAAATGATACACTCTATTTTCTTTTTAATATCATCATAAAGCTCTAATGTTCATTAAGTGGGTAGCTGGGGGTCATGGAACTTAAGAATCTCATTCATTACTTGAGAAGCAAGCATCTGAATATGAGTTGTCCATTTGGAGATATTTTAATGAATACAGTTTTCAAAATAGGTTGAAATCTGGTAAATTTCAGAATCTGTCATGATAATAATCATCATGTACTTACCAATCTTTCTTTAAGAACAATAATCATGGAATATAGAAACTCTATACTGGCATATTTCAGTAGCTAAACCCCTGAATTTTTAACATGGACAACTTGCATTTCCAATGCTGACCAAAGCTGCATTTGGCCATACTGCTGTCTCTAAAGTTAGCCTGATTTGACAGTTTGGATTCTGCAAATCAGATGGGTGGACCAAGGAAATACTGTGAGCAGATGGGTCTCTGGAATTATATTGGGTTTTATCTTTGGGAAATTTAAGTTCAGGACCATCTTGAAATTATGTTTTAAATTCTTAGATTTATTATGATATATAAGACAGAGAAAGAAAATTGCCACATTAGATCTTCCTTCCACAATTTTTTTTTGTATATTGTACTTAAAATTAACTGTTAGATCACATAAAGGATCACATTAGTTTTATCCATTTATTAATATACTATCTCCATATTTTAACCTATTCAAATGGCAAAAAAATATTAACCCGAGTACAGTTCTTTGATCATACCCTTAGAGGAAGTATTGTTTCTAAAGCAGATACTTTTATGGACACCTAGGTTGCCTCTACGATCCCCTCACAGAAAGATGTCCTGCTGAAGAGAATTGGGATTTAACCAGGGCTATTAGATTGCACAACTCTAAGTGGCTCAAAAAAATATTGAAATGGCATGGCATGGAAGAACATCTAAATTGAGAAATATGACCAAAGGAGTATGAATTAAAATCAATAAAATCAATCAGGAAATCACAAAGCATATATTCTGGGCTGTGAAGCAGAACATTTTCCCTTAGTTGTAGAGAAATTGTCAGTAAGTGGCCCAGATTAAGACTAAAACGAACGAGAGCCAGCAATTCATGTGTATGTTGTGAAAGAATGTTTTGGAATTCCTTCTCAGTTTCCAACCACTTTACCATGTACCCTAGAGATAATATACTGAAGAGGAAAGAAGGAAATGCGCATTTATTGAATACTTATGAATGTAAGTTTTGTGCAAGACACCTTACATGATCCTCATGGTCACTCTCTGAATTATAATTATTCACATTTACAGTTAAAATGAATGAAGCTCAGAGACACAGTCATTGTGACATATCAGAGTCAGAGGCAGAATTCACAGCCATGACTCTTTAATTTATGTTCCTATGATCATCCCAAAACACCATCTTCCCTGAGAAGCAAACACTCCAATACATGTCAGCTGAAGGCAGCCAGGCTAAGATATAAATGAAAATTTGTGAGTTTAACTACATTAGGATGTGAAAGATGCCCTTTTAATTAACAAATAATTCCTGGTAAGTCTCCAGTATTTCAGACACTGTTTGATTAGTATTTTTTCTCAGTTCCTTCTCTTGACATGTCTCGTATGCTGGTGTTCCTTGTGATTCTGTCCTGGACCCTTTTGATCACACTCTATACACTCTTCTCAGGCACTCTCATCCCCTTCCATGGATGCACTTAAAGTAATTCTTTTAATCAGCCTCTGATTAACCAATATGCTGGCTTCATGGATACTAACCATTGCTTCATTGGTTCCCATAGGATGCTGAAACATTATGCCTGATATGTTGCATTTTCTACATTTCCTCCTACCAGTTGAGTTGCATGCTTATTTTGGTCAATAAATTTTGTTCCCAAAACTATTAGGTAAGTAGGGAATATTCTTTTGTGTATTTTAGTTATATATTGTACCAAATGAAAATAAATTCAATAATAATAGTGCCATTTCTATAAAAATAACATTGAATGTATTAGAAAGACTTGATAGAGGATATCATTAAATTTTTTTCTGTTGATTTAAAGGTAGAAAAAGATAAGAAAGAATAATAAAGATCTAGAATTCTGTATTCAGATATTTTTCACAGATGTTTTGATGTTCTTGTTCCACTTTAAAAATTTGAAACCAGAAACAATTAAATAATGCATTGTTAGTAGAATACTTTATGCAAGAAGGATAATGGAAAACAAAAAGTAAACCTAATCTCAACACTTGGAAAATCTTATGTGTTTTTTAAGTTGAACTAATAAGTTTAAAGTATGTAAGTATTTCATGCTTTTACCTTTAGCTAACTTTTTCAATTAAATAGGGAAATTGAGGAAAGTTAATGAAGTTTACAAGGAGGCGGACAGTGTTTAAGGAAATGACAAATAATAATTCAGTGCCACAGACCTAGCAACAGCGAGAGACCCTTTACCTCCCCTCTACTTGTGGAGGCCAGGGACAGAAGCCATACAGAAAGGAGTGGGGCCTTTGGTGGAGGGCCAACTGAAGATGATCCAACAGGGAGGAAGCCATAGAATAAAGCACCAACCTCCTCTCCTCCCGCCTCATGCTAGTGCCCACTGCTGGAGAGATTAATAGGAGAAATGTAGTGTAGTCCATCTCTTTTGTCTTTTACATCTACTCTTGATTTTTATATGGGTGAAAAAATTGTGTGTTCAACAGTGAATTCACATGTATGATTAGAATATAACATCTTGAGGAAATATCATTTAGAACATGTTCCCATCTGTAATTCTAAAATGTTAGCTACACTGTTGCTATTAATATAAGGTACCAGTGATGAAAGGGTGGCAATTAACAACAACAACAACAATCACCATTTTTGGTATAGTCCCATTTATGTAGCTCATCACAAAGACGTCAGTAATCAGAACTTTATTCTTCTACCACACTTTCTGAATTTTACTTGCTGTCTGTTACCACCTTGACTTTTTTTAAATTACCACCTTGATTTAATAATATTCTTTTACTGGAGAGATGAGTCAAACCTTCGTTTTTAAAAGAACAAAATGAAAAGGAAAACCTCTGAATCTTTGGTGCTCCTGTTCTTCATGGAGTTCCCTCAGCTTTTCACTGACCAGGTCTACTGACAATGGTGTATGCACTGAGAGACATCCCATTGAATACTGTGGATTCCACATACAGTTTTATTTATACATACTCCTCCCACTATTGGGTAGCAGCAACTTGACTTACCTTGGCAATAAAAATCAGTCTCCTCGACTCCCTTTTCATCTTCCGGTACAGGAGGACCTCAAAATGGAGAATTGCCTCATTGTTCAATTTTATCAATCCCTGACTGTAATCTTTGGTAGAAACATTGCTCCCTTGGACACAAGGACTTTCAACCACAGTGTTTCCAGACAAAGAAACACAGAATTTATCAAGCATATTTCCTGGTGTAGCAGTGAAGGGAACACTCCTACCTTTGCCTTTTGGACCCATAGATGCCTACACAATAAATTGACTGCTGGTTTAAAGACTGTATCATATTCTACTATCCTGCACTTAACCTTGAAAGGCATTGTTTCTCAACTGGCTTCAGACACTGGAGCATGTGATAAGTCCAGTAATTTATAGGGAAATGAGCCTATTATTGAACTTCCTTTGCTAGAAAAGGTGTCCCTCTGGTCTGAGGCAGTGTTGTATGGGATGCAATAGTAATGGATAAGTCATTCTATAAGTCCAGGGGTAATAGGAGTTGGATACTCCTCTTCAGCACTTAAAAATCATATCCGGTGCTGGTTTTAATGTTCAGCCATATCCAATCCAGAACTATAGGAGATGAAGGTACTCCTTCAAAGCTGCTGTCAAGACTTTCTGGTTTTCTATCTGTTTTCTAAATTGGAAAGTCTTGGTTTTCTTTTATTATTATTATTATTATTATTTTTCAAGTCCAATTGACATTTAGTATTATTTTATATTAGTTTCAGGTGTACAGCATAGTGGTTATACATTTCTATAATTTGCAACCTGATACCCCCAATTAGTCTAGCACCCACCTGGCACCATGCCTAGTTTCTACAGTATTATTGATATTGTTCCCTATGCTGTACTTCACATCCCCATGACTATTTTGTAACCACCAATTTGTACATCTTAATCCCTTTACCTTTTTCATCCCATATGATGTCACCCATATGTGGAATCTAAAGAACAAAATAAATGAACAAACAAAACAGAAACAGACTCATAGATACAGAGAGCAAACTGATGGCTGACAGATGGGAGGGGAATTAGGGTGCTGGTGAAAAAAGTGAAGGGATTAAAAAGTCTTGGGTTTCAGTTTCTATTTTTTTATCCTTGTACATCCTCTGTGGCTCTCAGAAATAGCCAGCTTACCTTGTTTTCGTTATTATTACTAATTCTATCATAGCTGCTAAGTGTCATGGCCACATGATCTCTTGAATCTTGTCTTTCACCTACATCTGTCTCATCCCCTGTCATCTCCAGGGAAAACTTGAATAAGCATGCTGCTGTCTCCTCCTGTGGCTTAGCATTGTACCACTTTCCCACAGCAAAGTGGCTTTCTGTACACCTCTCAAAAATATAGACAACCGTTTTCAGAATTCCATTTGAAAGTTTGTTTCCTGGGACTATTTCTAGTATCAATCACTGTATCTGCCAAGGTTCTCATAAGGAACTGAGGACAAACACATGGAGGAGAATTTGTTAAAAGGATTATATATAGAAGTGTGGACGGGATTTAGTGGTATGCAGAAAAGATAGCATATTATAGAAGGGCCAGCAGCAACCAAGAGATTGACTCTAGCCTCTAACCTTGACTCTTCTGAAGGAACAAGGGGAGGGAGCAACTTCCAACAAAGCATAGCTAGAGGGAAGAAGCTTCCATTTTTTTAGCTCCTGGCCTTTCATGTGACAGAGGTTCATATCTTAATTGGAAGGGAAGTGGAGGAGGAAAGACAATCCTCTGTTTGTCCTTGCCTATATAAATAAACTGGTTGTGTGTGTGTGTGTGTGAGATGCATATTCATATGTATATGCATTTGCAAAAACTAAGATTTTCAGTAGTTTTCACGCTCTCCCTAAAAATGCTGAAATGAAAATAACATGTGCATTCTTCAAGATATATTGAGACATGGAGAAGAGGCTAAAATCAATGAACTTTTTCTTAATATGTAGAAACTAATATGGGTTAATTATTGATACATGCTAAAAAATATGTAAGAAAGTAGTTAATAGACTACCTGGAACACGATAAAGAATGTTTGGTTTTCTCATGAATAATTATAATTAGATTATAATTCCCTCTCTATATTTATATAAAGAAAGACTTGTCTTTGGATTGTGTTCTATATGTACACATAGAAAAAATATTTTATGTATGTTTCACAGTTTATAATTGTTTACCAAGATGTTTTTAAGTAGAACAGCATGAATAATTTGTCACCAGCAATAGTCTGTATTTTTGAAACTATGAAGACTATTTTATAATACAAATCATACTATGAGATTTTTTTAATGAGAATCACTCCTATAAAGCTCTTTGTCAGAAACACACACAGTTTTTAATGTAGGGATTATTCAATTCAAGTTGACTTGAAAATTTAAACTATGATTTTGCTAATGTAAGACAATCTTTGAAATAAGCAAACATGCTACAATTTGACCAAACTAGGCTATTTCACAACTGTGAGATAAATCAGTTCCATGAAAATCATTGCTAAATCTGATATATAGAATTGCATTTTTAATTTTACAGAATTTAGTTTCTTGGTTTAATTACTCTGCATTGCTCAGGTTATAAAAGCAACCTGATGAGTTATTTTTATTTATAGTGCTCCCATTCAAGGTACTCATAATTATATTTCAGTGCAATGGAAATATGCAATCATCTATTTCAGCACCTTTAAGTTTTTTGAAGTTAAGCTTTTGCCAAAGGTTAAAGAGCTGTTTTTAAAGATAAAAATATTATTTGCTAAGGTGATAAATAGGGAAATTTGTACATCTTATTACAAATTTTTTACAAATGGATGAAATTATAATTCCTATTTGGTAGTCATTTAGTTTCAGAATCATTGTACATTTATTGACAGTGTGCCATTGCATTTTTACAAGACACCTTCACTTAGTGCTCAGGAATGTATACATTTGATGTTTTTAGTAATACAAAAGAAAGTCTTCTCTTATGTGGTAGACATCTTGTGAGCACTGTAACTCACAGGCTACATAAAGATACATTTCATATTCTTTAACTTGGTTTGGAAGATCTTTTATGGCTTCCCCTTCCAGCCCCACTCGTGACTCCCTTGGGCGCATACCCTGTGACAGCTGTCCTGACCATATTTCAAATCCTCAAAATTCCTTACTCTCTTTGGCTTTTGGTCTTCTCCCATGCTTGTCCCCTTCTTGATCTCATACCTGCCCCTACATTGTCACCTTTTACTGAACCTAGTTCAAATGATCTTTTAGGCACCAGCCCAAATGTCATCTTACTTATTTAGTGGTGCCCAAAAAGTATTTATTAAATACATTCTGTGATTCTACTTGACTAGGTTAGGTGATCTTGCCACATGTTCTTAGAGGCCCTTCAAATTCTATCACAGTACTCACTGACCATTACTCTAATTTCTTCTTTAATGTACCTGTTTCCCTTGTAGAATATTTAGCTCAGAAAAGACCAGGAAATGACTGTATTGTTTTTCCTTAAATTCTACCACCTGTCACCAAGACTCCTCTGTAATTGATGCTCATAAACATTTGGGTAAACAAATCAGACTTATCATGGATTACAGAATACTTTAATGAGCAGTATAGAAGGGGCAAGGAAGCAAGTGGGCAGAGACCTTAGCTAGGTATCAATAACACAGCATGTCCTGGCTTTAAACCAGGAGAACTAGCTTGGGGTATGGAGACTGTCAGAGCTTGTGTAGAAGCTGTGTCCTTATGTCATGTGAGCCTGGTGTGGCCACTTGGCTCTTCAGAGGGAAAGGCCTTAGCATTTTACTCTTCTAAAGTGTGCATATTGCTATATCACTTCAAAACTGATGCTGCATCAAGTGGATTTCTTGTTGAAAGAAATCCATAAGCAGAGCATAAGCAGCCTGCCCAGTCGGTCCACGGCAGAGCAGCGCGGGGCTGCTGAAGATGCCCTGCCTGCTGCACACAGTTGATCTTTCTGCCTGGAAGTTAGCCTGTCAGTGTTCAGAGGGCATATTTTTTATTCTAATGAAATAAAAAATTGTAAAGAATCCTCAGGTCAGAAGTGACCTATGCAATGATGGAAATATAGCAAGGAAAGCTATATGTGTGAAAGAAGTAATTTTCGATTTGGTAACTATCATTTCTCCTTGGTTTAAATGAGATTCTCCTGGCTCGCGCAGTCAGCGTGTGAACCAGCGGCCCTGCGGCAGGCAGGGCTGATGATCCGCGCTTTCTGACTGCATGTGGTTCCCTGGATTCTTAAACATGCTTTTTCATTCCTACTGTCCTCCCAGTCCTCCTGCCAAACACTTTCATCTTTAAATCCAGTTGTTTTTGTCAACGTTATAAGAACGACAAATCATATCCTATAGATTGTCAAATTTATTTATAACAGACTTCATAAAAGGTATCTCAAGCTGGGGAGTAAAGGAGAAGACTGCTAATGACTTGTCGGAAGGATAATCAAATGAAGTTTTGTGGGTCTTAATACAGGAACCCCATCAGGTGATGCTGAGCAAGGCATCACTTTCCAGCAGAGGCAGTGGGCAGTGAGCACGTCACAAAACTTACCTACCTGTGAGAACTCAGAGGACCCCACCTATCATTTTCATTTGGTTATGAAAATCAACTATTGATGCTTCGAGAAACAGAATACCAATTAGAACATTTGGGCCATGGAGGTAATTTAGGGGGTGAAGAAACAAAAATACCATCATCAAGTCTGTCGTTTACAGCAAATTAGCAGGTGGCCCAGAGAATGAGAGAGCTGACGAACATCGTGCATTGATGAGCCCAGTTCCCCAAGGTGCAACAAGAAACATGTTCATCACTGAAAGCAGGCATAGCTTGTGGACATTTCTGCACTCAGTTTTGAAAGTGTGAAAATAACCCTCGCTTGAATATGAGTCAGAGCAGAAGCTGGGTAATGATTTTTCTCTCTGATTTAGATTGCCTTTAACTCTCAATTTAAAACTGTATTACGTTGACTAGAAACATATAGAAATCAAACCAAACAATTATTCACATACATTTTTTGACAGGCATAAAGCCATGTTACCTTTATGAATGACAATTCAAAGAGGTTTACAGGTGATTTGATCACCTTAGCAATTTACATAAATGCAATATGAGGAGGGATTTATATTGACAAATTGGACAAGGTACACTTCTGACTTTGCATAAAGTGTTCTGCAAATAGTTGTTTTCATATTCTACACCCCAGATTTCTTAGCACAGGATCTCTGTTGGATTTATCTTCTCCAAGTGGGAAAGACTGATGGAATGGAATGAAGGATTCAGTGTTAAATATGAGCATCAGTGAGCAGAAACAGACTTCAAACCGACTTGCATTATCAGAAGCCAAAAATGATAAATCTACAATAATTAAAACAGTGTGATGCTGGCATAAACAGATCAATGAGACATTTGCTTCATCTTTAAAGAGACACTGATATGATGTATATGATAAAATGAACAAGAATAGGTTATTCAAAAAATCATTGGAGTACTTATATAGACAAGCACACATAAACATACATATATACACACACACCTTAGAATTTTTATGAGACCTCAAATGAAAAAAATATTCTGAGCTAATTTGAAATTTATGCTTACATTTATACTTAAGTTGAAGATATCTACAAATATATTAGGCTAATAAATATATAAGGAAGATATTTTCGATATTTAAAAAATCTCCAGAAGAAATAATAAGCATTAGGATACTTAGCCCCCCTTCCCCAAATCTATCTTCTGTTCATCAAAGGCACTGTGAAAAATTAAAGATAAAATATCAAAATAAGTGAAACATTTACAGAATAATAATTAATGGAGAGATTTTTAAGATATATAAATCTTCAGGGAAAAAACAGTAAGAAACAAAAAATAAAATTTAAAAATGATGTAGATGAATATTTTAAGGGAAAATAAAATTTTCTTATAATTACTAAACTTAAGGAAAGTAAATTAACCAACAATAAAACATATATCAATTAAATACCAGACTGTATACATAATAAACAGTCAGAATCTTTCTGCAGATTGAATGCATCGTGAGACAGAAGGGAGGAGTATACTTATTAACCTGGCTCCATCCTTGCCAACTCACCTAGTTTGATTGTGCCCTTCTGTCAACCACAGCTCCTGCTAACTGTCACTCTCCATCAACTTCCTCAGGTTTCTGGCAACCATCCCCTGTAGAAGAGGTGGCACAGCTTTCTTCTGTGGCTAGCCTCAGAGTACCGCACCTGACTCCGATGGCTGTCCTTAATACTTCCCCACATCTTTATAGGAGTGCCTCATTACCCTGCTGAGTTTAGCATCAGTTTCCTGTTAGGATGTATCAGGACAAATAAGAAAACCTTTGTTGTTGTTGTTACAGGGACTTGGCATTATCCTCTAAAAATTATATTTTGGCCCATCTTTTGATTTGAGTTCTTCAAAGGCTCTATGAACTTATCTATAAAATTTTAAATGGATATTAAATTAAAGATTAAATGAACAAAGAGATTTATTTTCCATTATATCAATATAATTCCATTATATCAATGGAAAAGGAGTTTTTACTATTCAGTACTTGCAGTTTGTATTAATTTCAATTATTAACATTTTAATCTGAGAACGTTGCTAATTCAGAAGGTATATTTTATCTTTAGAGTAAATTGAAATAAAGTAACACTAAGCATTGTTAACATGTATTGGAAATAAACTTTTATTGATTTCACTACCACCACCAAAACAAAGATAAACATCTACTAAGTAACTAGACACTGCAACAATGACGGAGGACAGGACCAGTAGACTAGGAATTTTGTGAAAACACTTAAATAACACTTATTATTAGTCTTGTTGATAATAGCCATTCTTACAGGTATGAGGTGTATTTCATTGTGGTTTTGCTTTGCGTCCCCCTAATAGCTAGTAAAGTTGAACATCTTTTCATATGTCTGTTGGCTATTTGTATGTCTTCTTGGGAGAAATGTCTGTTCAGGTCCTTTAAGAATAGAATTACCATATGACTCAGCAATCTGTCTTCTGGGTATCTACCCAAAGAATTTGAAAATATATCCATAAAGATATATGCAACCCAATATTTATTGCAGCATTATTCACAGTGGCCAAGACATGGAAACAACCAAACTGTTTTTCGATAGATGATTGGGTAAAAAAGAGGTGGCACATATATGCAATAGAATATTACTCAGCTATTAGAAAAGATGAAATACTGCTAGTTGTGACAACATGGATGGATCTTGAGATTATCATGCTAAGTGAAATTAGTCAGAAAAAGTTGATAACTATGATTTCACTAATATGTGGGATATAAAACTGAAAGCAACAAACAAAAACTCATAGACACAGACAACAGTTTAGTGGTTACCTAAGGGAAAGGGGGCAGAGGAGGAAGTCAATAAGGGCAAAGGGGGCCAAATATATGACGATGGAAGGAGATTTGATTTTGGATGGTGAACATAGAGTGCAATATACAGATAATGTATTATCGAATTGCACACTTGAAACCTATATAATTTTATTAAACAATGTCACCTCAATACATTTAATGATCCCACAAAACTATCTTTAGGATAGCTATGTTCCAGATATTGCTGTGACATACTTATTCTGAATACATTATTTGTTGTTTCTCTGCAACTCAGATTTAATAGAATGCCATATATATTTTTCTTTCTTTTTTGTTAATTCTGACAACTTCACCTACTATCATTAATTTGGATGGTGATTTGCCTTTGTAAATATGAAATTTTAGCTGATGTGATAAATAATCTGTGGAATAGTCTTATATATTCTCTGGCATTTAAAATTATTATAAAATGAAAACATCAGGGTTCTTAAATTATAATTCCTGTGAACTCATTTATATATATTTTAGATGGCGAGGGGAAGAAATGAAAATTTTGGAGTTTCCCCAGAAAAAAGGTATATTTGCATATTTCTTTATAAATCAAATAACCATATTAGTTAATAATTACTAAATCTATTATACTGAGAGGGTCAATAAAGCTAATTAATTTCTCCAGGGTATTACAATTTAGCAAGATCCCTATAGTATGTTGTCAAAGGTAATATTATGAATACAATAAATTAAATGAGATATAGTTCCATGAGTTGATTTTCTTTATTTACTCTTTCATTTATCAGTATAACCCAGACATTTATTAAAATCTTATAGTAGGAACTGTGTCAACTAATAGGTTAAAAATTAAAGCTATCTTTCAGGTAAAATAAAGCAAATTTCTGAATCTTTAATTATAACAATGAATTATTAAGAGATTTTTCCACCTAAATTTCCTGGAGTGTCATAAACTCTGCATCAACAGAATAGAAATCAAGCAAAATTACTAAATAAAAACTTTTCAGAAGTCCTCTTCATAGGCTAGTTAATACTAAATAAATTGGAATATATGAAGAATTTATTTATATAATTTATATTTAAATAGAAATTAATATGGGTAGCTCATTCTTTATAAAATTATGTTAAATAATCATTTTGTTCTCAGAGAATATACTACTTACTGCTTCAGCTTTTAAATGCTCATTTGTAACTCTAAAAGTCAGACTTTTCCCTGTGGTGAGAAACCCAATCTACTAATTACTACTATTAATTTTGATGGTGACTTTGCCTTTATAAATATGAAATATTAGCAGATGTGATAAACAAAGCATTTTGAATCTAAAAAAAATCAACAAAAACATAGACGCTTTTTACATTTTTATTTAAATAGGCCTATAAATCAAAATGTCTATTTATATAAATTTCTAAGCAAGTAAAATTTTCTCTATGTCTCATCTTTTTTTTTTTTTTTTTTGATATTTACATATACACCTTCTCTCCCCACTGGGTAATGTAGTAACTTTCTTTCAAAATATCTTCAAAGGTTTAAAAAAATCAGTATATTTAACTTCCCTTTAAAAATTAAGTTACACTTTAAATTTGAAATGAAGAATCAACTGATTTTTAACTGAAGAAAATCAGACTTTACTAAAAAGAAATTTTATTTTTTATAGAAGAACCTTGGCAGATATACTTTTAAGTGGCTTCCCATAATCCCTTCCTCCCAGCGTTCATCGTTCATGTTTCTGTGTGATTCGCTTGTGAGTAGGACCTGTGACTTGCTTCTAAACAACGAAATATTACAAAGGTGATGAATGTGATGTCAAATGGATGCCCCTCCGTGATTACATTGTATTTTCTAAGATGCCATCTTTCTAGCAAACCTGTTCTAGAGGCTCCCCTTGTTGGCTGATGAAATACACCACTATGCTGAAAAAGTAAAAAAAAAAAAAAAATTGTGCCTCCAGGAACTGGGAGTGGCCTCTAGGAACCATGGCAGCTTGTAGGAGATGAGAGCAGCCTCTAGCTGACAGCGCGTAAGAAGTCCAGGTCTTCAATTCTACAGACATGAGCAAATTAATTCTGTGTATAAGCTGTGGGAGAATGGAAGTAGATTCTTCCCCATTCTAGCTTCCAGATGAGAATGCAGTCCAGTCTTTATCTTGAAATCAGCTTTGTGAAACACTGAGAGCAGAATACCGAGCTGATCTGACCCACAGAAACTATGAGATAATAAATATGTGTGTATTTACTGCTAATTTTGTTGCGATGTGTTATCTAGCAATAGATAACTCCTACAGATGATTTTCTTTCATTTTCTATAGTGTTTCCCAAGGAGTTTTGAAATTAGAGAATGCCAGTATGGCTAAAAAGAAAATAAAGCAGGTTTTAGCTGTAAACTATCAATGTGACAATTTCTTGGAATTTAAAAATATTAGTGCAATTAGAGAGGTTTTTGTTAATTAGGTTTCTGTTAAATGATTAGGCAAAAACAAACTAAAAAGAGCTCATTCTAAAATAATTCCAAAGAAGGCTTAACCTCTTAATCATAATATTGGGAAAATTATTAAATTAATTTTCAAACAATAGAGTGTTAGATAATCTCTGATATGCCTTTTGGCAGAAAATATTCAAATGAATAAAGTTTACTATCCATGAACTAGAGATAGATCTATTGATAATATTCAAAGTAGAATGCTTATGTGTCAGCAATAATGTAAAAAGCATTTATGTGTTTGTTGATTTTTTTTAGATTCAAATGCTTTGTTTATCACATCTGCTAATATTTCATATTTATAAAGGCGAAGTCACCATCCAAATTAATAGTAGTAATTAGCAGATTGACTTTCTCACCACAGGCAAAAGTCTGACTTTTAGAGTTACAAATGAGCATTTATATCTCACAATTTCATGAAAAAACTCATCAGGAATATGACCTTAATTTTTAAAATATTTTCTCAGCTTGATTCTATATAAAAGTAAACAATAGTTTAATTCAACTTGTTTTGAAAAAATTAGGAAGAGAAAGAGAAGTTAAAATTTACTAAAGACTCACTTGATGCATTTGTAATGATGCCTCTGTACAAATAATTTTAAGTCCCACTTTGGAAAACAGGCATTTTAACTGGATCTGTTTATGAGATGGCAGCCTTATCTGAAATAATGTTGTTCTTAAATATTCTATCCTACTATCCCTGTAAAACAGCAAATATTCTAAAAAATCCAAAAGTTTGGAAGCTAGTAACTTA
This sequence comes from Eidolon dupreanum, assembly GCA_028627145.1. Classification (NCBI taxonomy): domain Eukaryota; kingdom Metazoa; phylum Chordata; class Mammalia; order Chiroptera; family Pteropodidae; genus Eidolon; species Eidolon dupreanum. The sequence continues at coordinate 112,854,975 of CM053508.1, read as the reverse complement.
TGAACTAATGTCTATAAGTATAATAAATTGTCCAAATGATTTGAAATGTTAATTGCATGTATTCATTCATCACTTCATTTGCTTAAAAACACATCGAGTTCCTATGTATTCATCAGTCTGATGCACATTTAGATCCACTCTTCCCACTGGATTCTCACCATTTTCTTTTATTCTTCTTCCTTTCTTCCCCCCAATTGCTATACAATCTTGGTCATTTTCAAATTTCAAAAAGGATTCTATTTTAATTTTTTAAATAAAACATTTTAATATTTTATAAGGAATGATGTGATCAACTAAATACATGTGTACAGAAAAGCAGATGCTTCCAAGTTATGGTTGGTTTCATGAAACCATTTGATCAATGGCCATTTAGCTCAAAATCTGGAGTTAATTTTCATGGCTCAGAATATTCTTTTAGTATTTTATTTTCCCCAGGCGCCTTTTCCATGTACAAAGCCCTTGAATACTGTCCATTAAATTTATACCCTAAGGTAAAATTTGAACTTGTTAAAGACAAAACAAATGCACCAAACTCCTTGTCACCAGCAGGAGGGCTGAGAGGAGACCTTGTCGGTGGCACAGCCACTGGGGTTGTGCCACTCAGCTCTGCAGGAGGGCAGAGGGTCTAGACAGCCACCAACCTCCCAGCATCATGTTTAATTTTTATAAAATCTTCATTTTCTTCAGGCTTGAGAAAGTCAAATGCAGCACTTAACCCCATTTCTAGACATTAAGTGCGTGTGTGTGTGTCCTCTCCCTGCTGGTTCAGGTAAGGAACAGCCATTTAAGAAGCATTTATTACCTCTTTATCTGGGCAAAGGCAGCATCGTGTTAGTGACACTTGTGCTAATTCGCTGCCTGGTGGTAACACAGGAGGAACTTCTCCCTGATGCTGGACGGTTCATCCTTGCAAAAAACCAAATTTTCTTCTGTATTTACTTTGCCCAAATTGGTAAGGGATGAGTAACTAATCATCATCATTATCACTATCACTATTTCTGTACATTTCCATTCTTATATCTTGAGTGATATTAAAGATGCACTTTGCTAATCAGAATGGGTTTTTTCATTCGCACTTTTCTGTAAACCATACAAGGGTTTAGAATGAGGACAATGAAGATTACATTCTTCAGAGAGAGAAAAATGTTCACCCAACGTTTCAGGAAACTGTTCCTGGAGCAAAGCTGGTTTTGAAGCCACAGAAATCCTTAGATTTGGTATCTTTAGTTAACACATTAACATTTAGCTCAGGCCACCTGTGCATACCATCGTTCTGTGCACGGTAGGGCAGTCCTTAATGAGAAGTCATGGAAGTCAGCTCTGTATACAAAGGTCAAAACTTTTCTCATCTAGAAAAATTTCTCTAAATCAATGGCTCTGTTTCGTTCTCACATGTGTGCTAGTAGTTTTGCCTCGTGAAGCTTTTATTAAAAACACATTCATTGCCAAAGGGAAAGAATTTTGAAAGCAAAAACAGTCTGAGAAACATAAGTTTCTCCTTCTGCCCTATTTTGTAAAGGCTTTTCTCCCTTTATGTTTTCCATTAATAGTCTATATTATGGTACACAAACATTAGTGTGGATCAGAATTTCTAAGTTAACATACATTTTAAAGCCATTAGCAAAAGCACAGACTGTAGTTGCTCTTTTTATGAGAATGAAGATTGAAGGCAGCTGTTTTGAAAAGCATTAATGTACTTCAAGCAATGATCTAATATCTAATGTACATAACCTTTTTAAGCCTGGTAATATAGAAGACATTTAGATTTACTGTGGAAATATGTCTCAACTTTATTTCCTGAAAAATATATATAGGAAAGCATGTGTTTTTTTTTTTACACTTGGTATTTAAATGTCATGGCCCATAAATAAACCCACATATTACCTAGAACTGATATAATTTGGTGACTACCATCTCAGTCTAACAAAACATAAAAAGTTATTAAGAACCATTTAAGGTCATAAATGGTGTCTCTTTACACCAAACAAATTGAGGATATTCTGCTCAAGAGGGGACTAAACTGTTTTGCTCTCAAAAAACCATCCCTTCTATAAATACTAATTAAGCATCTAATTATTTTCCAAAGAAGTCTGTGAGAAACCAAGTAGACTCAGCCATAGTCTGTCATCTTGGAGCTTCCCACATGGAGAGGAGGACTAATCATGTCACTATAAGATATATCAGGTTCCTATTGCTGTTGTAACAAATTACTACAAATTCAGTGGCTTAAGACAGCACAAATTTATTATCTTAAAGTTCTGGTATTCAGAAGTATAAAATGGATTGACAGGGATGTGTTCTTTCCAGAGTTCTAGAGGAATATCTGTTTCCTTGCCATTTTTAACTTCTAGAGTTCTCTTGCATTCCTTGGCTCATGGCTCCTTTCTCCATCTTCGGAGTTAACATCATAACATCTTCAAATCTCTGTCTCTGCTTTTGTCATCACATCTTATTCTCTATGACTGTCCTGACTCTCTCATATAATGACCCTGTGAATACATTGGGCCCACCCAGATAATCCAGGATAATCTCCCCATCTCAAGATCTTTAACTTAATCATTTGAAAAGTTCCTTTTGCCATGCAAGGTGATATATTCACAGTAGGTGTCTTTTTTTGTGGGGTGGGGAGGCCTATTCTGGCTAGGACACAAGGTAGGCTGTCTAAAGTGCTAGAGTGCCTATAGAAAATGATATACAAATATCTAAAGATGAGAGATGGATTGGAACAAAGGATGAGAGGAGCTAGTATTGAAAGGTGGTACTCTGGAAGATTACATATTACTTGAATGTTTAGGACTTATTAGGGGCATATGAAAAGTGGTGGTTGTACAGGAGGCCTTACTAATAGGGTGACCTATACTGCTCAAATCAAAGAGGTAAATATTCAGATTATGTCTCTGACAATACGTTTGTGAAGATTTTGAGCAGGAAAGTGGGTCCATCAGATCCTTCTTTTGGGATTGTAATCTTGGCAGTAATATAGAATTATGTGATATGTGTTCATCTTGGTGGGTCATGGGGGATGCCAGATGATCGGCTGGGATTAAGAAAAGAAATTTTTGAATTTTAACTTGTATTCATTGTTATATTAATTGTAATTTCAAATTACGTTTGCTGCATATGGTGTAAAAAGTTAAGAGTAGCAGAACATGAGCAACAAATTTCTAAAATACATACACTTAAAGTTCATGCATCTTTTTATTTTTATTTTTCACTTCAACTTCTCAATGACTCAAATCTACAACAATAGTGATGTCCTACCCTAATGAGGTTAGAGATGACTGGTTCAGGGTACACCTGAGATTAGGAAAAATGGAAGTTCAGTCAGAAACTTCAACAGCAGAAGAATCATATATTAGATGTCCTTTTGTTACGTATTTTCTACAGTTTCATAGAGGTAAAAGTTGTAGAACTTCAATCATTGTATTTGATTTTTTTGATTATCTACCTTGAGAATTTGGATCCTGAGATAATTTCACAATTTAGACCTAAATGATGGATTATTTAACCTTAATTAAGGCACAGAATATAAAAAGAAAAAATCAAGAGAGAAAATAATGAATCATAAAATAAGGATCTCAATGAATGAATAAATGTGTCATATATTCTCTTGAATCTGCTAACCATGAAGTTTTGGTGGATAAAAGCATAATTGAGCTCTGTGACATTATGTCCTAAATTCCTTTAGTCTAAAGATGGAAATAATCAAAAATGGTAATTCACAAGACAAGGTACACTCTTCAATGGGTTTGGCATTTACTTAATGACTGATCACAGGAATTTTCTTATCTCTAAGATATGGATTATACAATTTCCCATCTTGTATTGTTGTTTTTAGAAACCAGCAAATTAGTAATTGTACATAATATTTAATTAGTACTCAATAAATATTAGCTGTTATAAAAAAATACTGCCCCAAAACGTTTAAAAATAACTCTCATACAAATATATAGTAAGCACATGTAGATGTTTACCCCTTTAAAGAGGGGAAAAGCAAACTGTTAAAGCTGGTTAAAAAGAATTCAAGAGATAGTGTATATTTAAATACAGAAATAAAGAATGTTAGCATAAGTTCAATAAATAATAGTGTAAAACTGAGTGTCCTATAAGGCAATAGAATCTTTAATCTTGGGGGCTATCTTTTCTACTAAATAGAAATCATTGGCACCTCTAACAGACAAAAATCTACAAGTCAACATGAAACTTCCTAGTCTGGACTCTAATATATAATAAAGACAAAGTAAAACAAAGGCACATTTCTCTTTAGAATTAATAGTCATTATTTTGTGGAGACCAGTTCAACATGCTCCAATATGATAATAAAATGACATAAAGTCATCCTTTTTGACTTATTTGCAAGTGTTAAATAATAACACTTTTTTGTTCATTATGCAGTGAGAAAGCTGAGCTTTAGAAAAGATGCAGTTTACCCTAGGTAAAAAAAAAAAAAAATGTTTATAAATAGAGGAACCAGGATTTCAACATAGGTAATTTCAACATAGGACATAAATAATTATTAATAACAGTTGTGATTATGTATTGAATTTTAATAATATATCATGGACTTGTTTAATGTTTTATGTACATTAATCCATTTAATTCTCACAAAAAACTTGAAGTACATTCTCGTAATATCCCTATTTACTAATAGAAAACTACTGTTTGCCTGCTATGAGTATTAACTTGAATGAGAACAAGTTAAAGCCACTGGAAATATATATTACACTGAGAGTTATCAATCTTCATTGATATTACTTGAGTTGTATTACTCGAGCAGAATAACCTGCTCCTTGGATGGAAACATAATACTGTTCACAGAGCTAATTAAATTTGCTCCGTCCTGCAAATTACCATGATGAAGAGACTAAAGAGACTATATGGATTCTTTGTTTTTTGAGAATCTTAATTTAGTGATTTTTATTTTCTCCCTCGGTTTACTTCTGTTTTTGAATTTTGTTTATTGCTTTTGTTATACCAATTTGATTCATGTCTAAGCCTCGAAATTGTGTCAGGGTCTTCACCTTCTCCACCTGTTTAATCTCATATAGTTATTGACCATATCTTATAGTTCTGTTTTTTCTAAGTTATAAAATCTTGAGATTAATAGTAACATTGCTCTAATTCAGCCTCATCCCATCTATTCTTTCCCAAGCCATCCTTTACATTAGTTATTTCTAATATCAACTAAGACAAAGATAGGGCTATTGCTGGTACTGATTGTGTTAATATTATTTTAAATATCAGGTTTGAGATATTTGGCAGAAATTGAAGCATCAAAGAAGAATGTGTGCATCACACAAATACATATAATTTTATAATTTATGTACCTGTTCTATTGTACTGAAATATTAAGTACATTATAAAATAACAACACATTTGAAATTATAGATATGAGATAAAAATAAATCAACTCCATTTCATTTCCTTGCACCCTACCCATCTCTGTCTAGAGCATGCATATTTCACTTAGGCAATTATAACTTTCAACTGCTGGTGACATTATCTTTTCCAAAATGCTATCTGCTGGTCCCACTCTCCTCAACATCTTTAAGCATATCCCAAGAATCAAGTTCTCCTGCCCCTAATTCTGCCTTACTTTTCATAATAGTGTTCTCTGTTTGGAAAGGCCTTTTTCTTGCCCGTCTTTCTCCATAGCCTTCTATCAATACCAATTAAATACTCTCAAGATAACACATTTCTTTATAGCCCCTTTCCATCCTCATGTTCTAACAATCTCTGTCTTTCCTATTTCTATATCGAGTACAACTTTCGTTATAACAGTATGACCATTGACACTGTGGCATCACTATCAAAGTCTTTCTAAGAGAAACTCCAAGAAGATAGATTGTGGCTAAATTTTCTTTGTTTTCTTAGTAGTACTTTACAAACAGTGGGTACTCAATAATGATATATCAAATAAATATCTTGTTTGTAAACAGAAACAAACTCATAGATACTGGTGGTTGCCTTGTGGGAGGCGGGTTGGAGGGCTGGGTGAAAAAGTTGAAGGGATTAAGAGGTACGAATTAGTAGTCATGAGATGTAAAGTACAGTATAAGGAATATATTCAATAATATAATAACTCGGTATGATTTCAGGGGGTACTAGATTTACCGGGGGGACCACTTCGTAAATTATATAAATGTGTAACCACAGTGTTGTACACCTGAAACTAATATAATACAGAATGTCAACTGTAATTGAAAAATAAAAAAAATACATTGTTTGAGAGCAGTAGAGTCAGGCTTGAATTAGTTCCTGCTTGAACAAGTATTTTTATATTCACTTCTGATTAAATACCAAAAATCACCTTTTATATTTTTCTGATGATCCTGATTGGTTTGTCATATTTTTGCTCAACTGTGAGATGGCAGCTTGCAGAGATTCATACTGTTGCTAGCAGGTGAGTTTCTATAAATGGGTCAAGATATTATTGAAGGAAAAGTTCAATTATTTTCCTCAGGAAATAGAAATGAAACATGGCCTCATACTGAATCTAAATCTCTATTTCTATCACTGTTTTCGAAATATTATGTTTGAAGCCGTTTAGTAATTTTTAAAGAGCTTTCTTCTATCTCTGCTTACATAAAAGAGCAGCTACAACATTTTACTTTTCTTAATGGTTTTAAAATTTAACTTAGACATTCTAATACACTGTCATGTTTTCATATCATGATAAATATTTAATGTTAATGGAAAAAGCATATGTTTTGAACATAAATGTGGGAAAAATCTTTAAAAATAGAGAAAGGAGAAATTTAAGTTTTTAAAGGTAATTTATTTCTCAAAATGCTTTTCTACTGCCAATGAATCTGTTTTAAAAAATCTTTATGATACAGAATTACTAATGAATGTGTGTTTAGCATAGGAAGCAGGAGTAGAGAAAGCATATGCTTTTAAGAAATTTCATGTTTAGAGGAAAATGGTTTCAGATTCATTTGTGTCTGGAGCTGACCCACTACCTTGAGAATTCACATGTGGATTTGCCTTAGTGTACACGGAGTGCTGGTGCCTATAGGGGACATGGGTCATCCTTTAGAGTGTCACCTAAATGTATCGAAATGTAAGGACTCTTATGATGTCAAGATAATGTTTCCCCTGGCAATAGTTACCCAAAAGACTGGCCACACAATTGGTCTTTGAAGAATATAATTGATTCTATGATTCTTATGTAACTGAAAAATGATGAGGAAGCTCAGCCTTTACCTGGTTTACATAACAGAGGGCATCATTAGACATTATTCAAGATGAAAAGATGGAAACAAACTGGAGAATTTTAATTTGATATAATTTTACTCATTCAGCAAGAAAACACAAAAGTAAAATAGTCTGCTTGAAGTTTGAACTGGCTCACAGTCATGGTGTCATAATCTAAAACAAAATGAGCCCCCAAATCCTCCATCCTGTATTAAATCTGCTTGCATCAAAAAGGTAGTGGGCATTTCATCAGTGCCTGTTGTGCCTTACTTAAATTTCCAAGGAGAGAATATATACACTTGAACTTATAAACTTCATGATTAGAAATGGGGTTACATTCTGCTTGTGGAGACTTGATACTGAAATAAATCGGGGTAATTAAATGTATGATATTAGGGAGCTTTGAGAGCTTTTCTTCTTTCTTTATCCTTATGCAGATCTGGGCATCATTATGTTAATGTCAGTTTAAGCACCAAGGACTGACTGGTCACCTCTTCCCTATCTCTACTCCTGGGTACCATGAGCTGATTTCATGAACTTCACAGTATACTTGTTTTGTTCCTGACAAATTTATAGTGTGCCTTGAGATATAAATTTAATTGACTATCATTTCAGGTTTTGTCATCAGAAAGGTCACTGGAGAAAAATACATAGGGAAATTCTGAAGTATGAAAATTGTCAGTTAATATGAGCTTTTCATTTTACTGAGGTTTTATTTTTAGGTTCAATTTCACCGCACTATGCCAAAGGCCATTGTAAAACTTGATGGAGAAATAATTTCTTTTTAAAATGATATAACATTTAATTGTAATTCTAATTATATTCAATATAATGGTAATATTAAGGTATATTTTGAATGGAGGTTAAGTCCTTTTTGCTTTACTCCTTGGCAACAGTAGAATTGTGAAGGTGCTGAAGTTGAATGACATTTAGAATTATGTAGTGATCAATTACTATGCATTGGATACTAAATTCACTGCCCTGGCTGGAGTGAAAAAATATTTTAAATGTATGCACATTAAAGATTATTTTTGTTTCAGATCATAGGAAACAAAGACATTGAATTGGAAATGTGGTTTTCTTAGACCCCCTATTTATTTTTAATTATATATTAAGTTATTTCTATTTAGTCTAGCTGGTATTTTCCTTCGTAATACTTCCTAAAACTTATGCAAAATTACTATATATTTATTCTTCCTCTTTTTCTTCTTTAATTGCTATGCTTACATTGTTTCACAGTTCTTCTCTTCATGAGCAACTAATAGAAATAGAAGTAAATATTAATTCACTATCTTCGAAGAGAAGTCAACATAATAGCTTCAATTTATATTCACTCATTCACATGTTCACTGTTTTTATTTTTCAACCAATATTGAGTGCTTCTTGCATATGTTGTAATTGAGTGGGCACAAGGAAGAATTAAAATAAGATATGTGGCACACACCAGCTTTTAAAAAAACATCCAAGGAATGTAGACACACTCTAGGATTAGACTACAATCTGAATAACAACAACAGAAAATAAGAGGTAAATAGTATTTTTGTAAAAAAGGGCAAGTAGACGACTGGAAAACACTTTTTAATAAACTAATGTAAAAGATTTATAAAAGACAGGAAACTGATATAAGAATTGAAGAATGAGGAAAATTTGGATGAGTCAGAAGTCAAGTAGAAGAAACTAAGGAAATAGGATCAGCAGGAGCCAAGGCAGATTTAAGAATAAAGTGGGCAACAGATAAGTAAGAGCAAAGAGGAGGATTTGTGTGGAAAGAAGGAGAAATTATTCAAATGGAAAAGAAGGTTAGAGCTGATAATTCAAGGTGTTGATCTAGCTCTTTCACTCATATGGGAAAGCCATTGACTTAAGAGATGGCGGTGCAAGAGGCAGGATGCTTCAATCTCCTATTGGAACAAAATCAACAAAACCCTAGGTGCTTTTGTAGCAGATAAGCCACTTGACAGATTTTGAGAAATCACATTATGCTTTCTTAACTAGATTATTCAATGCTGAAGGTAATGGGGAGTGGGGGGCCTAGTGTTATGCTCAGATACATTTTTCTATCATTGGTTTAATCATTTTTAAAGAACCAGTAACTGTTGCCTCAGCTAGAAATTTGATAAAGCAGGGATGGGTTATGCTACACCTAGTTGTTCTTCCTTCTCTTTTATATTCTCATAACAATTGTATTAAAAACTTAATTTTAATTACAAAAATGATTCTTTTTATAGTTCTCATATTCAAAAATGAAACTCAAACATGTTATTCTGGCATGCTCTCTTTTCCTTTTACTTATCTTAAAAAGTTACACATAATTCTTGCTTTAAAAAATGCAGCAAAGTAGATACTGATTTTTTTTTTTTGCTATTGAAAGATATGAGTTCCTTTTATATTTTAGAAATAAATCCTTATCAGATATTTGGTTTGCAAATATTTTCTCCCATTCTGTAGGTTACTTTTTCAATCCTTTGATTGTTTCCTTTCCTGTGTAGAAGCTTTTAGTGTGATGTAGTCTGGCTTGTCTAATTTCAGTTCTTATGTTTAATTCTTTAATATATTTTGATTTGATTTTTTGTATATGGTGTAAGACAAAGGTCCAATTTCATTCTTTTGTATGTGGATATCTAATTTTCTCAATATAAGTTATTGAAGTGAAATATCTTATTCTAACTGTGTGATCCCAGCACCTTGTCATAGATAAGGTGATTGTATATGTGTGGGTTTTTTTTTTTCCTGGGCTCTCTATTCTATTTCATTGGTCTATATGTCTGCTATGTTTGTGCCAGTATCATACTGTTTTGATTATTGTAGCTTTGTAATATGTTTTGAAATCAGAAGTATGAGGCCTTCAGTTGTATTTTTTTTTCCTCAAGTTTTTTTGGGGCAATTGAGGACCTTTGCAGCTCCATATGAATTTTAGAATTGTTTTTTTTTTTTTTCTACTTCTGTAAAACATTCCATTGGGATTTTAATAGGGATTGTATTGAAACTGTAGATCGCTTTGGCGGTATGGACATTTTAACAACATTGAATCTTCCACCCCATGAACACAGGATGCTTTTTCATTTATATGTGACTTCTTTAATTCTTTTCAGCAATGTTTTATAGTGTTCCGTGTTTAAGTCTTTCTCCTCCTTGGTTAATTTTTTTTCCTCAGTATATTATTCTTTCTCTTCCTATTGTAAATGGGACTGTTCTCTTCCTTTTCAGATTAGTCATTGTTAGTTGCATAGAAATGCAATTGACTTTTGTGTGTTTACATAATTTTTGGCTTAAAAAATGTTTTGAGGCATAGAATCAAGAGAAGAAAGTTCAAAAATTGCAAAGACCAGGTAGAGGAGGTTGAGGGAGATGAGTTACGGCAGAAAATTAGTGGAGATATGGGAGTCTAATCAGATTCAAGTTTTTAACAGTGAGTTCATCCATCTTCCTGGGGTACCTGCCATCCATTATGTGACAGGTACTATGATCCACATGGAAACACAAGTGAAAGTATGAGGGTAAGAGATAAGACTGAGTTTCTGAATTTTTCAGGGACCAGAGAGAATTTTAGTATGGCTGAAAGACAGTTTAGGGCCAGGCAATAGATAATTTCAAGAAGAAAGGGGTTGACACAGCTATGTTCTGAGGAGATTCTAATTAAATTAAGGGAACATGGTCACTATATTAGTGATAAAGCAGACACTGGTGATATTGACCAAAAAATTTTTTCGATGGGTTTATTTTGGAGAAGTTATATTACAGGGATGTGGCAGGTAAGTGAAAGGAGATGAAAGAAATGGAGAATTGAGCCCAATCAGATTAAGACTTTTAGTACCTGTAAGCATAAGACAACAGAGCCCATGCCCTTAACAGTTATTCTAAATACAGTTGTATTTTTCAAAAAAGACACAACATTTACATGAATTCTGGAGTTGGAACAGCTTTCTTGTACATTGTTTAATTGCACAGTTCTGCTTGAATAGTTTGTAATGGACTCTGGTAGTTTTGTGCTTTTGCTTTGCTGGTGCCACACAGTCTGCTGCTCAGCATGTGTGTGATAGTACAGCACTGATGGAGACACATTTCAGGGGACTGGACTTTCGAGGAGGGGAATTAGGTGAATGAAAGTGAGTTGGGACATGAGGGTTGGAGGGAAGCAAGGTGTTATTTTGTTTTCCATTTGGGGGGTTCTCAAGAATATTTAAACATTGAAGGACTGCAATCTATAAAAAAATTTTTTGCATATGCATAGGAGAAGAAAAAAATTGGTGAAGCAAAGTTTGCTGAAAAGCTGGAAAGGATAAGAGTGGGAGAAGAAATGAAAGGATTAGCATTAGTCACCAAAGCAGCACACTCTCCATAGGAAGTATAGTGGGAACCATGAGGTGTCTACCTAGAGCACAGTGAGTTCAAGGTAAATCAACAAATTGCAAAAAGATGGAGCAGCCAGAGGTTTAACATGTATATGTTCCTATTTGGTTCACATAGGTATAGTTTGTGTAAAGTGAAACATATGCATGTGTATTCATTTATTTTCAGTGAAGTGCATTATGTTTTGGGTATGAGATCAGAGAAATCAGTAGAACTTATGTAGTACTACTTAGAAAATTTAAAATAATAGCTAGCAATTTTTAATGTTCGCATGTATCAGGCACTCTGCCAAGTACTTTATAAGCATTATTTTATTTAATTTTCACTACAAACCTATAAGTTAGTGACTATCAATATTAATATTGCCAAAGGTCAAGTAGTCAGAATACAAACCAGGATTTGAGGATAAAGCCCCTGCTTTTATCCATAGTGACATACTGTTTTCTAACATTTGCCATGTTTACGGTATGACTGACATGCAGAAATCATTCCTGTAACCTGTTCTGTTATTACTGTGTATCATAGACTTAGGTGCAACTAGATTTGACCACAAAAGGAGGGGACCGATTGGAATTCAAAAAAAGTTTAATCACACTCAAAACTCAGTAACTAAGCTGTGGCATTAGTCGAAGGTATACTCTATCAGCAACTGATATAGATCAGTTTTAAAAGTGAGTTTTTCATGCTGAATGACAGATAATAAAACAATAAAGTGACACCAACCACAGAAAATTCTACCGAAACTCATGAAGAAGATTGTTGGAAAGGGGCTATGGAACAACGCAAAGACATACGGACGATGTCATGTACCCATGACTCTGAGCCCTGAAGCTGTCTCTGTAGGAGTGGTTCTCGAGCTTTCCTTTTGCCACCTTCTGGTCCATCACCGAGATGCTCCCTGCTCTCTTTCTGTCCCCTCAAAGGCCATGTGCTCTGGAGTCGTATTCCATTGTCTCCTCCACTCTGTCTACTGCAGGCTTTAACATCTATACTCCCCTTGCACAGATATGCTTGCATCTCAGGAGTGATTTTGATTCAGCTTCCAGCTGGAAAGCCTATTATTTGTGATTTTATTTAGGTACATAACATTTCTGGGAAGGACGGCATACTGTTTTCCTTTTCATTTTCCAGTTGAGCAATCTGATACTGGGAGTGATTTTTCCAAGGTCCATCTCAGAATAACTAGTGTTGATGGGCTTAAATTCTTGCATTCTAATGCCAAGTATAGTATCTAGAATTCCCCCAAGACAGTTTGGTAGCACAATGTAAGTTGCTTTGTGGGTCTCACTCATTCAGATCATAATTCTTAGGTTTCATAGGTAAAGATGCTGAGCTGTAAAGAGTGATGAAAACAATGTGCGAGTATAGGTAAAGGCACAGATGGTTGCTGAAAATTATAAAATCTAAGTACCAGGGGTTATAAAGAATCATATCCCTAGTGTACATGTTTTGGCTGTTCTCAGAACTGCAGAAACTTATGATAAATATATGAATGTATGATATCCTTCATGTCATTTTTTTTACTACCATATTATTATAAAATGCTCTTAGCATCTGATTTATTACCATAAAAGCTCAATAGATTGCAGTGTTGTAAAATACGTATAAAAATATTACTAATGTAAAAACCATCATGGCACAATGAAAAATCATTAATATAATAGCAAATTTCTTTAAGGATGTAAGAGAGCCCATTAGAAATATTTCAACTATGCTCTTTTTTGCTATGCTTTCTATTTTTACTTTACTTTCTCTACAATTAAAAAGAGAAGAAAACTACTATTACCACCTACTTCAGAGGCTAGAAAGGAAGATGAGTGACAGAGAATTTATCATCATTTTTTCCCACATGCAATGTACCAATTTTATGTGACTTTTATTATTTATTTAATTGTTAAAAGTTTTTCTGATAAATTATTTCAAAATTATCACACTGCAAAAATTTAATTAAAAAAACTAATGCACTAATATTACACTATCTATAAACTTTCTAGTTGATCTATTTCTACTTCTTTAAACAAAATCAAATGCCCTTTTTCTTATTATTACTTACATTGTTAGTCGGTCACATAGTTCTGCAAAGGTTCATAAAAAAAATCCCTTTCTTTTGAAGATGATGAACTACTTGTCTTTCATCTGATGCAGCCATGTGGATAAGTTTAGATTCTAAGTCTTCATTTTAAATATTCAACTTTCAATAAGTATATATTAAAGGAAGTTTAAGGTAAGAGAGTCCCTATTAATGCTTTTCTAAAAATGGAAAGGCAAATTTACCAGCTCAGTTATTAATATGTAAACCCTAAGGAAGTTAGTTAACTCTATGAGATTCAATTTTCTCCAAAAGAAGAGCATAATAGTTTTTTTAAAAAAATAAGGCCAAGCATTTTAATAATCTTTGTGACCTTGTATTAGGCAAAGAATTCTCAGATATGATACCAAAAGTACAATCTATAGAGGGATAAATGACTAAATGGGCCTTCAAGCTTAAAACGTTTTGTGCTTCAAAAGACATTGGTAAGGAATAAAAAGACAAACTACCAACTGGGATAAAATATTTGTAAATTATATATCAGCTAAAAAATGATTTGTATCAAGAATATCTAAAGAACTCTTACAATTCAACAATCAAAAAAAAAAAACACACACACACACAAACAACTTAATTTAAGAATTGGAGGAGAAGGGAGATGGGAAGTGATTGTGAATGGATACAGGGATTCTTTCTGGGTTGATGAAATGTTCTAGGATTGGGTTGCTGCTATGATTGCACAACTGTAAATATACTCAAAACCACTGAGTTGTATTCTTGAATGAACTGTATCTTATGTAAATACCATTTCAATAAGCTATTAAAAATAGGCAAAATATATGAATAGACATTTCAACAAAGAAGATATATGAATGGCTAATAAACACACACAAAGATGTTCAACATCATCTGTCATTAGGAAACTGCAATTAAAACCACAATGGAATAACACTTTACACTCACTGGAATGGCTGTAAACAAAAAGATAATAATACAAGCATTGGCAGGCATGTGGGGAAAAATGGAAACCTCAAAAATTACTGATGAAAAGTAAAATAGCAGCTACTATGGATAAAAATTAGACAGTTTTTTAAAAAAAGCTAAATATGAATATATCATGCAATCCAGTAATTTTATTCGAGTATCAAGATAAGTGAAAAATATCTGTTCACTAAAGAATTGTATGTAAGTTTTCATAGCATCATTATTCATAATAGACAAAAGGTGGAAACACTCAAAATTTCCATGGACCGATGAATGGATAAGCAGAATGTGGTATATCCATATAATGGGATACAGCTCAGTAATAAAAATGAACTAGCTATTTATATATACTAAAACATGAATGAACCTCAAAACATTGTGATAACTTATTTAAAAATATACGGAAATGATAATTGATTCTATTTGGAATGTCTAGAAATGGCAAATCTATATCGACAGAAAGATTAATGGCTGCCTAGGGGTGGTGTGGAAACGGGTATTGAATGCAGATGTGCATGAGGAATCATTTTAGGGGGTTGAAAATGTTCTCAACTGGGTTTTAGTGATGTTGGCACAACTCTATAAATTGGAAAGCATTTATTAATTAAATTAATTAAATTGAATTAAATCAAACACTCAAACTGGGTGATGTTTAATGGCATATAAATGATACTTTAATAAAAATATTTAAAAATACTAAACAAAGAAAGTAAAAATAAACTGCAAGAGTTATTTAGAGCATTAAGGAGTACTAGAAAAATTATTGATTTTCTCTCCATATATCCACATCAGACTATTAGTTATATGTATATATATGTGACTAATAGTCTAATGTTAATATGCTATTACTCTTACATTTCTACAGTACTGCTGGTTAAATAATGAAAGAACTTCTTAAGAATAATTATAAACTAGAGTAGGTTATTTTTAAGGTAATGAAATTAGGAGATCTTGTAATACGGTATAGACCACTTTCCATCTTTGCCATATGACTTAATGAAGGATCACTCTTGGTGGCATGATCAAATTAAACAACCTCCTGGGGTTCCCTTTGGGGTTACAAATTAAGTAATTGCTATTATTAAGAAAAGATGTCTGTTTATTGAAATGGTGAAGATTGCTCATTTTTATTGTTCATTGCTAATATAGGAGTAGAAAATTTGAAAGATATTACATTCAAAACTAAGATTCTTTTTTCTTGAATGATATTTTATTTATGAAATTAATTCCTGTGAGAAGTTAAAAGCAATAGTAAAGAACTGACATATATAAAAATATAATCTTAGTGATTTTTTGAGACCTATGAGACAGTTTAGTTCTTTGGAAAGCTTTAAAAGTCATTCACAAGGTGGGGCGGAAGGATCTGATGATGCCGGTCCTCATCATGAGTCGTTCGAGAACTCATAGCTATGGTGTGTGTGCTTGTAGGTTAGAAGATGATGGAGGAGGCCAGTTTAACATCTCTCGCAAACCATGTCTTTCCTTTGCAACCACCCCTCTGCTCTGTCTGCCTAAAAAGTGAAAATAATTCATCCTAACAGAAACATTTCATTATTTCCCTTGGGAGAAGATTCCCATTATTACTTGGTGTAACCGAATGGCAATCCAGGATACACCCGAGGAGTTTGTGGCCCGTTGAAACACTTCCAGGGTTGACTATTCCAGATGGTACAATCCATCCCTCTGTGTATTAGTGCTACCCCTGACATCACTTTCTTGTGCTGGTAAACTGGCATATAAAGTGCATGTGGATTGGTGACTTCCTGCATCAAAAATACATATCCGCCCCCCCCACCAATGATATATAAATGTACCTTAACTCTATAGTGAAAGTGTACTTCATCAAAATGGGTAGACCATTTATTTTATGATATTTGGTAGAAATCTGTGGGAATAGAAAAACATTTCCCTAGCCAAAACTATTTGGTATGCAATTTTCTGGCAATGTACAGTTGAGTCGTATACTATGAGTAGGAATTGCAGATTCAGCTAAATTGCTAGGATAACATAACAGGGCCCATCAGTCACCATGCTTTAATTGCTGAAGGTAACAGCCACCTAAGGCAGGAATAAATTATGCCCAATTGTTAAGGGCAATTATGTGCCTTATCAGCTGGTCAGCAACAAGAGACTGGAATATATGGACCATTAATCTGTGTGTGAGCAGCTGTTCTAACGTCCCTTCCAGAGAGAAAGTGAGAAACTTCTTGGCTTTCCTGTCAATCATCAGCAAATTAAAAATCCACTTAACTGGCATCTTCTGTATCACAGGTCATTTTTTTTTCAACAAGCATATTAGTCTAGATAATAGACCTATGTTACTTTTAAAACCAATCAAGGTTTCAGAGCCTTTATTCCCTTTATCCTCCATACTTCCTTATATTCTTGAACTGAGGGATTTCAGGGAGAAAGAGGCTCACAACCAGTAGATTCTACAAATCATCATGAATCTTAATTCTTAATTTTCTTACATTTGCTTGCTTATTTTGTATTCCATCCTTGATGCTAAGAGAATAAGAAAATCATCAAATATATAACTAAATACATACATATTTTAAAAACAAGGACCAATGGAAAAATATAGGTAGGAAAAAGGAATGAAACTAAGGAGGTTAATTGCTAAATTAATTCTCTGAAGCTCTGTATATTTTCTATGTCTAAGTTTCAAAATTACATTTTAAAAAGTTTACCATAAACTTACCTAATTTTATGGTAGCAAAGACAAAGATGGAAATGATTCATACTGTCTTTATGACAGAAACAACCAGACAGTAATAACACAACCCTTAATGCTACCACTGGAAAGAAATTCATCACGAAGAGATCCTCGTGTTATGTAGTGACTCATATCATCAACGACATCATTATCCATGATTACTGAGAGCATCATGTTTTTCTTTTATTTTTACATCTTATAATGTTACTTGGTCAGGGGATGGCATAGTACCAAAAAGTTGTTAGGTAAAATAATTGGTTCTGGGGGACATTTGGAAAGCAGACTGCCTTCCTAATGAGCTCTAGGGGACGGGATCAGAAAAAGAACCTTAGTAATGTGTATTGGCTAAGTTTTGCAAGGAAAGTATGAGCTCAGGGAAGGATTGGCTATTTTACAAGCAGGAAAAGACCATGCATCATCTG
This sequence comes from Eidolon dupreanum, assembly GCA_028627145.1. Taxonomy (NCBI): domain Eukaryota; kingdom Metazoa; phylum Chordata; class Mammalia; order Chiroptera; family Pteropodidae; genus Eidolon; species Eidolon dupreanum. Next base: position 112,837,277 of record CM053508.1, on the reverse strand, counting down.
GATAGGAGCTGAATCCAGGGACTGGGTGGCTTTATGGTAACCTGCTTGGAGAGAACATGAGTAGTTGTAGTGCTTGTGAGGAAGAGTAAAGTAGGTATAGGGATATGACACATGTCGACTGTGACAGAAACTGTATCTGGACATGAGAGAAGAGCAACATGTCCAGTCTCCCTTGCAGATAGACTGGAGTCATAGGACTAGTTCTGGACAGTGGAATATAGCAGGCGGTAATGGACATATTTTCTAGCTCTTCCTTTCTTTCGTCTCTATTGCCCATGTCCTTTAAGGTGGGCACAACATGAAAGGAGACTGGATTTCTGAGAAACCATACGAGAGGGGAGGGCCTATCCAGCCACTGCACATCAAGCCGTGATGTGAGCTAGAGGGTATTACCCTGACTAATCCAGTTAATTTAACTAGTAGTTATTTTATTAATGAAAAAAATGAGAGGCAGAAGTTATCTGTCATCTTAATTTTTTATTATTTAGTCTAATATTATTTATCATATTTGTTTAGTGCAGTGTAATTTCAGACCTATGTTAAATTTTCCTTCCTTCTATCATCATCAGTATATTCTTTGCTTTCAGTATTTAGATGGTACAGATATATTGTGACCTATACAAGTCTCAGAGTCCATGAAGTTATCTAGTTGGTTTCTTGGCCTTTTCTTTTTTGTAAGTAGAGAGTTATTTGGTAGTTTTTCCCACTTATCAGTTAGTAATTTGATTAGATTATATATTTTTGATGGAGTCAGTTGCAGCTTTATTATATTATTAAATATCATATTTATAATTATATTTTTCCTATATAACCATCCATTTCATCAAAATTTTTACATTTATTTGCATTGAAGTTAAGAAAAGGATTGCTACATGGTATATGAGTAAACATCTTGACCTGAATGAGCCTGTCTCCACCATTTAAAATTTGTATGAAATCGATAGGTCACTTCAAATGACTGAGAAATATTCTATTTTGCATTTTATTTTTTTAAAAAGTAATATCAACACCTATTATATGTTGTTATGAGAATTAAATTCATGTATAAAGTCCTTAGAACCCAGGAGGAGGTCAATGTATATTAAGTAGTAATCAGATTCCTTAATGTCTCTAATGGTTTCCCTACTTGCATGATTAGTTGTGTTCGTTTGCTCTTCTCCTTTAAAAAATTTTAATTAAAATTTGAGTCACTTCCCTAGTCCCACATATCCACATCAATTCTCCAGCCAGATGGGAAGCACCTCCCTTTCTCATTGCCTGTGGCCAATGGTGGATGAGCAGGGGAGGGATGCAGAGCATTTGGCTTGCCTGGCAGTTCCTGATCCTTGAGTCTTGAATGGGGAAAGGGCATCCTTTGTGTATAGCAGACCAAAAAAGGGATGGTAAAAGTTAACAAAGATAAACTAAACTGAAGTTTTGAAATCTTAATAACAAATTCTTTAAATATGTTTCAGAGAACAGGCAATTAGAGGGAAGAGAGTATAAATATTAATCTCTAGGATAAAGGGTTTCGATTATTTACATTTAAAAATTAACATATTTAAGAACCAATAGTCTTTGTTGTAGAACCTAAAAACAAAAATTATTGACTTGTCTTAGCTGGTAAGGAACACCAAAACAGAGAAAGTATTTTAGGAAGGAAGGGTTTTTATAAAGATTGGGAAAATGAACTCTCTGTATAGGTAAAACAATATTAAACATTGATTGAACATTTCTAGCTCTTCCATTTTTCAACTATATAACCGTAAGCAAGTCCTCTCACAAATCTGAGTCTCAGTCTCATCATTAGTAAAACAGTAAAAATAACACTTTTTAATGGGATTTTGAGTCAGTATATAAAAAGTACTATATATGACACCTAGAGGAGAAAAGGAACCTAATGCATGTCAGAACTCTTTCCCTTTATTATTTCTGTCTTTTATAGATAGAGTCAGGGTGAGGGTAATAAAGAAAACTTAGCTGTGCTGTATATTGTAGCAATGCGTAAGAAAATAATATAAATAGTAAACTATTAATGGAATTTTGATTTCAACTGAAATAGGGGTCGCAGCACAAACACTGAAGGGGAGAAACTATAAAAAACAATTAGTGTATGGTTATAGGCAGGATTTTAGTTTATGTTTTTCAGATTCAGAATATATGATGATATATACGACCATCAATGTCTGACAGTTAAAAACAAAACAAAAAATATCCATTAAAGTATCTTTTCCATAAAGAAAGAAAAGGTACTAAAAGGATACATAGAATCTTTCCTTGGGGAACATTCTGAACTGAAAATTCTCTTATTTGGAAACATTGTATGCACATGGAATTTTTCAGTATAAGAGCTTTTAAAGTATATATACTTTCTCAAAGTGTATCATAGAAAATATATACATACTGATACAATTGTAAGTGAAATCATAAACTGAAAGGAAAATAGGGAATTTAGTTGATAGCAAATGTATTTTATGATGTCTCAAAAGTATATTTGTTTTTATGCTTTTTTTTCAATGAAGTTCTTAAAGCTTCTCTATTTATAAATGGAAAATCTTAGAATTAATTTTGCTTGGCTACAACTTCCACCAAAAAACAAAACAAAACAAAACTGTTAAGAGCTCTCTTAGATCAAAATTCTCTAGTAGAAATATTTCATTCAATAATTGATTTAATTCCTCACCAATGCATTAGAACAAAATTTATGACACATAGGGCAATATCATGTCTATGATGAACCTAAAGCAGGGCTTACAGAAAAAATGATAAATACATTATTAAAAAAGAGTAGTTTAAAGTCAATAATCTGTTTCTACCTAAAGAATTTAGAAAAAGTTCAAATTAAACCCAAAGAAACACAACAGGCTAGATAAACAAACAATAGAGAAAATCAACAAAATCAAAAATTATTCTTTAAAATAACAGAAATTTCATTTTAACATATAAAGTTATAACACCACACTCTGAGAAGCAACACCATAGCCAGTTTTTCCAGATAGGCCACAAAAATAGAACTCCAATAAAATCAAATGTTGATATAGGCCTCGTACAGTGCCTCAGACATAGTATGTACTCTGTAAGCATTTGTTATTAAATCTCACAGTACGTTTGATTGTCTTTTTCTGAGTGGAAATACTGTCTTCTTAAATGACTGTGTTAATATACCAACCAGGAATTAGTGGACAAAAAAAAAAAAAAAAAAAAGACACAATTGTCTACTACATTAACAACAAGATTTCCAGAGTTTATGTCGTAAGAGGCTTTAAGTGACACTGGGAGGAACAATGAGAGATTATGGGGCATAGAATAATAAAACTCGTAATATAAGAAAATCAAAACTGCAGCAAGACTTATTTAAGAAAAAAATTACCAATATCAAAAATGAAAGAATGACATTGCTATGGAATATAGAGATATTAAAAAAATAAGGGACTCTTTACACAAGTTTCTGCCAAAAAATATAATTCAGTGAAAGAAATAAGTACATTGAAAAAAAACAATGTCCTGAAACTGACAAAAATAGGAAATTAGAATATTCCTATATTTAATAATAAAATTGAATGCATTATCTAAAACCTCCCTCAAAGAATATTATGGTTTCATCATGATTTTATTCAAAGATTTTGTTAAATATATGAGGAAGAATCAATACCAATTTACATAAACTTTTTCAGATAATAGAAGGGAAGGAAATATTACTCAATTCCTTATATAAAATCACCATAACCTTGATATCAAAACCAAATAAACATGTACAAAAGATAAAATTGAAGACCAGTATTCCTCATGAACATAGATACAAAAATCTATGACAAAATGTTAGCAAATTGAATCTAAAAATACACATATATGATATAGCATGGCCAATAGGGATACATTTGAACGAATGCAAAGTTATTTTAACATTCAAAAATCAATCAAAGTAACTCACTACACTAACAAAATAATAGAGAAGTGATATGATCATTTAAATAGATGCAGTTATAATAATTGAACCTATCTCAACACAAATTCATGGTAAGACCTCTCAGCAAACAAGGAATAGAAGGAAACCTGGCCAGATAAATAACATCGATTAAAAAAACCTGCATCTAACGTTATACTTATTGATAAAATATGAATTCTTTCTCCCTAAGACCAGACACAAGGCATAGATATTCTCAACACTGAAGGTCTGCCTAGTATTATAAGTCAAGTAAAAGAAGAAAAACGGTAAAATGTTTGTAAATAAATGTGTTAAGCTGTCTTTATTCACAAATACCATAATGCTTTAAATAGAAAATTCCTAAGCCAGCTAAAATAAACTAACAGAACTAATAAGTGAATTTAGCAAATCTATAGTATGCAATATCAATATACAAAAAAAATTTCTATGTACTGAAATAAAACAAGTGGAAAATGAAATGATTTTACCTTACTCATAATGAATGCTTTTGCTGGCTTTTAAAATTTAGGAGATAGTTTTCATTAGTTTGTTTTCTATTGTATGTCCTACCACCATCACTTGACCTTTGAGTATGTCCTACCACTGTCACCTGACCTCTGTATTTTCTGAGGAGAAATCTATGATTATTTGTATTTTTGTTCCTGTGTGTGTAGTGTCATTTTCTCTAACTGCTTTCAAGATTTACTTTATATCTTTGATTTTCACTAGTTTTATTATAATGTATTTAGTTGTGATTTTCTTTACATTTATCCTGCTTTGTGTTCCTGGAATACAAATCCCTGAATTCCTGGAATCTGTAAATTTATGTCGTTCACCAAATGGAAAGATTTTCAGCCATTAATTTTTCAAATATTTTTGTCCTCACTCTTGTTCTTTTTTCTCATGAGACCCTAATTACATATATGTTAGAACTTTTTGCATTGTTCCATATGTTTCTGAGTTTCTGCTCATTGAAAAAATTCTTTTATCTTTGTTCTTTAGATTGGATAATTTCTCTTCATTTATCTTCAATTTCTATTCATCTATCTCCTATTCATCTATCTGTCATCTCTAATCATTATTAAGAACATCCAACAGACTTAAAATTTTTAGATGTTATGTTTTTCAGTCTTGGAATTTCTTCTTTTTTAGTTTATATTTCTATGCTAGGATTTCCTATTTATCTATTAATTATGAGGTCTTTTCCTTTACATGTTTGAACTTAATCATGATAGCTTAAAATCCTTGTCTGCTAAGTCTAACATATAGTTAATTACAGAATTAATTGCCATTAAATGCCTTTCCTCTTAAGTATGGGTCTTATTTTCTGTGTGTGTGTGTTTTTAATGTTTCTAATAACTATAGTTTGTATTATCTTATACAAAGTAAATACTTAGTATTAGAGACTCTGGAACATTTTTAATCCTTCTATAAGATGTAATAGTAATTATCTTGGTTAGTCTCAAAATAGACTGACAAAAATTTAGAAATTTAATATCAACTCCTGGCAAATGTAAATCAGTAAAGCCACTCCTATACCATTAATGAGGTAATATATTAACACGTCTATTTTTGAAAACAATTAGTACTAGCTTAGAAAATGGAATTATTCACATGCTCTCTGACCCAATAATTTCCATTTTGATGTGTATTCACTAAAGAAAATAATTTCAGATGTGTAATAAAATATACAAGAATTTCTATAATAGCATTATTCATTATAGCCCCAACTGAAAAACTCAAATATCTAAAATTTCTAGAAAGAATAAATTACAGTATTTCTTTTTTAATTATTGATTTTTATAAATCATAAAATTTATGCTTTTACATACCAGAATGTTATAGAACATTAAAATACATGAACTACAGCAATAAAACAAGCATGGGCCTTTGAAACATAACATTTAGCTTAAAAAGTCACATAATAAATATGATGTCACATCAGAAATGAACACAACTGAACAATATATGATTTAAGTACAAGTATGTATGTGAAAATTTTGTTAGGAAAATAGGGGAATAACAAACCTAAAATTATGGATATTGATTACCTCTTGGGGAGGGTGGTGTATAATAGGAACACACAGTTGATGCAATGGCATTGCTAATATTCTATTTCTTATATTGTGTAGTGGGATCATGAGTGGTCAGTTATTATTTTGCTTTATAGTTTCTACATCTGTGACACACATTCTTTTGTGTGTATCAAAGACTATAATATCTCTTAAAATTTAAGGAAAAATAATCACAATTAAATAAGAGAAATTCTACCATTAAACTCCTATTTTCTTTCTTTCTTTCTTTCTTTCTTTCTTTCTTTCTTTCTTTCTTTCTTTCTTTCTTTCTTTCTTTCTTTCTTTCTTTTTTACTGAGATGGATACAGAAGTAAAATACAAATTGGTTAGTCTACAATTTCAATTTATTACTATGTTTAATTTTAATTTAAAACCTTTCAGTGTTCTATAGTTATTATTGGAAATGAGCAGAAATGTGTTTTTTCAGCCAGGCTAGGGAGCTGTATTGTGGGATGGTTTTTAAGCTAAGAAAATTATTACTGGAAGATATATAAATTTTGTGCTCTTGGAAATGTCATTTACTCTTAAATATTTGGTAAGTTTGGTTTTAAGCGAAGCTAACACTATTGGCTGGCCATTTTAAGAGAACCAGAAATAAAGGAATCCAGGCAAATAATGGAGAATCCTGGCAGTAACTCCAATGAGCAAAACTGGAACATAATCCTCAGTGGAAAGAGGATTCTTAGTAGGTGAAGTGGACTAGAGCTATAGTCAAGTATTCAAGCAACAGAGATTTTACACAGTTATTATTTTAGCTTATAATGAATGTAAAAAGATGATTGATGTTAATGAGACATTTTCTTATGCTAAGTCTATGAAATCTAGCATGCGTTTTACACCAGTGACACATATTAATTTGGACTAGCCACATTTCAAGTTCCCCATAGTCACATGTGGCTACCATACTGGAAGCAGACATATATCTATAGCATTCTCAGTCACAAGCAACCAAGGCTGAAATACATACACATTTTTGCCAAAATTAAAGATGAGATGAAACCAATTAAGTAATGTTTTTGAGGTATTTCTATTTGCGTCTACCTGAAAGATTCATCAGATTTTATAAACCGTTGCTTTTAAAATGAGAATTGCAAATTCATCTGTCAGCTGACAAAGAGAGGTGGGTTTTACAGCCTGGTGTTCCATCTGGATTTACCAGTAGGTAAAACAATCATCAACTAAAAGGAAATGGACAAAGATAAATGAGATAGAAAGCCCAAGGACAACACTGGAGAAAATTAATGCTGCAGGTTGGAGCAATAACAATTCTAGGAAGACACAAATATTAAATGCGGAAGGAATTTAACAATTGAAACAGAAAAGAACTTCTGAACAAGAACAGTAGGCAGTATTTCAAGACAAAATTGAGAATATTTTCTAGAATGACTTAATATTGGTGAGCAAATAATACATATCTTCTTTTTTCATATCCCCAAATGATATCTATATGTGGCTCTTTTCTTCACTCTTTCTGTTCTTATTTATTAATATTTAATTTCCAGTATAAAATAATTATAATTAGAGTTAAATAGAAAACAGAAGTAGACTCTTTAAAAAATGTTGATCCCTTAAACTGTCTATTGGACTTAGAATTTTGAATCTTACCTAAACTTTTAATAGGTCTATTTTCCCGTTTAGAATGTTGTCTAGATTATCTCGTTTGTCTTTTATTATTTGAAATTAGATCATAGTGAGTGCTGTTAGAAGAGTTTCTGTTCCCATGCAGTAATCAAGGTACATAAATTATGGTAATTGACCTGGGATTAGTTCTGTTCCTCTTCTAGTTAATTAGAGACATAGTCATCACAACTAGATAAGAGAAGTGAAAAGCACTAATTGAATGATTATTTTGAATATTAAAGACTCTGTACATAATCTTGGATGGATCATTAAGGATAAAAGTCTGCTTTTACTTTAGTATCAGAAACAAGATTCAGGGCACTCAAAGTTAAAATAAATTTTCTTAAAATCAACTCACATTCTTATAATTAAAATAACCCGATTCACTAGCCTCAACAATGTTCAAAGTAGTTACATGAGGTAAATCTTGGACTTAGAGTGACTTACCTCTCCCATTTTAACATTTCAGAAAATAAGACAGGTGCAATTTCCTAGGTAGTGTCATGAGATAGTAGAGATAACTGCCTTACAAATTTGAATGAAAGTTCAGTTTAATAAAGTAAAGAAAGAATTCCACCTTTCTACATGTCATTGTAACTCCAAACAAGGATAATGGATATACCACAATTTATTTAACCATTCATCCACCAAAAACCATGTGGTTTGTTTCTGGTCTTTGGCTGTCCCCAAAAAAAACCATTATGACTATTTGTCTAAGGTTTTGTGTGTGTTCTTTCTCTTTTTTAGAAATACCCATGTAAATTTTATGGACTTCTGTAATGTGGAGTTTGAATGCTTTATTCTGTTTAAAATTGTAAATTAAACAATATAAGTCAACTCAATAATTTCTTTGAAGATATTTAACAAAAAGTGTGTGTTTGGAATCATCATTTAAAAGTAGTTTTTAGATTTGTCCATGAAATAAATTTAAACATATTTGAAATCACAATTTCCTTGAAAAAGAAAAGAGGTGGTTTTAGGGAGAACCCTCTGCAGACAAAGAAAATTAGAGACAGTATTGGGTCCTCCTTGGATTAAGTTAAAATGAAACTCCAGTTAGTTCTCACAAAGCAGGAAGGACACTCTCCCTAAGCAGTCTGTACCAAAGAGGATGAGGGCAGCAGGGGTCAAGCCTCTGGCACCCTTACTAAGTTTAAACATTCCTTTTTCCTGGGGGAAAAGATGAATAAGGAGTTGACATTGGGCTCGATTGTTAAATTGATTGATGTCTCTCCACTTTTCCTGTGGAAGGAAACAGCAAGAGTTAGAAATGATTGTTCCTACCTCTCAATAATCCCATAAAGCCAAATATTATAATGCAAAATGAATACCCTTTTGGATTCGCTCAGAATTACTTAACAGAGGGTTTGAATACTAGGGATCTCTTGAAGAGCATGTTTCTGTTTGTTCAGCCAGGGAGCAAGACCTTGCTGAGGCAAAGGCTTTGAAAGGATTTACCAGAGATTTATAGAAACAGAGACATTTTCAGAACTTGGGGTAAAGAGAGTAAGATGTTTTCAGAGCATTCTTCATGTTGTTATTAAGGTAGGGTACTCTGCAAACAACTTGAATAAGATAAAAGCCTATTGCTATAAAAAAATAAAACAGATCTGGTATATTTTTGAAAGAAAGCAAAGTTAAAAACCACAAATTCCATACAATACTCACTTGTTTTCTGATATAGCTCTATTTCTACAAACAAGTCAAAGGTTTGAGTACTTCACTGAACCATGAAGCGGAACTCATGAGAGTTAAGTCAGGTAGACAGCAGGAAGATTATGTGTCATCCTTTTCTCATTTTGTTTTGAAAAGGAAGCAATTCCTAGTCCTTCCACCGGTCTGTGTGTTCAGGGTAGAGGCTGTAGTTGTCCTTCAGAAGTGGGGACTGTTGGGTTTTTGTATTAAGGTCATTTAAGTCACAAAAAACAGCTATTTCTCTCTTTCTGCAAATTAAACACACTCCCCGTTGTGTCATAATGGTTTTTAGTCCTTTGTAATTAAAGATCCAACTGTTCACCTCCTGAAACCAAGAGCTTTTTACCACATTGTTGCTTCATTTATCTCTGGGGAAAGGCACTGATCCACCCGTTTGCTATTGGGGTGACGCAGTGCTCCCAGTATTGCTGGCACTAACAACAGCCATAAAAGTGAACAGTAGACATTTTGGAGGAGAACCATTACCTTAACTATCTAATGAGTTTTTTTTTCTTTTTTCTTTTTTTTTTATTACATTTATTGAGGTGATATTGTTAATAAAATTATATAGGTTTTAAATGTATAATTCAATAATATGTCAAACGTATATTGCATTGTGTGTTCACCACTTAAAGTTTAGATTTCTTTCTGTCATCATATATTTTGAGTTTTGTTTTTCAAGATCTTTTCAGTAAAATAGATTTACAATAAAGGAAATGTCAAACAACAACGATGACTGGCTCTTCAGCGTCTTATCACTCCTCAGTGATTAAAATAGTTCCTCTCATCTTGTTCAGCTGGATTAAAGTTGCTTTTTTTTCTAGTAGTTCCTTTTTGTCTTTTAAGACAGAATTTCATTTCTTGCTTATTTTGTTCTCTTTCACTTCTAAATCATTCTATTTCCACACGACCATGACAAATTATTCTTTTACTGTGTCCTATTCAGGGTTTCCCAGAAAGCACAGCCTGGGGCAGAGGGAGCAGAAGGCAAATGTGCTATTACCAAAGGAAGCATGATGAGTGAGAAGGAAAGCAAAGAAGGAGAGAGACTCGAGGTGAGGACGAGTTTTCATGCCAATGCTACTAAGTTTGTTGAGTGTGGCTGGTTGGTAGACCCATGGTCACAAGCCTTCGAGAAGCTGAATAAACGGCCTTGCAAACGACTTTAGGGCAATGTCTGCAAAAAGCCAGCCAGATCCCATACAGAGCTGGCTGTCACAGTAGCAGTTGAAACAGAAGACTGTTGAAGGCTAGAGAATCTGAAGTACTACCTCTAGTATGCATTTACTGCACATGGCAATTTCTTTCTGTAAATTGCTTTCATGCAGAAGCACTGGCAAAACTAGTCCCTGCAATTGAAGAAGATGGAAAATAGTCTTAGGAAAATGGTTGTGGAATTATGAACTTATGTTTCAAGAGATCGTTAACTTAATCTTTTCTCAGCAACTAGAAAACAGGGATCATATATGATTCATTCTGCATTCCCAATATGAAACATAAAGTTTGCCACAAAACAGATTCTCAGTAAAATTTTTAGTAGTAATGAGTATTTATGCATAATTTACATTTTAGGAGCACTGTTATTTACAAATTTAGTCATTAAAAGAATAACTTCAGTGTATTTTTATGACACTAGTTGATATGGCATGACCAATCATAATTGGAAGTTCAGTCTCTGACGTGGTAGGGCCATTTAAGAGGGCTGCTTGTTTTTTTTTGTTGTTGTTTTTAACATTTTATTTGCAGTCCTACCAACAGTGCACAAGGGTTTCCGTTTCTCCACATCCTTGCCAACACTTGTTGCTTGTTGATTTCTTGATGATGGCCATTCCGACAGGTGTGAGATAATAGCTCATTGTGGTTTCAATTTGCCTTTCTCTGATGTTTAGTGAGGTTGAGCATCTTTTCATATGTCTATAAGAGGTCTGCTGTTACTATTTGTTATTTCAACTCAGGGATCTCTGGAGACCATAATGTGTCCATTTTCATCTGACTAGTCTGGGTTGTTCAAGCCCCAAAGTCCTAGACGTGGAGAGATGTTATCTACTGTATGAACTTGAAGGCACTTCCAAGAGTGCAGAGAATAGCCACTCATACTTATTTATATTGATGCTGCCTTAGGCAATTTTATCTAAAATGGTTTGCTAAGAACACTCAGCTACTTACTATAGGCAAATAGAGGTTATAAAATAATCAATTAAATAAATATGTAAAAACATTACATTGGGCCATGTGTATTTGGCTGTCTTTTACTTTGGCTTTCGCTGATGAATTTTTTTAAGTGTAGGTGAACTGTGTGTAGACTGAATCTTAGGACACGTTTAGCTATTTTATTTTAAAAAATAGACAAACCTCTATTGCTGTAAAAATATTAATTCGTATTCTAGATTGAAGTACAGTCAAACTATTAGCTTCTTCCAATAAAATTCAAGTAACTGATTTTTTTTCAAATATAAGAATAATAGACTCTTCAGTTAGATCTTTTGTGTTCTTTTATAATTTTCTTTTGCAAAACACATCTTACATTCATTTAAAGAGATATAGGGATTTGAAATCATGTTTTTTGAATAAATTTACTTAAATAAATGGCTTTTTGGTTTATCCAGTAGTAAAAATGAAACAAGCAAACTTGTACTCCTAACTCTTCATTTAAACACTTACAAGTCTATAGACTCTGCTGAATCCACCCATCCAGTTGTTAGGAGGGTAACTTTCTTTTATTTTTTGTTAATTTGCTGTTTTAGCAGTAAAGTAGTAGCAAAGGGCATACATTTTGATAAAGCATTAGCACCCAGAATGGGAAATGCATCACTGGTTCAGTTCCTCACTTGTCCCAGTATCCACACATCTTTGTCAGAAGACTTTTCAGTTTCTTCTGCATACTGTATCTATCTATCGATACAGATACACGGATATCTTTTCTTCTTCTTCTTTTTCTTTCCTACACTCTTTGACTCTGAATTCTTCCATGTAACTGAAAGCACCAGCTTTTGGGTAAGGCATATGCAATAGGTCTTATATATTTCTGCTTACTTTTTTGTACCTCTGATACTGCCATGGAAAGAGTACAGCCAGGCTAAGGCACTGGTCCCAGGAAGGAGAGAGACACCAGAAGTAGAGCTGTCCAGCTTACAGCACATTTATCTACCTGTGCCACAGGTACATGAGCAAGACAGCCAAGGTCTGCAGAACTTCCTGGCCAAGGCCACTCTGTATAAGATGATTTCCAGTCGACCCACATACAAATGAGCTATAATCAAAAATAAATCTTATTTAAAACTACTATGTTTGGGGATAGATAGAGAACTGATACAGGACCCACAGTCATCATGAACTCCCTCTAAAATATGAGTTATTGTTATGTTGAATAACATTTCTGTAAAAATTATAGCTAATATTTTACCTGTGACTATGAGATGACTACCAATGGAGATATACTACTCTCTTTGCTGGAGAAATCTCTCAAATGTACATGTAGAAGAGCATATTCAGACAGTATTAAAAAAAAATTTAATTCTTTTCATGAAGAAGTGTTATCCTCTATAATAACTGTGCATCCTTAGCAGAATTTTGTGAATTTATGTATAGTATTTGTGAAATAGCATTATTCACAGAGATGGTTTCTATTAATCAGTCTAATTTATTGATTAAACCTCTATTGAATGCCTGCTTTTTCTGGATCTAAAAATATAAATATAAGGGATTATAATGTAATTGGAGAGGTAAATTAACTCTTATGAAAGACTATGAGAAATATGAAGACTCAATGTTGTTTTGGAGTCTGCTTAAATAGAAATGTTTAGATGCTGGGAAGGGTGATATCTTCCAGGAGATATTTGACATGGGAGAAGCAGTTTTATGTAGACCGAAATGATTTCCCTTTTAAAATATAAGAGAAAAACTTATGTTCTAGATTTCAATTTTAATGCTATTGAAAGTTTTCAACAAGTATTTTAAAAACCACCATATATAATGTCACAAATGAAAACAAAATCAAATTATTTTCCTTTTTAAATTTGCTTTGTCTTGTAGTTACTTCAAGAACATCTGTCTTCCCTTGAAGTCAACCTCTTTCAGTACCTAAACAAATGTTCTATTCATTGTAGAGTCTCAAATATCATTCCTCCCCAAATAAACCAGTCAGTGTCATATTATTTATGGGAAACTCACGTTGGGTTAAAGTGCAGTCAATGTTTTGAAATAAATATTTTAAGGCTCCAAATGTGAAAAACATATGCTACAAGAAATTGTGCCCAGATTCCAAGGAGTGAAACCAAGGCCCCCTATTTAATTTTTACCAGTGTTTCTTACTAATCTAAAGTGGCATTAAATAAGTCCTCAGAACTTCTGGTTTTTCTTTGATCTGCTGCTCAGTCATGGCACATTCAAATAGGGCACAGACATAGGAAAACCTTTCTTCCCAGCCTTGACTTCAAATTGGTTATAGGTAAAAAGAAGCTTTATCTTTTCCAAGCCTCGATAGAGCCTGATGCCATCTCTCGTATTATGGAAGTAGAGAGAGAATACGGTACAGGTTCAAATTTGAGACTTTAGACTGAGGTTGCCTCCAGTCAGATCTGGCCTTCAGCATCCACTAGCTCTGTGACCTTAAGTAAGTTACTCAACATTCTATTTTTTGGTTTCCTCACCTGTAAAATGGGCATTTAAAAAAAAAAGATCTAAGCCCACGGATTCTTCTGAAGTTTGAATTATTTAACTCATGAAAAGTACATAGGACAGTGTGCTGCATAGAGTTAACATTCCACAAGGGGGTGCTGTGACTTTTCCCTCCTCTCTGCCCTGGTTGGAGTCCCCAAACTTCAATTTCCATTCTTGGATTTTTTTCCCTTCGTGACAATGTACTGCTTGGGAAAGCCCCATTTCACCATGACTTTGGGTGCACATTTTCTTTTTGTCCATCATTATCAATTCTTCCTTTGATGCATTAGCAGCACACAGAGCACATCTCCCTTGTGTAAAGGCTTTTGGGAATGTAAATCGTTTAGCTTTCCACATATAGGAAGAGGAACCAGGCTGCCTTCTGTGCTCAGTCCCTGTAGATAACCTTCACTCAGCAAGAGAAGGAATGTCCTGGAAAAGTGGCCAGGGCATTCTGTACTATATATTATTCAGCAGAACCTCAGAAACAATGTTTATTTCTAGTAAATGCTGCCCTCTTCATTTGTAGTGGGGTAAGCTCTGGAGAGTCCTGTGAAAACAAAGCATAATTTACCTGGATGCAAAATGCATCCATTTGTTTTTTCTCTAAACATATCCCATTTGCAATTCTCTTTCTACGTTATTATATCAGGCAAGAAAACAACTATGTGCTGTTGTGACTCATGTGGTTATATTCTAGTTTCCTCTCTTCGTTCCTGGGCTAGGGAAAGTCTATCATATGATGGAAGCACTGGGGACTCATGAGAGTTCTTCATGGGGCAAATGGTAAAATTCCCAAAGTCTAGATCCTAAATGTGAAACCATGAATGTGCTAGGTTAACTCACAAAATATATGCACAGACAAATACGCGTTTTCTCATGCAGCAGCAGTTTTGAACTGAGCAGGCCACCTTTTTCTCTGACTCACATGTCAATGATAGTGACAGGAAGAGATCCTGAGGATGGGTGATATATCCTGTAGTGCTGTCACAGGTAGCTCTCTTGTCCAAAATATATTTTCTGTGTAAGTGTTAAGGCCATGAGGGCCTCCTTACCATAAAAAAAAAAAAAAAAAAAAAAAAAAAAAAAAAGCACAATAGTGTTTTGTTTCGTTTTTAAACAGGGCACATGAGAATATATTTTCATAATATTTCTGGATTTAATGAAGTGATTTCATGCTAGCTCTCTAAAGTGAAGGGACAGTTGGTAGATTATGGTCTTCGGTTGGGACTCAAATGATTAATAGTTTGAAATCCAGAAACCTGTACTTGCTGATGCTTGTCGGAGGCCTTTTACCTGGTTGGTGGCCAGAATCTCTATTATATTTTGTCACAGATCATAAAACAGGCCTGAGTGTTCTATATCCACAACATACAGTGTACGGACTGCATTGACAAAATAAAAATAGCACCTGACAATTCTATACTTTGGTGATATTTTCATTTGTAATATGCTCTCTGTTCTTAAACACTTTGGTCAAATGTGTGAATAGTTAAAGAACATGCACAGACCAGCAGAACTAAAACATGTTTTCTGATTGCCTAGTTCATGCATGCATGCATGAATGTAAGAACACACAAGCACACACATACACACTCTCTAATCTTTTTCATTTTACTGCAATCACTCCTTTGTTTTAATTTTACTTTCAATCAAAGCTATGAACGATTAATAAGCATTCAAATATTAAGGAAGCATTGTGATAAAAAAAAAGTAAGCATTCATATCATTAGCACAGATTCCTAATGACTGCAAAAATAATTTCATCTTTCTTCCTTTAAAGGATCTGAAATTGATCTCCACATACAATGCAAGAGACAAAGATTTGGACCTGAAATAGGACAACTAAATGAGCTGTATCTCTAAAATACCCACCAACTTTATAAGAGTTTTGAGTTTTAAAAAGCGAGCCTAACTTATTCAGTATCAACAGTATGTCTATCTAATGTCATATAACTTGCAACTCACCATGAAATTTTATTAGAATTACTTGTAGATAATTTTAACACACATACACGCAAATTAAGATAGATAGTTAACTGTGTATGTTAATATGTGAAAACTACTTCCAAAATGTCTTATGTATGTTATAGTTTATCTTCTTAGGAAGTTACTGTCATTTGCAGAACACTTTCTCATTATTTCTAAACATTTGCTCATGGGCTGGCTCACTAGTGTTGCTTGAAAGAGACAGAAAAAGCCCCCTATGTGAATTTCCTCCAAATAAGTTACCTTTTGTTACACTCCATCCTGTCATTCTTGCAAATTCCCTCAACAGACTCATCTTTGAAGTCGACTGATAAAAGCAGACACAAAGCAGGTTACTATGATGTTGGCTGCTAAGGAGACGTTAGTTTATGTGGTTATAAAAATGCCCATCCATCCTTAACGGCATTGTGTTATCACAAATCCAGGAATGAGGAAAACTATATTACAGCAAAGCAATGTCTAGTAACATTTGATACTCTTTCAGCCTCAGACTTGAATAACAAGTTAAAGATATTATTATTAAAATTAATAAGATAAGGTAATATCATTTTGGAAATGGTTCAATCTTTAATTGAAAGAGCACCTGTGGAATTTAGTACTTTTATTTTTCTTCAAGTCAAATGCTCTTGAGTGAGAACAAAGCAAAGGGGAAGAAACTCAGCTCAACAAAAGAAATAAGATTATACACAGCTCTCAAGATAAGGCAACTTTTATTACCAAAGCCTGGTTCTGGGCTTCTCTAACATACCCCCTGATGTGGACTCATTATCTGACAAGAGTAACAATTGCCCATTTTGCAAAGGCCAATGCTAAATGCAGCCGGGAGACAAAAGCGCCTGTCTTCAAACCAACTCATTGTTCTGAGGTACTAGGGAACAGGCATTGCTGAGAGACCACAAAATCTGCGTTCAGATTCTAGGTTCAGGCTTATAGACCAAGGATATGAAGCACCACAAATCAACTAAAGGAAGTTTTATCATTTGAAAAACCCATTTTGGAAAAATGGCCATTTGGGGTTAATCCCATCCTAATGCCCAGCCGTGGCTGTTGTGTCATTTCATGAAGATGAAAAAGGCAAAAGCGATGCACTCAGTTCCTTTCATGTATTATCAGACACAACAGAGCCAAGAGCTGTGGTCCTGGGGAGCAAAGCCTGAGCGGGAATGACGCTGCACGTGCTCACTGTCCTTAGAAGGTGTCGTAAGCAATAAAATAGTGAGTACACTGCACTCTTTTCTCTCTTCCTGGTACAAATGGGTGGGTACATTGTGGTTACTTGGTTATTCCATAGTAAGTACATATTAGATGTGTTAGGAGTCAATAAAATGATCATTTGACTGTAGATATTTAGTTACCACTTCTGGATCTCATTAAAAGGAATGCACACCACCCAAAGGTCCTGGCCTGAGAGCTGGCGCAGTGCATGGGCCAGACCTTGGCTGGATTCGTGTGCTTTTAGATACATATGGAAAAGTTGCATTATTTTATTTGGGGTTATTTTTCTACATTATATATAGGACAGGGTGTATGTGTAGATACGAAGGAGACATGAAATAAAATGCAGTTATATTTTTGTCTGCCAAATTTTTTTGGAGGGGAGGGGGACCCTTTTGTGAGTTGTGTGGGGCTGTCTATCGGATGGGCTGGCACCTAATTTGAAGTGGGTAAATCAGAACATGCCACCCTTGGACACAATGGTTTGTGGGTGGACACCATCCATCCTCTTAAAGAAACTTATGTGGAATATGGAAGCCTGAAGGAGCCAGGAGCATCTCCCAACTGCATGGAGATGGCCATGGGAGTGAAGTGAAGTAGAAGTTTCGATAGCCAAGAAATACAGCCACGCCTCATGCCTCCAGGCCTTGGGCCTTCCAGGGTGTGTGCACCAGTAATTACTGTATTGGCTCCCTATTTCTGCTGTTACAGATGATCACATATTTAGTGGCTTAAAATAACACAAGTTAATTACCTTGTCATTCTGGAGGTCACAAGTCTGAAATGAGTCTTGAGTGGTTAAAAGCAAGGTGTCAGCAGAGCTGGTTCATTCTGGAGGGTCTGAGTGAGAACCTGTTTCCTTGGCTTTTCCAGCTCCTGGGCTGCCCGCATTCCTGGCTGCCTGCTGGCTCCTTCCTCTGCCTTCAAAGTTAGTCTTGTAGCACCTTCAAATCCCTCTTTCTGCTTCCAATTTCACATCATCTTCCCTGACTCTAACCCTCCTGCATTTTTCTTGTAAGGACCCTTGTGATATATTGGGACACCTGTATAATCCAGCATAATTTCCCCATGTCAAGATCCTTAACTTAATCACATTTTTAAGTTCTCTTTGCCATGTAAGATGACATACTGACAGGTTTTAGGAATTTCGATATGTACGTCCTTGGGGAGGCATTATTCAGTCTACCACATCTATTTTCAGCTGGTTTGAATTGGGATTTTGTCACTTTTATCTAGGAAAATCCTAACCAAGGTGTAATGATTCTGCTTTTTTATTTCCCTTAGAAGTCAAGTATCCGTTAATAACATATTCCCTCCTGTATTCCCTCCTCTAGTGCCATAGAAGAAATGGCACTAGAATATGAATTATTAGTATTTTAATCCTTATTAGAGCAAGTTACACATTTGCTTTCAGGCTTAGTTTATTCATTTGTAGTATGCAGATAATAACTCCTGATATACCTAATACACAAAGTTATTGTGAAAAACAAATGAGATTTTAAAAACTTACTAAATTCATGCTGCCTTCCTATAGAAGTTACTTCCATTATTCTATCTCATCTATGTATCAGCTTTTAGGATAAGTCATTCACTCAACAATATTAACTGTAGTTTCTGAACACAAATCTTGCTATAACTGCTTTTACATATTCCTCCAGACAAATAAAAAAAGATATGCAGGTGCCCTCTGGTTAATGAAGGCAGATTATAGGAAATTTCTTCTTTTTCTCTGGCTCACAATCCTTTGGGAAAAACAAGAAAAAATGGAGAAAGACTTTTATGGAAGCAAGGAAATGGCTACCTCCCAATACTGGGAAGAAGATACATCAAATATCATGCAACGTGAGACAAGTCAGGATAGGAGGAACCAAAACATTCCTTTTTGAACATCAGGAAAGTTAAAGATTCTCTTGACTTCCTGTGACCGAATTCAGGATAACTATTCTTTGTTTAGCTCAGAGACAGAATACTGGAGTGTGAACAGACAGCATCTGAGGAGGGGCTGAGGAGATGCTGATGAAGGAAAAACTGTGCTACAGCACATTTTTATAATTTATAACTTAGACTACAATCTCAGTGGGGTGCTTGACCTAGAGAAGGTGGAGAAGTAAATAACAGTTGCCAGGTCAAAAATAATCTAGTGACATTAGATGTAAGCACACTGGCATGGTGGGTATTAAAACTGAAAGGAGATATACCCCTAAAGACAGAAAAAACAACAGTTCTGATGAGAGTGTGTTTGACATCGCATACCCAGATTTGTTATGGATGCCTCCAGGAGGTTGATGGATGAGAGATGATCTGGTGGGAACCAATCAGAAAAGAACCAGCATAAGGTCTGAACACAGTGACCTCACCACCACCAATCAAAAGGGGAAGAGGAAAAAATAAGATAAAATAAAGGAAGAAAAAGAATATACACCATAAAAAAATTGCCCAGGGAAGGAGGAAAGATCACCAAGATAATTTACATAATCAAAATCTCCCTAAATAAATTCCTTAAAGAAGATATGATAATATTTTTTAAAAGATTATAGGCAAAAGAAGAAAACAAAGTGAGGGAAAGAAGATATCACAGAGACAAAATCCATATATTTGTATGGAATATATATATAAAATATAAAGAATATATAATTAGGTATATATAAATGTATATTTCAGATTAATTCTGAAAGATAAAATTGAACTTTTTTCTCTCTGAACTAAGCTTGAATTTAGCCTGTGAAAAGCCATATCTTGTCCCAAAGAAAAAAGTTAATATCAAATTTAGTTGGCATTTTTTAAAAATGTAGTTTTTATTATTATTCAGGCAAAGTGAAGCTAACAGATCAGGTGACAATTGCCATCGAATGGATAGTTTCTCACCGTTCCCAAGAGGAGGGGCCACACAGGGAAGTACCAGGGTCTGTCGGGATGCAGAGCGAGTGAGGGGAAAACGTGGGCACAGCCTTTACTGGGGTTTTGGTGGGAAGGAATGGGTGAGGCAGGGTGAGCAGGTTTAGGATCGGCTAGTCTGAATAATTTCAACAGGTGCTGGGGTAGAGGGCTGCCCCTGGTCGTCTGGTACCTGGTGCTGGGGTAATTAGGACAGGGGAATACTGGCCTGATATGAGCACCCACTAGAGCCAGGTAAAAGAGGTGGTTGGGCTGTGGGGTTTGCACTGGTTGGTTTGCATGTGCAAGACTTCTGGTGGAGTTGTCCCCTGTCTCTAGGAATTTGTTAATCCTGGGAGGAATGGTATCTACCAATGTCAGTAAGGCCCAAGATGTCAAATTCTCAGGAAATACAGAAAATAAAACAACATGATTAATATAGTTTGCAGTAGGAGGGCTCTACATAGACAATGAATTGCAACCCAAAGGAATGGTTTGCCATACTATGTCCAAATTGTCATTTATTTTGTACATGGTGTAATATTTATTAAAATATTATTTTAAATTAATATTAATATTCATTAAAGCCTAATGAAATCACATTATATATTATCAAAACTTTGAGTTACAGAGGACTCTACTTTTGACAATTTCATGTCATAGTGTTTAAAACGAATTTGTTCTTTTTTAAGGTCAGATATTCTATGAATGCTTTACTGAAAATGTTTATATTTTCAAGGTAGAACACTGGTAATGCCAACTCTGAAAATTTACATTTCACTCTGTAAATAAATAACTGAACAAAGAAGACTAATAAATTTTAGTAACAAAAAATACTAAAAGAATTACATAGATCAGTATATTTAATGCGTATACCCGTGGAGATTCCAGGCTCTCAAGAGTTTGCATGTATGGAATCTGAGATGTGTGAAACTATCAGTGGGGGAACTTTTTGTCCAGACTCAATAACAAAAACAATTGAACTTACTCAGAAACAAAGACTTTTTCTTTTGTTAAAATGAATGCCTTTCGTACTAATTAGATGTAGTGATCAAGAAGGGATGAGAAGCAAAATTAATTTATTCTGCAGAAATGATTGGTCAGTTTATAGCACAGTGTAGCACTATATAAACATGAGACAACGTTTCAGTAAGCCATCATTCAGATACTTATCAACAGAGTAAAAATAACAACAGCAACATCAACAACAACAAACAACAACATACCCCTAGATTCCCTGGTACTGTTCTGCAGGGTACAGTATTATTTTAAGATAGATATCAGTGACTTAAAGGAAGGCATCAGGGATGTTTCTCATTAAAATCACAAATGACACTGTATTGGATGTGAAGATATATAGTCTATGATATAGAAATAAGATTCAAAATTTCCTTTATAAATTGGAGAAATGAAATGAACCATTGAAATAGAATAAAATTGAAGAGGGACATCATTGGCTCATTGGCTGTGCACTTCCATCATTAAAGTTTCTCATCTGAAAAACAGACATAAAATCTGTAAACAAAGGACAAAATCCCTGGTCACAACATAGTTATTAGTAGCATGAAAATTTTTGATATAAAATCTGTACATGCTTGACTCACTTCTCAATGCCATGTACACGAAACTCTTTTAAAACCCCACAGAGCAAGTTTCAGCTATTTAATTTTTGTAGAGGATAAAGATTTTTGTATTTTGAACAACTTTATAAAACCTTCACATTTCTTACTTTTAGGTCTGTACATTTGTTTTGGAGAGGTAAAGAAAAGGATAATTCAAATTTCTAAAATATTTATAGCAAATATTTTTTCATGTATTCAGGGATACTCTGTATTTACTTTGATGAGATATCAATTCCATCTATTTACACTGAAACCTAATTAATAAACTAATTTATGCAGGAACATGGAGAATGTTTTTAAAGAACTGATAAGATATAAATGTTTACCACACTGAGACAGAACATATATTCCATGTACATCTTAACTCTAGGTCTTAATAATCGTTTATATTACTAAGCAGCTTCCAGAGGTTATCCTATTTGCTCCTCATAGAATTTAAGTAAGGAAGGCAAGATAGATATTAATGTTTGCTTAACAATGAGGAATTTGGAGCTTAACAGAGGGAAACTAGGGTTCAAGAGTGGCAGGGTAATATTACAAAGAACACTGGATAACAAACTAGGATGAGATCTTGCATGAGTTTTGACACCAACTGAATGAATGGATATGATTTGGTATCCCTTGGCTTTAGCATCTGCTAGTATTGCTTCTAGCTACCGATTATTTCTAAATGTGTAATAATTCAATATATCCTAACCATTTCCTGGCCTCCAGAGTTCTTCCCATCACAGGTATGCTCCCAGCTCCATCATTCATGTAAACATTTAGTGCTGATGTTGTTATTGTTAGTATTACTATTCATTCAACAAATATTTATTGAACATGCATGATTATTCTGTTGTGCGTCATATTTATAAAGGGGAAAACAAAAAAGAGAAAACAGCATGCTTTTTATTCTTTCTAGAACTTACACTCTAAAATGGCTACAAAATACATCTCTTCAAATGCAGTTCTTCCCATCGTGCTGCAACAGCTGCTCGTTTTTATGAGAAGGTCCATTGCTCTGACATGTCACTCAAGGTCTTCCACAATCTGACGTTCCCCTATAACTTCAGCCTCACTTATTGCCATTTGCTATTTTTAAATGATAGCTTTCAAAACACCCATGTTTTTCAATTCCATTGTCCCATCTGCAAATTAATCACACAGAATCTTGCCTCTGTGCCTTTGTGTATGCTGTTTCTCTTACTTGGAATTTTCTGGAAATAATATAAAACTGGCTACTCGATGCATACACTTTAAGATTCAGCTCAAATTCCACCATTTCTATGTAGCCTTCTCCGATCTTTTCTCACCCTCCAACCTTAGGCCACGTGTACCGAACCTGATACGTTGATTTTTAACAGTGGTTCTTGGCCAGGCATGATCTTACAGGAGACATCTGGCAACGTCTAGAAACATTTTTGTTGTCACAACTGGGGCTGTGCTACTGTCATCCAGTGGGTATAGGTCAGGGATACTGCTAAACAGCCTATAGTACATAAAACAGCCTTCCACAACAAAGAATGATCTAGTCCAAATGTCAGTAGTGCTGAGGTTGGGAGACCCCATGTTTGTAATTCTGCCTCAACCACTAGGTTACGAGCTTCCTGTGGCCAGCAGCTCTGTCTTATTTGTCTTTATGTCCTCAGCATCAAGTACAAAGCCTGCACATCTTTAATTGATATTTGCTGAATAAATGAAAGAATGAAGAGAATATGAAGAGAGTAAAGTATGCATGACTATGTGCATAATTAAAAAGTGTTTGTTCAATAATAAAGACATTGACTGTATTTAAGAACAATAGCAAGGCCTCCCAACCTGGGGATTAAACTTTTGAATGGGGTGGAAGATGGCAGAAAGAATAGGGATAGAGGACAGAGAAATCACAGGAATTGAGGATTAAAGTTTTAATAATAGAAAAGGAAAATTAAGAGAAAATATCAGAGACTCATATATATAGTGACATTTTCAACAGTTTAAACCATTTCATCTGTGGACAAAAGTATTTGAGTAATGTTTATTATTGCAGCCAAGATTAATGATATGTATAGTTTCAATAAAAAAGCTTATCTATCTTTTTATGAAAATTAGAACTAAGGTAACTTATCTACTTGTTGATTATTTAAGATGTGTTATATCAGTCTTGCTTACTCTTTATTTCGGGTATAAGATTCTATGTAAGCAAATGCTTTTTATGGTATTAGTTAATGGGAGGTGGTGACGAATTCTTATATTAAGAAAAGCTACTTCAAACTGTCAAACTAAAATAAAATGGAAACAGTTTTGAAATTTAAAATAGTTCTTTAAATTTTCATGCCTTTTTGAAGTATATTATTTCAATCAATATCAGCTAGAAAAGCACTGAATTACTAGGAAAAGCAGTTCTTGAAACACTTCCAAGTTTTGTAGAAAAAAAAAAACTACCCCAAACTGAAAGAGCTGGAAGTCTCAAGGGAGTCTGGTAGGAAGAGAGGGTTAAAAAGCTATCAGGAATCAGAGAATCTGAGACTTTGAACTTCTTAAAAATACTGACACTTAACTTTAATAATATCACATTTTCCCAAAAAGATTAATTAAAAGTGTAATGAGAATTTCCCATTCCTGCTCATAGTCAGGAAAATTTATTTAGTAATGTATTTCTATTACTTCCCATTCTCAAAGTGAAGACTTTCAGATTCTATTTTTTTCTTCCACATTCATTTTCAACCTTTTTATTAGCCTCAAAAAAATGTGTGAAGTTTTTACATATGAATAGTCTCCACAAAGATCCACTTTTATATTCTTCCTTTAAAAGCACTTTAACTAAAACTTCCCATCAATAAATTGCTCTTCACAGAGGATGCCTGTAGTCATTTCACTTTTTAAACAATTTGGTTATATTTCAAATCACCATTTTCACCAGCACTAAAATTTTATAAGCAAAATATTCTAAAACTCCTTTCTCTTTGTTACAAAAGAACTTGAGAGAGTCTGACTTTTGCTACCACCTCTTGGTTGTCACTTAATTGCTGCTACATAGACATTTCTGACCCCAAATTTGTACATAACTGGAGTAACGGTTAAAACATGATGGCTTACAGTAACCTCCTCTCTGCCTATAGCATGCTGATTAATGGCCATCCGAATATATCAAATTCTAATCCCCAGAACCTATAAGTGTTACTTTATAGGGAAAAAAGATCTCTTCGGACATGAGTAAGTTAAAGATCTTGAGATAAGAAGTGAGCCCTAAATGTAATCACAAGTGTTCTTGTAAGAGAGAGAGATAGGAAGGAAGATTCACTGTAGATAGAGGAGGAAAAAGGCACACATACAAAAGAGAAGGCAGTGGGCCTACGGAGGCAGTGGCTACAAGTGAACATAGGCCGCCACCCCAAACTGGAAGACTAGATTCTCTCCGAGAGCCTCTGAAATTGCCTAATTTGGACTAGATGTCGGGGACTGGGAGATGAGAGGTTAATGAAGGAATTAGTGAGCATGTGGAATGTTTTGTCTGGTGAGAACAGTAAGGAGAGAGAGAGAGGCAGGACAATTCAAATGAAGAATTGACCTTTTAAATAAAGGAGAATAAAGAAAGCCAAGTCAAACATTTCTCTGAGATTTTCATAGTAGATGATTGGGGAAGACATAGAAGAGGAAGAAAAATTATGAAGTCAAGGTATGTAGAATAAAAAAAAAATAACAATTGTGAACTTCCAAATAGAAATATTCAGTAGATAATTAGTTACCAGAAATGGAACAAAATAAACCAGAATTCTGATTTTCTCAAGAGAAACATACCCAGGGTTATCTATCACTTTCACATTGCTTTAGTTGATGGTTTTAAACTCCTCTTCAGCTCACTTTCTCTGACACTGACTAATAGTGTAAAAATGGGCATAGGAGGCTGAGCACAAAAAAAGATGGTGTGTAGCTTTGGTGAAGTGTTCTACTGATGAGAAAGAATTCTGTCCAACTGAACCTGAGAAACAATGTTTAAAAAAGTCTTATGGTTGATGTGAAGAATAATATTTGTAGTGTTAACACTCATTAGTAGTAGTCTCTGGAAAGGAACTAGGGGAATTGGATTATTTGATCGTGCACATTTAATTTCAATGTCACTGTGATGGTGAAGGACCAGGGGTTCCTACTGGAATTGACAGTCCAGTGTTCTCCTTACAAGGTGCAGGTATTGGGCAAGATACTCAACCATCTGTTTCTCAGTTTCCTTATCTAGAAAAATATTTTCTTCATAGACATATAAGGATACAGTATCATTACAGTGGAAAAACAATGTGACAATATCTACCTCAGTGCCTGCCTCTTTGCAGATACAATAAAACTTAAGTCCATTCTTAATACCCTACTCACCTCCCACACAATGGAGAAAAATTTTAAAAAAATAGATAATGCCTAGTTAAGAAAAATGATCATATTTATACTGCTTTGTGAACACAGGCTCAGATCAATGTATAGGTAATAAAAATTTACCCTCAAGCTTATATTGTTGTACCTTTGAATCCTATGGTATTGAGTGAACACTTCTCAGGGTTTAAATTACATCAGGATAAAAAAGAATTAGAAAACATGTAACACAAAACAGAAGTCTTTTATTTGGAAATGTTGAGCTTTGGTGCTCAAATTTGAGTCTTTGAGAATTTAATTGGATTGTCAATTGATTATATGAGCACTTTTCTGCATATAGAGTATAGTTCAATAAAAATTTAAAATTTTAAAACTTTTTTTAATTTAAAAATTCAGCAAAAGTAATAATAGCTGCCATATATTAAATATTTAATATGTGTCAAGGATTGTGAATACTTACTGTACTTAATCCTGTGAAAACAAACATTTCACCTTCTAGTTGATGAAATAGTCTAGCGTTTAAGCACACAGTGGCAATGCCTATATGTTTTAACACTTTAATAAAATAGCTTCTCTGTGCCTACACTTAATCAAGTCTAGGAAGCACAGGTATATTTAAAATTGTTGTAGTATATAATAGCCACTCAAGAGGAAAGACATATCAGGCGACTCAGGACCTAGAAGAGAACTGGGGAACAACATATCATAGGATGAATAAGAATTGCTTAAAAATGGAATTTAAATGAATATTTGGGTTGGTCAGTTCAAGTTGTCATTATAATTTATTTAATCCAGAGTACCATCCAGCATTTTTTTCCAGGTAGATTTTAGAGTTTAACTTCAAAGGGATGCTGGATTAGAATTCTTCCAAAGGGTACAGGCATGACTAATACTGAGAAGTGATTAAAGCTTTTCAAAGAGTGCTGAATGCTGAATTCAGTCAGAGTTCATCTCTATGAAAAATATTCCGATCATTAAGAAACTAAAGCAAGGTATGAATTTCGAGTATAGCTTTAACAAATACAACATGAGTCACATTTTTAATTCCTAGTTGGACATGAAAAATACCTCTGACTTTTTTTTGGGAAACAAATTCTATGATTGTGTTTTTGACCTGGAGAAGAGTAAAGCACATCTCACCTTTTGAGGCCACCTCTGTTTTGTGATTTAAACACAATAAAGTAAAAATGTTTAGAATAGCTTAAGCAGGCCTTGGGATAGAGCTCCAGGAAATGGTGATCAATAGGGATTCAAATTACTCTATGACTTCAGTGTTTGAAAGATTTAAAGGAGAAAACAATGTGAAATTAGGTAAACTTTCAACCTTCTTAACAGAGGCTGGTTACACAGTTCATTAATACAGGCTGTTAAGTCAATAATGCAATGGCTCTGAGCATTTGCTTGGGCCTCTCTCTAGCTTTTCATAGCCTACCTTTGCTTTGAACAATTTAACTATCTTATTTTCTATAAACCGATTCTGTAAATTAGCAAATGTGCAGATAACGAAAAATCAATACCTTCTGTCATATCTTCCCACCTCTCTTCAGATTATTCTCACTTCGGAAAAGAAACTAAAGCACTAGGTTATTAAATTCTTGAATCAATAAAAAGACAAATCTAAGCACAGAATCATAGGATTGAGGTCAATTCAGGAAGTATATTTGTCTCAGTACACCAGTAATGTCTCGTCTGATATCAAAGTCATTTTTTGAATCATTCTGATTTGCATTTATCTTCATAATCTATTTTTTTCACTGTATTTATTCACTACAATTAAAATGATGTGACAAAAATCAAAGAAGCTTACTCTTTAAACTGTCTGCTAGTTGTCAATACTGGCAAGTATGTACTTGTCTTTCTATCCATACTTTTTATTAGTTTGCACGATTCTATGAGTTATTTTAGAAATGATGTTATTAAGAACATAGTAGCTCATTTCGTGGATACTCTAATCTGTGTTATAACTTTGCATTTAAATCTGGTAGTTTAATTGAAAAAGGACCTATTTTGAACAGGAAAAATGACCACAAACATACAGAAAATATTTCATTTGCAGTAGTAAAATATAGACATAAAATTTATTTCAATAATATTTAGTGTTTATTTAAAACTTATGGGCATGCTACGAGTTGATATATACTAAGAAAAAAACAATCCCACATTCTTGACTCATTCATTTCTTCTTTTGTTTCCTAAACAAAAACCTAATGATAAGTTCCAGAGAAGAAGCATTTGATTTTTCACAAAGCTAGAGAATGCATTTCTCCTCTTACAAAAAGCCAGGCTGTGCCCATTACTCTTGTGACTCACAGGATTCTAGGTTATATTTGCAAAAGCTGAGAAGTTCTGAACTCATGTGATGAAAGAAGCAGGAAAGCACTGTAAAATGGTTTTAAAAATTCCATCCCATCTGTAATTTCTAGAATGCATTCACCACTTATCTGAAGGTTCTTGACTCTACAGACTTTAGTGTCTGTTTTAACATTAGAGCACAGAAGAGGTAATAATCCAATGTTTTAGAAAAGAAAATGGGTACTCAATTACACAGCTTTCCTTATACATGCTGTTTTTTTTTTTTTTTTTTAAATATACATCTTGCGGTTGTTGGTTAATATAAATAATCTTATGCCTCTATGCTGGAGACTTGGAAAAGATTAGTTTCTAATGATATCTGTTTATACAGTTGCTAGTTCCAATGACTTTATTGTTTGGCTAGACTAAACTATCTTAATTTACATATCTTTATTTCACCTAACAGTGTTTTAAGATCTGTTGTTATATAAAACTCCACTTGCTTTGCTGAATTCATAACTGTGAGGAGCAACATATTTATGATTAATGATGGAAAATATGCTTCTAAGATGTGTTTATTTGCATTTATAGATATAATTTGCTAAATGATTTATGTGAGCGCTACTCATAAATGTTCTGATCAGATGTTTGACTATAAAACATTTCTAAATGCCACACTCCACAGACTAATGATCTATTCATTTGAAATACTACTCTGACCCTCATGGTAGATATTTTAGATTTTTAAGAGATTCCCTTTATGTCCTCCTGTTTCAGCACATATCTAGAACAAGAATAAATTCTCTGGACAGTTAGGACAATTCAGAGGATGAGGCTGAGGATGGCCCCTGACCTACGAATCAGGACTTAATGAGAGGCCCAGGGTAACTTAGTGGTTAACATCCAAAGTCCAAGGCAGAGTTCAAAAATAGTCAGGAAAGCAAAGAGCATACAGAACATTCCAAGTAAAAAGGAGCACAACGAGGAAGTCATTTACGAGATGACAGAGTATTGTATATGATTAGGGACATCCATGAGAAATTGAAAGACATCCAATCTAGACAGATAAAAATGGGTGATATACCCAGACCATCTCAATTTATAGATAGGGTTGTGCACTTCAAGGGAAGATTTGTAAATCTGTTGTTCCTCACATAAATACTGTTGCCTCAGGTTAGTTCATAAACTCCTACCTCATTTTTTTCCAATGAAAACCTGATTATTTCTTTTCTTTTGGTCACCTCTTCTAGACTTTCCAAGGCAATTTGGCTGGCTCCATGATAAATTCCTGTCTTTAATTTTCTCTTCTTTTTATCCTACCTCTCATGTATATGATTTAGCTTTAATTTATTTCCCACATTGTTTTTGGAACTAGGAAAATTACATATTAACAAATTGTGTCAAATCAAAAATCAAATTGGCCAAAGTTGAACAGGAAAAAAAGACTTTATTTAGAGTATTGCTATAAGGATATTAAGGGGAGATTGATTAATAGGTTGTGTTGAACACATCAAGTTCTTCACGAGTCTGCAAATATTTTTCTCTGCGATTAGGTCAGTGCTTTGCTAATTGTTGCTCATCAAAGTTAGAGCCTGGGAAATAGGGATTCTCTCTCCTTAGATGTTTATTTTCAAAGAGATGGTTCCCAGGTCCTTGAGAAACGATTTCCTAGGTTATAAAACCTGCAAGAGGCTGGGAGAAGGTTGACACATATTTCAAAGGGACACAGAAAGAATTTAAAATGGCAAGTTTTCTAAAGTAAACCCTGTAAGAATAAGGAGGTCAAGGCCTATAGTCACGAAGAAACCTGTCTAAAGTTTAATGAGACCGAAGGGAACATTAAGGCTGTCTTGGTTGAATGTATATTTTCAAATTTTAACCTTTGTATTCATAGTGTATCAGTTGCACATTTTATATGTGAATATAAATTCTGGAACACACAAGTATATGAGTGTAAATATTTCACACTCGTCTTTAATCTTCGGTCTGTGTTCTGAATTCCATTTCCTACTTGTAGACCTGCATCATCATTTATCAAGCCAGAATTCTCTAGAGTGCCCCTTGTGCCAAACACCAAAACAGCTTAGACATAGTCCCTCCTCCCTAGGGCCTCTCTCCACTGACTACAAGAATGCTCAGGCTCTTATCGCCTAAAGGTAACCACAGTCACAGAAGAAAGGGTGGCATAGTGTATTATCCAGCAGCCTTACTGCAGGCCAAACCAGTATATGCTTACTCCAGAGGAATATACAAAGCAGTCATGCATCTCTTTGCTCATTTTGTATATTCCGGTGCAGAAAGAGCTCACAGTGGAGAAATGCATGTCTGTCTCCTCTACAGAGTTCAGCTTATTCCTGGCTCCCCGTAGCTCGAGGAATCCTTGCTCAGAACTCTAGAACTGCACTGTCCAATGTAATAGCTACTGGACACGTGTGACTGTTGAGCACTTGAAATGTGACCAGTCCAAAATTGGGAAATGCTTTAATTGTGAAATATACATTGCACTTCAGAAACTTAATATGATAAAAATAAAAAATTATGTTAAATATCTCTGATAACTTATGCATTTTTTTTGCTTATTAGATTGATAATATTTTGGACATATTGGATTAAATAACAAAATTACTTTTATTTTATATTATTTCTTATATGGCTACCAGGAAATTTAAAATTACATATATGGTATGCATTATATTTGTACTGGTCAGTGAGGCTCTGGAGGGTCAGACTTTACTCTCTTCCCAATACCTGGACTGTTTCTCTCCTTCATTTTGGTCTTTATTAAAAGAATTACTACCCTCTTCCATTTCTGCTTGCCTCTGTTGTCCACATATCAGCTGAAATGGCACCTCCTCCTGGTAGCTCTGGGTTACTTAACACTAGCTTATCATTTATAATGGTTGTATATGTATTACTCTACTCCCCCCTCCATGGAGCTTATAATTAAACACACAGTAAAGCTCCATAAATATTCATTTAATGTCCTATCTTCTGATCGAACAGCTAGCTGAAAACCTGCTGTCTTCAATTTACTATCACATTCCCATCATGTCACTTGAGGGAGGAGGAAGATGTAAACATGACCTTTAAGTAAGCTTTTGCTTGGAGTTCAAAGAGTTTGAGAAAACCCAACTTTCTTCTTTCCCTGCCCTCATCCTGGTCATTAGCCCTCAGTCAAGGGCTGGAACAAGTTACCAGACAGAGTTTGAATTCCTGCTTCTCTAAAGATGCATATGTGAACTCAAGGATACATTGAGCAAAAAAATTTTCTGCTGTGTAAAAGCAAGAAAATGATGATGAAAAAAAATATATTTTTATTGATGTGCAAGTTTTTTTCTTCACAAAGACTCTTATTCAATGTTGTGATTGTTCGTCTCTTGTAAAAATGATGTCTAAAGGCAGAATTCTATTCATATAAACTTGTCAATAAGCATCCTTGATAAATGAGTAGAAGAAATCAGAGTATTCACTGGAAAGAATTGCAACCCCATGCTGACTTCAAGCAAGTACAATTTAATGGAAACATCAATGACAAAATATTTCTATGGTCAATGTGCAGACCTATAAATTAAATTCTCCAAGGCTGTGAGGGAATGGTAAAACCAGTTTTCAAAGTGTTTTAGGTAAATGTGTTTTAAAAGAGTTACCACTTGAGACACTCAGAGCAGCCTACTTCGTTCCCTTGTAAAAGGCAAATTGAGTAGCTTAGAGCATCATAAGGATGATGACCTCCCCCTGGCAATGGAAAACACAATTTTATCTTTCACATTGTCCATTCTGGGTACACAGGGGAATTATACTTGCTGCTAATGCACAAGATGAGTAAGCCCTACATAAACACACCAAAAACAAAGATTTATAGAGGGAGATTTTATAGTGGACTTTAGGATTAGGTATTAGTTCACATTTACTGTCTTCTAGCAGCTGCCCCTGAAGCTCTAAAAGTGGAATTCTCCATATCCTGCACATCATGTAGACTTAGTTGGGTTTATCAAGATGCCAGTGTGAGGAGTCTAGCCCAGGGAGATGTGGTTTAAATATAAGTTCACTTCTCTTTCCTCCAGTTTCAAGGATGACGTTGAGACTATACAGGTTATAACAGTTTGATGAAGCTAAACATTCCAATTCCAACAAAAAGAGCCAATATATTACTTGCTCTGAATAATAACATATATAGGACATGTTAACTCAGAAAAAAAATGTATTACAATATTTGTGTACTTAAAATTTAAAAGTCACGGTTTAAGTTAGGATTTCTCAGTCTTGGAACTATTAACATTTTGGGCTGACTAATCCCCATTTTTGAGGGGAGGTGTTGTCCTTTGCATTGCAGGATATTTAGCTGCCTCTACCCCTGGGGCATGACAACTGAAAATGTCTATAGACATTGCTAATGTTTCCTGGGGAGGAGGGAAGAATTGCCCCTATGAAAATCACTGATTTAAATTAATATTGTAGAATTCACTTACATATGTATGTGCATATGTGCACACATATTGAATCTTTAGCAAGGTGCACAGGTGCATATGATCAAATAAAAATCATAACATATCTAAATACTTTATAAAATATGTGAAATAAAACATCAGTGCAATCAGTATCAAGAAAAATCAAGGACAATATGATCTCAATTATGATTCATGTGCCAAGTAATTTTTTTTTTCAAATTTGCTTCAAATATCATCACATTAATTATAAAAGCACCTATCAAATACAGTATTCAAAATATGTTTGTTGAGCAAATTGAATGAGCAAGATGCTATTTTGAGGGTTTGGGCTGAAGTAGAGAAGTGAAGCGATGGATCCCTGCCCTCATGAGGTTTGGAGTATAGGAGGGTTATATAATAATCAAATAATCATGCAAGCAAATATGAAATTAACATTTGTGACAGGAGCTCTGAAGACAAGGTTCACTGTAGAAACACTTTTCCAAGAAAGTGGATTATAATAATATTCTAGATATTATTAGTAATGCGGTGAGAATGTTTGCAGCAAAAATGCTTGTAGCAAATACGCTTATGGCAAAATTACTGAGCATATTATAATACACATGCTATGCATAACCATATATACGTCACATGTCAACTGTTTATATTATCACTTAAATCAATGGTGATGCTTATGGAATTTTAACAGTATTGGGATAGATAGTTGAAATCAAGGTATAGGTGATCTCAGTTACCCATGGAAGAAGACGATCTCTTGGCTTCAGGTTAGATGAAGAAACACTGGGGGTCAGGTTAAAGTATGAATCCGTAGGCTGGAAGAAAGAAGAAGGGAGAATGGAACAAGCAAAACAAATGATATTATACAGAAAAATTTTAAAAAAATTTGATACATTATAATAAGAACTACAGTTGAAATGCACACATATATGTACGTATATACATATATATGTATACATACAAGATTTTAAATAACAATTTTATTTGGTAATAATCTTATAAAGTTCTTGGGATTTTCAATTTCTGAGCAATTTCTTGTCCTCATCAGCAAATAAGTGGAGATAATTTATCTGATAGGTCATATACACGAGATATAGGCATACAATTATATTTGCAGGCTGACTACTACCATGTTCCAAATACCCTGGAACAAATGTCATGACAAAGATGAAAACTTGATAGCTAGTAAGTTATTTCTCACTCTTGCAGGAGGTTGAATGCAGGTGAGGATTGAGTGATTGAGGAAGGTTCTGGTTTATATGACCAGACAGATAGAAACAGTACTATCTTGTAGCTGAAACTACTGGAACACTCCTGGTCATGGCAGGGCAGGGAAAACCGGGAGGATCAAATTATGGCTCTTTATTGGTGTTTTCATGGGAACCATAGTCACATGGTATTGCTAATCATGTAGTGTGAGGGGGAGGAAGGAATTAAGTATTTGGAGAATATTAGTGTGTCTGGCACATACATCAGTTACATATTTACAGATGTGTTTGCACTTTACAGTAGTTTTTGTATCTAGTACTATGTGATGGAAACAAAAGAGGAGGACCTAAATTGTCATCAGTATAGACATGGTTAAATATGGTTAAATGCAAGCATAGAATGGAATACTATGGGGTGGGACACTATGGCATACTTCCATGCTCATTTAGAAAGAGTTGTGAGATGTATTTAATTAATTAATTTATTATTAATTTTTTTATGGTGACATTGGTTAATGAAATCCAGTAAGTTTTAGGTTTTCAATTTAGCAGTAAGGATGTATATATATGTGTATATATTTAATCATGTGTTCACCACCCATAGTTAGATTTTTTTTCTGTCACCACATATTTAACCTGTTTTACCCCATCTACCTACCCTTCCCTACCCTTTGGTAACCACTAGTCTATGGTCCGTGTCCATGAGTCTGTTTGTTTGTCCTGTTCGTTTGTTGCTTTTAGGTTTACGTATCACACATAAGTGATATCATGTGGTTTTCAACTTTTTCTGTCTGGCTTATTTCACTTAGCATGATTATCTCAAGGTTCATTCGTGTTGTCACAAATGGCAGTATTTTATCTCTTCTTATGGCTGAGTAATATTCCATTGTATATATGTACCACAGCTTCTTTATCCAATCATCTAACGTAGGACACTTCGGTTGCTTCCTTGTCCTGGCCACTGTGAATAATGCTGCTATGAATATCGGTGTGGAAATATCTTTTCAGATATGAGTTTTCAAGTCTTTGGGGTAAATACTCAGTAGAGGGATTGCTGGATTGTATGGTAGATCAATCCTTAGTTTTTTGAGGAGCCTCCATACTGTTTTCCATAGTGGCTGTACCAATTTGCAGTCCCACCAGCAGTGTATGAAGATTCCTAGAAGTATTTTTAAGGACAAAAAGTAAACCGACAGAAGAACTTTCATAGCATGAAACCTCTGCAGGCGAGATTGGGGCTGGGTTAAAAGAGAGACTTTATTATTTTACTCGATAGCCATCGGTGCTATTTGGATTACTTTTTGAATTTTTCATTTTTACATATGCATTCATCAAGCATTACTGAATTAATAGGTTAAGAAAATATAATGGTTGCATTTTGACTATTCAGAAGAGAGACATATTATGAATGTAACAATATAACCAGAGCCCATTCAGAAATCATAGTGCATAAAAAAAGAATCTTTAAAAGCCACACAAGCTTAGAACAATTTTAACTTGTTCTCTTTTTTTGAGGCTAAAATTGTTCAATAAGCTCAAATCCCGACTGGCATTTTGACCATCAATTATCACTGTATATTTATAGATATGCTCTTTCTCAGCAATTTCAGAAGGTTAAAGCAAATGTATGTAATCAGTCTATTATTTGCCAGAAGATAAAGTGCCATCGAGGCTTGTGTAATCAAAGGAAAATGGTTCTAAAGATAACTAGTGCTAGCTGGTGTTAAAATATTGAAAGAAAGAGCTTCTCAAATATAAGATAAATGTATATATTTACTTTCAAATCTAGTCAGATTGGGACTTAAAAAAATACAGCCCTCCGTGTATGATTTTATTGCTGTACCATCACAGGAGTATATTATGGGAATTATATTTTGTAGGAGTCACAGGTTTGTCTTGAGTCAGTTTTTACTCAGCCTGGTGCACTTTGGAGCAATTCTAAGTCTTAACAGACGCTTCCGCTGGTCACAAGTTTTCCTCTTTCACCTAATCAATACTTATGGTTCAAATAGAAATTCAGGGTCACTTCCTCAGAGACACCTTCTCTGACCCAAAGACTGGACCAGCAGGTCCCCTAAGTGGACAATGTAAAGCATGCTTTACAATTTTCCTTTGCTCTGCTTATTACATCGCCCAGTTAACGACTTGTGTTTGACATGATTTGTCTGTCTCACATGACTGTAAAGTCTGAATCTGCATTATTCACAAGTGTAAACACATTTCCGATTGCAGTTCCTGAAACATAAAAGGTTTCAAAAGATATCTGTTCAATGAATGCATAAGGCAAATACATGTATTCCTGTTCGTGCGTGTGTGCGTGCGTGCGTGTGCGTGTGTATGTGTGTGTATCCATCCTGTCCAGACTAACCTACAAGAAAAGGCTAAGGGTACTGCAGAAAGAATAAAGAGACATGTCTACCCCCTCATATGCAAAGAACTCAAAGAGAATGATGCAGTATGTTGGAGCCTTCTCTGAACCATCCTACAGGACTTGGAAGGCTAAGGCAAACCTTGTACTGTCCTGTCCAAGTCCAAACGTGGTGTGATTTTTGAAGTCATACTTTAGACTTTGAAAATCATACTGCTGCTACTGGACTGTCGTGTCTATCAGGCTGTCCTGGTTGTGGGTAATGATGGGCATGGATACTGGGATTACATTTACCCTTGTCAGTAGGAGGTGAATTTTCCTGAAGAAGAATAAAGGTATAAACTGTGCAGCTTTGAAAACATGGTTTAAATCTAAGAGCATTAAATAACATGGAGGCAGATGATTAGACTTAGCAATGGGGACCTTTCTGGTGACACAATTGGAAGGGTTTCGCCTTTTTTTTCTCTCCTGAAAACAGTCATATTTCATTTGCTGTCTTGTAAACTTCTTCTACAGGTCTCTAAACCATCAATAAAGTCTGTTCCTCATACTCAGCCTTCCTCCCAGAAGCTGACTCGGGAATTAAGGACAAGGTCATACAGTGATGATGTTGTGCTCATCTAGGAAGGTCTGTGGTCCTAGAGTTCCAGGCTGACATGTGTCGGCATCATCAGAAAAGAAAGGCAACATTGTAAACAGATGGTCTCAGGGCTGATGATGACGGAGATTGGTCCCTGGGGAGGGCAAAGGAACTGTAGACAATTGATAGCATAGGAATTGTAGGGGTGCTGAGAGATAACAAAGGTTATTGAAATTATATAGTGAGAGTAGAGGCTGCACCAAAAAGTTGCATCAGGCTGTGCCCTTGGTAGGGAGTTTGAATATCATTCTGCAACCAAAGAGGGATCACTTGTAGTTTCTGAGCTGCTGAAAATTCTCATCTGTCTAGGTTTCAGAAAGATAACAAGAGTCACTGTAGGGAGAGGGCAGGACTAGCGCTGAAGTCATTAAAATGTAAGAGCAAGAAAGCGTCACCGATTTTGATTTTTTTATTCTGTTTTTGTATTATTATAGGTTGATTGTTTTTATTATAGAAATAAAAAGTTATTTTTATTGAAATTATGGGAAAATTAATAACTTAGAAGACATCTCAGGGTTGAGAGGGTTTTCTCGCAGGTATCAAGATTTTTACTAAACAATACCTGTTTTATGACGTTAGAAAACAGAAAAGTTGTAAAACAATCTCCACAAGCTTAAGCTGATGAAAAAGAAAAAGCAATGGATTTCATCTGTCGGTCAGCTGTAGACTTATAGTTGAGTTAAATGGAATTTTGAAAAGAGATATATTTGTATGGTTAGAGAATGAGGCTTTATTATATACTGGAGGA
This sequence comes from Eidolon dupreanum, assembly GCA_028627145.1. Lineage (NCBI taxonomy): Eukaryota > Metazoa > Chordata > Mammalia > Chiroptera > Pteropodidae > Eidolon > Eidolon dupreanum. Next base: position 112,799,597 of record CM053508.1, on the reverse strand, counting down.
TATATGTGTATATTATATATGTACATACTACACACACATGCATACACACAACACACACACTTTTCATCTAACTCCACCAAGTCATCTTCTCTCTAGAGATTTTAAAAATCTGAATACTGTAGCAATGTTAATTTTATTATCTGATGGAACTTCTTTTCCCAATAATTGTTGTGCAAGAATTAAATGCTAAATCAGCGAACTTCTAGAATATTCAGTCAATCTGCTATTATGCAAGATTATGCAATTTCTGTTAAGTGGTTCCCAGAGCTTACAAAACAGGTTAATGTTGTCCTAAATGTGAGTTAATATCTTTACTATTACTCAGCCTTGTTTAAACTCTTTAGTGTAAAACATCATTAGTTCACCTAATATTTTTATTTGATTTAAATATCAAGAAAATGATCCCTCAGAAAATGCTTATTTCTTTGATATTTTAGCAAGTATAACAATGGAGGTTTCATATTAATTTTTGTCATCTTTTTTTTTTTTTGTTCTTTTACCTCCAAATACATTTTGATACATATATGCACATTTGCATAATCTCTGATGACATTTTGGAAAGATTATTTCATATTGCTATAGAAGAGTTTTTCCTGTGAATAAAGCATGTTTGTTCAAGGAAATAAAGAGAATGACTGAAAATCTGGCAGGACCTTTTGTTCCATCTACGCTGTTAGGTAATATAAGAACTTTATTTGGCTTGTGCTCCCTTGGTATATAATTCCTTAAAAATATGAGAATATAGCAACGTCAGCCAGCCCAGAAGCAGTGCTATTAACCTGTATAGTCAGGGCGTTGGAGACATGTGGGAGCACTTAATCAGCTAATGGATATGAGAAGGTGTCTAAGGATGACATATGAGTCTCACAGCCCAAGTGGACAGCATCGTGATTCCTCTACTCCAGAACTAAAGTCCTTTTCTCTGGGTTGTTTTGCTGCCTCTGTGGACCTTTTCTCCTCCTGGGCTACTTTACCATGGTCCACCATTAATTTAATAAATACACTGTTTGCAAAATTACCAAATTAACTATAGGTTAAAGGATATTTTGAATTCACAGAAGAAACATTTTAAATCTATGTTACTTATATCCATTACTTGCACTAAAGTGAGACAAGTTTTCAAAACATTAGAATGTATTTTTCACTGCTTATGTAACATAAATAATTTTATTTTAATACAAGAAACTGTAATAAGCTATAAGTAATGTCTCCAAATCTCACCACCCATATAAACCTTGGGATCACCCTTTCTAGGTGGCCTCACCTTTGACCCTTCCAACAGGATATAGGATATTATAGAGCATTTAGTTTTTGCCTTTCAGAAATGGGATAAATGATGTTTCATTGATATTTAATTCATATTAATACAATATCAGTGGTGTCCTCTATTCTTATTTGCCATGCCCAAAAATGCTTATTGCATCTAATTTATGTTTAAATGTTTTTAAATATGCTTATTGGATAGAGCTATGTATTACATGTAATTCTCAGGATAATTTAAGTCTTATAAATATATGCAATATTAAACTTGTATAGCTTACTCTTCATAATAATTGGTAAAATCTTAGAAAACATGACTATTATCAGTCACATATATTATTCATCAAAACATGTTTTAGATTTGTTATCAAGCAGAGGAATGAAGTAACAGGCTGTCAGTCTATTATACATTAGATTAGTGCTTCTCAAAGTGGGGACCTCAAACCAACAGCGTCAGCATCATCCGGAAACTTGTTAGAAACGCAAAAAACTTTTTTTAAACCAAGGTAAAAATTTTTATTAAACAAGACATTCATTTCGAAATAATATGCTGTATGCATTTTAAGAGGTAAATAAAAAAGAATAGGTGACTAAGGGAGTGTGCTATTTCAGTGAATATGACACATAGCAACTCTTAATGAGTTTTTTCCAAATTAAAGTTAAAAAAAAAAAACTCATAGCTCCAAAACTTTGCAAACTGGCTTTTCCATAGTTATCATGTTTTAGCTACATGTCTCTTAAGAACTTAGGTCTATCCTTATTCTTATGTTTATTCAGATATTCCCATGCGAGGTTAACCTGTGAAAGTTTCCTAGAAAAGTAAAATTTGAGACCCCACTAAAATCTACCATGGAGAATCTTCGGGTGGGGCCCCACAGTCTGCGTTTTAACAAGCCTTCCAGGTGATTATGATGAGCCACATGGAAGTTTAAGGAAAACCGGCTCGATCAAAGACGAGGAACCTCATATGAGGTGCCACTATTTATTACCTTTTCTCACCCTCTTCAGCTCGTCTGATGAGATCTCTTGCCCCCACCACAAATTCCATTTATTTGCCTTTATTCTTTAATCTTTTCCAGATAATAGCTTCACTAATGTATTGCTGCATGCGGAGAATCTATTAACTTTTCAGATAAAAAGTTCATTTGCTAAATTTTCCCCATATGTTCAAACTCATAAAGTGCTTACTCTGATTGCTATGTATAAACAAGAAGCATATCACTCAATTTGGCAGAGCTTTAAGAATACCTTCGTGGTCCTGCCTTAGCACATAGTTTCAAACATGCTCTATTAAAACCTAAAATCTTCCACGTGAGAGGTCATTTTAGAAGCCACAGTATATGTTAGATTTTTAGATTAGAAATCTCAAAGTAGAGTATATTTATTCCTAAAGGCAGTAAGTTGAATATAAGCATTATTATTACTACCACTATTATAGTAAAACTGTGTATGTTAAATCTTTATGGGCATTGTCTTCAGTCCTTATAAGAACTCTTCTATTTTCATTCTACACTTAAGTCTGCTGAAATATACACATAAAAATGAATTCGATAGACACTCAAAATTTAAAATTTGTATAATTGAGATGACATAGTTAAATTCTCATCAGAAAAGATTCTAAATAGGCTTTAGATTAATCTAAGGGCTTTTAGTTTTTGAAATGAAATCTTATTAAACAATTTTCATGTTTATTATCTATAAAATTCTCATATAAACTAATATTGTGCCATTTAAAGTGGAGTTTCCTTAACAAGAATTTTAATTTAAAAAAGTTTTAAAATTTTGATTTTTTTTCTATTGAAATAATTTTTGGGAAAGATTATTTGTGTTCTAAAGAACTATAACCATGGTGTTGTCGATTTAGGTATCTTCTAGGCTGGGGAGTTTCTGGAGAATTTATAAAAGTTTTGTTTTTAATAGTATATTCCAGTCCAACTCATCATTTTTTAAATATTGAGGTTGTATAAATTCATGGCTCTAAAGAATGGTACAGTACTGAAAATTCAATGAAGAATAAGAAAATGGAGCCCAATCTTCCATAAATTCTCACTGATACAGTTTAAGCTAATCAAAATGTAAGAATAATGCAAGAGCATTGCACCTAATTTTTAAGTGTTAGTTTATGAGCTCCACTTTTGGAACTAAACTTATAAAGAACTACATTTACTTTTGCTGAGGAGTCTATTTAAAAGAAATGCAAAGAAAATTGGAAACACTCATTTTCTCATTTGCAAGGAGGTAACAAAATAGAATTTTTATTGGAAGACATATTTAGCAAAAACAATTTAATAGAAGATGGTACTTATATCAAATATTGGACTTTTTGGAATTAAAAAATTAAGATATCTTAAATACAGATAAACTATGAAATCTAGGTTTCTGTAAACAGTTATTGAACAGAGAGGAAACCTAAGCTATATGAATCATCCTTTATGGAAAATTTAGCTCATGCACTTTAGTATCATTCTAGTAACAGAAAAATAGAGATTGAACATAATGATTTTACCAGAGAAATGAACATGATCCAGTGATCTTAGACTGATGAGATCATTCCTTGGAGGACAGATATGCACAATTCTGTTTTTTTAAATTATATTTCATTACATTCAGGGAAACATTCTCAATTGGAAATGTAATGTAGGATAGATTATGTGTGAGGTTATTGGACAGTCAAAATATATATATATATATTTACAGCAGAAAAGAAAAGCTTTATTAGAAGGGAAAGTACACTTCCAGATGTGGGAGTGGGCCTGAGCAAGAGAACCATGGCTCAAAAGGCCAAAAATATAATTTTTTGCCTGCTCAGAATTTACCCCCATCCTGGTTTGGCTGCATTCCGTAGTGAGTTGACTGGTGAGAAGCAGAGGGCTTCCTGCCAGTGTGGAAGCCAGAGGGGCCACACCACCCTTCTTGACTCCCTGGCAACCAGAGTGTTTGCAGCATTTGAGATTTGCCTGGTTATTTGCCCCCTATTCAGGCCAGATGTTGGTGAGTCAAAGACAGGAGACAGCTGGGTCCTAGCTCTTCACTCCTCAGGGCTGCCTTGGCTTTTGTGTTATTTTTTAAGCATTTTATTTTATTAGTTTCAAGTATACAGTGCGTTGATTAGACATTTATATAGTTTATGAATACTTTTGTATTTTCCAATTACAGTTGACATATAATATTATATTAGTTTCAGGTGTACAACATAGCGATTAGTCCTTTATATACCTTACAAAATGCAATTTCTAACCCACATCCTTGGAAATCCCATGACTTGACCTTATCTTTCCACTATCTTTCCTTGTGAGTTATGGTCACCAGTGTCAGTTTCTTTTGCTTGCAACCAAGGTATCTTATTTTGAAAAAACATTTTTGCATATATTTCTTAAGGGTTTATTATAATTTTAGTAAGGTACAGATGTTTCAGTTTTACTTAGGGAAATCATGGTTTATTCCTCTAAAAATTTACAACCTCAAGCAGGAGGTGAATCATTATTGAAAGTGCAAATATGCATATGAAGGAACAAAAAAAATATATAGGATTTTGAGGCAACTCAGTAAAGTACCAAGGACTGTTTTCACACATGGCAGCCCTACTTTCACTGGGAAAATCTGTAAAATGTGTGTACGTGTGTGTGAACACATGAGTATGTGTGTTATATGTGAATATTCTGGGTTTAAAACCTATATATGACTTTCACAAAGCTACCCAATCCAAAACTTATATTTAAATATGAACTGCTATCTCCAGAGATCAAATATAATTAGAAAGGAAGTTTTAAGATTAAGATGCAATGACTGACTTCTCCAATAAAAATAAAGTATCCATTTTTTTCTCTTGCCTTGTCATAACTGAAAACAGCTTCTAATTTTAAATACCAAAAATTCAAGTCTTTTGAAAGCTGCTAAAATACTGGCAAGGTATTTTCCAAGTGTGCTGATAAGCAAGTACATACATGGGTCTACATAACCTACTTGCTAGCATAACCTCTTAATAGATACAAATAAGCAGATGTATTTGAGGCATTTTCTTCCTTTATAAACTCTGAACTTAACTCACGTCCCATGTAAAGATAAAAGGAGAACAACTCCTTGTTTCTGTGTACTTTCACCTAGAGTAGATAAAGTTGTAACTCCCAGCTTTATTCCAGACTCAGTCATGAGACCTGGCTGTGTGTTTACAAATGTAAAGTTTCCTGGCATCAAAACTTTCAAAGAACCAACTTTCTGAGCCTTTCAGGGAACAAGTAGGGAGGATGATGTAGGAAATGTTTGTGTCTGATAACATTTAATCTATGATGAAATCTGGGTATATATATCCTTTTTTCCCCTAGCATAAAATATCTTATTTCTTAATAGAAATAAGAAAACACTTTGGTTTTCATAATGTTATCCAAGAATAGACAATAGGTCACAAATGTAAAAAGGAGTTTTCAAAGACTACTTTGTATAATGTAAAAACTTTGCTGAATTGCAAGTTAATAAAACCCAAATTAAAATCTATTGGTCAATGCCAATTACCTTGAATTAATATCTGGTTTAAAATTTACTTTCATTCTACACCCATGTAGAGACTGAGTCACAGTAGAAGGAAGAATGGCATTTGGAATAGGAGATGGCTTGTTTTAGACAATATGCCTGCATTGATTAGGGCAGCATTGGTGTGGTGATAAGATGAACATTAAAACATCTTGAAATGTTAGGTACTTGGGCAGAAAAGGAAGTTTTGTGATGTCCAAAATACACATTCTTTCAGTCTTTGGTATAGATGATGGATGACTGCATATTGTCTAATAACAGCATATTTTTTATATGGGGTAACATCTGGAATTCTCCACTTTTATCACTCATATTGCCAAGGTTGACTCATTTTCAGAATTCACCCTGGACTTCTAGTTGAAAATGTTGCACTGACTACCTTGTTTTATTTTTCCTTTCTTAGACTCCACTGCAAAGATAAGAATGTAATTTTAAAAATAATCATCACGTTAGGAAAATGAAAAGAGTTCTGAGAGTCCACTATTGATTAAAGATATCAGTAGCTTTATTGGAAGCAGAAGGCAACTGAAGAACAAAACTAATTTAGAAAGCAGAGTAATTCAGAATCCAGAGCCTTACAGGGACAGGCCGTTAAACCATTAGCCCTGGAGTGAGCTCAGCCAGTGCTCACGGGACTCCGGTACTCCTGGAGGCTGGAGTCAAGAACTGTGCTAAAAAGAGAGAAAAAAAAAAAGGCTGAAATTCTGTTAACAGAGCACGTATATCAACAGAAATCTCTCTCTTCTCTGTGCATACAGGTGATCACCCTCTTCCAGGTGACAGGAGTTTAGTTTCTTGAGCTAGCTCAAAGTAGTTCCTGGCTTCATCTTTCGTTCTGTCTTCTTTCCTTTCCAGGATGTCATATCTTTGGGAAACAGGATTGTCAGTGATTTCTGTGATATACAGAAAGTACTGTGTGGAAATTTACGTGGAATAGAAAATGGTGTTGGTGGACTAGGGTGTTAGTGTCTAATCTGATTTTAGAATTTGAGAAGTTGTACTGTGCCCAACGGGCACACATTCTTCTTTTTATTAAAAATTATTACTATTCTTTTAACAATTGATATATAGTATTTACTAGAATGGCTACTAAGTTGTTAGGGATATAAATACATAGTACATTGTTTGGTCTCAACTACTTAAAAAAAAGGAGATTATTTGGTGTTTCTTTTGCCTAAGGGCACTGTGAATATAATCACAGAAATGCCAGTGGAGCTGTGAACTGAGAAAATTAGGGAGCCTTTGGTTGAAACCAGTTAAGGCAATGCCATTTGTTTGTGTAAGATCCCACTCACTCCAGCTGCCTTGGAGTTGGGAGTTGCCATAGATTTCAGTGTTGGTCAATCAGGTGCAGGAGAAATTGTACTGAGTGACTTCCTAGAAGGTTGTTTCTCTTCCTAATAAGAGCAGTCCACAGAGATGAAAGGGTTTTGCTGCCCTGGCCAGCCCCTGCTTCCTGTCTTTGAAAGTCGTCCTGTTGCCTGGAGCTGAGTCAGCCATCATCAGTGTGATTTGACAATCGTAAGAATACAAAGAAAATATTGAGGACAGCAGGGAATAACAGCTACCATCTACCTCCAAAATTCTTGTAAGATGAAAATACAACCTTCGCTTGTTATGTCTGAAGTTCTTAACTGATATAATGAAAATGTAAACATGGATGGGTTTTCATTTAACTTAAAACTATGAAATAGCAACTTTGTATAGGTAATTTGAGAGGAATTGAAAGATAGTGAAGATGCACAAAGTTATTATCTATCAGAGTCAAAACAAATAAATAATGCACAAAATTATGTCACTTTTTATGGAACTAAATGCCAGGGGAAAGATTGAGGGTGGTTGCCATGAGAATTAGGACAGGGAAGGTTGGAGTAATAATATTGATTAACATTTATTTTGCATGTATCATGTTCCAGGCATTATGTACATTGTTTTATATATATATCTGTTCACAGCAACTCTGTGAGGTAGGGACTTTTTAATATCCCCATTTTACAGATGAAAAAAATGTACCAGAAATATATCAAATGACTTTACCTAGGTCACAAAGTTTATAAATAGAGGAGATACATGAAGCAGGCGACTGCTGTTTCCATCGTAGACTTTTTAGTGAAATTTCACTTTTTCAGTAAGTACCTTTATTAACGTAATACATATAAAATAATTTCAAAGAGCATAACTATACTAAAGATTGATTCACTTCTATTTTTTGAAGAAATGAAGTATCCCTGAATCAATATCCTTGGGTTGTTATGTTGTAATATTACATTCTTAAAATTTAACAGTGAGAACACTGGATGTGAAGAGACTACAAAATGCTTTAAACTGATGTTTGTGATGTTAGGCAACACTTTTGGAAGTGGACTTTGTGTTGGTGAACACTATTCAGAAATGTGAGGCATCTTGAAAGAAAATCATGGGTCGGGGTTTGGCAAATCTCTCATTTACACATGGCTTAGGTAATTGTTTCTATTTCATTGAACACCACATGTTTAAATAGATTAAGTTAATTTTAAATTAAAGTAAGATCAGATAAAACTAGGAATAATGTAAAATAAATTAACTTCATTTTAACTTCCACCCCAGAGACACCAGTGTTATTTCCTTTAAGATAATTTCTCATAAATTTCTTCAAAAGTAATCAAGAATATATATACTTGTAAAGATAAACTTTTATTTCTTTCATAAGAATCTAGAAACTTATATCTGAATGAGGCTTTAAGGATTGTTTAGTCTAACTTAGATTAGGTCTACAAATGTCTCTATAAACTCCCAGAAAATGAATAACCAATACCTGTTAAATGTATCCCATGACAAGGAAATCAAACCTCTTGAGGTCATTCACAGGCAATCCAATTATTTGTTAGAGACTCTAACTTTTATTGGAATTACCTTTAAGACTTAATAATCTTGATTAATAAAGCTTGAAATAACACATATTTATTGAACTACTGTATAAAGATAATTATATGAAAGGCAGTATGGGCTTTTCCTGGTATATTTCCTTTCCCATTAAAGTTTATCCAAATTAAACTGGCTACCAGATACACTTAGTCAGAAAATCTTCTCTCTTGGGAAGATGGGAAAGGGGTGCCAAACACTCCATTTTTGTTGTTGCTATTTGTGTAAGGAATAAAGTAAATAATTGAATTCTGCCTTTATGAGAATTTAAATCTTGATAATTTGTTTTATCTGTGGCAGTAAACTTTGTTTTCATCTATTTGAAAATTATGATCATTAGGTTATCCTCTGTATCCAACAGTATCTTCTAAATCAGTAATACTTCCCACTCATACTTTCTGTGTAGAATACTACATAAATCATGATGTTTTAAAAATACAAAATAATTTTTAAAGTGATAAAGCCATCATGTCATGACTTTCATTCTTGAATATGTTCTTTGATTTCACTATAACCAATATGATTATTAACATTTTACTAATCCAAGAAAAGACAAACAAGGAGAGAAAAGGTGAATTTTAAAAGTTGTACATGGTACCAAAACCATATATTAGACTTTTAAAAGTAGATGTTCATACATAGGAAAGAGATGTCCATTATTGATTTAGCATGGACATGAATTTTTAAAAATCATTAACTCTGATTGTTGTAATGAAAATTTAGGAGTAGAAGAAAAGACACATTCAGATATAAATGTGTTGTTCTGTTTCCACACTTTTTTTTTTCACATGGTAGAATCATTCTTGTTAAATGTAACTGATGGCATTTCACCACTGCAAACAATATATATTTTTATTTTTTGTGTGGGGTTTTATTTATCACGAATTATTATTATTTGCCTCCAAAAATAGTTCTTATTTGAGGACAGGGATTGAAAATGGATGATGATAGGAAAAAGTCACTCTGTGAAAAATAGATTTAGTATGTTGAAATTTTCACTGGTTCACCTTTAAGTTACCTCATTTGACTATTTATAACCTATGCAAGATGAAATAAGCTTGTTTAATGTGAAGATTTAACTTTATGCCTATGTAGGTACAATTTCAAAAAGGAGTCATCCTAAGTCTATTGAAGCAAAGCTATCCTAATGAGAGGTCATTTATGTACTTTACTGTAGCTGTTCTGCCATGGCTTAGAGAGTATTAAGCATGGTCTTCACACTTATATGTTGACAAGGCTCTCTAAATGTGTGACTAAGAAACTCAGTGAGTCATGAGCTGTATTTTAGGACATTGGATTTTAATAATATAAAGAACATTTAAAATCTCAAAATATCTTTACTGTAAGCTGATATTAAAAGTTTGAATATATGATACTTAGACATATTAGACAGTGAAAGGTGAACACACTCATCTAAAGTGACATCACCATAAATTACTATTTTAACACCCAGAATCAAGGTGAATGACTAGTTAGTGCTCTGAGTCAGAGTCTAAAGCCATCTACACATTATTCTTTGAGTTTAATTCAGGATTCAGAGTCTTAAAGTTGTTACGGATAAGAGGGTAGAAGAAGGTAGGAAGAGGAGGGAAGGAAGAAAGGAGACAATAAGAAACAAAAGGAAGGAAAAATTGGAAGAAGGAGGGAAGGAAAATAGGAAGGAAGGAAAGATGGATAAAAGGAAGAAAAGAATGAAATCTTATGGGCCTAAGATGTATCAAGAAATTTAATTTCCACCACATATAACATAGATGTAGTCAAAAGTATAAAAAACACATTTTTTTTTTCCTGTAAAAGGAAGTAAACTGAAACAATCTTACTGTGGGTCATTTCTATATATCACATATTTAACTAACTACAAAGCCATTACATTGTGACTTGACTCCTATGGTTTTTGAATATGTGCTTTGTTTTCCCTGGCTTTAAAAGAAATGTTATACAATTATTTACTTTGTATTTTACTTATCCAATACAGCACGGTCATTATGGAACTCAATATGCAAAATAACATTAGAGTTCATTCTCTATCATCTTCCTCTCTGTCTCTCTCTTTTATTTACTGTCTTTCTAATGAAGGAAAGGAGAAGAAGTAACATTTAGATACACTTGTTAAAATGTCAGTAATTTTTCCTCATTTCATCTCCATAACAACAATGTGCCTTAGTATTTTATAGATGAAGAAATAACGGTTCATATAAGAAGCTAATCAATGAGGATGGATATAGGGTCAATACACGAAAGTGAATAGTTTTTTAATTTACCAGCAACAATCAGAAGACACACATATGTATATGTGTATGTTTAAAGTATATCATTTACAACTAAAATTATAATAGACTTAGAATAAATCTAACAAAAGTTTTGCAAGCCCTGTGCATAGATGTTCCTAAAACTTTGCTGAAATATATTAACTAAACCTCTAATAAGTCGATAGGTATCCCATGCTCAGCATGGAAACATATTTTCTGAGTACATCTAGTCTCTCTAAGCTGATTTAGACTAGAGACTTCAATAAAAATCTACAAGAGTTTTCCATGAAACTTGACAAGCCAGTTCTAAAGTATATATGGAAGTTCAGTGGTCTTAAAAGACAAGGTATGTCTGAATAAGAAGATGGATAATGAGGGGAAACTTCTATTTAGATATCCAGATTTTAAAAACCATAGTCATTAATATAGTGTGCCACTGATGCACTATATATATAAATTGACCAGTATAATAACGTAGAAATTCTGTGGATGGTGCCCATAAAGTTATGGATAAAAACATTTTCTCAAAAAGGAAGCATGTATGTTCAATAAGTAAACATTTGAAGAAAAATTAAAATACACTATAATCAGGAACATGCAGAATAGCCTATCATGTTGTCCTCATTCAACTGGCAGAGAAGAGGAAAAATACCCAGTGTTTGAGAGGATTTAGATCAGTGGAATTTATTACTCATTACTGACAGCAATTTAAATTGGCATGACCATACTAAAAACTAGTTTTACATTAGCTTATAAATTCAAACACTTATTCACACAGAAATTCCACCCGTAGTTATATATCTAGTAGATGTTTTACACCTTGCACCAGGAGACATATAGAAGATAATTCATAGCAGCAGTGTGTATAATTTAAAAAAATCCAGAGATGACCTAATTAGTTTTTAACAAATTGTACTGTAGTCACACAATTGGTAGTAATAAAAATGAATGAACTACATTATCCGAGGGCAACAGGACAGCCTAGATTATTCTTAGTAACATCTTATTGAATGAAAAATAAAAAGCCAGATGAGATACAATATGACTCTTTCTTTATAGCTTCAAAAACAAGTAAAACTAGGGCTAAGTTCATGGGTATTCCTTGTTAATTATCTTATTATTATTATTTTTTAATTAACAAATAGACTAAAAGTAAAAATGAAATTAAAGTGAGTCATATGTGAACTTGTGATAGAGCATTCTGAACCCAGGATTATGATTAATCCCATTTCATGTAGCGGATAAAAAAAATTAGAGATCAGAAAAGTTATTTAATTTGTCTAAAAAGTACTGTAAAGGGAGCCACTGTAAATGGAGTCAGAGCTGCCTTCTCAGAGGAACTGCCTTGCATGTCTTACTCCTCAAAGCTTTGGAAACTAAAACTGGGCAAAATAACCTTTGGACTGGTCCTAAAGCAGCGTTGTATCCCAGTAAACTGCAAAGATAACAAGAAAGTGGATGTTATGACTACCAGATTGAAAAATTAAAGATATTCTTCAGAAATAGCAGCACTATGTTAGCTTATTTGCACCTATTGACACTTCTTCCTTTTGTTTATGTAATTGTTCCTCTTCCCTTTCTCATAAATACCCCCTTGCCTTCATTTCCTAATCAGCACACTATTGGGGTTTCTGCCTCAGTCAGTGCTTCCCAAATACCTATTATTTTGAATCTCCAATAAATGCTCATCGCCTCTCACTTTAGCCTTTTAGTCTTAGGTTAGCACTTATCTAATACCATACAAATACAATGGCACAGAGACTGAATTCAGTCCGTGGGATTTAAATCCAGTACCTTTCCACCATACCCACTCGCCACAAACAACAGGGAAAGACAAAAGAGGAGTTTTTTAAAGATAGCTCTGAATAAAAGTTCTAAAATTATAGAAAGAATACATTTCTGGCAACTATTTAGCAGTATAGTTCTCTAAGACCCACAAGTCTAATTTTAACAGTTTGTCTGCCCTAATATTTTTCTAACCTCATTTGAAAATAACGAAATAAGAAAATAGATATAACAAATGCAGAGAACAGGACTGACATTTTAAATATTTCCAATAAAATGAAAGCAAATTTGGTAATGCCTTCTCCTGTACACTTTGACTCAAACACCTTTTAAAGCATTTTCATAACATTTTACCTTATCAGAGCTGAAAAGAGCATTCGAGATCATCTGTTCAGATCTTCTTATTTTACAGATAAAGTTTCCAAGGTTACAGTGTTCATAGTCGACTGGACTCAAGGTCACGTCTCCTGGTGTCTAAATCCTATGGGTGGTTTCTAGCCCTGATCCAATGACCTGAGGGATTTCTGTCATGCTGGACAGAATAATGCTTTTAGAAGCAATTTAAGAAAGAAAATGAATGCCAAATGTTCTAGTGTATTCCTCACATGAGAGGTAGCTCGACCACAAATTTATTATGCTTCTGCAAAGTGCAGTCTCAGTGGGATTTAGCAACTGCTCCCCGCCGAGCCAATCCCTCTGTTGCTTCAGGTAAACTTTCTTAAAAATTTAGTGAGGACAGAGAAGTAAAACAGTAATCTCTTAGAGTATAAAAGAATAAAATTGGCATAACAACCGGAAAATGTCCTTAGTTTTTCTTGGAAATGTTTTAAAATCCTTTGTTGATGTACTTGAAAAGAGATGTCTTGTTTGAGGAAACTCAAATCTAACTTCAATCTCTTGTCAAAATATTTCTTATTCCTATTAATAAAAGGTAAGCACTTTGAATGCTATCCAATCCAAGAAACAACTGTCTTTCCAACTTACATTTTAGGCTCACCTGAAAACAAAACAAACAGGCAAAAAGACCACCCCCCAAAAAGTCATTTCCTCTACCTGGAAATCCCTTCTCTTGCCCAGATAATGACTTAGACTCCTGCCTATCATTTTATCTCCTCCGCTAGCCCATGTGTTATGCTTCTTTCCTCGAATTAGTTTGGGTCTACCTTATTTTTATCTTATCATAGTGCTCATTACAATAGAACTTGCTTTAGGGTCACTTACATACATGTCCGCCATTGCGCTGTGACTCCGTGGAGGTAGATGCTGTCTCACTGTGTTGGGTCATTTGCCATTTTGGTCTGAACCTCATTCTTGCTTCTCAGTACGGTGTTGTAGGAGGCTGGGAACCTGTAGGCTAACTTTCCCAGACTCCTATTGTTACTGAGCAAGGGCTCACTGCCACAGGCGCATGGTAGCCAATATTATGGCACCAGATTTGAGAAAAGAAGAACAGCTTTTATTGGGAGGCCCAGCAGTAAGGAGACAGGAGGCAAGGCTCAGATGTGTCTCTCTGGTCCAGGATTCAGGGCGGGCTTGTAAGGGGTAGCAGGTAAGGGTTTATAAGCATTACTCATGGGTGGTGTTCCACAAATACTACTCGCTTATAAGCTTTGGTTCCAAATCTTGTTAGAAACAGGAAAGGACCATTTTAAGCTGGTTCTGCAGTTACGTTATAATCTCTAGAAAGAGGAAAGAAGCTAGTCAGTTACCCTTTTCTCGGACTTTCCGGTAAGGGCAGCAGGGATGGTGCCAGGAGTGGCCGAGGCTGCAGCAGCAGTGGCAGCGCCTGGGAGGGCAGCCGCGCCCTGGGCGTGTCCTCCGGCAGCGCAGCTGCAGCGGGTCCCAGGGGCACAGTGCTCTGGGAAACGATGTTCACACTCTTCTGCTTCTCCAACCCAGAAATGGTAGTGTTTTTCTGTACTTGTGAATCTGTGGATAACCTTCGTTTCGGTTCCCTCAGCCCCTTCAATACCCATGTGTGAAAATTCTATATGAAACGCCCTGTGTTTGAAATTCATAGAATGGTTCTTCCGTTTTTTCATATCTGGAAGTAGTGCAATGTTTAATATGAAATATGGAGTAAAAAAATAATTTGGATGAGAAAGGGTAATACTAACTAAATAGGATTCCAGACTTTTGCAGGGACACAAAACTCATAATAGCAAAACAGTCATTAATAAATCATTTCTAAAGTCAGGCACCTCTCAACTATCATTTCCGGTTAACACTAGCATAGACCCTCCTCTAACCCCCTCTCCCCCTGCCTCCCACTCACTGTGTTAGGTCATTTGTAGGTTAGTTCATTGCTGAGTGTAAGATGTTGTCAACATTATATATATCTATCAAGTTAAATGCAAATTTATTTTAAACTTCAAAAGATGATGATTTGAATATCAAAAGATGAAGAAAGGCCCTTGGAAAATTTGGTAAAGACCATAAATATTTTTGCAAAATTTTTTATTTGGGTTTATGTTGTTAAAGTCAGACAGGTGCAAACACTGTCTTATGCTGTCACACAGTTTTGTCAGAAAAATAATGCAAAGACAAAGAAAAAGAAGACAGCATGAGTTAGATTATTTAACGGCTAAAAAATCTTCCCATCCTGGTGTGTACTTTTCTTAGCAATGTGACATTGCCTCTCCCCACAATAATGAAGTGGAATCTCTTTCTCCACCTCCTTAAATCTGAGCCAGACTTGTGACTCACTCTGATGAATAGAATGTGTTGGAAATGACGCAGTGTGACCTCCAGAGGTTAAGCTTCAGGAGACTTTGCAGTTTATGTCCTCATCCTCTTTGATCACTGCCCTGAAACCCCCATGTAAGGAAATCAATGTGAAGGGGAACAGAAACATTCCACCTGACACCCAATCACCAAATATATGAAAAAGGCCATTTTGAATTTTCTAGTCCAGCTGACCACCAGAAATAATAAATCATTATTATCTTCAGTCACTATGTTTTTGTGGGGTTTGACTGAAATACAATACTTGCTTCAGTTTTGGATTACTTTAATAACTAGCAAAGAGTTGTAATATTTTCATATTTGTTACCTTTTTTAAAAATAATGCCCTTTCCCATGTAAAACAATAAATAACTGGCTATTTTACCAATCCAAAATATTTATATAACCAGTTTTATATTTTCTTTGGACAATAGTCCATGAGTGAATAAATCTTTGTCATTTATCATAAACCCTAATTTCTGAGAGAAAGTGAGTGGGTAAGAAAAATGGGCAGGTTTTTATGAGTGATCAAGCTCTTTATCCTAATACAGATTTATACCTTCAAGGAAAAAGTGACTTATTTAAAAGGCAGGCCAATGATTTTGATAATATATGATGCAATGAGATATTTTCAAGAGAATCCATGAGCTTCTTAAAATTTCCCTTTGTGTTTAAAAAATTAGCAGGATCATTGGTTAAAGGTATGATTTTTTTTTTCAAGAAGTATAGCTCCCTCCCTAAAGGAGAGAGATTCTGTGGCACTGAAATTTTCTTGAAAATGAGTCAAGTGAAGGGATGACACCTATAAAGCTACATCCCTAAAATCTGATGTCATTGAAATATTGTTAGATATATAATTATATATAACTATACATATACAGATATCTATGTATATATGTCATATACAAAAGACAAATATAACACATATGCTATATACAACACATGTATCATAAACTCACAAATTGAAAGGAACATGAAGTTAAGAAATAGCACAAACATAGAAAAAAAATAATCCTAACGTGCCAGTTGGATCTACAGTCAACTTCTTTATGCAAAAAAATTTGACTTTCTTAATTCAACCAGGAAATTCAAGGGAGTTAAAGATTTCACAAAGACTTTTGTAATTTAAAAAGACTCACATCATTTCGTGAATTTTTTTTTTTGGCAATAAAGTAAACATGAATATAATAGACTTCAATAATAGAATTTTTTTTAGTGCAAAAATTGATCTGGGTAATATCATCTGAACATACAACAGATAACTATGGGAAACCGGAAAGGTCAAAACTGATATTTTACCACACTGCTTTCTGGCAATTTTATATCTAGTATATATTTTAAAATCTAAGGGTTAATATATTGAACTTTTGGTTTGGGCTAGACAGGTAGTGACACAAATACATTTAAATTATTAGTTTTTATTTTGGAAAGTTTTTAGAAAACACTTTCCTAGGTTTATTTTTTAAGCCACTTTATTGAGGTATAATTGACATACATAAAGCTGTATATATTTAATGTGTACTACTTAATAAATTTTTCTGAGTTTATTTTTATATTAATGATGGGACCCATTTATTAAACCCTCACTGTATTACAGGAACTGGAAATTTTGCATTAATTATTCTCATACAATATTCACAAATATTTACAAGGTGTAAATATCAAAGGTTAGAGAGATTTGGTGACTGGGTCGAGTGGGTGTAAGTGCACATCAAAACTCTTGCTGTTGGACTCATTCCCTTCACCATTGCATTCAACTGGGCCGCAGCACTCTCTAAATTTTAACTAAAATCAATACTGTTCTATTTTTTAAGTCATTTTTTTACGTGGTTTTCCTTTTTTTCCTATTATTTCCTCACATCTGAGTTACTTTAAAATTTTTATTTTCAATTAGAGTCAACATTCGGTAGTATTTTATATTAATTTCAGGTGTACAGCATATTGGTTAGACATATAATTTTCAAAGGGATTCCTCTGATTATTAGTCTAGTACCCATTTGGCACGGTACATGGTTATTGCAATATTATTGACTATATTTCCAATGCCTTACTTAACATCCCCGTGACTACATTATAACTCCCAATTTGTACTTAATTCCTTCACCTTCTCCACCCAGCCCTGCAATGCACAATGCCCATGCCATCTGTTTGTTCTCTGTATCTATGAGTCTGTTTCTGTTTTGTTTGTTCATTTATTTTGTTTTTTAGATTCTAAATGTAAGTGAAATCATACAGTATATTTGTCTTTCTCTGACTTATTTCAATTATATAACATCTTTTAGGTCCATCTAGGTTATTGCAATTGGTGAGATTTCATTTTTTTTTATGGCTGAGTAATCCATTGTATATATGTACCACTTCTTTATTGAATCATCTATCAATGGACAGTTAGTTAGGTTGCTTCCATATCTTGGTTATTGTAAATAGTGCTGCAGTGAATATAGGGGTGCACATATCTTTTTGAATTAGTGTTTTTGTTTTCTTTGGATAAATACCCAGAAGTGCAATTGCTGGGTTATAAAGTAGTTCTAGTTTTAGTTTTTTGAGGAACCTCCACACTGTTTTCTATAGCGGCTATACTAAATTGCAATCCCACCACAAGGGTTCCCTTTTTTCCACATCCTCATCAACACTTGTTGTTTGTTGATTCATTGATGATAGCCATTCTGACAGATGTGAGGTGGTATCTCATTGTGGTTTTCATTTGCATTTCTCTGATGATTAGTGACAGTGAACATCTTTTCATATGTCTATTGGCAATCTATGTGACCTTTGGAGAAATGCCCTCTGCCCATTTTTCAATTAGATTTTTTTTTTTGGTGTTGAGTTGTATGAGTTCTTTATAAATTTTAGATATTAACCCCTTATCACATATATCATAGGCAAATATATTCTCCCATTCAGTAGGTTGTCTTTTTATTTTATTGATGGTTTCCTTTTCTGTGTAAAAACTTTTTAGTTTGATGTCATCCCATTGGTTTATTTTATTCTTTTGTTTCCCTTGCCCAAGAAGATATTACTAAGATATTATCAGAAAAAATATTACTAAGAGCAATGTAAGAGAGTTTACTGTTTATGTTTTCTTTGAGAAGTTTTATAGTTTCTCATCTTATAATTAAGTCTTTAAACCATTTTGAGTTTATTCTTGAATATTGTAGAAGAAGGTGGTTCAGTTTCATTTTTTTTTGCATGTATTGTCCAGTTTTCCAACACCATTTATCAAACAGACTGTCTTTACTTCATTATATATTCTTGCTTCCTTTGTCAAAGATTAACAAGCATATAGGCATGGATTTATTTCTGGGATCTCTATTCTATCTCCTTGATCTATGTGTTGCTTTTATGCCAGTACCTTGCTGCTTTGATTATTATAGACTTATAGTATAGTTTGATATCAGGTAGCATGATACCTCCAACTTTGTTCGTCTCTTTCAAGATTGCCATGGCTTTATGGGGTCTTTTATGGTTACATATAAATTTTAGGATTATTTGTTCTAGTTCTGTGAAACATGCCATTGGTATTTTGATAGAGATTGCTCTGAAGCTGCAGATTGCATCTGGTAGTATGGGCATTTTAATGATGTTAATTCTTCCTATCCATGGGCATGATACATGCTTCCATTTATTTGTATCTTCTTCAGTTTCTTTCTTCAGTGACATAATTTTATGAGTACAGGTCTTTTTCCTCTTGGTTAAATTTATTCCTAGGTATTTTATAGTTTTTTGATGTAATTATAAATGTAATTGTTTTCTTCTCTTTCTGTTCATTATTGGTGTGTAAAAATGCACTGAATCCTGAATATTAATTTTGTATTCTGCTACTT
>CM053508.1:112757975-112772732 GCA_028627145.1 Eidolon dupreanum | reverse complement strand
AGTCTCCAGCCTGTTATCCTCCCTGGAGGTGGGGTGCGGGGGGTGGGAGGGGGATTGGTAAGGAGAGTAAAGGGGTGGGAAGGACTGAAAGTTATAACACTCTAATCACGTGCTTGGTTCTCCTGACAACAAGCCCACATTCTTAGGTTACCTAAGAGCTTTCCAGAAATCATCTCATTAACAAAAAAGAGACACCCTGATCATTCTTATCACAGGAAATTCCAAGGATTTTAGTGAGCCAGGAAACATGCAGGAAGATCAAATATATATTTCTCACATATATATTTCTGAATGACCAAATATATATTTCTTATAAATCACAATGTCACATCTTGAGTATATTTTAGTTTTAAAAAGAACCAATTTTGAGTAGTGACCATCAGCCAAAATGCAGAATAAGGAGCCTGAATCCTCCTTCCCCAGGGAGACTGAACAAAGTTACACAGACCAATTAATTACCTTTATAAGAAATCCAGAAACCAGATCAAAGGTTCAGGCATCAGATAAAACAATTGTTACATGAATAAAGAAAACAAAGAGTCGCATTTTAATCTCTTTCTAGTCTTTTGATGTGACTTTGTTCTGCTATGGCCTGATGGTCCTTTTCCAGTCTAAATGTACAGACCAGGAGCCTCCAGGTACCACTGTGGTATCACAAGTCATTCCAAGAGGAAATTAAAAGCCTTATTTTACAAATTCTAACGTTTTGACTTGATTTACAATGCTTTCTCAGACACAGTCTGGCCCACAATATGCATATGCCAAACCCTAAGCACCAGCAGTTGTTTTCATCTTAATCAGTGGAAAGTATAACCACAAATGTGTACACAGGGAGAAGTGATTCGTGGCATCTGAATCAGCAGTACAGTAATGTTCAAAATTAGGTCTCTACACTTTTCTGATTTTTCCCATTCAGATTCCTTTTTCTGACATTAAGCACCACTTTGGTGGGGGTAGAGAAAAGAAGCACAAGTCAGTAGATCTTAATGACCAACCCTTTTCTGCCACTAATGGGTCATGTCCCTCTGGCAATTCATAGTTTCTCTGCTCATCAGGTTTCTCAGCTGTGCAAAGTGAGCTGTAGTAACAATGATTACAGTAACAGCACCGATTGTGTAGCTCTAGGGGCTTTCACTTTATAAGCATTATCTCTGCCATGAAGTTGATACTCTACTTATCCTTGGTGCACAGATGAGGAGACTTAGAATCAAGGATGGCAAGCAGCTTGCCCTAGAGCATGCAGCTAGTTAATGGTAGAACTGGAGCAGATTTTGAACCCGGGCTGCCAGATTCCAAGATTGCCTGCTGAAACCACTACTATATACAGTCAGAGTGCAGAGATCTAAGGCTAGTAAGTAATTCAGGATCCACTAAGTGGTAGGTTCTCATTCGGGGTTTGTCACACATCATATCACAGTGGCTTTTAGTCATTATTCTCTTAAAAAAAAAAATAAAGGAAATCAAAGACCAGAGTAACTGAGTCACTTAATCAGAACCACAGTGAAAACTGAATTTATACCTAGGCTTTTCTGTTTACAATGTCCAGGCTCTTTTCACTGCTTTACTTTGTCTCTGCAGTTCTCTCCCCTCTGTGGCCATCAGGCAAGGACAGGAGTTACAGGGGGACAGGGACAGTAGCCTGAGGTCTTTTGTTCATTGCCAGCATCCAACTCATTCTATTACCGCAGCTTGTTGATATAAAAAAAAAATCCATTATTAATGGCTGCTATGATAACTTACACTTTGTCCTAAAGAGGTTATTATTGGTGTGAAAGGTTCAGTTTTCATTTTTGATATGGGTACTGATCCTTTAAAGATTTTTCTCTCATTTGTTTTATGGGAACAATTAAGTACAGAGTTTTAATAGGAGGACAAGTTTTCTCTTCCAGAGAGCCTGAGACCCTGTTCTTCAGTGTGGAGTCATTAAAAGTGATAGTTTTAGAGCTTTGCAGTCTGAATGCCAAGCCCAGCTCTCTCTCCTACTCACTGGGGGACTTCAGACATACTGCTTAACTTCACTGAGGTTCAGTCTCTTTGTTAAATAGGCACTTCGAGGATTGCCATAATAATTTAGATAACAAATGGCACATAGTATGTGTTCAATAAAATAGAATCCATTTCAATAATTAATTAACAGAAATCGTCAATTTATATCTACTTTTGCTTAACATATTATGTTTGAAAATAACAAAATTAGACACATATGCCTAGTAAAATAGAGTAAACACTCAAGCAATGACCTGTCTTTCCACTGCCATTTTGTTCTCTAGGGCCTCAGGTTTTTGCTGCTACTGACAGGGGTCCAGAAAAAGATGTACTGTGATCTGAGGGGCATTAAGTCCCAGTGTGAGAGCCATGAAATTGGAGTCAGAAAAACAAAGTCCTGTCCTCAGCATTTTATTTACTAACTCTCTGACCTCTTCAAATTATTTAAATTCTGTTCTTGTTTTTTTTTTTTTTTTTCATCTGCAGAATCAGAAAAGCAAAACTATCTCTTATGTTTCGTTTCTCACGGGTTACATAGGAAGATGCTGTTGTCATTTTCCTCCTTGTTTCGTTCATTCTGTAGGATGCTGCTGCTTGCCATACATTCTCATTCGTGATCACCGAGAGGTGCTCGAGAACTCTAGTGTTTCTGCTCTTATAAAATCTAGTACATTTTCAGTTAAATATCTTGACATTTATTTTAGAGGTTATTTATTCCCTATGATTATTTATCCCCTATGATTATTTATCACACTCTTATCGTGTAATATTAACTCTGTAATGAAATATTTTAGTATTCTATTCAAGAAATAGCAGTATCTATGGATCAGCCATTAGAAGAGTAATTTTTCTGTAGTTGTTGATCTTTTGAATTTAACTTTTCTCCTGTAGATCATTGGAATTACATCTGTATATTATTTAGGCTTGGTGTGTGTGGGGGGGGGGGTGAGGGGGAGGAGGGGTGTGGAGTTCCCTTTCTTTCATATCCCATCATTTTTCATTTTGGGCCTTTTGGGAATTGTTAAAGAATTTGTAGAATGCAACTGTGTATTCACAGCATGATGCATTCATCAAAATAATTCTATCCACAGCATTTAATTTGTGGATTTGTATTCCTGCTGCACTAAAATAAGAAATGTTAATTTCTTGCAGACTATTAACAGATGATTTAAAATATCTGCCAAATAGGAATGTCTGTTTCCATGTGAGGAATTTTCATAATAAAATCCTGGCACCATAGCTAAAGAGGATAGTTTTTTAATACCAATGGAATGAAACAACAGAAAGTATTTTCCTTGAGGACAATTTTAGCTACAACCTCCCAATGCTGTTTGGTTATTTCTGTCTTATTTTATGCTTTTGTTTTGAAACATAATGCAATTTTACCTGGATGCACTCCCGGACACTCAGGAATTAGCTCCTTAAGTTGACTGGCTCTGCCAAAGACAAGACCTCCAGAAAATCGGGTGGCTCTGCCGCCTCTTGCCTTCCCCTACCCACATCTCTAGAGGGGAAAAAAGGGTTAAGGATTATTGAATAATACAGGAGAGGGGAGGGAGCCCCGAGCAGGCCCAGGAGCAGCAGGCCGCGCCTCCAGGTCCAGCTTTCATCAGCAGCGCAGCACGGTGGAGCTCTGAGCGCTGCTGTGAATTTGGAGGAGGGATGCTGCTGTCAATTTCTAAGACCGCTGTTGCGAGGAGTGGGCGTGGCCTCAGCGGTGTGGATGCTTGTTAGGAAAGATGCT
The DNA here is from genome assembly GCA_028627145.1 of Eidolon dupreanum. NCBI lineage: Eukaryota > Metazoa > Chordata > Mammalia > Chiroptera > Pteropodidae > Eidolon > Eidolon dupreanum. The sequence goes on along the minus strand of CM053508.1, from coordinate 112,769,002 downwards.
GGGTGCTTTTTAGTGAGGAGTCAGGGCTGTGGTGTGTGCGTGTGTGTGTGTGTGTGTGTGTGTGTGAGAGAGAGAGAGAGAGAGAGAGAGAGAGAGAGAGAGAGAGAGAGAGAGAGAGACAGAGAGACAGAGAGACAGAGAGAAGGAGAGAGAGAGGGAGAGGGAGGGAGCAAGGGAGGGAGAGAGAGGTGGGGAAGAATAGGAGAAGCGAGGGAGGGAGGGAGAGACTGAGAGACCTAGAGGTGCTGAAGACAGAGCTGGGAGAGGGACTGAGAACAGGACTAGAGCACTGGGAAAGCCTCTCAGGATCTTTTCCGGGAGCCTAATAAATGTGAACATGGGGTCTGTCGCTGGTGCTGTCCTCAAGATGCTACTTCTGTTATCTACTCAAAACTGGAACAGGGTCATAGCTGGGAATTCCTGTAAGTATACAGCAAATGATTTAAACTTGTAGGGGAGACTCTCTGCAAAACTTTAATTCTGTTGTTTTTATGATTATTATTTACAACCGAAATTGCTGCAAAGCATATTTCTATAAATGAAGCATCACTTAAAAATTTTGTAAATATGACTGGGTTTACACCTGTTTTTCCTCATAGTCTGGTCAAAATATGCAAAGTGTCATTTTTCTTTTTGTCTATGAGTAGAATCTTATTTTTTCATCTTTGAATATTCATTGAGAAAGCTCAAGTTCTAGTGAAAACATTAAATTAGCATCTTAACCAGGGAATAGCCTACGAATGTCTTCATTTCTTTTTTTTTTTTTTGGATTACTGAATTTTATTGGAATTATGTTTAACAAGAAAGCAACTGGCAGACTTTACATTATGCTGCATTAGCTTAGGTTTCCGAAGTTTGCTATTTGGCAGACTGATAGCTGGCTGCATCTTTCAAATGATGCCAGGCTCATAACTGAAATGTACTGCAGAATTCAGGAGCAGAATTGGTGGAGGTGAACCTCAATATTAAGACTTGTGCCCTCACTGCAAAAAGAATGAGACTGAAGCACTCCTGAAAGTGGGGGGGGGGGTGGCGGGGGACATGATTTCCACATTTTGCTTAAATAAAAAACATCCAGGTGATTTTTCAAAAGTATTATTTTTTAGTGGTTGAATTTTGAACTTTATAAATTGGTAATTCAGTATTCTGATTCCAAGTTAATTGATTCAGGGAAGATTTATAAAGGTATTATTTGTCATTTGAGTATCCTCCAAAATAATTTGGCAAAACTCCCTTTATCCACTTGTTATTAGAGATAGAAACAGTTTTAAAAGTTATATTTGGCTTAAAATGTCTAATGGGAGAATTTTTTCCTCTTTGATGAATGATAAACAAGATCTACAAGTACAACTTTTTATCTCTTTTACAGATTTTAAAGGAAAAGCTCATTTGCTTTTCAAGAAAGGGCTATGAGGCCTGTTCAGGAATTCATGTTGCTGCTGTGTAATCGGGTTTAGGTCGGGGGGTTACAAGTAAGCCAGTAGTAAGGTGTTTGCTGTGGCGCATCCCTTGAGTGCACTGAATACCCTGATGTGGGAAGAACATTAATGACCTTACTGGACAAGTCACATATCCGTTTACATGGCCTGGCTACTGTGATTTTGCTTTTCCATTCAGTGTTAGATCATTGAGTGGGCTGGTATAGCTATTATTCTGAAAGAAGAGAACTTTCCTCGGATGCTGCACTGTGTTTCAGATTCAGTTTTCATTGGGTATATAAGAATCCTATGAGTCAATAAAATGTGTATATTTTCACCTAGTCAGAATCTTGGAATGCTGTAATGGTAGCGTTTGACAGACACTGCAGCACACAAACAAACAATAACACAGACACACACAAAGTTTTGTAGAAAGGGCATAAATAATTCATCCTCCAACTACTGAAGTTCAACAAAAAAGGAAAGCACTAGAGGTCACTCTTACAATGTAAAGCGCATCACTTGAAGCGTCCTTCGCTTAAGAAAAGCAGAGGTTGAGCCTGGCCTAGATGTAGTCGTGTCTTTCCAGTGCTGCCCCTATTTGGGTTTATAGTATATTGATGTGGTTGATTGGGCTGCTAGTCGTTTACATCTGTTTGTTTTCTTGAAGTCAAATAAAAGGCAGATCAACATTAAATAGCCTTCTTTTGAAATATATCTTCTTAGCAAAAGAAAGATGAATTTCTGAGAAGATCTTAGGGGGAGGCAGATATTTCTGGGGACTCAGTTCTAGTGGAGTCTCTGACTCTTAAAATTTTAATCCTGGGTCTGTATTCTTTCAGCCTTGGTTTGTTCAGGAAGTGGCTTAATGCTTTTTGAAAGATTTGATAGATGTAAGGAACCTATACAATTTTAATTTCTTAGGAATATTTAAATATTGAAGTTGGAGTTCTTGGTTACCATATGTTAAGGGCTGACTGTTCTTAAAGTGTCAAAAATACAGTTAAATGACTTCAGAGAATTAAAGTTGCATTTAGTAATTTCTTGTTAATGTCACTTTGGCAGTACAATTTGTAGCAGTATATATAAAAGAAAATAATTATTTCACAATTTTATTTTTCAATATTTAGTAAGTTTCTCCCCCCTTTATGGAAGGAAGCAAAGTCTACTTATTACCAAGGTATTTCAATATGTTTTATCCTTTTTGGAAGAACAAGTATGTATGTTTATCAGCAAGATTGGGATTCAGTGTATGGATAAGTAACCATTAATCAGCTTAAGCATTTTTTAAAGTGATAACACTTAACACAATAACTCCAATAATTATTCTGGATAAGACTTTATATTAAAACATGAATCAATCTTAAATACCAATATTGAAGTCAGGGAGAACTGAATATAAATAAAGAAAATTAAAGGTCAGTCTTTCAGGTGAATAACAAAGACCTTCTCCCTTTATTTATAGTTGATTCACCAGGAGCAAATCTGTTATCCACTGAGTCAGCCCAAGGCTGCCAGTGAGAAAGCTTTCATGGGACAGGACTCTGTACACCAGGGACAGCTCAGGGATTAGGGGCACTTTAATGTGAATGTTAGTCGATCTAATTAATCAACAGGGAAACTTTACATTAGAAAGATTCTATGAGAACACATACATGTTCATGTATATGTATATGTTTATGGGTATTTATGTATATAAATATGTATAAACCCCGAGACCCATGTGCTCACACATTTTTGGTGTCTCTGCTTACTCCTTATCTGTCTTTAGATAAAATATGTTGAATAGACCACATTCTTTGCCTACTAGTGCCCTACCTGACATTTCAACAGCAGTGGACCAGTCCCAGGTCTTTCCTCTTTGTTCTGATCGAGCTGAGTTTTTTATTATATTGAGGAGTCCCTTCATGAAAGTTTAGAGACAGATTCCCACAGAAGGGCTTGATCTTTGAAAAGTTGCACAGGCTGTTGTTGGTGTCTTCACTTGCTATTGCTAAGAAGCATACATGGAGAAGGGAGTTGTTTCTTTATTTTTTAATGGCTCTTAGGAACCTACAACATCCTTCTGATTATTAAGACATTATTTGGGGTGGTGTTGACTCACCACAACAGAAGGAATAGGTATAAGTAGTAAGGCAAGTAAGAGTTTTGCTTTCATTTTAATTCTTGCAGATCATATGATGAAGGCTCCCTTGCTGCCTCAGGTGTATGAGCCTTACTCTGAGAATATTTAAAGCTCACCAGATAGCTTATGAATGACTTAATTAGAAGTTAACTTCTCCCTGTGTTCTTTCTTTTCTCTAATTGAAATAAAGGCTATATCTGATATCTACCCCAAAAGAAGCACTAAAGAATATGTTAAAATCAACGACAGATAGAGGTGATTACTTGAGTAAAGGATCACGCTGTGGACTCTGGGATGCAACCTGAAAGCAACTGGATAGATTCTCAAATTATTAAAACTCAACCTCGTAATTCTTTCTAGAAGCTTATTCTTTTCCTCCTCCCCAAAATTCCTTTCCATAGCAAAAAATAACTAGAAAACAACAGTAAAGTACTGATAAACTGTAATTACATGATGCAATATATAAATAGCTGGCCTTTAGACTTTAAGGTGGGCATACACATACACCTACTTTTCTAACGGCAAATCTGATTTTCATCATTTTGGTGCATTTTGTCACTCCTGATTACATGCATCCCAAATCATTTTGCTAGGAGCATCCTTCAGTATGGAATAACACAGGTGATAGCTAACATAGGGATCAAACACATGACTTTCACGTGATATCTAGTGCTTACTCTAATAAGTCTTTTAATGTCTTCTGAAATTTATTGTGGAATTTGTATTATTTGTAAATAATTTCTTTATAGGAGTCAATCTCTATATGAAGTTTGAATTCATCTCATTGGTGAAAAAAACTAATAGAATTGTATAATATTAGCTATAAGATAATGTAATACTTAGCTCAGTGGTTGGCAAAATATGGCTTATGGGCCAAATCTGGCCTATGGCCTGTTTTGTATAGCCTGTGAACTAAGAATCATTTTTACATTCTTAAAGGTTTAAAAAAAATTAAAAGAAGAATTCTTCGTGCCACAAAAGAATGATATGAAATTCAAATTTCAGTTGTCCATTTTTTCTCATTAGTAGACCTGAATGGCAAGAATTCATATTCAATTTTAGTATTATATTTTTAATTTTATCAATAAAATTTTCTTAAAATTGATTTCCCTCTTATTTTATAATGACCTACATAATATTCTTTACTATCTGGCCCTTTATAGAAAAAGTTAGTCAACCCTTGATTTAAATAATATACAATATAATGTAATGATGAGACATGGATAGCGTATAAATAAAGCTGCTATGATAAAATTTATTCTTAATAATTTAGCACACAAATACATACTTGTAGAGTTGTGGTACTGAAGTCAACCACTGCTCTTGCCAGAAATTATAACAGAAGAAGCCTTCGAGTCAGTATCTTCTTCATGTTTCCTCTTTAAGAATTTATTGTTCAGAAATTTTATTTCAGTGAGTCTGAATTATAACTATTTATAAAGTTTCAGCAGTTTTGGTAGCCAAAGGGGCACTTTCTATCTCAAGTGTTTCCACTAATATTTAGAAGTTCAATAAAGTGTATAAGTAATTAGATATTTTGACTAAGAATTCTGTTGTTTTATACTTCCATAAGTGTAAAATATTCCACTCTATACTAATCAGAAATTTGCATTTGGAATCACTGATTGTGTGAGGGAAATGTTCTTATTGAAACAGTGTTCTTATCCCTATGACTTGAGCAGTAGTAGCTTCCTAAAAATTCTGAAATTGGCGAACTTTCTAGGCTAAATTGAAAATTAGATTTTCGTTTAAGCAATGTCCACAGAGAATTCATAATAATTAAGCAGGTGCCTCTCACCTACTCATGCCAAGATAATTAATTTTTATGTAAACATCTTGTCCATTTGAAATTGTATTTACTTTCATCTCCAAGAATTGATGATAGGCTTCATTTTATTTAAATTACACTGTTTACTATAGTGTTTTTTTTAAATAAAAGTTTAAGTTAAAAAATATAATGGGATACGACATTTTAAAAATTCTTTTCATTGCAATTCCATTGTAACATTTTTGTAAAATATCAATGGCCATATGTTGAAATAATTTAATTTTCATAATACTGTTTATGATGATTCATCCCTAGTAAAGATTTCTGTCTTAAAAAAAGACCAACTTCCAAATCAAAGACAATCTAGGACCATCTCATAGAGTTCTGGGTGTCAACAAGAATTATGATGGGGTTCATGACTATTCACTATGAATAAATGGTAAGAGATAGTGACACATTACACAATTCTAAATTTTTTTACAATAGAATATCAGTCTTGCTTTACAAATGCCTATTTTTCACATTTTGATACAATATTTAGAATTTAAATCCTTTTTATCTTAAAACAATATTGGAGCCTTAATATTGTCCACTAATGTAGATATGTCCTTTAGATTGCCAATTATTCAGGTTATCTAAGAAGTCCTTCACTAACCTTTTAAAAAATCTTTTTCTTTTCTACTTAGTGATTAAAAGTTTAGAGAATGGGCTAGCCCTTGAAAACAGTAGGAAGAACAATAAGGATTTATGCAACTTGTTATATAGGCCTCAGATACGCATATTCACATTGGTAGGTAAATATTTCTGGTGAAATCTTAAGTAATGTAGGCTTTGATCTAATTTTTTTCCAATGGCCCAGTTTTTCAATTATTGCTTAGCGCATATATATATATATATATATATATATATATATATACACACACATATATATATATATTTTTTTTTTTCATTTTTTATTGATTCAAAAGTTTTGACCTTAATGATTTGTTTGGTATTTACCTAGAATCACTATAGTTTTTCAAGTTAACTAGTATGACAGGGAAGGGTGGAGCCATTACAGAATATATGCTTAAAATAGATGTTTCATGAATTCACTATATTCATAAGGTGAAATGAGCTATCTTTTTGTTGGTAGTAGTAGAGTGAATTCTTATGGGATATATGGATAATTGCTTTAATTGGTATTTCAGCTAGAAACTTTTAGAAATACTCTTTAACAAACACATCTTTAAAAATAGTCTTGAATTGTAGCATCAAATGCTAAGGTCAGTTTGATTTTGGTCACTTTAAAAAGAAAAATCTCAGAAAGAGAAATGCTCCAAACTAATTGTAGACAAAATTTATGGCACTTTAGCAGATCTTGCGACTCTCACTGAAACTCCTCCTTAAAGGAAGAATGAACTCATCAAAAAGCCTCTATTAACTGAGTATACTTAAATGAAATAATTTACCTTGAGGATTAGTATTATAATTTGAAGGCTTCGAGGTTTTTAAAAAAAGGTTTAAAATTTCTTGAGAAATAATAGTTTACTCATAACTCTAAGTTACAATAAGTTGCATTTCTAAATAATAAAGATGTCACTGATCATTGAATTATCTTAGTCACTTTTCTGGGGAAACTTTGATGTCTAAGATTTCACCATTAAAATTTCTTCAGTGACCTCTAAGGCTATAATTGTCTGGCTTTGTGCTTCAATTAGGCATGTATGTATGTATGTGTGTATATTTATTTATTTGACTTCTAAAATTATTGTTCTTTGTTTATAATCTAGGAATTTAGCTCCCCCCACACTCCCCTGACCCCCCTACCCCCCAAGCCTGGTGACTGTGTTGGTGAAGATCAAATCTGATATGCTACTACACAAGCAAAGAAAGATATATCTTTGTTTCCCAGTTGACTTTTGGAGGATGCAGTTTTTTCAAAAATGTCTTTTGCCGAGGTAGTCACTACAGTATTATGTAATGGAAAAGAATGTACATGCAAAATTCACTACAAATTACCATTATTGTTTCAGTTCTCTTAAGGAAAATTGATATTTGGAAGAGGAAGAGTATGTGCATTTTTTTTCTCCCAGTGAGTTTTCATCATGGTTCGTGGAAAAGTGGTACTCTGGTAATAAAACTGGAGAAATAGCATAACAGGAGGTAAAATGAGCCTGTTTATGTTACAGTTAATGAGTCATTCCAATGTAATAATTGGAAAAGTGAGTGAAGCCTGAAAACATTTGACATTTTAAGTAGTTTAAAATTAGTAACTATAAAAATTTTTAATGCCATAAGTATTTAATAGAACAGTGATGAAATTTACTTCTAAGTTTTTTTTAAAATCACAAAGGAAAAAAATGGTATGATAAGTATCAGTTGGCCTAAAGCTCTAATTACTTTTTTTTTCATTAAGTACCTCTCATTACTTAGCAATGCTCTAAAAAAGATAATATGTGCTTCTAAATTATAAAAGACATATTTGTTTCTGTAACGATTTTTTTTTCCACTGGCAATTATGGTACTTATAAGTGAGGTCATAGGTTGATATTAGTCTAGAAATAGCATGTAAATATATATATAAATTCACCTGCCTCCTTAAATTACATTTATGGTATAGTTTTTAGACAAACTATAACTTGTAATTTTATTACTTGACTTACTTGGAAGTTATAGCCTATAGAGAGATATTTTTAAATGCTATGAATAAGGAGACTGATAAACTCTCTTAGAAACTGAACAGAAATTTAAACCTTGTTGCCCCCAACTGAGAGCCCCACATTTTCCTGTCAGAATAAAACGATTACCTTTGCCATACCAGATCCAACGGAGAAATTTCTTGGAAAATCTGAGGAAATTAACATTTCCTCTGGGTTAATAGTTTTCCTCTAAAAGATTGAATGTATATTTATACCTTCAAGACTTTTCCTTAGTTTTCTAAGTTATTAATATGTGTTTATCTTTTAAAATATGCTGATCAGATGATAACCAAGCAAAAGGAAAGAACTAAATTGAAAATGTTCTGTAAGGGAAATGAGTTGCCAAGACGAAATTGTCATCGTGTGTGTCCGCATTCTTGTGCGCGTGCGCGAGAACCCACGCATGAGCACGCATATGTTGAAAGATTGTGGATGGGAATTGGGAAACAGCCCATATTGGTAGAATGAAAAACATTGCCCCTAGGTGGCACATTTTTAATTAAGTACCCTTGGAATATAGAATAACAGTCTCTCTTCTTTGCTGCCAAGCCAGAATAATCTTCGGTATGGTTTTAAAATAGTGTATGGGATAAAAAAAAAAAAACAACAAAAAACAAAAAAAAAAAACAAAAAAAAAAAACAAAAAAAAAAAAACAAAAAACTGTAAGAGGCCTTTTGGGATCCAATTTAAATTTATTCCCAACAGAGGAACAGTGTTGCCCTTTTTGATCTCAAAGTTCTTTATTTTCTAGGGTATAACACGAAGACCTAGGGGTCCCCAGCACTTAACTCAGTTTCTTGTCAGTCCCAGGGTACTAGTCTTTCTGAATATGGCAATGAAAGCAGAAAATGGAAGGAGAGATTTTAGTTTAAAAAAGCCAGTGGATAAATTGAAGCATAATTTAACTCTCGAAGACAATGCAATAAAGTGATACTGGTACCAAGAGAAGGGCATTATAAACAAAGTTTAACATTTTTCACATCATTCACTTTTATCTCTCAATTTTGGCTGACTTCAAACAAAAAGAATCTATCTCGAAGGCAGAAAGCTGCATGGATGCTTAGCGATCCTCATAATCAAGGATTTATAATACATATTTACATTTGCCATGTTTTAGATGTTTAGGACTTAATTAAAAGAACATTGCTAAAATAAAAGCAATTCTATCTAAAGTGGTGGTGAGGGAATTTTGTGCAAGGTTATAAAGCTGCTCAATTAGGCTCTTTTGTTCCATTGTGTGTATGATTTCTATGTTTATTTGAACTGTTGCACTTTAACATAGAGCCTGTTATAATCCTGTTAAGAAAACTTCGTCTACCTGTAAAACATCATAACACAACCTCAAGTATCATAAAACATTCCCTTACACAAAAGAGAGAGATAATTTGGGAAAAGAACTAGGATACATTTAAGAAAGGAAAGAGCAAACATTAAAGATTACCTTTCAATTTCTTAAACTCATCACATCCTATAGGACCTAATGATAAATGAAACATGATAAAATAAAATATTTCATAGGCAAATATCTATTAGAGAAATGAGAAAAGTGGCTACTAAAAATATGGTGTAGAATTTTAGGTACTAAGAATAAAATTATGAACACAGTAATTTGCCATGCTTGACGTATTTACTGGTGTGGCCTTGTAAATGACCATATTCATTCTTTGAAAGCCTTGCTATGTGCTTGCCTATGAAATGGTTTCTTTCTAATCTTTCTCTTTTTAACTGCAACATGAAATAGATTAGCATGAAAAGAATGTATGTAGTATCATCATTAATCACTGAACCATTCTCTAGAGAAGATGCCGGCAGTTCTCTGTTTTTCTGAGTTAGCAAAACTGAGCCTTCCATGATCATTTTCCTCTTTCACTTTCCTGGATGTGAGGATGATCTGGCTGTGGCATCTGTCATTTTAGTGATTGCCAGGGTTGATTTGGCTGATACAACTGGTAAGGCAGCTGTCCCCTTCCTCCCTCACTACTTCTTGTGACTCCTATTCCTTCCATTCCATATGATACACAATTCTAAAATACTACACATGTTATTGTATTTTTAGGTAAGTTTTCCATAATGCATTAATATATTTAATACATTTTAAGGTTTTTATGAAAAATGAAAGCAGGTCTCGCCTTGCGGGTATTTCATTGTTAGTTGTTTCTAACATTGAGTTCAGACTTATTAGCACAGCGAACAAAATACCTTCCTACTCTGCATTTGCTAATCTTTCCACCTCTGTCTGTCTTAACTGCTTTGTCTCCCTGACAATCTTTCCCCCGTAATGTCCTCTACCCTCTATCACCTGGCCTTTATGTCTGCTATTTCCTTTGCCTGAATTGCCCTTAATCACTTATTTCTAAATCATCCTGGAAAACTTCTGCACAAAGCAAGCCTCACCTCCTTTCTCCATGGAGTCTTGATGAAACCATCTCAACTCTCATGATTTTCTTAGCAGAAATTCCATAGCACCTTCCCTTATAGAGTAAAAACCTGTTTTTAAAAAATGCCTCTTTTATAAAATCCTGAAATCTTTGAAAAGTAAAGGTAGTATTCTAATCATTTTTGTATCTGCAACCCCTAGCAGAGTACCTGGAGTAAAGAGGATATTCAGTAAATATGGAAAGGATATACTGATTGATGGATTTTTTTTTTCATTTTGGAGTTGTAATACCCCAAAAAGGTGAGCAGAATTAGGTTAGATAAGTGGGAATATTGTATGTTTTTTTAATGATGAACAAGTCATTTTTTATTTAGAAAGCCATTAATTTTTGCTTTTTTTAATAAAAACCTTTATTTGACTTTGTATTTATCTTACTGCATTTCATTTAGTTAGGTTGAGCACTTCATTATGGCCTGTCATAATCCATTAAGATGCATGTTATCATGGCCAACCTACTCTATTGTTTTTTGCTCTCTTTTCTCTTTCTCATTCCCTTTTAAAATTTATAGATAATGTGATTTGATAGGCTACTGTATCAAGTCTTTTTTCAATAGAGGATTCTCAATGAACAATCGAAAAATCCAAGAATGTCAAGTT
>CM053508.1:112736150-112757475 GCA_028627145.1 Eidolon dupreanum | reverse complement strand
TTATCACTTTTTTTTTAGATTCCTCTCATGTTTCTACTTCCTCATTGTATACATTTGTGATTATATGGCTTGTAGCTTTTCACACACATTGACATATATTTTCATTATAAATGACAAATGTTCCTTTTGCACTGTGCTCTCTGAGTCTAAGGTGGTGAAATTGACCTTGCAGGCCTGTGAGGTAGATGTTGTTATCACTATTTTACAAAGTAAGAAATTGAAAATTAAGAGGTGCTTCCAAAACCCCCGAGTAAGGAAGACTAGAGCTGAGTCGTGGACGGAGCTTCAGTGAGGCCAAATCCATTGCTCTTTGAAATACAATACACGCGCCTTCTCTATAAGCCTTTGAAATCACCAGCCCTGAGAATTAGAAGCCACACATGCCTATTCTCAGTGTTCCCTCTCTGGTATGATAAACTCTAGAGTAATGTGCTTGCTTTCCTCCAAGAATCCTGTCACCTGTATTTCATCAGCAAGCTCTTCCTTACTAGTTAGAGTGAAGTGTCAAGTGTCATTCACTGTGTGTAACTGAAAATATTTCCCTCTGAATGTACTGTGATCCTCCCCTGATCCTTGGTACCTAGAGACCTATCCACTCAGTCTAAATTCCTTCTTGCAGTCACCAATTCTGAGAACAGACACTAAGGAGGCAGAAACAGCTCAAATCACAAAGAAAAACCAACACTTTTCTGTGAGGCTGCAACATTGCCTGCCCAAAGCCCTCCACCAGTTTTCTTCTTCCCTCCGTAGAACCCTTCTCCTTCTCCATGCTTAGGTTACCCTTCCTTTGGGTGCCATATTAGTCTGCTAGGGCTGCCATAACAAAGTGCCACAGTCTGGGTGTTTTAACCAGCAGAAATGTAGTTTCTCAAAGTTCCAGAGACTGGAAGTTAAAGATCAAGGTGCCCGCAGGGTTGGTTTCTGGTGAAGCCTCTCTTTCTGGCTTGCAGAGGGCCATCTTCTTGCTGTGTCCTCACATGGCCTTTCCTCTGTGTGTGATTAGTCAGAGGGAGATCTGAGATGTCTCTTCTTTTTCTTATGAGGATACCAGTCCTATCCCAATTAGGGCCCCACCTTCATGATTTTATTTAACTTTAATTATCTTAAAGTCTCTATCTCCAGACATAGTCACATTAGGGGTTAAGGTTTCAATATATGAATTTGGGGGGTGGGGGACACAATTCAGTCTATAACAAGTGCTCTCCCAGTTATAATTGCCTGAATAAAGTAACTTTTCTCTTGCCGTTTGGAAGAATTTTTGAAAATTCAACAGCAGATACATCGCTTTTACTGATTAAAACTTTTCAAGTGGGTGAGGTTGTCTTTCAGTTGAATCCCTCTTCAGTAGCATTGCTGGGATCCCACGTGGGGTTCTCATTCCTTAGCTCTCACTGCCTGGTTGTCACGGGTTGTGATCACTGCCATTTCCCTTCTCTTTATTTCTTTTTATCTGCACCTGGTGCTCTCTTGCTGCCTCTACCTGAGAGTTTCTGATAACTCTTCAAGGTGTGCATCTTAATGATGCACAAAAAAAAAAAAAAAATGCTTCCCATGATTTCCCAACAGTTTTATATCTTTGAAGCAACTTATGTCCTTTGAGTACATTATTCTGTTCTAAATTCTCTTTCCAATGAGTCTTAGAGATACACAGGATGATAATTTGCTACCCTTTATTAAAAATCACCTCTTTATTTATCACCTACATTTCCACAACTTTTATCACAAATATTATTTTATCCCCTTCCAAATTAGTTTCTCCTTTATGTTACTGAGCTCCAGTTGTACTGTAATTTGCTCTGTGTATTTCTCATTTTCCCTTCCCCAAAGTTGATTTTGCAGTTCTTTTTCTCTGGCATTTTTCCATTTCTAATCTGTAAATCTAAGCACACTGATTCTCCCTTTTCTTCCTGTGATACCTTATCTATCTAGCCTAAAACAAACAAACAAACCATAAATAAAATGAGCCATCATCATTTTAATGACTTCTTTAAATTCAATTTAAAATTTGTCTGATTTTAAATTTGTAGGATGCCCTCCTCATATCGGAAATTGGGACAGATGTTTGCCATACATTATTTCACTCAATCTTAACACAGCATCTGTTCGCACCCAATAATTTCTGTGTGCATGTTTTCCCATCTTCTCCACTGCATTTCTCTTGTGGCTAAATAGTCTTTGTATTTATCTTTTTAAACGGTTCATAGCAACCTATCAAATGGATGTGCTCTTATTTAAACATTCTTCTATTTTGAACCAATTGGGTGTTCATTGATATAGTTTTAAATTCTCTTAGTCTACCAATATCTGCTTCCAGTTGTATATGGCTATCTTAAGATTCTTTAATTCTTTTAAGATTAGAGTATTTTATACCACGTACAAATGTCAGTGTCATGAAGTGTTCAATGTCTTTGTCCCACTTTGGCAGTAATATAAATTTCTTCTGGAAGGAGAAATTTAAAGCTATAGCTGGTTTATACCCTTCCCTTGCTCAAGAATTTATAACACTTAAAGATAGTCTGTGTCTCTTCTAGCAGTATCATTTGTTCAAACATGAATCAGAGGTGGTGGGTAGAGATTGCCACATCTGACAGATCTTAGAAGTGCATCTGTCACCCTCCAGGAAACCTGCTCACTCATCAATTGGCCTTGTCAGTTATACAGATAGTTGTCTCGTCTCTACAACCCTTAGCAGAAGCATCAATCATCCCTGCGTGTGTTCCTCTCAGGAGCTCGATTCCTGTGGCTTCTGATAGGCAAATGCTGGCTTTGGTTGTAATGGTGAGCCTAGTGTCTTCTCCAGAAGGCAAGAGTCACTATTTATGGGAAGAACCTCTTGGCCGTTGTATCAGTCCTCCCTTAGATTTTGATTTCCTTCTGGCACCTTAGAGTTTTGTCTTCCTTTTTAAAAATTTTATAATTTCTTTTATATTTTTGAGAAAAATTTCAACATCTCAAGAAAACAGACTAGTATCCCTTAAAACTTTTATTCCCTCTGAAATCAGGGAAAGCGACCTATATATTATGACGATCACAATGAAAAACACTTTAGATTTACAATTTTGGATGAGAACTCTGTTTCCATTGCTAAACTGGTACCAATACTACTTGAGCCCATCTCCTGGAGAGTATATATGATTCTGTGAAATATCTGATATGCCTTTGAATGGTGTTCCCCATCAATCCCAATCCCTTGTTAAAAAAAATATATATCAGAGGCGTTCAGGGCATTTTGTGCTTCACTCTTTTTTGACGGTTGACCCCTATTCATCTAGCCCAGCTCTCTTTGTAGTTATGCCTGAGGCTCTTAGTATTTCCTCCTTTTATGCACAAGCAGTACACTATACATTTAAATATCTGCTCTATCAAACAAAGCAATGAGATTATCATTTTAATATTTCCTTTGGTGTAACAATATTGATGAGGTGCTTTTTGATCTCCTTCCTGTCTTCCTGATTACACAGGTAAAAAAGATTTTGGGAAAGTGATTTTGTAGGGCGTTAATAAATTGATTCTAAAATGAATTTCTTGTTCATTGTACAATACATTTTTAGGTGGACTTCTGTGACTCTGCACTTAAGGCAGTCTGTCACAAAGTACACCTTCACAGTTTTATAGCTATTTGCTTGGAACTAATGTATTTAAACACACGTTTCTTATGCTAATCAAAACACAGGGTAAAATACTATAAGCAAATAGCTAATCCTAGAATTGAAATTTATTGCATTTTTTTTAGACTGAAACTTTTTTTTTTTATTAAAAGATACAATCGAGGCCCAAAACTGAATGTAACATTTTTAGCGGAGCGGTTTGAACTGAGTGTTGTGATCAGCTGTTTTGTTCTTTATGTTTGACAGATATTTCTTAAACCACACATTTCTTCTAAAAGCAACCAGAGTCAATCCCTATCTGTCCAGCCAGTTAAAATTTCAGGGTTCTGCTTCTTTTCCAAGTGAGATGCTGATGTGATGTACAGAAAAGCAAATATCAGAGTTACCTTAGAGTTTCCATATATCAAGGTGGGGTGGGTTAGGTGAGGAAATTTTTCATTCATCCACTCAATCTCTAAAATAGCTCAGTATGTATTACTTGTTCTCATTAGGGTGGTAGTATAAAATCATAAATCTCTGCCATTCAGGGACCAAAAACCAAATGGGAAAGATAGAAAGACATCTTTTAAGGTAACTCTAATAAAAAGTGGACTATAATATATTCCACTTCAATTCAGATTTCTGATGTAACACCATTCTGACTTAATTGGCAACCTATGTGTTTCTTCTTATTTCCTTTAAAACAATAAATGACCTCTAATATCACTAGAGTTGATATGAGTTATATTTTTCACTGACTGTGAGTTGATAGTTTGGACATTTATCCCCAGGAATTACAGTATATGAACCTTGTAATTGCACGCTTGGGGACCATACTTATTTTTCAGTTGGCACTGATGATTCAGAGAATTATACCTAAGAAAGAAAGAAATACTAGCTAAATATATTATAAACATGTGTAGTAAAATAATATTTACATTCTCTGGGTGTATTTAGTTTCATACAATTACTCTTCACTGGGTTGGGTGGTTATTCATTCAGTCTATTAAAATGTTGCTTACCTTTGTAATTTTGGAGGCTTCTTGGGGTTTCGCCTTACTCTGTTCATTTTATTCATTTATTCACTCAACAAATATTTAGTAAGCTTCACAGTGTGCTACCTATCATTACACAGGTCTTTAGCAACAGTGGTTTTGAAATGTTATAATGGTTGGAATCAGTAACTTCTCACTAACAATTAAGAATGGAAGTTTTGACTCTCAAATACATAATGCTTTTGTGATCATATTTTGTGCCTAAGGTTTTGCTTTCCTTTAAAATAAAATGTACAATACTGTTTGAGGGTGCTTTCAAGGTTGCCACTAGTGATATAGGCAATGTGCTCTGTTGCTGCTTTGGCTAACTCTTAGCAGCCCACTCTGGGCTTAAAGATCAGGTCTGCCAATTTCTAGGTTTGTAGAAAAGCACAGCACAGTGTAATAGGCACAATGAGAGGCTTTTGGGGGTGATTATAGGCAAAGCATCAGAAAAAGCTATTTCTTGAAGGACAAATAGGAGAGCCAGGAAGGGAAAGAAGGAGAAGGCACACTCCAGTTAGAATGAGCCTTACAGAAGCACGAAGTTTTTGCATGTACCACAAGTAGTCCAGAGAGACTGGCTGAAGGTGTAGAGTGGAACCAGATAAAGCTATAGAAATAGTTGTGATGCAGTCAGGTCATGAGGAGTCCTGTATTTAAAGGACTAAATATTTTACCCAGAATCTCAAAAACATCATCTAAATGTTGTGTTACAGACATTGATTAGATTTGCATTTTGTGCAGTGAAAACTCTTGGTGATATGAAGGGTGGGAATGACCAGGGAAAGAGAATGGAGCCTAACCTGGGAACATAGAAATCAGATATTTAACTCATGAATTAATTCATGTACAAAGTTCTAAGAGCTGCAGAATAGCCGAGGGATGGGCAATGGTGATAAAGAGCAGTCAACAGACTTCTTCCCTGTGAATGTGCCAGACTGATAGAACATCATGACTGACTGAAAGCAGAGATAGATGAGAGCAAGGAGAGATCAATTCCAGTCGGTGGCTTTTCCTTTGTTTTATTTCTTGTTTATCTTTACTTATCTCTTCCTTTTCTACAAAGGATTGTAGTCAAAGTTTTTTGAGGTTGTGTGTGATATGCACTATGCAATGTTTTATGAAGATTCATGTCATGCTGATATATTCAGTAAAATCTCTCTGAAATAAGGCTCATACAAAATACTTCCTGGTATCATGTATAGTTGCATTTTAATGACATATCTTATTTTTTTGGCAGGAATAAGAATTATCCTGAATTAAAGTTTTTATAAGTCTTCTCCTTCCTCATAACCGATAATCATGATGTTTTCTCCTGTCTCTCACTCAGATATCTACCCCTACTCCACCCATTTGGGTCAGAGAGTAGAAATTCAATATTTGCTTCTTATGACAAAAGGCTGAATTCCTATAGTTGGGTTGTTTAGATGCTTCAGGACAAATACAATCCAGATTGAAGTATCTATCACTCGATGTGTAAAAAGAAGACCTAGATAAAATGAAAAAGCAATAAAAGTCGATTAAAATTTTATAATGTGCTCTGCAAGTTATGTTTAATTTAATTAAACATTTACCAAATGACTGACATGTTGAAACATATACTAGAAAATAAGTATATAAAGATGTATAGACTCTGCTCTCAAAATGGGGAGGGGTGGAGAGAGAAAGAGCGAAACAGAGAGAGAGAGATGATGCAGTTCATTATGACGGTACTAAATGTACCATTTTTAGAAATATGTCACTTCATTTTGAATCCTTTTCTTTTGCTATTATCTAAGGATTCAGAAGCCATAGGTGAATGCTATTAAATTATTGACTGTATTTAATACCCCCAGGCATTGAGAATAACTGAGGTAATTGCCCCTCCAGAGAGCTTTAATTCTCTGGCGTGTTCTGTAGTCTTACACGATCTCGTGAGGTTTAAAAATCTGTGGCAGGAAACATTTGAGGCTTTCAGTTGCTCTCCAATGGCAACTGTTACATTTTTAAAATATGCCTCTGGACATACCCAGCTATGAAGGAAAACTCAAAGTTGTTAAGAAATAACCTTTACTAATTTATAAATAAACTCAGAAGATGAAAAATGAGAAGGAAAGCTGTCTTTTAGAGTGTTTTAGTATTTTGAACATCAAAATTTCAAGTATAACACAATAAGTAACTGGTCTTTAGGAAGCTATTTTAATTGATGATACTATATAGCTAACTCTTCTTTGCCATTTAGATTGCAGAATTTGTAATACACTATTATTTAACTTAAATTCTGCTTAAAACCAGCAAACATATATTCAAAACTCTATTAGGTAGGAATGTTCCCCGCTAATATAAATTCTCTACATTGCAAAGAAGTTGAGGTATTGAATGAACTGTAATGAAAATGATTATTTATATTTATTTTATTCAACCACATAATATATTTAATTTATTATGTTACAACTCTGAAAATATAATAAAAAAGGACCTGTTCTTCCAGAGGTACATATTATGAGTCAATTTACAATGGAAATTAAATGCTTGGTACTGAGGAATAAGATAGTAATTTTACAAGGAAATCTTGACTCTAGTCTATCACTAAAACTTCCCTCAAGTTAATTGAAATGTATGCAGTCATCCCTCAGTATCCATGGGGGATTGGTTCCAGGACCCCCAAAGATACAAAAATCTGAGAATACTCAAGTCTCTTGTATAAAATGGTGCAGTAGTTGCATATAACCTCTATTTGCATATAGGCCACAGCAGGGTATACCTACACATCATTTCATCTCATAGATGCAGTATAGTGCTTAGGCATGTGACAAATTCAAGTTTTGCTTTTGGAAATATCTGGGATTAAAAAAATATATTTTTGATTCTCCGTTAGTTGAATCTGTGAAAATATGTGGATGGTAGGCTTTTAATGCCAGTATTAGATTGGGAAGGGATAGGGAGGGCAAAAATGATGTTCAAATGGAGTTTGTACTATACCCATTCCTCTTCCTGATTGTGATTCAGTGTCTCTAGAATATGGTAGAGATTTTTAATGTGGTTTATTACAATGTCTTATCTTCAAAAAGTTAAATAAGTCAACTTTTTGCAGGTGATGTCTAGTTATCATTGATGTGCATTTAAAGAAATCTCACTGTAGAGAATATGTTCTATTGCTCTCTGTTATGTTGACAACCTTGCCTATCCCACATCTTGTCCACTTAGGATAATGTGCTTACTGTAGTTGCTCAAATAACTCTTTAAAATTTTTTTATTATTCAATTAGAGTTAATATTTGATATTAGTTTCAGGTGTAAAGCATAGTCATAGTCAGACATTTATATAATTTATGAAGTCATCCTCCCGATTAGTCTAGTACCCACCTGACTCTATTAATGAATATTACAATATTATTGACTGTATTCCCATGCTGTACTTCACACCCCTGTAACTATTTTGTAACTAACAATTTGTACTTCTTAATCCCTTCACCTTTTTCATCCACCTCCTCAACCCTCCTCCCATCTGGCAGCCATCAGTTTGTTCTCTGTATCTATGAATCTGTTTCTGTTTTGTTTATTCATTTATTTTATCCTTTAGATTCCACATATAAGTGAAATCATATGTTAATTTTTTTCGTCTGACTTATTTCACTCAGCATAATAACCTCTAGGTTCATCCATTCTGTTGCAAAGGGTAAGATTTCATATTTTATGGCTGAGTAATGTTCCATTGTATATATATATCCCTCCTTTCAATTAATTATTTTTTTAGCATTTTATTTTATTATTAGTTTCAAATATACGGTACATTGGTTAGACATTTCTATAGTTTATGACACCACTCCTTCTTTATCCAATCATCTACTGATGGGCACTTAGGTTGCTTCCCATGTCTTGGCTATTATAATTAGTGCTACAGTGAACACAGGGGTGCATATATCATTTTGAATTAATGTTTTGGTTTTCTTCGCAGAAATACCCAGATGGTGCAATTGCTGGGTCATAAATAGTTCTATTTTAAATTTTTGAGAAAATTCTGTACTGTTTCCCATACTGGCTGTGCCAAGTTGCAATCTCATCAACAGTGCATGAAGGCTACCTTTTATCCATGTCTTCGCCAACACTTGTCATTTGTTGATTTATTGATAATACACCATTCTTACAGGTGTGAGATGATATCTCATTGTGGTTTTAATTTGAATTTCTCTAATGATTAGTGATAGTGAGCATCTTTTCACATGTCTATTGGCCATCTGTTTGTCCTCTTTGGAAAAATGCCTATTTCTTTTATTTCCGCTCTGATCTTTACTATTTCCTTTCTTCTACACACTTTGGGCTATGTTTGCTGTTTTTTTTTTCTAGTTCCTTTAAGTATAAGTTTAAATTGTTTATTTGAGATTTTTCTTGTTTCCTTCAGGTAGGCCTGTATTGCTATGAATTTCCCTCAGGACGCTTTTGCTGCGTCCCATAGATGTTCGAGTTGTTCTTTCATTTTCATTTGTCTCAATGTATCTTTTAACTTCTTCCTTGATCTTATTATTAACTCATTCACTGTATAGTAGCATGTTATTTAGCCTCCGTGTGTTTTTGTGTTTTACAGTTTTTTCCTTGATTTCTAGTTTCATGCCATTGTGGTTGGAGAAGACACTGACATAATTTCAGTCTTCTTAAATTGATTGTGATTTGTTTTGTGGCCTAACATGTGGTCTGTCTTGGAAAATATTCCATATGCACTTGAGAAAAATGTATATTCTGCTGCTTTGGGGTACAATGCCCTAAAAATATCAATTAAATTCATCTAGGGTGTCATTTAAGGCCGCATTTCCATGTAGATTTTCTGTCTGGAAGATCCGTCCATCAGTGTCAATGAGGTGTTTAAGTCCCCTACTATGACTATATTATTGTCAATCTCTCCCTTTATATCAGTCAATATTTACTTTATATATTTAGGTGTCCTATGTTGGGTGCATAAATGTTTACTAGGATTATGTTCTCTTGTTGGATTGAGCTTTTGATCATTATGTAAGGTCCTTCTTTGTCTCTTACTATAACCTTTGTTTTAAAGTCTAGTTTGTCTGATGTAAGTATTGCTACCCCAGATTTTTTTTTTCATTTGCATGAAATTTCTTTTTTCATCTTTTTATTTTCAGTCTCTGTGTCTCATTTGATCTAAAGTGGGTCTCTTGTAGACTGCCAATGTATAGGTCTTGTTTTCTTATTCATTCAGCTACCCTATGTTTTTTGATTGGCACATTTAATCCATTTACATTTAAAGGGATAGGTACATAGTTATTGATAGGTACATAGTTATTGCCACTTTATTACTCATATTTATGCCCCCCCCCCCATTTCTTCTCCTTATAGAAGTTTCTTTAACATTTCTTGTAATACTGGCTTGGTGGTGATGAATTCCTTCAGCTTTTTCCTGTCTGGGAAGCTGTTTATCTTACCTTCAATTTAAATTGATTTTCTTGCTTGGTAGAATAGTCTTGTTTGTAGGTCCTTGCTTTTCATCACTTTGAATATTTCCTGCCAATATCTTCTGGCCTGTAAAATTTCTGTTGATAAGTCTTATGGGAACTCCCTTGTAGGTAAACAGCTGCCTTTCTCTTGCTGTTTTTAGGATTGTCTCTTTGTCTTCAACCTTTGCCATTTTAATTATGACATGTCTTGGTGTGAGCCTCTTTGGGTTCATCTTGTTTGGAGCTCTGAACTTCCTGCACTTGGATTTCTATTTCCTTCATTATATTAGGGACGATTTTAGTCATTATTTCTTCAACTGGTTTCTCAGTCCCTTAATCCCTTGCTCTTTTTCTCTTCTCCTTCTGGTATCCTTGTGATGAGAATGTTGTTACATTTGATGTTGTCCCAGAGATTCCTTAAACTTTCCTAATTTTTTAAATTCTTTTTTCTTGTTGCTGTTTTGATTGGGTGTTTTCTGCTACCTTATCTTTCAAATCACTAATTCTAACCTCTGAGTCATCTGGTCTACTTACTGTTGATTCCTTCTAGTGTATTCTTCTTTTCTGATTGGTTCTTTTTTATGGTTTCTGTGTGTGTTTTTTTTTTATGCTTATTGTCTTTTTGTTAAAATTCTCTCTGCAATTATTTATTCTTTCCCTAAATTGATTGAGCATCCTGATAATGTGTGTTTTTAACTCTGTCTGGTAGGTTGCTTGCCTCTATTTCATTTAGTTCTTTTTATGGAGTTTTTTCTTGTTCTTTTATTTGGGATACATTTCTTTGTTTTCTCATTTTTGCTACATCTCTGTGTTTGTTTCTGTGCATTAGGTAGATTTGCTATGTCTCCCAGTCTTGGCTGGGTGGTCTTCCATAGTAGGTGCCGTGTGTGGCCCAGTGGTGCAGTCTCCCTGGTCATCTGCATGGCATGCTCCAGGAGTGTCCCATGCTCCAGGTTGTGTGTGCCCTCCTGTTGTAAGCCTTGATTGCTGTTGGCTCAACAGTGTGTGGGATTGACTCTCAGACTGACTGGTTAGGACGGCTGGCTACGTCCACAGGGTATGAGCTGCTGTGTGTGGGGGCTGACCTCACAGAGTGAAATTTACTTCAGCAGGTTTGTGTGCCTGTTGAGACTATTCTTTGTGTGTGCCATTTGTGGGACTTATCAGGTGGTGCTCTGTTGTCGTCCTATGCCAGCCTCCATGTATTTGTTCTGGGGCACTTCGAGAGGGACTCCTATGCAGGCTAAGGTCAGCCGGTGCCTGTGACTAGCCCAGGACTACCTGGTAGGAGTTACAAAGCAATCTGTGGTTAGTAGCTGTCTGTGCTCAACCTGGAGGCATGTTGGAGAGGCCACATGGTGAACCAAGTCTGGCTGCCACCAGTACCAGGCCTGAGGCATCTTAGCAAAAGGTCCAGGGCACCCCAAGGCCTGAGGCTGCCTGCAGGCTGTCTGTAAGGCTCAGCAGCTGAAAAAGCCTCGAGCTGTATGAAAGTTGGATGAAACAAAGTCCCAGGGAGTCATCAGGGTGGAGCAAAAGGTGTTCACTAGATTACTGCAGATTCTGGTTTGGTGCCAGTGCTGAGCCTGTCAAGACTCACAGAAGTCTCAGATCACACGGAGGCCAGCCACCACCCACTTTGGTTCCACAGACCCCTGAGATTTGTCTAAGAAATAGGAAAGCTTGTCTCCCACCCCCAAAAGTGTATCCTGAGGTGCACAAGCTGAAACCTGTTAATTGCTACTGTAGGAGCCTCCTTCCAAGAATATAGAGTGGGACCATTTGTCCAGGCACAAATATGACTGTGGCAATTTGCTTCTTGGATAGGGTGAAGTCTCAGAAAGTCATGGGGTAGAGCAAGTGGAGCTCACCAGGCCAATGCAGATTCAGATTTGGCCATGTTGGGGGAGAACACAACAAAGGCAAGATGGCATCTGCTTGTAGGTTGCACAGGAGGTGGGCTCAACATAGGCATAGTGATGGCTGTCTCTCTAGCCCTTGTCCTGAAGCCATACAACTCAGTCCTCCTTGTCTGTCTCTGTCATCTCCTGAGCAGCTATCCCTCTGCCAGAGCCTAGGGTGAGTGCCTGTAAGCAAGTGAATCTGTGCACGGGTATGTGGGGGAACCTCTGGCTTTCCAGCAGCCTTCCATCTCACCTGGACAGTCAGAATCTCCACTGATTTTTACAGTCAGATTTTGTGGTGACTCTTTTTCCTGGCACTGGAACCCTGGGCTTGGGAGACCTGATGTGGGGCTGGGGCTCCTTACTCCTCCAGGGGGACCTCTGTAGCTGAGATATTCCTAACAATGCTCAACCACCACTTGTGGGGTTGAGGCCAGCCTGTTTTATGTCTCTGCCTCTCCTACCAGTCTTAACGTGGCCTCTTTATATCCTTAGTTATAGGAATAGGAGTTATGTTCAGCTGGTTCTTCAGGTTGATTGTTCTGTAATTTAGTTATAATTCTAATGTGGTCATGGGAGAAGGAAAGCACAGCATTTTCTTACTCTGCCATCTTGACTAGAACTCTTATAAGTAACTCTTTAAAACTTCAGGCAGTGAAATGGAGAGTGGTGCTGGTAGAATAACATAGTCATTAAAAGTAAAGAGGTTGAGTGGTGGGGGGGACCCAAAGCCTTCAGTAAGAAATTTAAATTCTCTGACCTTCAACTCCATATCTGAAAAATAGAGATAATATCTTCCTTAAAGGGTTGTTGTGAGGATTTAATATGTCTGGGACCTAACATGCAATACATGCAACTATTATTGTTATTAGCATTTTCTCTAGAGGATTCCAGTTAAAATATCATTGGTACATTGGCATGGATCAGTTCACTCTATTAATGCTTTAGTTGTTAAACATGAAGTTGGTGTGTAGTAGATTAGACACTGTGACATATGTCAGCAAAGTACCTGAGTGATGGCTCCAGGAGAGTGTGTCTTTTACATGGAAAGTTATGAGGGTGTATTTATTTAAGTATTTGTTTAAATCCTTGATCGAATCAAAAGCATTTTATAGAAACAAATATGAAAATGATAACTTATAGACATCAAAGTAAAATCTATAAAACATTCTTTCTAAACTCAAGAAAATGTGAACATCATTATACAGAACATTAGCATAAAAAAAGAAAAATTTTGAATGAGATTGTAGCATTTTGTCTTTTTTTGGGAGAATAATCAGTTTTTAAGCATAGTAGTCTTAAAAAACAAAATGACATATCATATCCACTTATAATGCCATAATCATATTAAAAACTCTAAGGATTATTTAAAGCTATTTTAAGTTTGAAATCTAATGACAAATATTCAAAAAATTTTAAAAAATTGCATTTGAGGTCAAAAGTGGATCATGGTGGAATATGCAAAGGAATTGAAATATATTTTTAAATAACATGATCTAATTCAAGACATAGTACATATATCTAAGATAACATTCACAGCTAATATAGTGGTATTTGTAAATAATATACAAACTTAGATACACTTAAAGACCTGGAAGTAAATGAATTACCCATGTTTAATTTAGTTACAAAGGAATGTTGTTAGAATGTTAGGAGTGTTAACAATAGTTTTAAAAAGAGATGAAGGACCTAGAAACATTAAGGGTGCATCCTACGACCTCATCTACGTCTTGGTATCCAAGCTCACATGTTTGTTAGAGTTTAGTTCCTTGCAGCTGAGACCCTTGCTTTCTGTAAATCTGGAGCTATTGTCAGTTCCTAGAGGCCACCCACCATTTCTTGCCATATGGCCCTCTCCACAACATGGCAGTTGCTCCTTCAATGCCAGTGGGAGTGATTTCACATATGTTTTCTCTGACTTCTTTGTGTCTTTGACCTTCAAGACTTTTTGAAGAGCTCCCCTGATTAGGTCCTGTGCACCCAGAATAATCTCCCTTTTGAGTAACTAAAAGTCAGCTAAATCAGGGACCTTAATTACTTAACCACATCTGCAAAATTCCTTTTTTCATATGATGTAACAAAATCACAGGAGTGACATGCCATCGTATTCACAGGTTTTGCCTGCACACACTCAATGGGAAGGGGTTCCACAAGGTGTCTACAGCACGGGGCTGGGCTTTTGGAGTCATCTTAGAATTCTGCCTACTGAGGGACCCACACACTTGGCTGTGGGATTTATCCCATGATGCTACCTATATTTAAGGAGATCAGGGGCTGGAAACCTTCAAATGTCCTTGAAACAGTGGTGGTTCTCTAGTGAAGCCGTGGCCTTATTGGAAAGAAGGAAGTTCCAGAGATCAGAACAGGCATCATCCAGTTCTTCCCTTTTAAATCACACGTGCTCAGCCAGCTTTTAACTAAATTGCCAAAAACATTGTGGAAATACAGCCTACACCTCCAGGCCAGCTCAGCTTGTCTCTTGCTTGATTATGAAATCAAACACAATAATCTTAGCTAATGAAATGGAAATATCCTCCATCTAATTTAATGCTATTATTCAGAGAAACTCATTATTTCTAATTGGCTTGGTTCCCCACGCCCTCCCCACCCTTGGTTAGAAATAGATGTTCATTAAAAAACCTTTATGGACTCACCTACTACAATTCATTTATCTGCCAAAAATTTCCTTATCACTATGAAGCATTTTGGCCTCATCTTTAGGTGGGATATTTTGAGATACAAATAACAACTCTCAAAATAATTTAGTAATAAAATGGAGTATTTCTTTACAAATGTTGAAATATCATCTAATATGACTAGAAAAGGAATTGAATTGAGGCTTACCCAATTTTCTCTCCAGGAATCAAAGTCTAAAACATGGCAATTTCAGGTTGAAAATATCGGTTAATAGAAATAGCACACACTTAGGAGGTCACCGTTGCTGTAACTTCATGCACATGTGGTGTAGCCAGGCATAGACAGCATGCTCTAACTACACCATCAGCAGTGTTCAAATGAAGAGATGCCCCTGTGTTCTCTGAATTCCTTTCCGCTTTCCTTATGATTTGTGGCTGCTCAAATTCTGCTTTATATGCAATCTTAAATTCTATATGTCTAGAGTAAATGAAACAACTCTGAAATTTAAGAGATAGACAGGAAAATATGGCCTTTTGGAACATTAAAAGTTATTCTATAAAAGGAAAAGAATGCATCACAATAACATTATAGTTCCTTTTTTTTTAGGTTCATGAGTCTGTGACAATTTTTTTTAGAGGGATGGATAACAGTGTGGTTAAGTATGATAAATACTGTCTTTTCTCTTTTTCTCCCTCTCAAGGGATAATTCTTATAAGAAGATTTGTAAGAGATACACAGATAAATTTTATTCAGTTTCAATTCTTTGTTCTTTTGAATTTATAATAATAAATACTTAAGGTAGCAATCACAGACATTTACGTAGTACTTACTATGCATCAGGTACCAGTGCTCTTTATATGCTGACTCTCTTAATTCTCAGAAAGTCCTTCTTGGTACTATCATTATCCCCATTTAGAGATGGGGAAGACAGTTTAAATAAAGTCCCAAAGATCAGTTAGTAATTGGTAGAGGCAGAACTTGAGCCCAGAGAGGATGGCTCCGAAGCTACACTTATAATCACTGTGCTACATTATGTTATGTCTTCTGTGTGAAGTGACAGGTAACAAATGATGCTGACCCTCCAGACACTTTCATCCCAGCAGGTAGAGACCCAGATCATGTAAGAGATGCTGGAATAGGAGCCTGTTCATGTTAAGGTTGGACCTTCCAGAAGGGTGGGAGGGATGGTAGCTCTTTGGAGGTATATCACAGGAAATGGGGGAACTACTGCTGAGACTTAGAGAAGAAATAGGTGATCAAAATGGAAAGAAAAACATATTTAAGCTTTGTACATTGAGGAGAAGATAGGTATAATCTTCTAAGTGACATTGGGAATAATACAGTCTTATCTATCTCAAATTACAATCGTACCTGTGGATTCCATTTTTAACTCTAATGACTTAATTTTAAACAGGAGTTCTCATCATTAAAACAATATATGTGTCTTCCTATATCAGACTCAAAACTGCCTTTTTTTTTTTTAACAATTAGTGGGCAATATTTCAAGCCACAGAAATGGAAGAAAATTCATTTCTCGATTCTACACCTACAGTTTGGTAACTGTAATAGGCAACGTAATGGCCTCTCTTGGATGTCCATATTCTAATCCCTGGAATCTTGAATATGCCACCATATAAGGCAAAGGGGATTCTGCAGATGTGATTAGATTAAGGTTCTTGAGATGGGGAGATTGTCTTGGATGATTCAGATGGGCTCAATGTAATCACAAGAGTATAAGGGAAAGATGGTTGTAGGAGAGATGATGATGGAGGCAGAGATTAGAGGGCCACGCCTAATGCAGTCAACCTTTAGAAGATGGAAAAAGAAGGAAATGGTCTCCCCTAGAGTCTTCAGGGAAATTGTCACCCTGCTGACACCCTGATGTTAGCCCAGTGAAACTAATTTTAGACTTCTAATAGCCAAAACTGTAAGACAATAAATTTGTATTGCTTTAAAATACTAAGTTTGCGGTAATTTGTTACAGCAGCAATAGTAAACTAATACAGCATTCATACTTCTTCTGCTTCTGTTCCTGAGCTGTGAAAAACGAGTAGTTGTCTACAGTAAGTAGCTCAAGAGTTTTTACATGAACCTATGAAAAAATAAGAAAAAAAGAGAAGAAAAATTCTTCATGTTATACATTTAAACCGATTTTCTTTTACAGACATGTCTTCATTACTATTCCACTTTAATTGTTCTATTATAGATTTGCAATCAATTTAATCTGTGTTGTTTGCAATAATTGGAGGAGGAATCCCATAAACACATATGCATGAGCTCAATCTGTGGACGTTCCAGAATCTGTGTATGAGCAAATGTAGACAAAACTGCATTGGATTCATTTCTATGTCATATTTTCTCTTTCACCCTTTTTCTTGCTTAACTGTATATTATTATGGATTTAGGTTGTCAATGGCATAGACCCCATGTTTAGTGGACATTTATTATCATTTTTTATAACTCGGTTTTTTAACTTTACAGGAGAGTTTTCTTTAGATTTGGCTTAATCTTTATTAATTTGAAGCATACTTTATCTTATCCAAGTTACACACCTATTGATGTTCTAAACCTCCCTCCACTTCCATTTCACAAAAGTCCTAATTTTGTGAGAGGACACTTTATATTACTGTTTTAAACATTTTACACTCTACAATTTATGATTTGAATTACTTGGAGTTTTGAAATTAAAATTTTTTTCTTCGAGTTCTTTTTAATCAAAAATCAGTTCTGAAATTTAGATTTGACCATAAAAGAAACTGATTCAAGATATGTGCACAATCTTCAATCTGCTCATCTTGCTGTCACGTGTGGCCATTTTATCTGTCAGTAAAGGCCTGTGATGTGTGCAGATAATTAGAGCTCTGATACTCTACTTTTTAATTATTTCTTCCACCCACTCACCTTTGGTTGATTTTGTTTGGTGTATTTGTCCTAATATCTGGACTTTAAATAGTTGCTATTAAACCTCTAAAATCAATCAGCCTCTGGCTGTGCTGTCATTAAAAGTTGACTGCCTTCCCTTTAATACATTAATTGTGAAGATTAATTGGAAAAGCTATTCAAACCAAGGTTTTAACTTGGGGCACATAGCCAGTGTTTGCCTCTAAGTGAAAGCTTATCCCATTATTACCATAGAGTATTCACAATTATATATATAATTCACCCATGTCTTATTTAGGAGAAAATGAGTAGAAACTTATAGGCTGTTGCCAAAATGAACTACTAGACAACTAGAAAACCACCCTGCCTTTAGTTCAGCATTAGAAAAACATACTGATAAATATTTACTTGTTTTAAGTTGCAGCAACATGTTATTTTTTAGATTTAAGCCACTGATTAACAAAGTTAGAAACTTATGTTTGTCTTATTTACTATATCTAAAGTTAGTACGCTCAAGTGAATGTTAATTTTCATGTCACACTCAAATACTCAAAGAAGGTAAAAAAGTTTAGCTGCAATCACTTGCTCTTACAAAAAAAAATTATGCTTTATTCAAGCCCAGCTGTAACATCACTAGTCTTTAAAATTTTTTCTTTTTCTTTCTTCTCACCAGAATGTCACTGTGCAGCAGCTGCCTCCACACACTGTCAGTTAACGTGGCTACACAGGGAGAGAATGGAGGGGTGTGACACCATAACCATTTTTTTAATCTTTAAAAAGCCTCAGGAAACAGTATGAAAAGCATTAAGACATTTGTGAAAGGAGCAAAGCTCTCCTTTAGTTAATTAACTTGTAAGTCTATTTAGTGATTTCCAAACTAGCATAGTCTTAGGTAAACTAAACTATACCCCAGACAAAGTCAGAATGACCTGGAATAGGGCACAGTCATGGACAAGTTTTAAACTTTCTCCATGCTATTCTATTGTGTAGCTAGGATTACTAAAGGTACACATTCCACAGAAGTGACAACCTGGAGCTGATCCATATATTTTTGTATCAGGAGGATGATGCTATTTTCCAAACATACTTAGGTCTTCTATAGGTATTTTGGATGGACTCCATGGCTTTTCTTTGATGTGCTGAGTGAATGCCTGAGGTGGCTACAACTGTGAGGATGAGTCTACTGAGTCGGGAAGAGCTTATTAGCATAGAAATAAACGAAGACTACCCAGATGAGAACTAGCAAAAGCTACCTATTCAGAGTTCACTATAGCATGGGAGTCAGCCACCAATTGTCTTTGGCACAGAGACTCAAAGGCAGGCTGGGGCAAAGAAAGGCTGAGGGTATGCCCTGATTAGAGGCTGTTGACGGAGAAAAGTTGTAGGCAGGCTCACTAGAAACAGGGGATCCTATGCGATTGATTTGTAGGTATGCAAATTTGGCTTTCTCTGCCTTTGAAATCGCGCTCAATACATAGTTGAAAACAGGGACACAAATTAGGGAAGCTCTAAATTATTAACCAAGTCCTGGCTCAAATCCAATTGCTATAGGGGTGATTGTCTGGCTTCCTGGGTTGGCTACTAGATAAGTAGGTTGTCTTCTTGGGCTGGTTGCTGCAGGTTATGGGCTGAAGTTCTATTTTTGTACGTAGTCTCTCATTGGGTGGAAGTCAGATGTGCATCAGGGACTGGATCTTGTGACATGCCAGGGCAGGGAGATGGGACTCCTGGAATCCTAAAACTAGACCTGAATAATAGAAATACCTCACACTGGGTCTGTGCTTAGAGAACAATATTGTTGCCTAACTTTTGGATGAAATCTTGCCTTGTACACAATATTTTTGATATTTGTTAGCATAACTCCACACTTTCTTAAATTAGTTGATGATTTCCAGTTTCAACTAGATGACAATTTCAATAATATGGATTGGAATAAAACATTTTGTTTAAGGAAATAGATTTCTTGAAGGGAAGGGCATTCTTTACTTGAATCTGCCAATGGAATATTTGGACGAGGTCTAAATAAACTTTATTTATTTGTTTTCTGAATAGACGGAGATTCTAACATTTCAAAAGCTCCCTGTCGATTGTTCCACCCCTGCTTCCACTGTATGGAATTTTTAAAGTTTTTAAAGTATGTTTGCTATCTAGTCTATTCTGTCCCATCCTATCCTATCCTGTCCTATTCCTTCCCGTCCCATCCCATCCCATCCCAGCCCATCCTACCCTACCCTTCTCTAATGAATATTCCTATAGGAAACATGATTCATTAACGGACATGCAACTGATTTTGGCAGGACTTGCAAATAACACAGAAGGTTGTTTTTACTCATTGACAACTAAGCTGAATGCTACTAATAATCAGCCCCCTTTTTTTTGTCAAGTATATTTTAGATAAGTAATACTTGCTTTAACAATGTCTTTCCTCAGCATAGGAGCTCTGTGTCCTTGGTTAAGTTATTTAACCATTGTCTCCCTTCCTCTTTGATGTCCAATGGAGTTAATGGTATCAAGTAGTATAGAGTATTTATCAGGATCAAATGAGTTAATAGATGTAAAGCACTGAGAACATAAGCAGCCAATAATATATATATACCTATTATCTTAGTACAGGTAGTATTACACAGAGATTAAGAAAATTGAATTACTTTTATTAAAAACAGAACAGCTTTTACTTACTTGAGAATTATGCATTAAAGCCCTTTATAAAATTAAATTACTTTTGATTGAGCTATATTAAAATACTTTCAATATAGCATGCATCTTTATTTGTAAAAGACTATTGAAATTTTTCATATTACAATTTGCCAGAGATCTAATTTATCATTGTCTTTTTAATGACAATGGTTTTTCTCGTATGTGAAGAGTAAATGGTGAGTTTTGAGCTATTGACCTGAAAGCTATAGATTCAAGTGTGAGTGTGTGTGTGTGTGTGTGTGTGTGTGTGTGTGTGTGTGTGTGTGTGAGGGGGGAGGGCGGGAAATGTTTCAGCATAAGTTACGTAACTTTTTTCCCTAATAACATGAATATTTTAACAAAATTAATTGAAACTCTTCATATGTAATCAGTGTATAGAATTTTTTTTTATGAAAAAGACTAAAAACTATAGTTTCACATTTCCAACTATATATCAAAGTTAATGTGGAAATTCTAATATCACCATGAAAAAAGTTGAATAAAAAGTAATATAATTTTGGAACAACAGAGAGTAAGTGTGATGTTCATTTCTTCTTCTAATAGAAAACAAACAAACAAAAAACAACCAAACATGCCCAGCTACCATTTTAAATTGTACAAGCCTTCCTCCTTGATGACTGTATTTTTAAATTTCCCTAGTGACCGGAGTCTTCCTGCTCTCCTGTGCTCCTCTTACCTGGACTGTGCCTTCCCCACTGCTCCCCCCACCCTCCCGTCAAAATCCCTTCTTTATTAAGGGTTATCAAACTGTTTCTGGTCACCACCTGGCTTGGCTCTGGTTGGGATAGTGCAGCCAAGAAGGTATCAGTCTCCCAGAGGCCCATCCTAAAAGCTGGAGAAGGCAGCAAAGGATTTCCAACCTTCCTTCTAATGTTAAGAGATAGCGGAGGGGAGCCAGGAGGTGGGAGCTACGGCCTCTATACTAGCGGTCCCCAACATTTTTGGCACCAGGGACTGGTGCTCCTTTGAGAATCTAATGCCTGCTGATCTGAGGTGGAGCTGAGGTGGTGATGCTAGCGCTGGAGAGTGGCTGCAAATACAGATGAAGCTTTTCTCACTTGCCTGCCACTCATCTCCTACTGTATGTCCCAGTTTCTAACAGGCCGTGGACCAGTACTGGTCCAAAGCCTAGGGCTTGGGGACCCCTGCTCTACACCA
>CM053508.1:112699067-112735650 GCA_028627145.1 Eidolon dupreanum | reverse complement strand
CCTCTCTGACTGAGCCAGTCCACCTCCAGGGCCTCAGGAGGAGGCCTGTGCAAACACCTCCTACATATGTGCTGGAGGAGAAACATGTCTAATAATCTCCTTTCTTGTATTTTCAACTGCCTGCTAAAATTTTCAGCTGCCTGCTAGATGTCTTCATAAAAAGCTCAACATATTGTAAGTTAAATGTATCACCTCTGAACCAGCTTCTACTTGTAATTTTTTTTTCTGGTTCTTGGTGATTATCTTAATCACCATGGCTTAAAATTCACAGAATCACCTTTTATTTCTCCCTTGGTCCCTCCTCCAGAAGATGATAAATTCTGTGCATTTATGGCTTGCAGTCTCTCTATCTTATACTTCTTTTTTCTGTTGCTTTTATTACTACCACCCCAATGCAGTTCTTTGATTTCTAAACAATGCTATTTTAATATACCCATACTGGTCATGCAATTTTGAGGCTTTCCTTAATAAAAGTAAATTTTAGTTGTACACCTGAAACTAAGTATTGTATGTCAACTCTACTTTAATTTTAAAAAATTAGAGTACAGTCATGGCCTTATTTTTTGCCTGCTTAGACTTTCAACCCCATCTCCATGACATGTATGGGTGTTTGTGAGTATACTTCGTATGTCCAGCTAATATTCTACAGTGGTTGAGCAGATAACTTGGTAGCTTCAAAGATAAAGAAATTTAAAAAATCATAAACTTTTCAGAAATTAAACTATAAGATGACTTATGAATTGTCTATCATTCACTGACAGAGTACAGTTTCTCTTAACTAACCCATCCTTGCTTAGTTTGTATGCTATTACTGATATTTACTAGATTTATTCTTTTGCTGTTAGTGCTACATGCTATTAATTCTGTGGTTAGCAAAAATATGTAAAGGTTGATGCATCATTGATACATAAAAGCATAAAAGAAATAAACTTACAAGAAATAGAATTCAGAATACATAGGGTGCGACCACAATTTTAACACGAAGAATAAAATATGTGAGCCAGGAAACGTGAATATTTGAATATGGTGATTTCATACAAGCATCTAAATAAGAAAAATGCTGGATAGACAAAGCAAAGGATGGACTTACTAGACAAAGATTTTAATCAGCTCTCTTAAATACTCTCAAAGAGCTAAAGGAAACCGTGGACATAACGCTAAAGGAAACAAGAATGATATCTCAATAAACAGAGGATATCAGTAGTTGCAAATTATAAAAAAGAACTAAATCAGTGATTTCCAATGTGAATGTTATGATTTTATTCTATAAAGGAAAAGAATATAAGTAAATATGCATAAAAAGTACACTCCTAATGGCAAAAACACATCTTGTTACTAATAATGTTTAGGGAGCAAAGTAAAACAAGCTGTTTGCCAAATTCCTCTATCAAAAGACACTATTACAAACTATATTTTTTAGTGGCTCTGAATGTGGAGGAGTAACTGTTGTGAGAAAAGTTAGAGACTCCTAGTTTCTCCAATGTAAGAACTATGCTGACTTCTGAGTTTTAATCCTGCTCTTGCCTGTGTAAGAGCAAACACCAACCTTTCTATCTGGTTGGAGGAGGAGGAGAAAGATCTTTTCCTTGTATTCAGGGTCATTTGGTCCTCCGTGTTATAGCTTGGAAGAGGCTGTGTATCTGGACTGAGGCAACGCTGGATGGACAACAGAAGCTTTGTTCACAAAGCACAGTGGCAGTCAGTGACATGTCTCAATATTACAGTGTTACCACACTGAGGTCACTGGGAAGTTTGCAAAAAAAGGGGCAATAGATTCTGCCTTTCTGCATTAAAGGTTGATGTTGGGAAAGGTTAGCACATAAATTCCTCTAATCAAGATGAAACAGAGACATTTTTAAAGACAATAATACCTCCTTTAGAGGACATTTCTATGTGTGGGATAGTGTGAGGTGTAAAAATGGACATAATCTCCCAACTTGTCCTTTGTCTTCCCAGTTTAGATAGGCTTACACCACCCAGTGCTTAAAGGGAAAGGGATCACTGCATAGCTGGGAACAAAGTGGGTATCTTTAGGTATGAAATGTAAATAATTTAAAAGGGGAAATGGCCAGCCTGAAAGAATTTTTTCCCCGTGCCCCACTGAGGGCAAGAGAGAAGGAGAGTTTAGAAATGAAGGAAAAGGGTTAGACATGAGCAAGTAAGTGTAAATACTCATTTTTCCCTGAAGTCCTGTCCTCAAACTAAGTCTGCAGTAGGAAGCTTCATTCACATTCAATGATCTGACTGTGAAAGGAGTGCTTAGGGAGGGCTCTTGGGGAGGAGACTATCTGTTCCCAAGAGAAGTCACTAAATCATCCCGTTGCTGCAATGCAGAAATGAGAGTGTGGTAAAGAACCCACATCAGCCCCAGATGGCATGTTAGAAGAACCAAGAACTCCTGTGGGCTCCAAGAAAGCATGCAGAAGTTAGAGAGTAAAGTGGTGGGTGTGGGTAAAGTGCCACACCTGGATGGGAGGAAGAACAGCACAATGTCAGGATCAGGCATGTCCCAAATGACCTGCGACAAATCACCACAGAGCAGAGTGGAAGCTACTTGACTGTTGGGATGATTCATCACCCATGTAGATGACCATGAAGGGGTCCCCCTCTCCACTGTACCAGGACTAACTCCTGGGTTGGCGGGAAGGGAGGGTGGTCCCTGTAAGCATTTTGAAGCATAAGGTAATAGAAATATAATCCTGAATTGCCCGAGTAATCCATGAATTGGACCGAGTTCCTCTGAAATGATTAGATCGATTTTTCTACATCAGACAGGATAGGAGCTCAAGAGAGAAAATTAGATTGAGTTAGGAAAAAAAAATGCAGTTTTCATACCTGAGGCTGTAACTGAGAAATTCATAACTGCAATATAATTCCAACTGCTTTGCTCAAGTAGCTTATCTGAGATACCGTTAATAACCTGCTGGCTTGTGAGAGCCCACTGTGAGCAGCTCTCCCCGACTCAGCATCATCGGGTTGGAAGCTTGCAATCTGCTATGGAAGGAGCATTTACACCACAGGAATTGACAAATGCTATCAAAGCAGGACTTTTCCCCCCAGAGAACAACTTATTAAACACCTACCAGCATACCACTTACCTGAACTTATCTCTTATGAGCCAAAATATAATGATGTTGGGAAAAAGATATTAGAATTTCTTTTAAAAAATTGGACTGTGATGCAAAAGACTTTTGAACCAAAAGAGTTTGACTCATTCCCAGTGCTTGATTGTTTGTTGCTTTTTAAAAAATGTATAAATATGCTATTTTGTGTATTCACAGTGCGCATCATCTGTTTTTCTCAGTGGCATATAAATGCGAGTTAAGATTTTTTATTTAGTAAATATGAAAAGTGAGAACGTAAACCAACTGGCTGTGGAAGCTGCCCACACAGATCAAACTATCCATCATCAAGCTTGGTATAGCATGGCCAAAGATGACAAATATTCTCTTCTTTTAAAACAATGTCAGTAATCACTCATATTATTAATGATCTTAAAATATTGCTTATTCTGTACATTTGAAATAGTGGTCTTTTTTTATTATTAATTTACCTAAAATTGGTGATACACATGTGTGCCAAACACAAAACACACACTAAGTGGTCCTCAGATGCTGAAAGCTTCTTGGGTCTGGCTCCACGCTCTTCTCCTGCCTCAGTAACCACTGCCTTTTCCATGCCCCCTCACTCCCTTCAGTCCAATTACTGCCATCCTGAAAAATGTGTCTTGCATTCGTCTGCCCTCATGTCACTCCTCTGCTACGAAGGCTTTAGCCCTTTATTTTGACCTTTCAAAATCCCACCGTAGAACTTACATGAAATATTTCTTTTTCCCTAATCACTCAGCCAGCAGTGATTTCCACATCCTAAATTTTTTTACTTTAGTTTCAGTTCCTAATGTAATACGTGTCTTTCATGAAAGATAGACTTCAGTGACGGAGGAAGCTACATCATATGTGAGGAACAGGCTCTGGGGTCAAACTGTGTCTAGGGTTTTGCCTGATTTTATTACAACTCTGTGACCTCTCACAGATGATGTCACCTCTCTTTCTCTTAGTTTGTTCATGTCTAAAACTGGCCAAAAAAAAAAAGTTTCCATTCTGTAGGCTTATTCTGAGAATCAAATGAGTTAGGACAGTGAAGCACTTAGTACATTATGGAATACACAGGCAATTTTTATTTATAGCTAGTAGATCCAGAATCATTCTTAGCATTTCTTTTAATTTTGTATATGCCATTAGAAGTATTGATCACATTTTGGTTCAGGTGTTTAGAATGTAAATTGCTGGTATTAGGGACGGTGATTAGAATGATATTGATACTTCCTTGTATATAGTAGTTTTCTCTATCTGAAAAGTTTATATGTGATCTAGTACTGAAAAACATAATAGTCAATGTGATTAGGGAGATAAATTCTGGACTCTTTGTTATGAGAGATGGCATTTAGGGATTTTAAAGAAGGTGATATATCATAACCTTCTAGTTCTTATGCGTCAATAATTTTTATTAAGAATGAGAAATGTCCTAAAACTTCATAGTAGCCCCTCTTTGATTCAACTTTTAATGTTTCATTTCTGCCTTTT
Organism: Eidolon dupreanum; assembly: GCA_028627145.1. Taxonomy (NCBI): domain Eukaryota; kingdom Metazoa; phylum Chordata; class Mammalia; order Chiroptera; family Pteropodidae; genus Eidolon; species Eidolon dupreanum. The sequence goes on along the minus strand of CM053508.1, from coordinate 112,731,067 downwards.
TCTTACTTTGAAAAGATGTAAGAAATGTTTGTTAAAGTTTTTAGATTGTCCAAAAACAAAATTTACTTTGTAATCTATACACAAACCAATATAATTTAAATTTTAAAACATTTTATTATATAAAATACTTTGTTAAGTCAATGTTCAGCCAATATTCACTTGTTTGTTGGAATTCAAGACACATTCAGATACTCCAAAAAAAAGATTGATGGGAATTAATCAGAAGTGTTTCTAATAAAAGAAATAGCAAAAAGAGAGTTTAAGATCCTTTGAAATGTCTACTTTGCTCATTAAAAAAGTCTGTCATTTTACTTTATTACTACAAAGCTAAATTCTTATAGCCCTTTGACCTTCTGAAATCATCTAAGAATCTAATTCATTTCAATTGCTAATTTATTTCAATTACTCAATTGGCTATATTAGAACAATAACAGTTCACCTAATAGCAAGTCTGATCAGCTCACAAAAATTTTTACAGGGTTGGATTCAAATAAGACAATGGTATTCTGATGTGGAATTGGATTCTTAGTTATGAATTTAACAAACATAAATAAACTCAGTTATCTTATACTACAAAGTTCTTATATGTAACAAGCTATATTGTGGGAGAGGTGTTATTTGAGCTGAGGCTGAGAGATGGAGGAAAGAAAGTCCTGGTCGAATGAGAGACCTAGTAATACATGTAATTCAAATGAAATCGCAGAGAATGAGCACAGATTTCATAACAAATTTTACTGTTTTCTGAAGATCTAATGCCAGATCAAAGTTACATTAAATGCTATGCCAAAAAAAAAGGTGCCTTTGTTATTAAGGGAAAAGTTATTAACCTGCTATTACCAAAACAACTCTGGGAACAACGGCAAAAATAGATCCGTTATTTAAGAGGTACATATTGAAGATTTCTAGGAAGGGGAGGCCATTGGGCAGAAACGTGATTTCCTGTCTTCCTCCCCAAACCCTATGAACTTATTCAAATCCCGCTGACCTTGCTTCCTTCATTCTCAACATCCTAGAAGAGCTGCCCCTCCATTCTAAAGCAGATCACTCGACAGCATACTAAATCTTTTGTATTTCTGCAGAAGTCCTGTTCCTTCAATTTTACATCTTTCAGATTTTCCTTCCGCTAATGATTCCTTACTCTCAGCACCACCATCCAGAGAGTTTCCGAAGTTTTCATCCTTGACTTTGTCCTCTGCCTCCTCCTTGCCCTCTCAACATCTAATATCTGAAGGGTTATCCACAGATCATCACATCCTACCAATTCTACCTCACTAAGATGTCTCAAATGCTTTCATGTCTTTTCAGTCTTTCATTTACTTGACTCAAAATGATATCTATCGCAATTTTTAAATAAAAACAGAAAATATATTTTTTTTAAACTCATGGTTGAAATAATAAGGGCTCAAACTAAAGCGGTGATAATGAAAAGGCAAAAGCTACAATGAAAATCACTTTGGAGGCAATGTGGGCCAGATTTGGCGATTTCTATACATATAGAAATTTCTATTTCTGTTATTGAAAGGGAATAATTAGAAATGATCTTATGATGTTAGTCTGAATGACTTGAAGATGTGAAATGATGTGGCCATCTGGTTTAGACAGGCGTATGGCATCCATTTTTGGAATGTTGAGTTTGATATATTTATAGGGCATCCATGAATAGCTATATAGGAAGCATTCAGAAGCTGGAATACAGATTTAGGAAAGTCAGAGCTAAAAATAAAGACTCGGTCTTCATCATCCAAAACCAAAAACTTCATAATTGTAGCCATAGTTTAATCATTGAGAAACATAGTTCTCTGAGAATGTAGTAAAGTTAAAGGAGAAGAGAGTTGTATTAGCTTTCAAACAAAAGTAGAGAAAGGGAAGTCCATGAAAGATGCTGAAAAAGGCTGGCCAGAGAGGTTGGGAAAAACAAGAAGTTGCAGTGTCACATGGAACTAAAGAAGGAAGAGCTTACTTTAAGTGACAGTATTTCGATCATAACTTCTGATCTAGAAACTCTTCCTGATGGTTTTTTCCTCAGCTCATTTACTGACCTAGATGAATATTCTAAAGATATAGGATGTCAGCAAGGCAAAACAAAAAGTTTTTTTTTTAAAGCATCATCTCAAGAGTCATGAAAATCATGAATTCATCATTAAAACTCTACTTATAGATCAATTGGGAGTTATATATAATGTCCATACTATTATATTATCCCTCCTATTTTTATACAAATGAGCATAAAATGCTAGGAAGTTTGTATCCAGGCTTGCATATAATTTTTCAAAAATTATAGACTTTAAAAATTTTATGAAGGGTATATAACACAACACAATATTCTTCTACTCAGTTATGCATCTGTTGAAAGAAAAATTGGTGCCTTTAAATAAAAATATAAAGTTCTTGACATTTATGTTTAACTATTGAGCTTGGCTGACTCTGGAAATATTACATTCATATTTCCTAAAATTACAAATTGCCAATTTTTAAAAATCACTTTATGGAAGTATGATTATGTTGGGCCCCAAGGCGTGCCTTCCCAAAATATCCCACAGTGACATATTGATTATTTTGAATTAAAGTTACTTAAGAAACTGCCAGTGCAAGAAGAACAAACGCTCTGACCTCTCTGACTCTCTGTCCTTCTGAAAGCAAGAGATAAATCTCCCGGTGAAAGGTGCCCTCTCTGCACCTGGAGGCTAATGAGAGCGGCATCCTTATTACCAGCCAGGGGGTTCAAGGCTGAGAAATGTATATAAACAAACACTATTACTTTTTCCTCACTTGCTACCCCAAGCCCAAACTTTGCTTAGATCACTAATGAGCACCTAATTCTAAGTTTCTTTGTCCTGTATGTTCTTCGAACATTTCTTGTTTTTATTTATTAATTATTATTAATTTTTGGTCTCAATAGTATAAAAAGCTGCCTGGTTTGATCCTTTCTCTGAGCATCACTTATGATCTCCCTTATGCATGTATTAAATGGTTTTTTTCTCCTGTAAAACAGATCAATTTTATTATTAGTCCAGCCATAAGAACTCAAAAGTGATACAGGGGGAGATTTTCCTCTCCCTGACAATTAATATATAAAAACCTTTACATATTTAAAGTGTGCAACTTCAGTTTGGAAATAAGTATACTCCATGGGACCATCACTATAATTATGACCACATGTGTATTCATTACCTCCAAAATTTTCTTTCAACCTATTTGTTTATTTTTATTTTAAAAAATTTAAAAAAAAAGATTTTCTTTTGTGTTAATTTTCAAAATTAAAATGTAAACTTCTGAACCCTGAAGCTATATTCCAAACAGCAACAGCAAATTGACCTTAATTTTTTCATTTTTATTTTTAGAGAAAGAATATAATAAAGTAATAATAATTACAACATAATAATCTATGCTGGTAATTGACTTTCTATTTTGCTTATCAAAAGTATTTGCTTTATATACATCATAAACATACATTGAGCTACTTCAGCTAGGATGCTATTTTTCAGTTGCCACATGCTTCTTTGTGGTAACAGAGTGTGTGGAAAAACACAGGGGTGTGGATGAGATTCGCAGTATTGCCAGAAGCAATTTGAAATTGGCTTGGCAGAAGCAGACCTATTTTTTTTTTTATCTCTCTTTTTTGATCCAGAAAATGTTTGCATTAACTCTCATTCCCCGCTGGAAGCACTACTTTATTATGACTCAATGGATCAATATACACTGAGAACCATGAACTATGATAGGTGGCCTGACAATTGTATGAAAGGCCTCATTGGTTTGAGTGGAAATGAGGTTGCTTTGTGAGACTTTCTTTTTATCAAAAAGGACAATTTAGAACTTTCCATTATACATTACAGATAGAAATAGGATGGAGATAAACAGAGCAAAATGATCTGGTTTTTCCTTTTCTGTCTGCATTTTCTACCTTCCACATCCTGACAGGCTCAGTCATGCTCCCTTAAAGTAAGATGATTTTTATCTTGGTGAAGCCAGGAAAATACTTGCCTTTCTAATACAGAAAAATTAATGGTGTATAATTTTAGAAAGTATTTATTCTTGGTTTAGAAGATATGATGAAAAAATTACAAGTTTATAAACATAGGTTAAAGTCAGATAAATAAACAAAAGTGTTGTGATTAGAAAAATCACCCAGCAGTGGTTTGTTACATTTCATCTATTTGTACTCTTCACTATTTTAGCATAATATAATATCCTGAAATTGAAAATATTGAAACTCGATTTGTCTTATATAATGAAGTAAAGAAATCATTTGAAATACATGTAATAATTGAGGATAATTTTTAAAACTCTAAACATATGTCAATCACTGGCAAACTTAATGGTAATGTTGTATATTTTTAACATAAATCTCATAAGAGCATATTTTTCTCTGTATTTTTAATAAAAGCATACCCCTTGTGTATTCCTTTATTTGTACACAAGCCAGGAGCCAGATATTGCTGGCTAGGGTGCTTGGATGTTAGAGGAAGCAATTCATTTGTGTAGCAAAAAGGTCTGCAATCGAAAGTATTTCTAGAATTGAATATGTGCACAAGAGAATATTGTACCTGCTGGCTTCAGACACTAAATTCTATTTGTATTCACTCCATTATATAATCATAGAATGTGATATCTATTAAAGCCCATATATATATATGGATATGGATACACACACACACACATAAATACACACACACACACACACACACACACATACACACACACAACATTCATTGGGCATCAAAATGACTTCTGGTACCAAGGAGGCAGAAATTTTCTGCCCAATGAATGTTGAGTAATTCTGCTCTAGAATACTAACATGACTGTATCAATGCTATACCTAAGGCAGAATAATTTTGAATCAGACAGATCCATCAATTCTGGTTGACCACCCATGTACAAATACCTGCAAATAGTATTGTTCTTGACAATCCACATATAGTTTTATAAAATTACAATGTATATAAAGTGCATAATTAGCAGCTTTTGGGATGTTAGGAATGCAAACAGAGTACTCATAAAGATACTACAATGCATTAATTACATAGATCTGAAATATTGGTTGATCTAATTTTCTTGGGCCGTTTGCAAACCTCTGAGTCTGCAGCTTATGTTAGTAAGTTGAGAAATAACGTGGAAATACCACTTTTTTTTTCAGTATTGTCAAAACTTCAGCCGCTGTGAGTATTATTTTAAGGTGGGAAGGTCCTATTTGCACTTCATTCCAGAGACTATTTCCCATATATGCCCACATATCAGATAACTTCAAGTTCCCTAGCCTCTGTGAGGTAAAGTAGCCTCTTTTGGTTCTGTTAGTCTCTTCCAAGTACATGCTCTCACTTTCTGATTTCCTAATCTTTCCTGTTACTCCTTTCCAAAATGACAATTGGCATTTGAGGAACTCAGATGACACCATGGCACAATTGAGTGGGGAGCTCCCCAGGCATGCATTGGTTGTGCTGGTATCCACCACAAGATCATTGGCCGGGTCCTTGTGTCCCAGGTCAGTGATGTCTGCTGAGTGTGGCTAGGTTGGTCCTAACCTTGGATGCTTGTTGACATGCACTGCCAAGTGTAATGGCTAATCGATCCCTTTGACTGCTCTCTTGGCAAAGGCCAGCACCTTTTGCTAGCTCAGCCCCATGACACTTGTTGCTATTCAGATTCCCTGAAATTGGCTGTGACATTCTTTTGGTTAATAGATGGAGCAGAGGTAAAGTAGTCTTAGATACTATTACTACCATGAAGAATCCCTCTGGTTAGCTTCTAGTCAGACCCTCATTCATTTTTAGACATTGTTCTTTATCTTTTTCTCTTAGATTCTGAATGTGGAATGGTTTCTGGGGAACATGATTCAGTAGATAGAAAAATGAAAAACACAATGTTCTAATAAAAAAACCTGTCAAAGAAAAATTGCACTGCATTGAATTAAACCTAAAGGAAAGACTTAATTCAAGACTATAGCAATGGGGGTCAAGGCTATTGCAATAGGGGAGAGAGAAGTTCCATTGAAACAAAAGGTGGAAGAGTTTTTAAGCACTGGGCTGAGCTAGTGGGAAAGTACTGGAGAACATTATGGGAGGAGCTGGTCAGTGTGATTAGGTCATTTGTGTTTGCTAATTGGTTCTTTTGGGAATTAGACTCCTATCCTCTCACAGAGACTGGGAAATAGGGGTTATATCTTCCTTGATTTACCAGGGATAATTCTCAGGTCCTTGGGAAAGACATTATTGGAAAATAAAACTAGAAAAAGGCTTAATGAAGATTTACATCTCAAGGGGGTAGAGAAATAATTTAGAATTGCAAATTTCCTAAATAAATGCTCTAAGGAAAGGGAGTTCAGGGACCCATAGTCAGCAAGAAACTAGTCTAAGGTTTAGTCAAGCTGTGGGACATTAAGGCCGTCTTGGTCACAAGCATCACTAATAATTTTCCCCATTTCCTGAGAAATAAAAATTTTTACAATGAAATAACACCTAAAAAGGAATAAATCATGGTATCAAATGAAGTATATATATTCAAGACTGAATTCAGCAAATAGCTAAGCCTAGAAATAAATATATCTCATTAATCGGGAACATGATGCTGTATTAATATGTTTTAATATTTTTACAGATTGAGAAAATAGTGAATGATTTAATCAATTGAATGCTTGGGATTAGTTTTGTCCTTTTTACCTTTGATATATTATGCCATAGTAATGCTGTTGTTTTCAGTCATTACTTGTAAATAATGTCTGCTGAGTACAAGAGGAGTAACTTTGGTTTCTTGACCCAAAAGAAGTGATATGAGGACATTTGACTCATGACAGCTTATCATCTCTGGCTGGGAAGATTAAAAAAAATAAAGGTAGGGAAGCAAAAAACAATTTTTCACCCTCTGGGATATTGTCAGTATGCTCTTTCTGATGCATGATGTCATTTACTGAAATGACCTGCCTCGCTGTCACAGATCTAAATCAAAACTTTTAGAAAAGTATTATAATGGGCTTAGAAAGCAAAACATGGGCACATCCTGATTATCATCTGAATTTCTAGACGTCATGTGCTAAAAGTTGTTTTTCCAAAACTATGCATTCGAATGAAATAAAACTTACCATGATGAAAAAAATTAAAGCACAGAATTTGATGTTTTTGTAATTTTATTCTAGTTTTCCAGAGGAAATTTGACTGTCACAAACTTTGCAAATCAAATAACTGCCTGAAAAAAAGAAAAGGATGTAAATATTTACTTTTCAATCCTCTGAATTATTAAAGATTTCAGAAATGTTTGATCTGGCAATGTGAGAAGAAAGACTGAAAGTCAGTCTGCCAGTTTGCCAGGAGGGAAAATTGATCATCAGCAAAGAACTAAAACCTAAGAGAACCGAGTGAGGTATTATTAATTTAGAACCTTTCTGGGGAAATGAAATAAAAAGCATCTTTCTTTTTCATTGTTTCAAAAAATCAAAAACAAGGCAGTAAGTACATCTAGGAAATATAGTTTACAAGTTATTAAACCGTGCGACTTTGAGGCAGTTGGTGTGTGCATGTGTGTGCATGAGTGCATTTGTGTGCATCAGCCAAGTGCTTAAGCTTTCTGAAGTTTGAGAATCTCATTGAAAATACTGTGCTGCAAAGAAAAGTGTCCTTTGCTTTTATTTAGTTTGCTCCAGTTCCAGCATTACCAGTCGTTTGGTGCACAAATTTACAGTCTTATTATACTCACATGGCTACATATTTATTCATTCCTTTATGCGGTAAATATTTATTAATCATCTACTATGTGTGTCAGGCACTGTACTGAACACTCAGGATCTATGAGTGAACAAAAGTGGCAAAGAATCCTGGCCTCACAGAGCTTCCATGCTAATCTGACACAATAAAGGGTAAACCATAAATATAATAAATAAGAAAATTATATGCTGTATATAAAGATGTCAATTTCTGCCAAAAAATGAAAAAGTGGTTTATAGTAAGATGAATAGTATTAGGATTGCTGGGGTGGAAGGAATTTTAAATAGGGGAGGACAGGAAATGAAAGCCTCTAGGAGGGATCAGATTTGAGCAAAGGCTTGAAGGTGGCAAAGATGTCAGCTCAGTATATCTCAGAGAAGAGCATTCCAGGCAGAAAGGATAGCTTAACAAAGCATGGGATGGGAGATGTGAGAATGGCTGGAGTTTGCTCAAAGAACCTGAAGGAAGGAATTGCTGAGGGAGCTGGGATAAAGAGGACGAGAGGTCAGACACGGGGTCGGGGTAATGGGGGCAGATCATGTAGGATTCTGTAGGCCATGTGGTAATGACTTTGTTTTTCACTGTGTGTGAAATTGAGAGTGACTGCAGTGTTTTGAGCACAAGAATGATATTTATACCATTTCTGTAAAGAATGGAAACTTAGTGAGCAAAGGTAGAAGCAGGAAGACTTGTTAGGTGGCTATTGCAAGTATACAGGCTAGAAAAATGTGGCTTGAACCAAAAGAGTACCAGTGAAGGTAGAGAAATAGTATGATTCTGAAGAGGTGAGTAGCACCAACAGCATTTTCTGTTGGCTTGGTAGTATGGTGAGAGAGAGAGAGGACTCGAGCACAAATCCATTGTTTTTTTATGTCCTTAGGAAATAGAAGAATAGAATTGACATAAATAGAGTAGGGGAAGGGTGTGAACTAGAGTAGGATTTGGGGGAAGAATGGGAGTTTGGTTTGGAAAATGTTCAAGATATTAAGTAGGGAGTTGAATAGATAAGTCTTGAGTTCAGGGAAGAGGTGTGGGATGGACATATAAATTAGGGAACTATTGGCACTTAGATAATCTTTAAATTTATGAGGCTACGAGAGGTTACCAAAGGGTGGATGTAGATAGAGAAGAATCAGGGTTAAGGACAGGACCTTGGAGCATCTCAACCTTAAGAGATGATAAGAGATAAAAGGAGGAACCAGCAGTGGAGACTGAGGAGCAAAATGAGGACTGAGGAGGAAAATGGAGAGAATGAGTTTTTGTGAAAGCTAAGTGAACAAAGTATATCAGGCATTTGGAGTAGCGGAAAGTATCAAATGTCACTGATAGGCCAGGTGATAGGAAGATGGAAATCTGACCTTTTGATTTAATAACGTGATGTTCTTTGGCCATCTTGACAAGAAGAGTTTCAGTTAAGTGGTATGAAGTGAAATTCTAATTGGAGTTGGCCTAAGAGAATGAAATGAGAAAAATTGCGAAGAGTGAGTTTGAACATCTTATTTGAAGAATGTTAATATAAAAAGCAGAAAAAAAGTAGAGTGGGGTCAAGAGAAACTCTTTTTTTTTTTCTTTTAAAATGGGAAAAATAATTGCATGCTTGTGCTTTGAAGTGAATGACCCATTAAAGGGAAAAAAGTCACGAAGCAGGTGAGAGAGAATTGCTGAAACACTGGCCCTGACCAGGTTCTGCACAAGTGGGAGGGGCTTGTGCCACAGGAGGGCACAGGGATGAATGGCAGAGGCACGACAGAACTCAGGGGTGCTGACCATGCCATTTGAACGTGGCCTCACTTCATCTCCCAACTCTGCCTACCTCTGTGTTGGCTTCACTCAGGCAGGCTTTCCACAATAATAGCTCCTACCGCTTGATGCCTACATCTCATCTTTTCAGCATTCAATGCAGAAAAGAGGGCTTCTTCTCCAATTGTCCCAAGGAAATCTTAGAATTGCCCTACTGGCTTGACTCAGGTGACCTGCCCATCCCTGTAACAATCTGTGACCAGGGGAGGCAGTACCAAAATTCAAGAGTGTACCTGAGAAAAAAAATGGCAATGCACCCAGCATCAATACAGTCATGTTTTCCTCCGGCAAAAAGAACTATGCTGGTAAGAACACAAAGCAGTTAAAGGGTTTTAAACGGTGGCTCGGGGCCACTGAAGACCATTTAAGGGAGACAGACAAATATTGGTACAATGTTTTTTCCATTTTCTTATGCTATTGTAATTTAATGTCAAGATCAAAATGATCTGGGCAACCTTGGATTCTTGGGGAAATCTAGATGAAATCACATGTGAAAAAAAAAAGTAATTATCTTAGAAGGAAATTTCTCTTTGACAATTTTAATTAAGCCAATTATTTTCTAAAAATGTAGATGCCCTAATGGTAGCTAGGACTGTTATTCAACCATGTTCACAAGTGTTTTGAGCCCTTGAACATCTGTGTTCTTTTAGACTTTAAAAGAGAAAGAAATATGACTTCCCCTTTCTGTGTAGTCCCTACCTGTACAAAGTTGATAAACTCTGTTAACTCGTCACCTTCATTGATGACCACCAGGAATGGAAGTCATGCCATTTTAATATTAGGAGGAGTGAGAAGTGATTCTTTTCTGTATTTTAAGGCTTCAGCCAAGAGTATTTTTTTTCAATTTTTCTTTTCACTTTCCTGAAATTATATGACCAGGATATATGGGTCTTACATACAATTCAGCCAACCACTTATTTACATTTAAATAACACTGAATAAATTATTTGGATATATTCTTGGGATAAAATAGTTGTTTGATTATTTCAGGGGTAAGTAATTTAAAAGGAGATGATTTTTAAAATGAGATCCTTATGCAGATTTAAGTTGTTTTAAAAGTAAGTAATTTCTCATCTATACTAAAATGATTTGCATAATATTGGGAAAATTTGTTTAGCCTCTGTAAATCATTTTTTAAAACTTTTATTTGAAAAGAAGAAATGTTAAAACATATTTCATCTCACTAGATAATTTTAATAATTAAGTTTAATATGGTACATAAAATTTCTAGTAGAGTACTTAGCATAAAACAGGCACTGAATAATTTTTATTGGGCTTTTCTTTCCTGACAGTTCACAGCAACATATACTATAGAAGCAAGTTCCTTAGGAATCAGATGTTTAAAAGTGGTAGGCAGCAGATAGAAGAGAGACTGTGTTTTGTGGCCATTTAGTAACTAAACCTTTTCAAAGCTTAGCTTTATTGTGATCATAACTCTGTTCGGAGTTGGTGGCAATAGTTGTTTTACAGGTCGAAAGGTGACGTATTCTCATGTTTGCTGTGTATGAGAGAAATCAGTAGGTACTTAATATGTTTTTAAAATTTAATGCTTGTAGCAGCACTATAATACTTAATTTAAAAGTCTCATTAATGGGGAAGGTTTTTATTTTTAAATGTGAGTTTTCAGGCTATTATATGAAGATTCAAGACATGTTTCTGTTTGAAAAGATTTATGAAACTTTATTATGTCAAATCTCAGTACCGAAGCTAAGGTAGGAGATAACGGAGGGTGGAATAGGAAAGAAAGACTGTGGTGTGGGAAAGAAAATGAACGGAGCGGCAAGGCTCTTGTTTTTGTTTTGTGGGATGAGTGTCCATAATCATTGAAAAAGATCACCTTTGGTTTCACAGGTGTTGGCTTTCTATGATGTTGAATATATCGGTGTATTAAAAACATCATTAAGGACGAATAATCCTTGACCAGCAGCTGAAAGGTTTGGTTAATAAATAAAATAAAGAATGCATTATTATATTTTATTTTATATTAATTCAGAGTTTATAGTTTTCTGGAGTTAGCCATCATTTCTCCATTAAAAAAGTAACTATGACAGTAGTATGTCTCCAGGAGGCATAGTGGTTTGGCGGTGCCATATAGCTAGTACAGTTTGACCTCAGCTGCGGTCACATTTCCATGTCATGTCACTCTTGTGTCTACCTGTCATCATAGGCTGGCACTACCAAATGTGCCAAGTTTTATCTCCCTCCCTCTATGTCTCTTTCTATATTTGCATTTTCTATATTATTAGGCATTTGTTTTAAAATAAGAACAAGCATAACACTCCATAACACACTTACAACGTGTGCATCTGCAGAGACGCACAGCTCAAAAACCGCGTGGGGGTCTGGATTCCCTGCTGATGGCTTATCCTGCTGAACTCACTCGGTAAAGCCTTGAAGCATCCGAATTTCCATTGTTTTATTGGTGTACCTCCTTAATGATAGAGCTTAATTTGCATATCAGTAGTACCTTTCACCACAGGTAAGAAATTGAAATGTTCAAGGTCAGTTAATTGTAAATGTTTAAAGTTGGCTCGTGCAGCTATCACAGTGAGTGATGCTGAGAAGAGGGAGCGGTCAGTGAGAGGTTCCTCTCTCCTGATGGGAATTGATGATCCTATTTTAACTCACTAGAATCACCCTGATCCTTCTTTCCTCACTGTGCTTCTCTCTTGTGTTTACTTTTTAAACGCTGATCTGTAAAGGAGTATCAAAATGCCAGAGAAACATTATGAAAAAATATTTTTAACCATTTCTTCAATTATAAAATAAAGTAATTTTTTAAAAAATAGATAAAAATGTATCTTCAATATTAACTTTAGACCATTAAACTTAGCTAGAAAGAGCAAGAAACAAAATAATCAGCATTTTCTTGGAGGTATAAACTGATATGGATAAAAGTCCAAATGTAGAAATGTCAGATTAAGATCATGACTGGCTGGGGGCATGTCCTTTATTCTTTTCCAACTTTCCTATGTAAAAATGATAAAAATGCAAACAGATGGGCAGTTGCAGCAGTAAGAGGACCAAGGATGATTGGTTAACATCAGACCCCAGAAGACTTTCAACTTCCAAGCTTTTGCTAGGTCCTGAGGCAGACCAGTACAATGAGCTGAGACAGTAGAGGGAAATATTGACCCATTGATCACTCCCCTCATGTGCCCATCAATTCCAGTCTCCCTGGAGTCAGGTACTAGACAACCAGGGACAACCCTATGTCCTGGAACCTCTTCAAATTAGCCAATTTACAGGAGCTCACAAAACCCACCTAACCCCACCCCTTTTACCATACATTAGCTGTTCCAACATCTCTAACTTGTCACCCTTTCTGTGGGTGCATCTTCCTGTATGGACCTGACTGGCAGCCTTCTCTTCTTTGGAGCTGTAAGTAACAAAAAGTTCTGCCTTTCATCTATCAGAGAGTCACTGTCTTGTGTCTGCCATCAAAATATTTTAAATCTTGTAAAAATAGTTTGTTGACATAGATGTTTCCCTTTAGATCTCATAATGCTGTGTGCTACACCATAATAGCAAACATTTACTGAACATTTCTTTGAGCTAGAGCCTGTATTCTAGATTTTATGAAACAGGGCACAGATGTCAAGGATAATGCTTGAATAAAAACTGTGTATAAGTTAATGGTAATCTCTATCTAAAATGGATGGACCTTGAGATAATCATGCTAAGCAAAATAAGCCAGACAGAAAAAGGTGAAAGTCACATGATATCACTTATATGTGAGATAGAAACCTAAAAGCAACAAATGAACAGAACAAACAGAGACTCATGGACTCGGACTATAGACTAGTGGTTACCAGAGGGTCGGGAGTGGGGGAGGAGCGAGGAGGTCGATGGGGCAAAGGGGATCAAATATAGGGGGAATAGGGGGAGGGTGAAGTGAGTAAAGGGATCAAATATATGGTAGCTGAAGGAAACTGGACTTTGGGTGGTAAACACGCAATGGAATATATCGATGTCAAATTATAATGTACACCTGAAAATTATGTAATTGTATTAACCAATGTTACTCCAATAAACTTAATAAAAAATAAATAGAATGACAGACCTTAACAGATTCTTAAGGTGGACGGCACAAAAATGGGAGAAATAAAACATGTATTAATAGTCTGACTAGAGTGTTATATGATATGTTACATTTTAATAGTATTAAATATTAGATAATTATGAATTTTAAGTGTCAAATGCTATTTCATGATGTTTACAATGATTACATATTGCTTATACAGTCAGCAATGTCATCATTACTGAAGATAAATCAATTCCTCAAATAAATTATTATCATATTAAACTGGAAGGATGAAACATTTTAACAAGACATACAGTCGTCCCATCTATAATTTTCTGGTGTGCGTTGAATCAAATAAAACAGTAAACTTCGTTCTACCCGTACTTCCTTGAATGTATAACAAACTGTTTTTCACTTCTGAGTGCTTAAGCACAACTTACCTTGTGATCTTTTCCATGATTCTCCCGTACCCCACCCCTCACCCACCACTCTCCTCTCTCTCCCCAGATACAACAGAACCAGTGGTGCCCTGGTAAACTAGCTGGGGTAGGGCAGGTGCTGACTTGGAGAGATTGCCAGTTTTTGTGGTTTAAATACTCCCACCACAGCCAACTGCAAAGATGGCTATGTTTAACAATTGGCTTGAAAAATTCCTGAAAATTTAATCGTCTCTCACACACTATTGCAAGCCAGCTTCCACTGGATAGAACTCTCCATCATTTATCGTGTTATTGTTCCCTGCATATGTCCCACTGTTAACAATTTTCATGTTGTATTTCAAACATGCTTTTTAATGTCTGTTCCTCCTGTGGACTGTAAACTCAGGAAAGGGATGGTTCCTTGACCATTTTTGTATTCTCAGGCTTCATGGTATACTCTTACTCTAAAGAAGCTATATAACCAGACATCAAAGGTAGTTTTCTTGTTCCACCTTAAACTCAGGCCTCAGCAAAGAGATCGAAGGCCAAATTATTACCTAATCATGCATGTGGACAGTGAACATGCTATTTCCAAGTGATGAATTAAGCACTTCAGGCATTAATGAGACCCTTAGTTCTCCCTAGTGTCAGGGAATTATAATACCTAGAACTGAATACAATGAACATAGCCTCTATCCATTTATAACTAAATTCTTGTGTTTTTTTCCCCCACAATTATGAGATGGTTTATATTTTGGAAATTTGACTTCTTAAGTTCCATATAGGAATACATTCTTATTGTCGTTTCTATTCCACTAACATAGATTTGTAACTAATTCTTCTTTACCCATTTTCTCCTGTTTCTGTTTTTACAAAAGGAGCTGGTGGCTGGTCTCCACTTGTGTCCAACAAATACCAGTGGTTGCAGATTGACCTTAGAGAGAGAATGGAGATCACTGCTGTGGCAACCCAAGGAGGGTATGGGAGCTCCAACTGGGTGACCAGCTACCTCCTGATGTTCAGTGATAGTGGCAGGAACTGGAAACAATATCGACAGGAGGACAGCATCTGGGTATGTTTCTTTAACAGAATACACAGTTTCTCAGGGAAAGAAGTATATTCTTCCCTTCATGTTGTTTACTTCATTCCTGCATGAAACACTTAACCTAAGTTGAGAAGTGGAATGTTCAGAATTACTTAGAAAACATTTTTTAAGAGAAAAATATGTGAATATTAATTTTCTGGTACATTTCATGGTATAATTTATGAAACTACTAAAGGTAAATTTATTTCACAGAGTCCTCATAAACTGAAAATAAAATCTTATTAGTCCACTAAAAAGTGTGGAAGTCTAAGAAATAAACAAAACATGTATAAAATTTTTAAGTTTTGTTCAATGACATAGTAGTTTTATATTGTTTTTAAGGTTAGTCAAGAGAATTTATTCTTTTTATTTCCTCTGATGGTTCTGAGATTTCTGAATTAATCCAACTCCCTCTCCACATTTTTTCCCTCTCTCCTTCTCTCTTCTCTAGTATATGGTGCTTTTTATATATAATGTTTGGAGTATTTATATATATGTGTATATATATAATATACATATGTACACATATATACACATATATGATTTATATACAAACCATTCTCTAGTCTTTTTAAAATGTGTCAGTATGTGAAATGCTGTGTTCTGTGAATGGGCACAGCTCCTATAAGACAGAGACTGTCAGGGGTGCACTGAGTAATAAAGTGGGTATAACTTGTAGTTGACAGATTGTATAGCAACACCTGGTGGAAAAAGAAAGCTAAAGGAAGTTTGCTTGGTGGCGAAGAACGAAATTCTTTGTTAGTGTAGAAAAATGTTGGTTTGGATCTTACATGGGCCAGGAACAACATACTACAATCAAAGAACAATTGTCCTCCCCTGTGCCCCTCCTCCCCATCCCCTCTCTGGCTGAGCTGCCAGAACAAGAGAAAATGAGTAACTTAATGAAGCATCATTCTTAGCACACAGATAATTTGGAAGCCTATTTGGGCACATAATGATAATTTTCTTTGATCAGTCAACTGCCTCTCTTTGAAACTTCCTAGAACTTCTTTTTACATTATAAACTCATTGAAGAAATGGACTGTGATTTACTCACCTTTGTATCTCTGAAGCACTTGGTGGCCATTCATTGCAAGTTTATTGATGTAAATTGACTAGAGAGGTAGCCCTGTTCTTTTTCTGGAGAGAAGAGTTAGGCTGGAAGAATTTGCCTATTAGCATCTTTAAGAAAAGCTGCCTTAAAACCCAAAGCAAATTGAAGTTGTGTATAAGAGCAACAAAAACTGGATATGATGGTTAAATTAATTCCATAAAAACCATTGAAACTAGGGAAAAAAATAAACAATAACCAATAACAGTGAAAATTTAATGAGGTATTTATTTTAACTAGGTGTTTGTACTTTTTCTCATTTTCTAAATTAAGCATTGGATTTTAAACTAGATCAGAAGTAGCCAATTCATGTTAATATTTAGCTGTGTTAAGTAAAATGTATGTTTTTGACATTTTTGAAAACGATAGTTCCTCCATGAAAATTGTTTTTCCATTCATCAAGCTCAGAGAAAGCCAAACCTAGACAGTACCATTTTCCTTTTTTGCTATTCCTATCAAGGTGAGGTGCTCAGGGTGAAATAGTGGCACAAATAATACCCTTAGCTAATCTAAACCAATCAATGTAAGACAAATGGCATCTATCACAATTACCTGTCAAGGTAATATTATTTTTTAGATTATCCTATAATTTGTTGGTGTACTCACTGTCTTCCTTCTCAAGTGTGAGTATACTGAAAATAGGGGCTGTACCTTCCAACCTTTAATCTCAGCATCCCCAAATCTTACCAGTACCTGCCAGGTTGCAGGTATGGGGGAGGAACAACCTTTCTTTTACTCTCAAGGTTCTTCTGACTGGTCTAATAATCAAATAGACATGAGACAAATTAGCAAGAGAAAATAACCAAATTTAATACATACATATGTGTGAAACCCTGCATACATGAGCTAATCAGAGACCCCACATGCATGAGAGGTTCAGAGATAGAAAGGGAACATGGGTATGTAAGACATTCTGAGCTAGAAATGAGGTAATGCATGTTGGAGGCTTCAAAGGGTCATTGCAGAATTATAAGAAGAATAGATATTTAGTAAACAAAAGTTTGCCCTGCCATATAGGTGGGCCAAAAAAAGATCATCACTGATGACCTCTTATTATGAGCAAGGTCCCTAACTCAAGTTCTCCTAGGTAATTAAAGGGAGGGAGAGAAGTTTCTCTTGAACCTGAAGCTAAAATTGCCCTTAGTTCAAAACAATCTGCATACCACAGAAGCACATCTTGGGGTGACTCGCTCTGAATCCCCACACAGGCATACAGTAGATGTTTATTGAATGAATGTATGAACTAATGAATGAAGGAATGAGTGAATAAATGAAACGTATTTTCTTGTAGGATACTTTTGTGATCACAATAACTAAAAGTGACTCCTTCCTCCCTCCATCTGCTCCTTCTTTTAGCACATTTATGTTGTATCGGTTGAATATACTGAGAATTAGGATGGTACATTTCTCTCTCCCCTATAAAATATGAACTTTTTTTAATGGGAGAGGATTTATCTTTTTCAACTTTGCATTTTTGTATTCAGCACCCAGTGTGGCATATGACTTTTGTTGAGGGAATTAGTGAGAAAAAAAATCAATGAATGACTGGATTTGAATACATTGATCTCCTAATATGTGCTTAACTTTGTATAAAATTCTGGGAGGTATTAAAAGAGCTCACGTTAATGTCAGAAAAGATAAAACACTTCAGAACAAATCAAATGATTCAGAGGAGCATGCAAATGTGATGTATAGACCCCTAGGGATTTGGAAATTGACAATATGGAGATCACTGAGGACTGAATTCGTCAAAAAAGTGTGGCTTATATAGACATTGAAAAAAGCATTATCAGTTAGATTATGGAAGGATTAAGGAAGCTATTCCATGAAGCTAGAAAAGTGTGAACAAAGCATGAACATTGGAGACATCAAGAGATAGTTTCCCGTGTAATAACCAGCGAGGCTACAGGTCAGATTGTACCATCAAGTGTGGGAAGGGCTTGAAAACGACTTTTGAATATGATAAAGAAAACTGAGGGCTAACTTTGAATGTCAAAATCAAAATTAAGACTTAGTGCAATAGGTACCATGACCACACATAAAATAGGTAAGGGTATGGTGTAGGTAAAACAACCCTAAATCCTCAGACTTTGGTGGTTGATATATTGACACACACACACACTCGTGCTACCTGTTTATCCCAGATCGGTTGTAGAGCTCTGTTCTATTCCACAGTCACTTAGGTTCCACTCAGAGGGAAGCTCCCTCACTGTGTGAGTGTAGTTTGCCAAAGCAGGAGAAACAAAACTTGGTGGCATTTTCACCTGGAATAACAGATGACTTCAATGTGGATTTTTTTAAAACAATTTTTAATTGATGTACATAGCAAGGAATTTAGCCTTTGGTCGTCATTTTACAAATATGTATTTCCTAGCTTATTTTTCTTTTTTTGGTATTTTTTTTGCCCAGTTTTTCTAGATATTATGGGATGTATACAAATTAAACAAAACATGCCAGTTTTCTTTAAGAACTTCACAGTCTGCTCCAGATTATACAAATAAATCTATGAAAGAGAGTAAGGAAACACATAAGGCATAATCCAAGTATGTGATGGAAAGAGGAAGAAAAGACAATTGTTATAAATTTAGAAACAAATAAAATAAAACCCATCAACACAGATTGAAATGCTTCAGTGAGGATGCCTCATTCTTCCCTCATTTGATCCCATTTCAAGAACTAGAGAGAATAAAGACTTCTATATACCTGAAAGAATCAATAAAATGCCCTGTTGCCTCTTATAAATAATCTTTAAAAAGAAAGAGGAAATATTTTATTTATTATCATACAGGTCATGCACATATTTAATAGAACTATAAGCTTGACAGATATATATTTTAAAAATTAAATATTAAAACATTTCTTTAAAATAAAATTACAGACCAATGCTTATAAGTGTAATTTATACCAAATACTGTATTAGATGACATATAAATATTTTACAAAAAATTAGAAAATGCAAGCCACAAAAATTATTGCTCTCAAATTGAAGACAAAACAAAATCCCTCAACAAAAGTCTTTTTTAGTCAGTTTATTGTGAATGACTGAAAAGTAAATGTAAGTTATAATTTTCACTCATTTAAGAACAATTGCTGAAATTTTGTGAAACTAACATCTTAGAAATTATTTTAAGTAGATCGACATCTGCAGGAACTTAGCCAAATTTCCTAATTCTATCTTATATGTGCCCAAGATTCTTTTGGGCAGATTGTAAGGGCAAAGAATGAGATGGTACCAATTTTATGAATATGATTGTCATATACAAGAGTAGTTTACTTCTTTTAATGGATTTCAGTTATACCTGATTTTTCAAACGAAAAATCTCTAGCTTATTTCTGAAGTTAGTATAACTTTTTTTTTTTTTAAATTAGAAGTGTATGATGTTATGGTTCTGGGTTGGCTGGTAAAAGATACAGAACCCCTGTGACATAGTCAATTAGATAGGAGTATCACCTGTCATAAAGTATTTATGCCATTATTATCACTGTGAATGACTGAGTTTTCAACTCTATAAGCTAGACAGGACAGAAACACTACCTGCAAGGATTTTAACATGCATTTGTCTCTAGTCAAATAAATAAGCAATTGGGAGATTTCAGTAGAAAACCAGAGGAGGCGGAAATACAAGTAGGAGGTATATTGAGAGCTTGGTGAACTCTCTGCCTTACGAGTTGCATCTTTCTTAGCCCTTGCCCTATGTTGAGCCCTTATTTGAGTGACCTAAGCCTACAAAAATTATTTGTGGTCACATAAAGTACAACAGTACTAAGGCCATTTGTATCAACATGTCAAATCATCAAGCTTAATACATTGGCATACTTGCCTCAGCACTTGAGCAAATGCCTAGAGAATGCCTTAAGCTGTTTCCGCCTTTCAATTGTGCCTCTACTTGAATGCCAAAAAGACATTTTTATTGAAAGTCTATATTATTAGTCTGTATCCTCAGGGAATCTCTTGTTTATATTTGTATTTAACTATGAGTTCTCCAACCTTTTGAAAATCATTAGCCTACTAGTACGTGGTTAAAGGTGGTCGACTTTGGGTTTTTAATATGGCATCAGTCATGAATCTGAACAGTTAGTTAGCTAAGCCCCTTCTCTGTCAACTCATGTGGTTTATATTACCACATCGCATCTATGTTCATTCTATATAACATGTCAGTCTCTTATTTGGACACACATATTTCAATATGTACTATACAGAAAACATGCATAAATGCCTATGAACTGTAGGTACACCAACCACAGAATAACATGTTATAAAAACATTTTACAACTCATATCCCACATTTCACCATATGACGGTTCAGTGATAACATCACCCCCTTTTCTCCATTCCTCTTGTTATCTCTGCGACATGGTGCCATAGGTGCCTAATTCTGGGTTGTCTCATACCCTAGTCCCAGGAGGCTACATTTAAAGTTCTTCACTCTTAGAGGCATTTCTGTCCTTTTGAAATATTTCTTTATCGTTCTTTAAGACCTACGCAACTAGATCTTCTAGAAAACAAATGCATTAGGCTCTTTTACCTAATTTTACATTTTTTAATTTCCATGCTTATTCAACATATTTCAATCAGAGTAGAGGACAGAAAAATGTATAAAGCTAGCAGGAGGAGATAAGACAACATTGATACAATATATTTCTTAGAAATCTAAGAGAATTATCTTACTATATTTTAAAAAATAATTGAGTAGTGTGCCTAACAAAATTAAATTTTAAAATCAGTAATTAATTTATCTTCCTACATATAAATAACTAGATAATATAAAAAGAATACGTATTCCACTTATAATACAACCAAAAATTTTAAAAAATATCAAGAATAAACTTAAAAGAACATGTACAAGATATATGAGAATAATATTTAGAATATTACTAAAAGACATAGAAGACTTGATTAAATGCAAGGACATATCTGTTTTGAAATAGGAAACAATATTATAAATCTACTCATTCTACCTAAAATAACCCATAAAAATAAAATCATTCTGACTTTTTCATACAAGAAGTATTTATGAGGAAATAGATGTTAGCAAAAATAACAGTGGTAAGGAGAATCTATATGTTTGGAAAATCTTATAAATCTGTATTAATTAAAACATGTTGATACTGGCACATTGAAACAGTGGAAGAACAAAATAGAAAATCCCTTACTAAGTCCAAATACACTTAGGGATTTGCCTAAGATAGATGCAGCATTGAAAATATGTGAAGAAATATGAATTAGTTAATATGGAACTCGGTAAGTTATAGCTTCTTGAAAAATAAATAACATTTTTATATCAAAATAAATTCCAGAAGAATTGAATATTTAACAACAATACAGACACAGAAAAGAAAGTATTAAAACACAGGAAAATTTATAGATAAACATATAAAATTGGAAGAGGCATGTCTTTCTAAGCAAAGGAACTAAATTCAAATACCATAGAGGACAAATCAGATAATAGAAAGCTGCATGAAAAAATAGCACAAACAACGTTAAAAGAAAGAGCATAAGTTGAAAAATATTTTTAGTCAATATAATGGCAATGCCCACTTAATTCTCTAGCATCAGTAGTCTTGGGTTAAGATTGGTTCTCAGAGTGAATATTCACTCACCTGAAAGTTTACTTAAATAAAAAAAGGATTGAGGATAGGCAACAGCACAAAATACACAGCAACAACATAATGCGTGTTTAGTTATACTGAACAGCTTCTAAATATCCCAACACCTTGATAAATATGGTCGCAATGAACAAAGCTGAGTGCCATCATCACAGGTGAGGAAAGCTGTCAGCTCTAGGTGCCTCAGCTTATATACTTTGCTAATGATGGAACTTTTCTGAGACACTTGACAACCCCCTTCTCCGGTGTACATGCCAGTCCCGGGTTACTCACTGATCACAGGTTATGTCTGTGGTTCTCTAATTTTACTGCACATTTAAATTCTGATGTCCAGGCAGCATCCATGCCAATTAAATAATATTTAGAAGTGGAAACCCAAGTATTGAGATTTAAATAAAATAGTTCGAAGTGGTTCCAATTTGCTGCAAAGTATGGGGACCATTGGATTATTCAGTAAACAAACTTGACAACTAAGTACAGGTGTTTAGGTTCAGTATAAAACATAACCAGCAGGAAACCAATCATCTTAGATACAGTATAGATTCCTTGCAAGAAAGATTTGGCTAAAGATCTAGGCTAGGTAAAAAAAAAAAAAAAGAAGAAGAAGAAGAAGAAAAAAAGCTATAAACCAGATGTTAACTCTGTCTCTCCAATTATAAAGACCCAATTCCCTTAAAATTTAAAGCTGTGCTGTTTAATATGGTAGCTAATAGCTATTCAAGGCTATTTAAATGTAAAATTTTTTATTATTTAAAATGAACTAAATTAAAAACAAAGTTTTACAGTCAGACAAGCCACATTTTCAGTTCTCATTAGCTATATTAAGCCAGGTTACTGTATTAGACAGTGCAGTTCTAGAACATAATCATTACCACAAAAAATTCTATTAGCACATGTAGAAAATATTTTTTTTTAATTTAATAATAAAAGATTAGGCTTCATTTTGGTTTAAAAAAGAGGCAAAATGCAGATGGGCAGTTCATAGAAATAAAAACATGATATATAAATATCTAAGTATCTTCGACCTCATTCAATATTGAAGAAATGCAAATCGAAATAGGTGTCAGGTAGCACTTCCTAAAATGTTGAAACAAATATGAATGTTGGGACCACAGTTTTATTCAAGACGTAATTTTCCAAGTTGTTGTATGTAACAAAATAACATTATCTTTAATTTTAATAGTGACGCTTTCGATGTAATGGCTTTTCTTAAAAAGTTTTTACTACTTTATCATCATATTATGGATACTACTGTTTGACACAAGAAGAAGCTAAAAATGAATTTTAAAGAACACTTAAGAAACAAGAAGAATGACCATTTATTCAATATTTATTATATACCAGACACTATTCTACAAGCATTGTAGATATTTATTCAGTTAATCTTCACAACCCAATGAGTTAGGTACTATGACAATGCCTAGTTCCTGTTTAAGAAAATGGAGGGATGATGAGGTTATTCTTCCAAGGCCACGTAGCTAGGTGGGGCAAGATTTTGATATCCAAGAATCTGGCTTAAGTATCCCCTATGCTATATGTTCAAGTGTCATGTGTTACAAAATCAGCATTTTGAAGGAGAAGTCAGATGATTCAAGACAAGAAAATATTGCCATGGGGCATAGGGGAAAAAAAAGGCACTCTTAAACTCTGCTGGTGGGAGAATACATAGGTACAAACTCTTTAGAAGGTAATGAATGTTTTTAGTACACTGAAGGAAGGGATTATAAAACAATGCTGGTTAATGCTTTAAATCTACCCAAATATATAATCTACACGAAAAAGCAACTCTAACAGCTCGGGTGATTTATCTTGCAAGTTCACTTGCACTGTGCAAAGGAAACATATGCAAAGATATTCGTTGCAACATTGTAATAGCAAAATAATATTGATTGAATCCATCAGCAGTAGGTCACTTACTTAAGTAAATTATAGTACTTCCACACAAGGGAGTAATTTATGGCCATCAAAAACATGATGTAAGCATATACTGGTCATTTCTAGAGCGAATTCAAAAACTGATGTAAAATTTTGAAGTAAGTTGTCATTCGGTACTAAAGAATGAATCTTAAGGAGTGAAGAGGAAGAGATAGAGCAATGAATGGAATATGTTTATTAAAAGCATAATAAACATAAAGATTAGATTTATATGAGGTTTCAAATGGATAAAGCAATCAGGAAGTGAAAGACACAAAGGATAACAGAGGAATGTGGATAGGAAATAGTCCAATTATTGAATTCTTAAGAAAAATAAATAACATATATTTCCTACTTGTTATATGACATTATCCTGTATCATTTATTAATACTATAAAATCTATGGGTGTTATCAATCTGAAGCATCATATATTATTTTAATACTTATTTTGTTAGTAGTTTAAAATATATATTTATATTTATATAATGGTTGGGTGGCACTTATAATCTTTGATCATATTATGACAGGATGGAAAAACACATTAGTTCTGATTCTTAGCTGGTCTCTGAGTCAGTGCCCAGTCGGAAAAGCAGAAATTATTCTGGGCATCTGAAACTGGGAAGTCATCATAGGAAATTGGTTATGGAAAAGCTGATCAGTCCAACGAGTGGGTGTGAGGCAACTCAGAGCTTAGCAACAGCAAGAAGATAGTGTAACTCCAAGAGCTGGAAAGATAATGAGAAGGTGGTGCTTCCAGAGCTTAGAGGCTGACATTGTTCAGTTAGTGCCAGAACCGTGGCAAGGGCTGCCCAGTAGAGGATTATGGAAGCAAGGGATGCCCACTGGGAGCAGGAGCTTTGTAAAAGACCCAGTCACTACCAAGAAGCTGCCCGAGGCAGAGCAAAATAGGGAGAAATATCCTGGTTCCTCCCTTCCTTTGACCCGCCAGTCTCTCTCTAGTGCCCAGCTGGAAGCTTGCGAACCCGAGAGCCTTGGATTCTCAATCTACATCACTCACCCTCCTATGTCTCAGAACAGATCAGGTTCTAAGTGAAATAAGAAAATGACTAGTACAGGCCTAAGAAGGTACGTTACTAAAGACAACTCATCTCTATGAGCTTCCTTTCCTTTACTTACAGATTGAGGGTGCAAATAGAATACAGGTACTTAGTGATAGCTCATTCCCTTTCAGTTGCAAAATTGTATGCTTCTCCATCAACCTATAAGGAAAATAGATCAATAATATTTTGATACTGAAGTAATTGAGATTTAAGACAGTAAGTCTCCACCTAATTTTATGTTAACTAATGCCACATTTATAACGTTTTTCATTTAGCTCTCTTCCCTTCTGTTAACATTCACGAGTATGCAAAGCTAGCAAAGAACAGTATTTTAGTATT
Organism: Eidolon dupreanum; assembly: GCA_028627145.1. NCBI lineage: Eukaryota > Metazoa > Chordata > Mammalia > Chiroptera > Pteropodidae > Eidolon > Eidolon dupreanum. The sequence continues at coordinate 112,706,013 of CM053508.1, read as the reverse complement.
CCGAAAGAAGAGAGTCCATGGTGAAGATGAAGTCGTTGGTTTAGGGTCCTCCTTTTTTTTTTTTTTTTTTTTTTTTTTAACACATGATCTACTCTAAGGCAGTAGAACGATGCTATCTTTAATAAATTAAGGGATTCGATGTTTTGTTATTTCTCAAAGTATGTACTGTAGTTCAAAGTATGGACTTGCTGTCTGTGTGAGAATGATAGCATTGCTGTTTCTCATCCAGCATTTTGCAGGTGAGTGCCAAGACTCACTGCAGAGGACCAGGTAGAAGGGTCTATATGTGGATTAAAACACACCTGTCGTTGCTTCTGGGATGGGGTTATTACACACATATGGTGTACAAAAAAACGGCGCATCACTATGTGTTTTGCTTGGAAATGTTTTGCTTGGCTGGCAGACCTGATGGCTCTGTCCAACTAAACGAGGTATGTTTCATTGATGACTTCCTTGCATACCATGGCTCCCACCTCAGATGCTCAATTGTTATTCTTAGAATATTCAAGATTTCTTGTATTTTTTAGTTTTCAGTTGGATCCTACTCTTAATTTATCTGAGGCTTACTTGCCAAATATTCTTCAATGCATTCTTCCAACTCAGGGCCTTCTAACCACTTATTCTCTAGCCCCCTGCCATCCACTTTTCCATTTACTAACTCATCTCTAGGGTCTTATTTCCAATGACATCTGCACCAGCGTTATTTTGAGGGTGTCTTTCTGGGTGACTTTGCATTGTTTGTTATATATAACCTTAATTAACTGAATTTCAAACTCATTCACACATATTTTTATTCTCTTTTACTCTACTTATATGTTTTCCATTATTCCAAATTATACACTTGACATAAATAAATACCCAAATGCTACTGGCCAAAATGCATAGTATGTATACTGTCTTCATTAAAAAGTGTAATCATTTCTTAATTAAGGATGTGAATTCCTAGGAGATAGGAACATCATGCTTTTTGGCTAATGTGGTTTAGAATAGATATTAATAATACCATCATAGTGAAAGGAAACACTTTTATGATTACCTACTTCAAATCCAAAATGCAATCATCTTGTTTATAATGCAGAGGTCTGTGTATGTACTGAGTTGAAGGCATGCATCTGACATTTTGTATAAATATGCAAAAGAAAAGCTTTTAATCGTAGGAACCAGAACTTGAACCATGGGACTTTATGTATCCATATTTCCAATTGCCTTTAGGAGTCACACCTCTAAGTTGGCATTGTCTAAGATTTTCTTTTTATATTGTTATCTGCATCTTACTCTTTTCAGAAATGTTCTATAGCTGTGCCAAAGAAATGATTCAAGTGTTAGAGCATTTGTCCAGAAGTAGCCATGACTGTGAAAGGAAGAAAGAAAACACAAAGCAAAAATAGTAGGAAATACTCTACAGAGCTGTGTCTATAAATCAGAGAGATGCAGTTCAAAAGAAATCATATTTGACTTGTATTCTGCAAATGAAATTTTTATTTGGCTTTGAACTCCTGTCTTCCATTCTCTATTTCTTATTGTTATTATTAATCTCTCATACTGAAAGGTTGTCTTCCTTTTGGAGCCTTGAAAATTTTAAGTACTTAATAATAGCGTTCTTTTTCAATAAGAGAGGGAGAAGAGAAAAATTGCTGGAGCAGTGAAAAGAAATCCTCAGGGAGCAATGGCTTTATTACAATATGTTAGAGTCATCATGAGTTGGGGTGGGCTGGGGAATATCAGTTTCAGGGAAAAACTTGTATTTATTTTAGCAAGTTTGTGGAAAGTTGCAGAAAATTGTCCCAAGAGCTATAAAGCTATTATGGTAATAACAGTTTCATCTTATACCCTGAAATAACAAAAGGTTAATTAATTAATTAATTAATTTTTTGGCTGATATGCCACTTTGGAAATAGTCTTTCTATCCTTAGATCAGAATAAACACATGATTTAATTAAGCTCATTGTGATATTTGTGCTCTTTAAAAGTCTGCATGTCACATATGACAAATAAACATAAACTTCTCTAAATGAGAAAGAAATTGGTCTGTCCAGTTTCTTTTTTCCCATAAAATCAAGCCATTTGGTTATATGCTCATACAACATTGAATTTCCATGTGAGTTACTCTCACTTTCTTAGTATGTACTTTTAAATTTCTAGCCCTTGAATATTTTATCCATCTGAGCTGAATAAAGTACTTGATTATAGCACAATTTTTTAAAAGAAATTTTTACCAACAAGGAACTATGTTCGGTGTGATTAGAGCAGGCATATATTTATGAAAATATACCCCTTCTGTCTCATCCTACTCTGAACATTGCATAGAGCTTCACACTGGAGTCTTTTGCCGTGTGGAAAATCTGCATGACTTTTCATGGTGGATGACACCACAGAACAATGGCTGTCTCTTGCCTCTGCTCCAGGGAGAGTACCTGTAAGTCATCCTCGCCTCTCTTCTCTTCCACTGAAACTCACCATTCCCAGGATCCTGCACTGGAAACAGAGTAAATGTGACTGGATCTAATAATCTGGGGCAGGCATAGCAAATAACATTAGCATACCGTCTCAGTTTCTGTGTGCGTGCTTACGGTGGCTTTCTGGAAACAATGCCCCTATTTCTCTTGTCTGAGCCAAGAGTGACTCGAATAGTTGGCATGTTAAGCCAAGTCCAGTTCAGGGTACCATAGCTATAGCACACAAAAGGAAGAGACGAGAGCCTGTGGTTGGCAGTTAGGGATGTCATCCCTGTGATCAGATTGCATGCCTTCAGATGCAAGCTCCATCTCTTACAAGTTGTATGATCTTGGGCAAGTTCCTTTCACCTTCTCTGAAAAATGGGCATAGCAATAATACATTCTTGAATCTATGTGAAAAAGCAAAAGAAAATGAGCAGGGTAAGGATGAGGCTGAGGCTGAGGATAAGGTGGGGAGAAGGGGAGAGGGAGGGTAGATTGGAGTAAGGGAAGGAGGAAGGAAGGAAGAAAGGAAGGAAGGAAAGAAGGAAGAGAAGGAAGGGAGCAAGCTTTGCAGGATTAAATGCAAAATGAAAAACCTTCATACAAAATTAACAGTAGATCTGAGGTTATGAGCAATTTGGCCAACAGGTGAGAATGAATGCCCAACTGAATGCAATGGTTTTTGGAAAGGAAACATGATAAAGACGAGGGGAGAGGAAATGGCAATATTCTTCTCAGTAGTTTGGGTGTGTAGAGAAAGAGTGAATGGCAATAAGGAGACGGGGATGAGTGATGCCTAGACAGATGGAGGATCTGTAAGTGGAAAGATTTGAGCAGGATTATAACTTGAGTGGTTAAGCCCATGCAGGTCCAGAGGTTGAACATGAAGGTGATTTCAGAGGGTAGGTGATGGAACAAAGGGATCCAGATCACAGACGGCTTTGAAGAGAGATAAATCTTCTTATGAAAGAAGAAACGAGTAAATATGAGTTTGAACTTCAATCTGTAGAACAGGCCCTTGATGTGCAAAAAGATCCCATATTTACTGAGAACAGAGAGGGAGAAGTGAGGATGGTGCCAACTAGGTAAACGATCCCCACAGAGCACTGAGAGGCCATCATAGGCTGGTGACTACAAATGGGACACTTGTATACACTGTCGTTTTGTTTTCTTCATCATGCACAGCTGCCCATGTGTAGGAGCAGAGGGTGTGGATTCTTAGTTTGACTCAGGGTTGGTATCTGTAGTGGTATGTGGTGGGAGGACACTAGGACAAGGGTACATATGGGTTGGCAACAGCATAGAGGAAGGAAAGTACCATAGGTTACCACCATGTAGGGGAGGAAGTGAAATCAGGGGTTGCTGATGGAAGATTGTATTAGTTAGAGTTCTCCAGGAGAAATGGAACCAATAGGATGTACACAGATTTATTTTAAAGAATTAGCTCATGTGACTGTGGTGGTTTGGCAAATCTAAAATCTGCAGGGTAGGCTGGAGGCCCAGAGAAGAGTTTCAGTTCATATCCAGTTCGTTGGCAGAATTACCTCTTATTTTTGTGAAGTCAGTCTTTAATCTACTAAGACCTTCAACTGATTAGATGAGGCCCACCTACACTGTGGTGCATACTCTACTTTATTCAAAACTCTACTTATTTAAATGTCAATCTTATCTAAAAAAATACCTTCACAGAAACATTTAGAATCATGTTTGACCAAATGTCTGGGTGCCGTGATCTAGATAAGTTGACACATAAAATTAATTAACCATCACTGAGATGAAGGAATTCAAAGGAAGAGTGGAGTTACTGAGGGAAGAACAAACAAGTGGGGAGGATAGGAGTGGGGGAACTGGAAAAATCTAGTGGTCTAGGGTCAAAGAGTAAAATATAAGCATTTGCAATTTCAGAGATGGTACACTCACAGGAAATGATTAAGTACCAAGGTGTGGCCAGGGAGGTGTTATAGGGGAGCGTGTAAAGGCCGTTTTAGTCCAGTGTGTTTTATGGGTCATTAAAAGCATGCTGAAGCAGAGAGTTTCCAAGAAGGCTGCAGTGAGTAGGAGGGAATTACCTGTAGTTTGGGAGAGGACCCAAGCCAAAAGGGGCAGAATTTGCTATAACCATCTGGTATTCATAAAAAAGGAGAAGATATGTGTTTTCTCTTTTTTTTTCCTTTTGTTGGCTTATTCTCATGAGGAAGAAAGAAAAATTATACATAATTGACAGGACACTTATAAAAATACTTAATGATTCCAGAGCATTTGGGATAAGTGAGCAAACTTCACTTTAGATCTCAAAGTGTTGATTTGGATTTCATGGGACATGCTAATCTCTTATAGAAGCACGCTCACAGACACACCCCAAAATAATGTTTTACCAGCTATCTGGACATCTCTTATCCCAGTCAAATTGACACATGAAATTAACCATCACAGATGCATGCCTTTCATTCTGCACCATTCCTCTGCTATTATAGGATCTAATTAAATCTGTGCTCTACTCTCTGGTCCTTAACAAATTGCTCCAATTGACAGAAAGATATGGGAAATGGAAGAGAATGCCAGAGGATCATGATTTTTGGAAGTGACCATGGAAGGCTTTCCAAAGAAGTTCATATATCCTGAAAAAGAATGAAATGAGCAGTAACTCTTAACACCTTACTTCTCACCACAATCTAGAAGTTAGTTTTACTCTACTAGTTCTTATTCTATTTATAATTTTCCTTTCCATTAAAAATTTAAGTTGTAAAATTTATTTTCCCATTTTAACTTTCATTGGAGTTGGCATTGATTTCACTTTCTGTTTTTTCCCTTTCTGACTTCAGTTGAGTCAATTCCAAAATTATGCCACTCTTCCTCTTACTGATTTTGTCTTATAATTGCCATTCTACCTTGTAGATTGCAGCCAGAGGTCACACCCTGATCACTCAGATGCTTTTTTATCATTCATGTGAGATGCAACTATTAATCATGTTTTCCCTCCCAGTGGAACTGGAGATTAATCAAACTGTGACATTTTCTTTTGAGCAATTTCCTATATCCTACTTCTGATTTAGTAGTTATGTGCACACATCAGTTTCAATCATTAGTGACTGATCTTAGCTGGTTCTGACCAGGACAATGGTCTTCATCTTTTCTCTAAATTGATTCATGGATGTGTAATATTCTGGCTTTTTGTTCTGTACTTGGGTTAATGATTTGTGAAGGATTTCTCTGTGCTTAAGTTTAGACTTAGAAAGATATGTTTAACAACTATATAATACTGTACATCGTGATGACCTCAGGGTTTGAAGCCCTTGATTATGAGTATATTTGTCTGTCTAGTTCAATGACATTGAAAGTTTCTACATTGATGTAGGAAGTCAGAATTGAATAGTGAATGTTCTGCATATTTTTTGAGAACAATAGCCTATCACCTGAAACTCAGGTTTACTGCATTATCTCAAGACATTCTGCGTCCATTATATTATGCTGGAAAATAAATGTATTTGAAATGACCCTATGTATTTAGGACTAGACGATATATACTGTAACTTAATTTGAATACGATATAATATTTAAAGGATTTGTGGCATCTAATATGGAAATTAGGTGGGGTTGAAGGTGGTGCCAAGTACTTATGATTGCTGAAGGGATCATACTGTTTCTGGCATGAGTACACAGGACTAGGAGTTGTATATGCTGAGCAATTCCAGGCTACTCTGTATTACATAATTGGTCTTGGTTTCATTGATGAAAAGAAAATTGGAAACTAAGTTCCATGCTTTTCTTCAGATTGCAAGATCACTTTGATATTAGTGTTGCTGTACTTTTAAAGGAAATGATGGGTGCATTTTGTATTCTGTAATTTATCTGCTTCTTATCCATTTTAAAAATGCTCACAGTTATGTGAATAGACTCAAGCACAGTGTAACAATAAGATGACTAAGAGATGACTTTGAAACTGAATGTGATTACAGGGAATTTTTTTCTTGAAAACATTCATCAATTGCTTATTTGAGATACTACTTCTATATAGCCTAAGAGCTGTGTTATTAACACTAGAAAATGCTTGAAACAAAACAACATGTACTCGAACTATCCATAAATATTTAAAGTTTTATAATGTAGCAGTTACCAAGGATAGAGCCAACATGTGCTCAGGAAGTCATATACACCAGACGCTTCTTTCACACCATAAGCATCAGTATATGCACCTTAGAATGCTGAGAAAAAGTCATGACCATCATGAAATCACTTTCTTCTAAGTTAGACGTCTGCTGTGGTAATAATGATTATATTACTATTAATTACAGACCACCTCTGGGCCTTGTCTTGTTCTCCTGTGTAAATGTGCTCTGTGACTTTCATATACCCCATACCTTAGAATTTTTGTTCTCTGTTGCTTATTATCATTTATCCATAGTTACTTTTTTCTAAAACTTTCTCAGCAAATTCTCAATACTTTCACAGTCTTCCCCAATATACAATTCATCAGATGGGCTAAATTTTAAAATCTGACCATTTTAATG
>CM053508.1:112638525-112698567 GCA_028627145.1 Eidolon dupreanum | reverse complement strand
TTACAGAGAAGAAATGGGGAAAAGAAGGGAATCGAAGGTGGCAGCCATATCTTCTCTTCCTTCTCCACCCCCACAGCTCAGTTCTAGTGATGCCTGTGCCCCTGAGCTGCGTATATTTGGCTGTGACTTTCACTTTCCCCCACTTGGAGGGTGCGGGGCAGGGAGGAGCTGATGAATAGAGTAACGTCCCTACAGTGGGGTAGATTCCTTCACTTCTCTCAGAGAAAATCTCATGGAAGGTGATTGGAGGTGGTCATGTTAGCCAAGCTTTAAAATAACCTCAAAGTCATCTAATCTACATTCATCTAGGCTTTTAAAAATAATTTCAAAAGCATATTTGTATGCATAACACATTTTCCACAAGATTTTCTCTTATTATAATTAATCAGCATCTATATTTATAGTTCTCTTGTTTTTAATCCCCTAAAATGCCTAATGTAAAGTAAAATTGAAAAATGAGAACTGAAAAAACATATATTTCAATATATGAGCTACATTTGAAGTGTGTATTTAAAATTTTTTAAGAAATCAGTGATTTCATTTATAGTCACTAGTGAACAGCTACAATATTTTTAAAGAAAAATAAACATAGCAAACATACATGTGAATTATTCTGACTGTTGACAGGTACAACTTGTAAAGTATGAAACAGCTTATATGGTAGGAGCATAATTATAAATCTTTAAAGGTCATTTTTTATGCCTTTATAATCCTTTTTTTTTTGTACTTGATTTGCCTTGATGCTTACTCCAGATTTTTCCAGTTTACTTAAAGCAGTAAGAGTTATACAATGAATACAGCTAATTCTCTTTATTCATGATAGTTATATTTATAAAGTCTCTGTGGACAGTGAATTAGTGAATTTTGAATCACTAGTCCTGTGGGAAATACAGGGTCAGGTTGCTATGAGCCTCCAGTCACATTTTCATCACCCAATTGATACATAACCTTGTTTTTTTCATCACCCAATTGATACATAACCTTGTTTTTGTGTGTTTCTGTTTAAAGACACCTTACTTAATGTGTATTGTTGATTCATTAATATTGAACTCATGGCTAACAGCAGTATAACTCATGCCTGAGTGAAGCTTATCTATCACACACATTTTCTCCATTAGGCACATCACAGCCTTCCTGCGCTTATGAACACTAGACAGCCTTCAACACTAATACTTAGGGGCCCTTTTAAATTGCAAAATCACCAACAAATGTACAAAAAAAGTGAAGACATGACGCTGATAGACCATGAAAAGGACACTTGTTTACTGTATGAGAACTGAAACAAGAAAACAGAATATTGTCTATTTAAGCTCAGTTGGAAATACACACGAAGGGCAACTCAAATTTTTCACCACTCTGTTCTTTTCCAAATGACCACAAAGCACCATGAATATTGATTTTGGGGTTACAGATAAATTTTAGCTAGTAGACAAATTTACAAGTACAGAATATGTGAAGAAAGAGGATAGACTGGAGTTTACTATTTGCCTAAAAAGTATGATATTGGCCGCTAACTCTAGTATATTCTTTATACAACTTTTAAAATTGTTTGCAGTACAATTCTGCCTCAGAGAGAATCGTGAAGTGAGTACCTGCCTTTTGCCTTCTCAGTGGTGCACATTTTTTTTTTTAAATTCAATCTGCATTTGCTCTCAGTTAGGAGTTGATAAGATTGAAATCTGGAATGCAAGCTCCCAAAGATAAAGATCACATCCATCTTGTGTATGTTAATATTCCAAAGCCTAACATGGTGCTTGAAATGTAATAGGTGCTCAGGAGATGTTTAGACAAAATAAATGAATATGTGTCATTAAATAATATATGTCCTACTATGATGAACAGAATGACCCTCCAAAGATATTCACTTCCTAAATCTCAGAACCTGTGACTGTTACCTTATGTGACAAAGGAGATTTGAGGTTGCAGGTGGAATTAAAGTTGCTACTCAGCTGATATGAAGACAGAAAGATTACCTAGGATTACATAGGTCAGCCCAACATGATCATAAGGGGCCTTAACAGTAAAAGAACAAGGCAGAGGAGGAACTTCAGAGGGAAATAGGGCTATGGAGGGAGGTCAGATTTCTGCAATGTGAAAAAACCTCAACCTGCTGTTGTTGTCTTTGAAGATGGAGGAGGGGGTCATGAATCAAAGAATAATGGGCAGCCTCAAAAGTGGGAAAACACAGGGTTGTGGATTGTCTTCTCTAGCTTCCGAAAAGGAATGTGCCCTGCTGACATCTTGATTCTAGTCCAGTGAGACTTGTGTCAGTTTTTTTGTCCTACTGAACTGTAAGATAATACATTTGTGTCGTTTTAAGCCACTGAATTTTTGGTAATTTGGTATACGGCCATGCCATAGAAAATTAATATACTCATCAAATAGTACTGTTCGTCTAATAAGTGACGTCACAAATTTGAAAAGCCTTTGAGACACACAGCATTGACTCGTTAGGTATCAATGGATCCTGGCAAGGACTAGAACTCATATTTTTAGAGAAGCTCATTCCCAGTTTTTAAATATGGTAAGATCGACTTCACAGTACTGAAAAACAAAGAAATTACTCTCTGAAACTTCAGAATGAATATTCATGAAATAACCTAGCAAAGAAGTAATGAAAATTAATGTTGTTTTAAAAACTGTTGAACATGGACAAAATCTTGATTGCATATTGTTAGCCGATGTAATTTAATAGAGTTTAGACAAAGAAGATTGTGTTGTCATGAGAATGAAATAGGATGACATAGAGTACTTACTTCTGCCTAATGTGCTGCCTGTAGGATGTGCTCGGTAAATATGAAGCTATTGTTATTGTCAGGGATGCCATTGTGATTATGTAAACAGGATAAGGCTATTGCCCCCTCCTCCCTTGTTTTCTAAGTCAGTAAAAATATTTCATTAAGAAAACCTATTTATTTTCCTGAAACCCCAAACCACGTACGTATTGGTCATTTTGCCCCCAAATGAAAGGTTTGTATTTTACCATAAGTCACTGATGTTACTTAAGCATAAAAACCACACTCAGGTATAGGTGGGTAGGAATTACTTTATAAGTCCCCATCCTGTGGATTTAGCCAAGTCAGCTTCTTCTGGTGTTAGGAACATTACTGAGACATTTACCCAGAGAGATCATTATAGCATTGTTTTTTATTTCATCCATCCTTAGAAAGGCAGCAGCATTATGTACTGCCAGGAATTCACTCTCCTAGAAAGTCAGCATTTTTCAAACATTGCTATAATAATTAAAATGAGAGAAAAAAAACAAAACAACTTTCCTCTACACAGCAAAACACCATTTCTTTCTTATTTGGGGCAGTGATGAAGTGGTTCTGAAACATTGAGAAATGTACGTTTAGTAGACTATTGATTAAATGGATTTAAAACAATCGAAGGAGACATTAATTCGGTACTACTGTTTTCATAAATATATCAGTCAATTTGTACAAGGTAAAATGAACACAAAATAAAAGGGAAAAGTTAAAATACTCAAAGTTATCTCATTTGAAAATTAAGCACCAGAAGTCCACCTCTGGTCAACTTTTATTTCATCCTTGTTCCTCCTTGTCTCTCTTAGCTAAATTGAACTCTTTGACCATTTCTGGGTTCAAAAATAGGAATTTACCTTCTTGAAGTTTGGAGAATAGAGTCTGGTATTTCTTTCAGTTCCTATTAACTGCTTGTGTCTATTGATGTGGACAGTAAGGCACGCTGACTTTTGGCCAAAACGTAAAGATTATTACTGTCCCTCATCCTTCTACATGAGAAAGAATCAGATGTGGAAAGCATTTCTAACATAAATGACCTCAACTGTTACTTTATTTTACACCTTTTATTACTTTCTGCCAAAAAAGCCAACCCTCCTCCAATTTTTTTCCCCACCAGTGGCAGTCTTTCCATTTTGTATCTGACTTATAGAAATTGCTTTTTAATGGGGGAGTGTTCTAAAGCACGCTAGGGTTTATTTATCTAAAATGTCCTGTTATTCCAAAACTGTGTACTTGGCCTAGTAAGAGTCAGGCGGGCATTTTACAGCTCAACTAGATTACCTTGTATGATATTCAGAGTCTGATTTACTAATGAGTGTCATCGGCACCACTTAGGAGCTTGTTAGGATTACAGAATGTGAGATCCCACCCCGGACCTACTCAATCAGAACCTCTGGGAATGTGGTCCAGGACTCAGGTTTTAACCACCCTGCCATGTGCTGTCATGCACACCACGCCGGAGCAGCACAGCTCTACGACTTTGCTACTCAGCTGTGGTTCTGGGACCAGCAGCGTCAGAATCACCCGCAAGGGGAGCTCGTTAGAAATGCAGAATCTCAGGCACCACCACTCCAGGCCAACTGAGTCAGAATCTGCATTTTAATAGAAGTTCCAGAAAATTCATGTGCACATTAAAGTTTGACTAGCGCTGTTCCTCAGGACTTATCTTGTGTTTTCTGTGTCGGTAAACAATAAGATGTGTCATATTATTTAATAAAATTGGCATTTTTAGCTATGGATCCTAATATACTTTCAATGAAGAGTTATGTTAAGGAAATATCCCTAAATGTAACTCACCCAAAGAGAGAACCGGTATGGACTCTGAAATCAAAGTTCTCATTGGAGAGCCATGAATCAGTATTTTGAGTATCTATCTATAAATGAGTCCTACACAAAGATAGCTACTAGAGAAACAAGGATAGAGAAAGTCACCTTGCAGACCTACTGTCTACTTCATTCCTTTTTTTTTTTTTTTTTAAACAAGGCACTATAAGTCTACTCAGAATGACTGAAACACATCCTTGAGGTGATGGGGAAAAATGCCTTCTCTCAGTGCTAAGTGCAGAGATTGGTTTTCTAGCAAATACTGCCAGCTCTGCTCTGGCACATATTGTCATTCGGGAAATGTGCCTCAGTCAAACACAAAGAAAAACTAATTTTTTTTTTTGTGAGTGTTGAGTCCTTAGGGAAGAACTCTCATTTGAAATAACGAATGGACATGAAATTTGAATTTTTAAAGCTTGCGCAGGTACATGGATACCTGGGCATGAATTCATTCCTTTTGCACGGACATCCCTGAGTCTCGCAGCTCCGAGACAACTGTCAGCTGTCACAGCAGGGCAGGTTGCTGCAGCTGCAGTGCTCGGAGGAAGAAGCCAAAGCACTTAAACCAAGGTCTGCATCGTACCTTGCCATGTTGTAAACACTTTTGCTTCTTGCCAAGCCTGAGAAATGAGGTCTTAGCATCATAGCTTTATCAGTTTTTTCACAAAGATTTTCTTCTCTATAAGCCTGCAAAATGGCTTTGACAACTGTGATTGTCTCAATCTCATTCTGATATCAAGCTCTTCTTTATTCTTTTATTTCTGACACGCAAAGATTCTCTACCAGATTCACTTTCTTCACCAACTACCTTACAACCTTTTCCATTGGGAAAGAGAGAGAACCTATGCATTGATACTTTACTATTGCTATGGTTATTCTTAACAATGGAGATCAATTTTAATATCCATTTTGAAGCTCCAGAATATGCCCTAGATAGGAAATGTGATGAATTGATCAATAAAGCTCAGAGATAGTATTAATCATATCACAAAATGAAGGGGGTGTGTCACCAAGTTAACCTTACGTTATACCACATCCCTTATGTCACATGCTTATTTATCCCAGCAGCAATGGGAGTTAGCCTCATTGCTACGGGCTATCATTCGGGATCGTATATCCATTCAGTCAGCATGTACTAAGTACTGGACACCTGTGATGTGCTGCTGGGTGTTAAAGTTAAATGAGACAGAGTTCTGAGCCCCAAAGTGATCACAGCCTAGTAGGGCTGAGAGGTCTGTGATGCATCACAGAGGGCCCTACCTGCTTGTGGGGGTCAGGCAATGCTTTAGTGAGGATCTCTTGAGAGTCAGGTGAGAGGAGGAGGAGGAGGAGGGTATCCTTGGCAGAGGAGAAGCATATGCAAAGTTATGGCAGTGGGTATGGGGTAGAGAATGGCACACTCAGGCAGCAGTGAGAAGCTCCATGGCAGTAGAGAGCACACTGGGAGAGCCTGATGGGATGCAGCAGATAGGCCATCTTCAAGTCGAGCTGTGTTTCCAATCAGCCTTCCTAAGAAAAGACTTCAGCCCTGTGTGCAGTGAGATCCAGCTGAAATCTAGCAGTGCTTGATGCCTCTTCAGAGAACTGTTGGATCTATCAAGTAGCTATAAAATAACTTAAACATTAGGAGCTTAAATTAGGTCAGAGAAAAATATAGTCAATCCAAATGACTTATCTCATTTTACTATCAGAAACAAACTCTGTTAGACTGCGAGCACTTCAGTGTGTCTAATACTCTCTTGATTGTTTTTCCTCTGGATATACTTTTTTATGGGGATGAACAGACATGCCAAAGAAAAAAATCAAATAGAGCAGGGAGAAAAGTTATGTCTATTTATTATGGAAAGCTATGGCTTCTGCAACATCTGAAAATTCATGAGAAAATATGTACTTTTAAAATTTGTCTTATCATTTGACACTTCTCACGAGAGGCTCTGATCTTAGTAGTAGTATGGTGTTGGTCAGGAATGTTTACTTATTTTGCAAGTTGACCTTGAACAAGTTATTTAAATAGTGTCTATTTAAATGGAGTTTATTCTGTAAATCATAGATGTCATGTCCTTTATGGCCACTGAAATCAGAAAGGTTGGATTTGCAAATGCATATACACACCTCAGAGTGTTTGAAAAGAGCAACTAGAGCAAATATGTCTTCTAAATGTTAACTAGCTATAATAAAAATGAACAATTGTATTTACTGATAAACAAACGGGAAGAGGAAATGACCCAATTTTCTCCTAAGTTTTAGAGCGACCAGATTGTGAGTAGCCTTTTTTACTTCCCTTCTTTTCCCCCAAATTCTGTCACAACATATTTAAATAACTTTTATAATGAAAGTTTTCGTTATTTTAAACATAAATTATACTTTGAAATACAATCATTTTATTGAAACTAAATGTAAACACTCTTGGTATCTACTTAAATATTTATTTAGTTCAATTAAGACATTATCATTATCAAAGAAGCCCTCGACAATGTCAGTGAAGGAATTGGCGAAACCTAGAAGACGTAGACGAAGTCAGCTGAGTGATATGTAGTTTACATCTTCATACTGTGGAAAATGTCTACAGTTGAAGTCATCCGTTTATGCATTCTCCAGTCAATACTGTCAGGTTGTAGGCCTTCTTAGGGCTACCATTACTTTTTCCCAGAGTGATGTCTAGATAACATAATGAATAAATTTCTGCTAATTAATAGAACAACTAGGCAAATCATTGTGACCAGAAGCCCCAGACATTTCCTCTTTTTTAAACAATTATATGTTTGAAATGGTTTATTTCTGATGGCAACACATGACTCTTCTGGGGGAATGACCAGAGTGATAATTAATGGAAGCCACCTAGAATGCACTAAGATTAGGCTGTAGGGAGATCATGACCTTTTGAAATTGTTCAAATCAGATTTTTAGAGGGGATCAGGGGACTTGACATTATTAATATTTTTTTCACTTTCACTTTTTCTTTTTTAGGCTAAAGGTTATTAAAATAGAGTAATAAATTATGCCATTTGAAGAGAAATTACATATTGAAAGTATCTGCAGTAAAAATAAATGTACAAGGAGAACCTTGTGGCAGCTCTGTCTTGGTCACATAGCAGTTAGCAATGGCGCACCAGTAGACACCATGGACCCCTGGAAAAAAATCTCTGGTTTTTAAATTAACCTGAATATGGATAACTAAAAAGACATATTTTAACTTTACGATGTGGACTTTGTTTACCAACTTTGCCTCCTTAAACTTTGATTACTAACTTCTTAGGCATTTCTATGTCTCAAAGAGCAAAAGGGATGACAACTTCATATCTCTTGGAACTCAGGGTAGCTAGCCATTTAATTTGACGAATAATAGCAAACATACTGATTTTAGTAATAGCAGCCATTGCTGTCCACCAGCCAAACACCACCAGAAACAGAGCTGCAGTCAAACAAAATTGGGCTCACTACCTGTTGCAACAAAGGAAAAGGTGTATCATATTTGAATATTTGAATTTTTATTTAGCAGATGGAGGGATAGGACAGAGCTAAAGCTGTAATAATTGGTAAAGAAGGAACAGTCACTGATGCTAGCTAAAGAGGTGGGCATTTGGTCATTTTTGTGGTTTAGACATTATTTTAGTTTTAGTCTCCATTCAGACAGATCACAAAGTGGTCTTATTTTGGTCTCACTCTATCACAGTCACTGAGTGACCTTGTATGATATTGGTGTCCTATGACATTGTTTATGTTGAATAGTCAAACACAGGCCTGGCTCACAGCTAACAGCAGTCAGGGCTGCTTTTATCTTTCTCACTGTCCTTCACCTCATGCACACTGTGTATCAGCCAGTACTACCAGATCTGCACACAGACCACTCACTCTTCAAAACTACCCCGTGAGGATAGGTTTCATTCTTCCTGATTTACCCATAAAACCTCCATATCTCATAAATCCGGTTGCTTGCCCATGAACACACAGTGAACAACTGAAGCTATTTATTGTAAAAACATAACTAGGTCAATAAGTAAACATGTAAGGAACAATGAGAAGTTTCAAAGGAAGTAGAGACACAAGTGGCCAAAAGGAACTGGAAAGACTTGTGGACCTGCAGCATATGGTATGTCATTTAAGTAGTGACAGAAACTCAGAAAAAAGGTTTCCCGGGTAGGTGGTTTCTGGGAGTCATTCCAGGAGTCACTGTGAGCAAAGGCAGAGAGGAGTACAAAGATAAGTATAACTGGAGTGACAGCATACAGAGAAAGAGTATGTGAAAGTCAGGAGCAGAAGACTAGGATGGGGTTTGAACAAAAGCCTTGAGAAGGGCGTGCTTAATTCATTACTGAATGCTTTTGACCCAGGAAGATTATTCCAAGCTCAGAGTGATGTGTATAATAAGCATAAACCTTCACCAAGCTTTTAGCATCAACTAATCATTCATTCATTCAGCAAATACTTATTTAGTGTTGTGCCTTAGGCAATGAGATACACGCAGGGGAATCAATCACGGATCAGACATTTTCCCTTTTTTTAGAGGATATCACAATGACACATGGAAACAGGACTTTATATTCCAGCTTCTATTTTAGTACTCATGTGAACAGAGACCTAGGGTCTACAGGAGAAGGACCAGTTGACTCTATGTGGACGTGAAGGAAGTCTATATATATATAATAGGTGATATTTGAAGCAGGAGTCCAAAGCGTGATGAGCAGTTTCCAGGCAGAGAATCCATGGATGATGCTGGGCCGAGGGATGGCAGAACGTGAATAAACAAATAGTGAGAACTGAGAAAAGTTGTTAAATATGACCATTAGAAGAATGCCGGTGATCACTGTGCTATTACTGTCAGGAGAATTGTGGGGAAGGAGATAAAATTATAAAGAGTTAAATATTAGTGAAAATGAAACAGGCAGAGGCAGTGGCTGTTTATACCCCCTTTCCAGGGAGAGTAGGGCAGGGCATGTGACAGAGAGAGAAGAACCTTTGGGACATGCAGACAGCACACATCAGATATGAAGTGTGCAGTTTGTTTCTATCATTATGCACTTCTAGGGATAGAATATATAGCAACTATTACATACCTAAGAGTAACAGTAAAATAGCCCAAAATAATAAAGCCTGAACTGTAAAATAATAGTGCCATTGTCAATTCATAAATTCTATCATTTCATGAATAAACTGCCATGATTGTAATCACACCATAATAAATAAATAAATAAATAATAAATAAATAAATGGAGAGAGAAAGATTATATGCTAGAGGAGACCTGGGACTTATGTAGTGTAGAGGTTCTCAACTTTGTTTAGCATGCCTTGGAATTGTCCAAAGGGCTCGTGCACTGCCGCATACTACTGCATGGTGGGCCTCTGCCTTGCCTTAATACTCTCTCTCCCAGCCATGGACACTCGGATTGTTTTCAGCCCTTAGCTCCATGCTGCATATAGCATCATGTACAAGTCCTGTATGCACCTACCTACGTGAGAATTACTTCTGGATATATATCTACAAACAGAATCACTAGGTAATAGAGTATATACATATCAATGATTAGACTTTGTAATGCAAGGGTGCTCTCAAGAATAGCTATACCAGTCTACCCTCCCACCAGCCATACATGAGGCTTCCTACATTTCTATGTTCTTGCTAACATGTGGTATTATCCAGCTGACTTTTGCCAGCCTTTTAAGCACAAAGTGCTATCTTATTTCCTACTGTCTTTTAAAAATAATAAAAATTGAGCATCTGCTCACATTTTTATTTTTTCCTATCTTAATTTGCTGTGTGACCTTGGATGTCATTTCAGCTTTCTAAGTTTCAGTTCTCTCATCTGTAAAATGAGGAAAAAGTAAGCCTCTCTTTCATAGGAAGGTCATAAAATGAATTAATGCATGGAATGTAATTTGTACTAGATCTGCAAAGTAGTAAGCTCCCCAAAGGAGTTATCTATATTTCTTATTCTTGATTTTAAAATATGATTTATCAAAAGGCATATTTAAAAAGCATTTAAGAAATTCAGTTATTAGGAAATGCCAATAATCAGAATTCAGTTATTCTGATATTCAGTTTGGAGATATTCAAGTCACTGGATTCCACAGTGAGAGGCGATCAAGAGAAACGACACAACCGAGAATGTCCAGGACAAGAGAATTTTGGTAAAGGAAAGAGGCTAACAACAGATGGAAACAGAATAATAGATTTTGCTTTTCCTTTTTTGTTTACATTTCTATGTGTATTATAATTACATCATTAAAAATGACCAAATAGAGGAAGTTATAAAAAGAAATCCATAGTTTATCATTTTAAAAAATGATTGAAACATAGATGTATCATCTTTATTCTTTTCTTATTATGCTTAACTTTGAATTAACTTATAAGTATGCCAATCACACAATCATGTGTTATACCTAATAAAGAAAACATGCTAATTTTTCAATGGTCTGCAAAAATCACCATTTTAATTGCTTTATAATATTCCATCAAGTGCATGTGCTAGGGTAATTACATTTTAGTGCTCTGGACTTGAAAGTAATCCAATATCTTCAAAAGTGTATAGTATAAATTACAAATTATTTTAATCAAATGGATTTAAATGTGTTAGCATATCTTATTGTAATGATACCTTATATTTGTACAGCTTTATAGAGAGTAAACACTTAGTAGCATTATCTTCAAGGAGTGCTGTGATCTTGGCAATCTGAGTGTTATTATGGTGTTCGAGATGAAGGAACCCACCAAGGCTATGTGTTTAAAATATGCCTTAGATCTGACCTTTGAAAGAACCTGTACAGGGATTCCATTCTCCAGTGTGCTTCCTTAATACATCATTCATTACTTAAGTGAAGCAGCTCAAAGTAAGGTTAACTGAGGGGCTGAAATAGAATCTCTCAGCACAGGTGGGTGTTCGATTAATCATTCTGAAGTTGTTTAATATGTGGTGTCTTTATATAAAGCTCTGTCAAGATTTTTGTGAGCATTAAATGAATATGTGAAATTGCTTAGCACGGTGAATAGACATATTAGAAATTTAAGATTTCATGCAAGAATTGCAGAGTACTTTATATAAACAATCATATTTTGAGTATTTCATAACTTATGACAATGACACGATGGTAAAGAATTTATGATAAATGTATGATAAAAGCATGTATTTCAAATAAGGAAATAATTTATTGAATTTTGAATAGAAGTGACACAGAACGAGTAGACTGCTCAAATGCAGTTGTTACTGAGCTTTTATCAATGGAAGTGTGTTTTTTCAGTGTCATTTTCTATGAGCATGTAGCTCTCACTATCAAAGGTAATATTAGGTTATATTATTCTAGAGACCACCATAAAACCACACAAGCATTGTGATTGCTTCATGCTGGTGGTCACTTAGGTCTGACCAGTACAACTGCTGAGCAAAATAAAATGGAAAACTGCAACTTTTAATGTCATCAATTTCTACATGTATAGAAAACATACTGTATAGCATGTGAATGGATTACAATTTTTTATGTTGCTAAAGAATATAATTTACAAAAACTGAAATTTTATCAAATATAATCAATTTTCATTACTAAAGAAAACAGTTTTTTGGGGGTGCACTGAGAGTTTTTAAGTTGACTAGCTACACTGAAATGAGTTTCTTGCCTGTCAACAGGAAATTTTCAAAATATATGCCTATGATAAGTAGAAGAATATTATAAAGGAAAGACTTCTTACATATACTAATTCATTTTATCATCCCAACGATCACCACCTGCACTTACTTCCATACACACAAGTAAAGAGAGTAGTAGAATGAACACCCTTGTTCACATCCCCCAGCTGTTAAACCATGCCAGCACCATCCCATCCATCTCCCTGATATAACTTTTCAAAGACCTCAGTCTAATAAAAAATAAAGATTCCTATGCAGGACTATTAATGCCAGAGCCTGTTCTCTGCGCACGTACTCTGTACACTATTGCCTCATTCACTCTCTGTTCCTCAGTCGAGACTTGAGTCCCTGAGGAATTGCCGAAGGCATACCTGTTCAGGGCAGATCCTAATTCCTATTCTTAAAGAGTCATGATTTTCCTACCTGAGAGAACAAAGCCAGAAGAGGTCACTGTGTTTGTTGTTCTTTCATTCATAATTGTGACATTTATGGTCTAAGAATTTCTGACTGTTCTGGAAGAATTCAGAGGAAAATCTGAATGTACAGAACAATGGACTCTATATCACATATTAAAAAAAAGACAAATATTATTTAAGTGTAAAATAATAAGCCCCAATACTGTGTTATTGGAATTCTAGTAAAGGTTGCCCTCCGATTCATCTATTTTAGTTTCTTTATAGAGAGCCACAAGGCATTTTATCTGGTTCCTTAAGAAAACGCTTATGGCTATTCTATGTATTATAAATATTGTAATTTCTTAAAATTCAAATAAGCACAATTTGAATACCTATACAATATCATTAAAACCACATTCAATGTTTTATAAACTGACTTCAGGGATGCACACTGATATCTATCAAGGTTCTCTATGTTTAAATTTATTATGTACGTTGGAAATATTTTTCAAATGCTCACCAACTAATCTCACTTGCACTGAAACAGAAATAACCTGGGTATTTAGGAACTTCTTATTGCTGCATGGAGCCATAATTATCCTGACTGAAGTGTAATTTCCAAAATTTATATTCAAACCAAACTAGTTTAAAGAGAAATAAAGCTCTACATTCAGAAACTGAAACTATTTTTAAGTAATTTTTCTAGGGAAGTATTTTCTTGACATCTTGTCTTGAGGTGAAAAATATTGTCAACTACATTCAAATCAGTATTTGTCTTTACTTCTTGTTGGGCTCGTGGCTTTGCTCAAGGGATATTTAGAGGAGCTGCTATTTCCCTTTGACCATTTAGCTAAGAGACTTGGATATTAAGCCCAAACAATGCGATTCAGTCAGACTAATTAGCAGTCGGTGACAGGGGACCACCTGTGAGGACTTGATAACTACACAACGCAGCAACCACAACTGCACTTTATTGAGGCTTATTATGAGCCTGGGAGATGTTAATCTCTTCATTTTACTTAATTCACACTTCAGACTTTGAAAGTAATTATTTCTATCCCCAATTTATAGATGAAGAAAACTGAGGTTTGGGAATATATGTCATTCATGATTCTCCTGCTATTGTGATAGATCCCAATCTATCAAGGGCCATGATAAGTCTTGTTTTTCCAGGGCGAACTAAAGTCTCCAGGTCAAAAGTTTGAATGGACGTCTTTAATTTCTCTTTATGGAGAGGGGGTGAAGGCAATATTAATGTTTCAGTTGTTGTTGGAATAATGACTATTGGGGCTTGAAAAAAGTTTTGTACAAAGATAAAAGAGATGTTTGAGCCTGAAATAGATGAGTTTGTGTTGTCTCTGTTGAGTAGAGGAACTATTTCCCAAATCTCAGGCATGCTAACATTAAAAATGAAGCACATGTATTAAGGCATTTATGTTTTCTGTATTCTTTGTTTCATTCATCTACATCAAGATACCTATGGGTATGTGAGCCACTTACCAGTTTGTTTTGTTACACCTGGCAGTATTTCAAAAGGCAACGCAAGTAGGCAGGTGTTTTTATTGATTAAAATAAAAACTCTTTTGCACCAGTCTCTCTAACCCAGTGTCTGCTGCATGCATTAATTCACTCTCTGCTCCCAGAGTACAGATGAATTTGTCTCTTTGGTGAAGAATAGGTTAAGAAAATCTGCACATTCTTGCTCCCTGGTTACGTTATTACTAAGTAAAGTAGTGTCTCTTTTGACTTTCTGTGTAATGAAACTTTAATTGCGTGACCAAATTATACAGAATTTGAAGGTCAGACAACCCAAAATAATACTGCATTGTATTTTTGGCTATGTATTCTAAAAATATTTGGTAAAATTTAAAGTTGGCACCAACTTTAAAAGGAATACTTTAGAGTCCATTAATCTTTGTATTTGCTAAGACTCAATGTTACATTTAGGCACACCTCAGAGGTTATACAGCTTCTCGGAGTGATAAGCTTCTGTGAAAGTTTAGATTATGATCTAAATGAAGATACAGTGCTCACCAGTCAAATAAGAAATATAGTATTTAATGTACCTCACAATGTACATTAATATACATGTAATATACATTAATAGTATAATATATTTAATACATGTTAAATAATGAATGGCTTCAAGGGCCTAAATAAGAGCCATTGACTCTAAAACCAGAAAGAATAGTTAAGAGCTGATTGAACTCTATCCACGTTTTCCAATCATTTCCGCTTTTCAAAATAAGTTTAACAAAGTCGATATTTTATTCTGCTGGAGATATTGGTTGATTTTATTAGTCTCGTTCTAAAAACACGTATTTAAGTTTCTATTTGGGAAAATTATTAGCAATTCATTTAATAAATAAATGGCATCTTAAAGCACTCTGAAGACTAATCAATAAATTAGAGAAACTATAAAAACATTAATAGAATGTAGAGGTAAGTGAGGAATAATTTATTTTAAATTCTATAATATTTCTAATAGGAAACTCAGTTTTCTTTCATCACTGAACAATAGCTATTTAAATGGTAACGGTTATAAGACTGCCATTATTCTTTGTAATATTAATGGTAAAAAGGAAAAATGTTAATGGAGCCCTTTATGGTATAATGGATGATAAATTATATGATATCTAAAATCCGAAGTTGAAAGGTACTTCTCATGGTGTTCTTAATGATCTATAGAAAAGCACAAAAGTGAAAAACACAATTTTAATGAAGTATTCTTCAAAAATCTTCTGTTTTTTATTTTGGATAAATACATGCAAATTTAAATCTTGTCTTCACTGAGCTATCTTTTAAAGTGTTAAGGATTGTTTTCCATTGTTAGCTTGATTATTTTTGTTTAACTTTTTTATATTGAAGTACTACACACATCCAGAAAAAGATGAAAGCCATATATCTATACAACTCATTGAATTAGCAAAAAGTGAACACACCAATGTAAATATCACATAGGCCAATAATATTGTTGCATCTTAAAACAGCTCCTTTTGATGCTCTTCTTGATCACGACTACCTATCTCTTTTCCCAGAGTAATCACTATCATGACCTCTAATGTCTTTTCAATTATATACAAAAGAAGTCAATAGAATATATACTTTTTTACACCTGGCTTCTTTGATTAATATACTTATAAAAATGCATCCATGTTGTTATATCCAGGTATAATTGATTTATTTTTATTGCTTTACAACATTTCATTATATGAATATATTAAAATTTGTTTATGCATTCTATGAATGGACATGTGAGTTAAATGTTGGGACTGTTTTAAATGATACTTCAAGAATACTCATGTGCATGTCTTTTGGTACACAGTGCTGCTTTTTTTTTTGTAGGGTACATTCTTCAGAGTAGAATTGCTGGCCCATAAAATAAATATATGTTTAACTTTAATAGAATATGTGAAAGCCTTTTTGTGGAGATTATACTAATTTACACTCTCAACAGCAGTGTATGAAAATTTCATTTGCTCCACATCCTTGACGACACTAGGTGTTGTCATTTTTTTTCGTATATTAGCTTTTTGTCGTTTCCCTCAATTTTAGCCATTCTGGTTGGTGTGAGGAATTCTCACTCTATGATATTAATTTGCAGGCCCTATAGCTAATGAGATTGGACATCATTTTATAAATTTGTTAGTTATATAGACATTTCTTTCATCCCTCTCTTATTTCTTTGTTGTTCTCTATATATACATATGAATTGAAATTATGCAACTATTAGAATAGCCAAAATCCAGAACACTGACAATACTAAATACTGACAAGGATGTGGTGCAACAAAAACTCTCATACACTGTTGGTTGAAATAAAAAGAGACAGGAATCACCAAGATACTGTGGAAGTAAAACAAAATTGGAGGATTTTATTTACTGGATAGAGTTTTAAAATGTTACAAAACAATAAGAAAATGTCATATTGGCAGAAGGTTACTCAACTAGACCAACAGAACAGAATAGAGAATCCAGAAACAGATGCAACATATATGGAGAGTGAATTTTTGACTTCCTGTTTCATTCTTCATTTTAATTTACTGTACATTTCCCCCAACAGTTTAACATCCATCCATAGCTCATTAAATACCTTTCTTCTTTTGATGTCCATGTGCTCAGTAGCAGTGATTTCTCTATCATTGTCTATCATTTGTGATATTGATAACTTTCTCTCATTTTTTCCTTAGACAGCACGACTAGGGATTTACCAATTTAAGTAAACTTTTTAAATAACCAGCTTTTAGTTTTGTTGATTTTTTTCCTAATATTTTCCTGTTTTCAATTCACTAATTTGTGCTATCATTTTTATTATTTTGTTTATTTTAGACCTATTCTATATTTTTAGTTTCTTGACATCAAAACAGATTATCTAGGTCTTTTTTCCCTTGATATATGAATTTAACGCTATAAATGCTGCAGTATGCCACAAATTTTGATAAATTGTATTTTCATTTTCATTTAGATCAATTGTGAAAAATTTTACTTGAGACCTCTACTTTAACTCTTGTATTGTTTCTAAATATTTGGGGGACTTTCTAGCTATCTTTATGTTACCGATTTCTAGTTCAATTGTGATTTAAGAGCACACTGTGAATGATTTATATTCTTTTAAATTTGTTAGGGTGTATTTTAGGGCCCATAATGCAGTCCATTATGGTGAATGTTTCATATGAACTTGGATGGAATGCCTCTTGGATGGAATAATTTAAAGCGTCAATTAGACCTCGTTGATCAATAGAGATATACAGGTCTCTTATATTCTTACTGTTTTTCTGTCTTCTTGATATATCAATTACTCTAACTATAATAATGGAATTTTCTTTTTTTTTTTCAGTTCCATTAGTATTTGCCTCATGTATTTTGATTCTCTGTTATTAGAGACATATACATAGAAGATTGTTATACTAACCTGGAAAATTGATGGCTTTGTTATTATGCAATGTATCTGTTTGTCTCTGATAATTTTCCTTGTTCTGTATTCTGCTTTGTCTGGGATTAATACCGTTTTTCCAGCTTTCTTTAGATTAGTGTTAGTGTTAAAGTAAAATACAAAATGAAAACCAAACTTTGAAACTCCCTGAGCAAACAAAACCATTTAAGCTACGTAAGCAAAACTAAGTCTAGCTTATTTTATCAACATAAATGAAGTTTAATGTAGTTTGTTTTTTATAAATGCCTCATAATTATAAGTGAAACTTAAGTCATCTTCCTAAAAAATGATATGAGATAATCATTTTTAACCAATTCCCTGCTGTCTGGAAACCCCCTTTGTAATAACCAATCATCATTAAGGTTTAACAATTTCATCTTAACTTTATAAGCTGCTTTGTAACGTTATGCCTTTGAGCTTTACTTCATGTCAATTTTGGTTTGAAAGTTTCCAGTTCTTGAACCATTCTTACATGCACAATAAACTCGTAACGAATTACTCTTTTATTGACCTGGTGGTTTTAATTTTGCTATTTCTGGATTTTTTGGCATTAGCATGGGCTATTTTTCTCCGTTCCTTTACTATCGTAGTCTTTATATTTAAAGTGAATTTATTGTAGATAACATGTAATTGGGCTTGGTTATTATACTCCCATGATCTGTCTTTTAAGTAGTGTATCTAGATCACTCACTTTTAAAGTGATTGTTGATATATTTGAATTAATATCTACCATGTCTGTAACTGTTTTACATTTGTCATCATTGTTTCTTTCTCAATGTATGAATTTTGGAGAGACATGATTCAGTCCATAGCACCATGCAACCTCAATTTTCTGACAGGTCTCAGAAAAGTCATTGATTTTTAGTTTTCCAGCTTTCTTGTTATACAGAGTGATATTTTCCAAGGTCTTTAAATATGGAGCTGATGCCTTTCCTATTTACTAATGTGTGTGTGTGTGTGTGTGTGTGTGTGTGTGTGTTTACATATGTGTGTGTGTATTTAAGACTATAGAGTTCCCTTTAAGAATAGTTTTTATTGATGTTTTATTATTTTCTTCTGGGTATAGGACATTACATATGAAAAATTTTACAGATAATTTGGGATCTAGATGGATATTTTTTTACAGAATGTAATTACATTTGCTTCTACAGGCAGCAAGGAGCAGTAGACATCTCTGATAATCGTAATATAATTTCACAGTTTGAGAAGATGGGGAGCTGAATTTTAATCTCTGTGAGAAGTTGTCATTTTCTGACTTATTCTTTATTATAAATTGTAGACCCTCAAAGTTCTAACACAAAACCTATGGAAGCTTACAGAGTATTCCCATCCTTGAGGGTCCTAGAACTAAAATTTTCTCACTAATCCTGTGATGTTTCAGAAGATCTCAAGTTCGTGTCCCAGTTTTTCCTTTTCAGAAATCATTTAGTCACCTATAAAGAGAAAAGGCCTTAAAAGGTGGGGCTCACCTCTTTGGATTTTCTTCTCCCAGAACTTGGGAATTTAATATCAATTGTCTTTCAGCACGTTATTACCTACTTTTCATTTTGTACCACTTTTCTATCAGGAGAGTTGTTCAGAATTTAGTAGTCTGCCATGACCATAACATGATGAGTTTTTAGTTAAAAGTCATTTTCCATCTCAATAAAATTTTATTCGTCTTCACAAAATTATACACATATTATTTTCATATAAATTTAAGCTTAATGACTTCTCCATATATCTTCCATAAAATACAGTCTCCCTGGTCACCTTGTATGGGTTGTATATGCCCTCCTATTATAGTTGAGAGTTGGTTGCCATTTGCACATCAATGGAAGGGATTGACCCTCTGGCTGATTGGTTGTGAGAACTGGCTGGTGACTACAGTGAAAGAGGGGCTATGCAGGGGCTAACCCTATGGAGCAGGATTTGCTTTAGTAGGGCCCTGGTGCCTGCCCAGTTGGCCTTTGGGTATGTCTTCCTCTGATACAGCACCAGGTGCTGCTCTGGCTCAGTCAGAAGCTGGTCACAAAGTGTGCCAACCAGGGGGCCTCTTGTGAGGAGCCCTGCCAAAAGCCAAGTTCAGCTACACCCTGTGCCCTGCCTGGGGTCACCTAGCATGAGCCACCAAGCAATCTGCAGAAGGCTGCCGCTTGTGCTGGACTTGGAGGTACCTTGAGAGGCCAAGCCACCAACCGAGGCTGGCTGCTGCTGGTGCCGGGCTTGGGACCACCTAGAATGATATACAAGGCACTCCAAGGCCAGATACTATTAGGATTTTGTGAACTTCTGAGAGATCTTAGGAAAGTCTGCAGCATGAGCCAAGACAGGCCATTTGTATAGAAAAGCCACTGGAAGTGGCTTGGGTGGGCCCACAATTTGGGTGGGGCGAAGTATCAGGGAATCGCCAGGGGGGCACCTAATGGTGTTAGCTAGGTTGATGGAGACTCAGGTATAGTAGTCACTTACATCTGTACTTTGGAAGGTGCTTAACAAAGGAACAGTAAATTCTGCCAGCAGTTCTGTCTGGAAGAAAACTGCCCCTCCAGCGCTTGCCTTAAACGCAGATAATTCAGTTCCTCCTCAGATATCCCTGGCACCTTTTCAAGCTGCTGCCCCAGTGCTGCAGCTCAGAGCAAGTGAGTCCTGAGTCTGTCAGTAAGTCCATGAGCAGGCCCTTTAAGAGGAATGCCTGGGACTCTAGCTGCCCTTCGTTTCACTCAGCCACAATATTTGCTGGCTTTCACAGCAGAAATTGTGGGGACTTCTCTCCCTGGCACTGGAACCCTGGGCTGGGGGCCTGGTGTGGGGGCTGGGACCCCAGACTTCTCCAGAGGGACCTCTGCAGAAGATATCCCTCCCAAATTTTAACTGCTACAGGCAGGTATGGGACCAGCCTGCTTTGCATCTCTGCCTCCAGTTTTAACATGGCTTCTTCTCTGTGTCCTTAACTGTAGAACTTCAGTTCAGCTAGACTTCAGGCGATTCTTTTTGTTGGTCATTCTGTAGTTTAGTTGTAATTTGATGTGATCATGAGGGCAGGCAAGAGCAGTGTTTACCTACTCTACCATCTTGACCAGAAATTAAAAGTTATTTTTTATCTGGGTTTATGTTAGCAAAATTAGCACTTTTCAGTAGTTCTTATTTTTCTTTGCTTTTCTTTTGCACTTTTTTAGACCAGACAATCTCTTGGGAAGCATATTTGATAAATATGTATAACTAACATCATAAAATAAAAAACTCATTTCCATTAGACAGCATGTTATGATATATTTAGTGTCTGCACATCAGCTGACTGTGTCAAAAAGAGTTGTACTTGGAAATAGGTCATATGAAAGTCACATATGTAACTCATTCTTATAATAAGAGAGGCCAGGAGATTTCCATGTTTGACTGTTTGTTGTGTAAAATTTCTTCTAGTGTTGCTGTTTATTTTTGTGTGAGCTGGATCAATTTTTATGTAATTACAAAGTCTGCTATATAACCACATATAACTGGTCCCATGGTTCTGATTTATTGCAGCAATGTTTTGGATCCCCTTGTGAACTGCCATACAGGCATATCCCTTTATGCATCTTGGCTTTCTTAGAAGAGTTACTCAATTAATATTTGGAAAAAAAAATTAATGCTATTACACCTCTTCATAAATTTTAGAATCATTATGGAAATACTTAAAATCCTATGAAAAACTTAAATTCATTAACCCCATATATTATATTGGGTAGAATACATTTCCAGACCATCTATGAACACCTCATTGAGTTTGAAAATCATCAAGTCTCAAAGAAAAGAACAATGCAATGAAGGCTTTTTGATTTTTATCACATAAGACACATCGCCTTAATTTTACTTGTAGATATTTCATGATATAATGGCATATCCCTTTACATCCTGTATCTGTTAGAAGGTTATCATTTATAGGCAAGAGTTCCATTGATTATAGAACATTTGTCTTTTATTTTCATTCTGCTCCAATAATTTTGAGAAAACGTAAAGTTTAATAGAATAATCTTTTTGTTTATGAAAGTCAACTGCTAGAGCTGTGTCCCAGTTCAGCAGTAATCGAAGTAGCATTACTCTCAAATGTGTTGAAGATTTTAAATATAAATTAGGAGAAAAAAAAACCTCGAATAAAATATCAAGTTTCCTCTAGGGTGAGTTGTTCACTTTTATATTCTGTTAGAATGAGGCCCTTTTGATGGCTTAGCTAAATTATGGTCTTTGGGGTCAAAAAAGCCTGGAATTAAATCCTTACTCTGCCACTTTCTAGCTGTGTGGCTTTAGGCACATAACCTCTACAATTTTCATTATCCTCAGTTTTAAAGTGGGTAGAAAATGACTACTTCATAGAGTTCAAGCAAATATTAAAGCAATGTAATATATTTCTGCTGTGTTTGATTCTGAGACACAGACTTTGCATTGAAGACATTTAGACTGATAACACCGAACATAGTTGCTACTTATTTCTCTTTTTGGAAGTTAACCCTAGTGAACTGTTCTCCTAAAATCTTTTCCCACTCTGAAAAGCTTTGAGATAACACAAAGAGGGAAAAAAAGGATTGTTTATCCACAAGCTAGTAATATTTTCAAAGAGCGAGCCCATGACCAAAAGCACAAATTAGCTTGGTTCTCACTAGAAATGCAGAGTTCAGTCCACCCACAGATTTAGTGTGCAAGGTGCAGGATCTACAAATCTGCATTTCTAAACAGCACAAGTAATTCTGACATATACTCAGGTTCAGAATCTAGAAGGGAAGACACAAACAGTCACATAATAATTTTTTTAAGAGAGGTATTTAAATCTGTGATTTCCTTTATGAATTGTGATGGCATGAAAAATCTTTATAGCAAGTTAAAGAATGTCTCCTAGGCAAAGGAAATACAACTGAAACCTGATAGTATGCATAGGACTTTCATTTATAAGGTAATGTAACCTCAATCTAATGTCTCATTCACAAATATTCTGTAAAAATTCCCATTAAGTACTGGATTCTAAAGCAGAATCTTTGTTATGTATGTATTGTAAAAAACTTCAACACATGGAACAAAACAATACAAATATTATTGTTCAGTTAAATATATTTAATTAATAGTAACGGCGCATATTGTTATGAAAAAGTTAAAGTACCCAGAGTACTACTAAATGATGTTTCTATCTATTCTGTCACTGTACATTCTTCCTATGTCTATGTCTTAACTTTATTGTACTAATTATTATGAAATTAATACATGCTCATTAAAAAATTGATATATGACCGAAATGTGCTAAAAAACCCATATTTCCCACCTCACAATTTCCCTGTCTTTATAAGAGAAAATAGCTTAAAATTGTGAATGTGCCAAGGTATTTTTATTATATAAGCAAACTGAGTATCTTATATTTCTTCTTTATGTTCTCAAAATTCAAATAACTCACGATAGATTAGGTAAATGTGAAAGGCCATCATTTTTAGACCTCCTTGTTCTACTTGCCTGTCTGTTGCCAGTGTTACTATGCAGCTTTTCTCCTGACCCCTTAAGATGCTGAAATCATGGTAGTGGCATCAGTCTAAATCTATGAAGTGACATTACTTTTGAAAAAATGTGAGATCTTTTGGAGGGTTATCTAATTCATCATCCATCTGTTCACTGAAAGGAATCATAATTAGAGATTGTATTAGCCTGCCAGTGGAACCCAGGAAAACAGAATCAGAGTATAAGAGGGTTAGATTAGGATTGAATGTCTATAGACCAGATTCTCAACCCTGGGTGGACACTACCCTGATTTGGAGAGCCTATAAATACACACACACACACACGCACATGCACACACGCACAGATGCCAATGCCAAAGGTATGAAATTTTTGAATAGAATGGAACTTTCCAGGAGGATCTCATTATCAGTCCAAATATCTGTGGGACTAAACAATGTTCTTTTATTTATGTTCTGGGAAATAGTATCTTAAAATGTGGGCATAATATGTTTGAAATATGCTGGATAACCATCCTTGTCATGGAAGATCCAGTGCACATTTACATTTGACACGCCATGAGAGGTCCTGTAATTGAAGACCTGTTGAACTTTGCTGTGTTTTTAAGTCCAGTCTTTCTCAAATATGCACAGCTAACAAATATTTAATTGAGAACCACTTTGAACCAAGCCATGTTCTAGGTACTATGAATGGAAGGCAGTAAAGCTCCCTGCTTTAATGGAGTTTGTTTTCTAATGTGATAAGATAATCGCATTGTAATCAAACAGAAGTAGAACTCCCCAAATAATGAGTAAAATAAAGAAAATAAAACAGAAGGTGCAGGGGTCTCAGATATGCTTCTATAAAAGCTGGAATCAGAAAGGGCCTGTCTTAAGTGGTAATATTTTGACCAAAGCCTGAAATGGTAAGAGGAGATTGTTGTACAATGATCTTGAAGGAAGAACTTTCAGAGAAAGGTCGAATGCCAAGGCCCTAAGCGGAACTGAGCTTGGCTTGTTCAGAGTGGTCCAGTGTGGCTAAAGCATAATGGAGGATGTTGCCAAAGACTGTGTATGTTGATAAGGAGATTGGATTTTGTCCTACATGGTAAAAGAAGCAGTGGGGTGACATGGTTTAATTTACCTTTAAAACTTACTGACTGCTCAGAAGGGAAGAGATTAGGCATACAGATATGGATGGTGACAGAGAACTGAAGAATAAAAAAGTGAGGAAGAGGCCATTGAGGTAGTTCTGGTGAGATAATGCTTTGTTGAACTGGGTGGTCATAGCTGAGATGAAGAAATATGCCCAGATTTTTGATATAATTTAGGGATGCCATCATAGAACTCTCTGTGGCTTATGAGCCCGAGAATGGGTATATGAGGGTATTGGTGGAGTGTGGGAAAAAGGTAGAGAATTGATTGACAAGGGGAATGAAATGGAATTAATTTGACTGTGAAATATTCAACTTTTCTTTTAATGTATTAGAAAATATGTTGGTAAATGGTGATAAAGGGATATCTGTGAAGTAGAAAGAAGAGTAAACAAATGAAGAAACTCCCTGGGTACTGGTATTCCTAACGCATTTGCTTTTGCCTTTGCCTAAGTAATCATGAAGTTGACCTTATTTGTTGATCCAGTCATGGTAAGTGGTCTTATCCTGAGCCTGAACAGGGAGTAGCATCATCTCTTATTTTGTTTCTACATATGATGATTGTTACAGTGTGGAGGAGGAGGAGGAAAGGAGGGAGGTAGGGAGAGAAGGAAGAGGAGAAGGAGGAAAAATAAATTTTGAGAATAACTTCTGCTTCATCTTATCGTTTTCCTTTACAGAGCCTTATAGTATATCATATAGGAGAAAATAAAACCTACTTAGATGTTAGGTGCTGCAGTATGTGGATTTTGTAGGTGAGCCATGTGTTACGTAGGAGCATCCTGATATTGTGGAAGGAACATGGCTCCTGATCTTACTATATAATAGTTTTACAAATGCTAGAGTTTTTTGTTTGTTTCCCCACCTTCCTGACTTTTCATTTCCTCATCTGCAGTTTGACTGTGCTGGTTTAGCGTCATTCCCAAGGTTTTCTGGCTTTCAAATTCTAGAGTCTGTAAGTCTAACTACAGGTCTTTCCAAATTATTATTGCTTACAACTTCCCTTAACAGTTTTTAATGTAGGTATCAAGCATCACTAAGAAGTTTATCAGCCTGATATTAAAGTGTAGTTCCGACTTGAACGTTGGGTGATACTTTTGTTTATGTTAATGAGTAAGATAAGAAAGTGAAACAACAGAGAAAGGTCATAACCTTACTCATTCAGCAGTGATATAAGCACCTTCTTTGCTGAATCAGATCATGGTTTTTGGAAGAAGATTTTCTCATTTTTGTGCTATTCATAATGTTTTAAATTTAATCTGTACTTTATAAAAACAAACTTTATTGAGGGTATCATACTTGAAAGCTGACTTAACGGGGATGACAGAATTTAAAATAGTCTTAAAAAAAAGACAACTTTACACAATAGTAACTTCTGTGGATGGAGAAACAGTCTGACTTAGCCGTTAATATGAAGTTAAAGAAGTTAGCCATCATTATAGGAAAACAAATCAGATGTTGCTCACTGACTTCAGAGGTGACAAGGTGAAATGGATATACTTTGGGTGTATTGATTTCCTTCTTCCCCTTTTCTTCTAGGGTTTTTCAGGAAATGCAAATGCAGACAGTGTCGTGTACTATAGACTCCAGCCTTCTATCAAAGCCAGATTTCTGCGCTTCATCCCTTTAGAGTGGAACCCCAAAGGCAGAATTGGAATGCGAATCGAGGTGTTTGGATGTGCATATAGTAAGTGTTTGTTTATCCAAAACACTGAAATAGGTATCAAAGGAAATGTTTTAAAAGCCAAACTTCACACAGAAATTGACTTTATAGATATGTAAAGAGAGAGAAAAACAGGAATGATTTTTGTGGAAAGCTTTTTGTGTGTGTGTGCCCATACATGCCAGTATTGACTTTGGCGGTCAGCTTTTATATTTTAAATCAGAAATGGAAGCATTTTATAGATAGAAAAATCAATGTGGAGATAGAGATACACGTTTGTAGATGTATGTAAATTCATTTATTCAAATCTAATATTATTGACTAGATCATAACTTCCAAATATCAGAGCTTTCCTCACATGGAATATATTTTCACTTGGGCATCCTGAATTTAATAAAAGAGACAGTGTTCTATTTAATATAAGTCGTCATCTTTAGGAAATCAAAGGATGTTTTTCTAAAAATAATATACCATGCAACTCACTTATGCTATGCTCTCAGCATAAATTCATAGAAAAGGTAAAGACCTCTGTCAAAATATAATTTGTGTTTGAAATACTTTCACATAAAAATAAGATAGAAACCACAGATTTCACTTAGTCTCCTCTTAATGAAGCATTTTTATTATATCTTTTTGTGGGACAAGGACCTAAGAATTATTGATAGCCCACCTCAAGCCTCACCATCCTGTTAGATGCTCTTTTATTGTAGAACAATGACTTAGTTAATATGATCTACAGCCATCAGATTGAGCAGTCTGAGGTTTAGAGAGATTCAATAATTTGCCCAGTGTCCCACAAATAGTACATGGAAGAATCTGGAAAAGAATCTCAGACTGTTAAATTTTATTACATCATTATTTCTCTAGTACATCTCTGGTTTTTAGCCACTAAAACTTTTTTTTTTCCCAAATACTTTATCACTTTGTGAAGTTAAGTTAGGTCTGGTTTATGTTATTTACATGAAAGGAAGGCTTATCACATGAGGGCGAGCAACTTGTTGAAGTTGTCCAAACTCTGTCTGACGAAGAAGCCACGTTGTATATTACAGATTGCACAGGTCTCGCTGCATCCTTAGTGATGTTCTCGGTGTCCACTGCCCCCATCAAACATTCTGTCCCTGCCAGGGACTGCAGAATAACAATAATAGTATTACTATCAAGAGTAATAATAAGAATAGCAATAGCACTAATATTAGTAGTATGGATTTTTATTATTCTAGAAATAGCAAACTTTTCTTGAGTGCTTACTAGATATCTGTACTATATCAACCAGTTTGTTTATTATTCCAAAAAAAAGTCCAGATAAGAATGATGAGAGAACTACTCCATTCCTCCACTTTGCAAATGAGAGCGCTGAAGCTTGGAGAGGATGACTTGCTCAAGCCACACAGATAGGAAGTGACAGAGCTGGGTGTACAGCCAAGCCTGCCAGACTCCAGAACTCAAGCTTATGCTCATTTTCTCTCCAGCTGCTACATCAGCGATGAGCCATGGGAAGCTTACTTCTCACCATCTGCCCAACCTACCACATGGTGTAGGTGCTCCTGTTACGTGTTAGTTCCTCCCTTCACCATTATCACAATTAAATAAAATCATCCCTTAAAAAAATATCCCACCCCCAAATTTAATTCTGGAGCACAGAACCTCAACAGTCTGTCTAATTTTTCTTTGGATCACAGAGTTTAGCAAAGCCCATGCCACATGGTGGACAATTAGCAAAACAAACTTCAAAATGCTTCATCTTTATAGTCACATTCTGTACTATTCAGAGCATCCACTTTGCAGAATATTTATCGCGGTATAATAATCACTAACAGTTATGTAGCACTTAAACTCGGTGTCAGATACAGTTTTTGTAGATATTCTAATTTAATTCTAAAAATCACCCATCTAATAAAGTCTAAGAAATATTAAGTAATTTTCCCAGTAGTACACACCTAATATTCATTCCATCTAGGATTCAAATTCAACATTAGTTTAACAAGACTATTGATGCTGTTTTTCTAAAACTAACGCACCACTCATAATGTCTCTATGGAAGTGACTGCTGAGATACAGGCTCCTTTGAGTTCTGTGCTGCTATGTGCTTAAGGATAACTCAAATATCCTCCCACTTTTATTGATTTGCAATCCTGGGGAACATTCTTTTCACTGTGACTTTATTTGGCATCTCCTGGAGTGAGTACCATGTCCACTTACTCAGTCAGCATCCTTTTTTCATTGACCCACAGTCAAAGTAGCAATACTGGGAGCCAACATGATTTTAAACACAAACATAAACATGTATGGTAAGATGATTTGATAGGATTCAATGTAAAATGACTGTTGTGTAGTTTAGCATGAAAGAGAAAAAAATAATAAACTTAATGGAAAAATACTCTCATAGATTACTTAAAATGACCTCAAACTGGGTTGAATGTGAATGCCTTATGGAATTGTGTTTGATCAAATTGACTTTAATTCCTCTATTATGCTATAGTTACACTCATATTCTCCACCTATCATAGCATCAGCCTTACAGAATATTAATTTACTAAAATATGATGCTATAAAACCATCATTTATTAAACAGTTACTATGTGTCAGATACTATTCTTCTTGGCATTTTCTGATTTACTCCTAACAACAGTGTGAAATAGTATGTGAACATTAGCATTTTATTCAGGAGTAAGAGGAGATAAACAGAGTTGTTGGCTGAATGGGGCCTGTGGCTTGCTTGCTCTGGGTTGCCTGGTACAGAAATAGATGGGACCATTGGCTTCCCCTGTCCTCAGAAGGAAGAGCTTCACATGCTATCGACATTAGAACACAGCTGCAAGATTTTGCCTGAAAGTGTCCAGATCCGAGATCAGACTGAATTTTCTCCAGATTTACAAGGTCATTCTCCTGCAATCCCTATAAAAAGAAAAGCGGTGTTGGGGACTAGGCAGGGTCTCTCTTTTGGGTCACAGTCATGGACACCCATCCACAATGGCAATTAACTGAGCCTCTTGTGAGATTGATACAGGCCTGGAGAATTGCTTGCAGCCCGCCTGCCTGTGTGTCGTCACCTGCACCAAGTTAATGTGACTCTTAGGTGTGCTTTGCCAGAATCGCTCACTCAATAGTGGTGTGTATCGGGGTGCTTTAGGTCTCTTGATGTGGGGGAAAGTGAATCTTAGACAAATCAAGAAACTTGTCCAGAGTTACAGAGCCTGTGTTAGATCTAGGATTAAAAATCAGATCATCACATTCCAAAGCCAACTGTTTGACAACTAGATGAATCATTGTACATTCACATTTTAAGTATTTATTGACACTTGCTGAAAGAGAACTCTATTAGGTATTGGGTATAGTGAGAAATTCTAAAATACTATATATTTTCTTACTATGGGAATTATTATATATATATATTTTGCATAGGTTTATGCAATACAATCCTTTCACTCTACACAACAAAGTAAAAACACAACATTATCTAAATTGCTACAAAATTTCAACGCTCAAAACAAAATTTATAGTACTGACTGTGTGATGAAAGCCTAAGTAACTGTACATGTTGCCAAGGTAACCTGCAAGACCACCATGAATATCAGAAGCAACAAGGCATCCGTGATGACCCTGTAAAACTGGATGTCAGTTTGCTTACCAATTTCAGAGAGAGAGGGAGACGTGGAGAATGTGTGCATGTGCACAAGTACATGTGAAAACAGAGCTATTTATGGTAACTAACATAGGGTGTTTGACCCTAGGCGTCAGAAGAAGCAGTCATAAAAATTGTACACTCAATGTAAACTATTGTAGCGTATGTGTAGGGTGTGAGCAATAAAGTGACTGATAAATTGAGCTTAGTATAAGAAAGTTTATAGTAATAAGTTTTGAAACTAAGATGCAGATACTTCACATAGGAGGCTGGGAGGATAACCCAAATAGAAGGGGTGTACCCAAGCCGAGCATAGGAATGAGGAGTGGTTGGAGGCTCAGTTTGTATTTGAGACTCATCATTCAGACTGAAATGAGGGGTACAGATTAGAAAGTTAAATGAGTGATACACATTGTAGGCAGCAGCTCAGGAGACTTCTGACGTCACTTGTGCAAGTGGCACTAGAGCTTCAAACTAGGGGACTGGCAATCAGGAGAGAGGATTCTCCTGACTTGAATCAGATTCAAAATATGCTGAGCATGTTGAATTGAGAGCTTAGTGATTGTATGTGAGAGACATTGAGTTATGAGATTTGAAGAACTGTCTGGAAGGAGTTATTTACTGGGTGGGGGCCCTGGAGGATTAATGAGTTCTGAAAGGATGTAGGAGATAATTTGTTCCATTGTTGACTCAGTTGAATTCAAATGCTTGTGAACTCTAAACCCTTTTAGTGGAAGACATATCATTAAAACCTGTATAAATATCATTATTATTATTATCAAATCATAACATTTCCACTTATTGCATTACTGTTAATAATACAAGTATAATGTACTGTGTTTGGACCATGACTCATGTCTTCGAAAAGCAGAAATGCATTTCTATCATAATTAAAGCAGGGTCTTTATTCTGTCTTTTGGATAGTCTGTATTTTTATGCCAGGCCCTCCCTTGTGCCTAATACATGTGTTTGCTGAAGTCCTAGGTAGAAGCTGGTCTCATGAGCGTTGCAGGGAAAGTGGTTACTGTGAGATCTGCACCTAATTTTATTACCTTCTGTCTCAATGAGTGAGAGCAGGAACTTGTTATGAAGGAGCATCAAATAAATGGAAAACCCAAATCAAAGAGCATGTCCTACTTTTATGTCAGTGAATGTGAAGTTGATTCCTGAGTAATGAGAGAAGTAGAAGCTAAATTTTAGGGGTTCAAAGGAAAAGTATAAATTTTAGATGTCTTGGCCGGAGCAGCTGTGAACATGTTTATGGATCTAGACACAAGATGTAGGTGAGGAAATAACTTGTGGAAGAAAGAAAAAGAAAATGTTTCATGATAAAAAAGTACTACTCTACTAAATGTCCCAAAAGAAAGGAAGGCATGGTAAACAAAGGCAGGGAAAGGGAAATGACTGGGTGAAAGTGAGCATGTCTGAGACATCCTTACGAAGTGGTAATCAAGCCACAGCAGATGATATCCTTTAATAATGAGTGAATTGCTGAGACAGTTGCCCTTCGTATAAATTCTAAGTTCCTTTTCTCTAGGTCTTGTATAAACATCCTCATTTACAATCTATGATCTTCCCGCCCTCATCCTCAACAAAATAAGAACATCCAACTGCCCAAACACACTACACTAATTTCCATTTCTGTCACATGCCGTGATGTCATGATTTTTCTAGACTTAGGATCTCTATACAATGCTTAAGGCAATCACCACACATCCAGGTTTCACGCCTCTCCCTAGATAATTCTTTTACTCATCACCATTTCTCTGCATAGAAATCACTGTTTCTGCCAACTTTTCTGACACACCATTAGGTCAGAGGACATTTCCACCTGCTCCTGGAGCAGCCAGCCGTTCTGCTCCTGATCACATCATGCTCTCATTATACTGTATTGTCATTAGACATTTCTTTTTTTTTTTTTTTTTTTTTTTTGTTATTCGTCTTCTACATAGATGAATGAATGAAAGGAGGCAGGCTTAGTGAGCCTCATGAAGACTTTTCCTGTCATCCTAGCAGTATATTCAGCCTGTTAAAGATAAGGTATAGAATACAAGGAGAACTAAGTAAGAAGATCGGAAGAGAAGAAATGTATACAAGTCTTAAACTATTGTGTTTACTTGCTTAAATGTAGACTCATAAGAAAAAATTATGAGTTTTATTTAATAAATGGAACATAAGTCAATAATTATACAACTATGTTAACATTTTAAAAATAAGAATGTGCATTTTACAATGTAAAAATATTGAAAGTTGGGACTACTTCAGTAGATTTCCATTTAAAAAACATATTGATTAGAAATCTAAGACAGTAGCATGAAAAGAATAAATATTCACCTGAAAAACCTCTGAGAGAGAAGTAGGTAACAGTCTTTCATCCATTCAGGATGCTGATCTCTCATATCACATGTCTCGTTGGTAGAAAAAATGAAAAGCAGTAAATTTTTTAGATTTACTTAAAAGAGTAGTTATAATTGAATCCAGTACATATTTATTAAGCTAATTCCACATGTTAACTGCTAAAATCTTTACCAAGGTGAATTAAATACAGTCCTTGCTCTCAGATTATCAGCTAATACTGTAACTGAGGAATCCCATTTTATGTCAAAGTTTAAAAAGAAGATAGATTCTGGCCAGCCTAAAATCAAAGAGGATAAATTCCAATCCTTTGCAAAGTTCTTTTAATGCTGGAAAGACCACTTTTGGAATTAATGCCAATTTAGAGGGACTTATTAAATTCCTTGGGCTTTTAACTGAAAAACCAGAAAGGCATCGTCCTAGGAGTAGAGACCACACCTGAGGACCAGTTGTTATGTCTTAGAACTATGGACAAACCACAGTAGACCTGTCCCAGCAAAGGCTGGAATTAGGCTATCACAGGGTCAGAGTGATCTGCCGGTGGTTCAGCTCCCTGAGGAACCTCTTCCATTTACTTCCTGCCACCACCATCCATCCCACCGTAGTCTCTCCCATCCTCTCAACTCTCCTCACCCTCTCCCCTTTCTTACTTCCTCCTTCTTTCCTGACTTTAGACATTTACATAGGTAGTCATCTACTCGGCTTATGTATCACTTCCTCAGAGATGCCATCCCTAATCAACAACCCTATGTAGATCTCTGTTCAAATTTCCCATACAACCCTCATGCTCCACTTAAATTTGTAAATTTATATCCGTGCTCATGCAATGAGTTGCTCGATGTTTTTCTTTTTCTTCGTATTGGAGGATCCATGAGGACAGAATGTGTTCACTGTTGTGACACTATCTCCTACTGTAGGACTTGGTTCAGTAACTGTTTGTTAATGGATGCATTAAGAAAAACATCTGATGAGCCACAATATAAACTGAAAAAATGAATAAATATATAAAAATCATAAGTTTATTACATTAATACAGTAGCAGTTGATTAAAGGAGAACTGTCTCTGAGATGAACATATAAGATTTCAAATATTTTTATTATCAAAATGATAATAGCATATAAATGTAATAAAATGTTGAGGTGTTTTGATACTTCCATTTGATACCCTTGGCTTTTTTGTGTAGTATGAGAGATTGGAATTATTCTCCACATCTTCCAAACAAGGAAATTAAGAATAAGCATGTAAGTGACTTCTGTGGCATTATAAAATTATAAATAAATATTAGAAACAGTAATACAACTTACATTCTCCAATGACATACTCAAGTGACCTTGATGTAGTAGACATTACCGATTTCAAATCTATTTAAAAGGTTAATTCAGATTGACATTTCAGCATTAGCGATCACATTTGTTCCTATAACCTCCTGGAGTACTGTCACTGACCTTAACTCTATTTAAAACTGTGATAGTAACGTCACCTTTCCCCTGTGGTTATATGCAGCATTTGATCCTGTGCCTTCTTCCTTTTTATTGAATTAATTTTAGTTGTTTTAAACTTAAGAGTCCCTTAAATCATTCTGTGCCCTTTTATGCTACTATGCAAAAATAGTACAACCTATTTCCTGTTGATTTCTCAAGTGCTTGGTCTCTTTTCTCCATCTCTTTAAAACCCAATACAGTAATGCAGATCTCAAGTGCCTATACATCATGCTGTTGCTTTAATGTTTCACTATATAATAGTTTAACAGTGACTCAGTCTGACTTATGTTTCTTAGAAGTCAAAATTGGACCTCTGTTTGTTTAGCAATTCATCAGTAGTAAATTTTCAAATAAAGAGCAGTATGATCAGTGTTTAAGGCTGATTTCATGTAAGAAGAGTTTGGTCCATAGCTCTTTCTCCAATGGTAGCACTCTTTTTTTCTATGTATATTTTTGAGGTGACTCCCAAAGAATTAATAGAAGACTCTTGTGTTTTTTCAAGAACTCTTTCATGACCTTCAAATAAAGTCAATTTTCTATTATTCGAGGATTTATTTTCAAGTTCACTCATTTTCTATTCCAGTTTTTCTCTTTTAAGTTTCTGAGTCAACTGATCTCATCAATAATGTGATGATTCATAGTTTAACTCACAGAATCAATTTCTCCCTGAAACATCTTTCAGGGAAAAGTCACTCCCACCTCCACAATTTTCTGCAAGTACCACCTACAGTATAGATAAAGAAAACATATTTATTGTCCATGGTACAATTCAGTATGCATTGAGGTCATTCATTTTCAGAGACTAGGTTTCTGTCACCTTCTTGTTCTTCTTGTCA
Organism: Eidolon dupreanum; assembly: GCA_028627145.1. Classification (NCBI taxonomy): domain Eukaryota; kingdom Metazoa; phylum Chordata; class Mammalia; order Chiroptera; family Pteropodidae; genus Eidolon; species Eidolon dupreanum. Next base: position 112,664,491 of record CM053508.1, on the reverse strand, counting down.
GATAACCCTCATACTGTCATCTGCCTCCGGATCACTCAGGAACATGTATTCCTGGGTATGGCTCAGGCAGAGCCCAGGATGTTAAATATTTATTCTCCTCAGTTGATTCTGGGGGTGGAGGGGCAGGGAGCTCAATTTAAGGATTCATGCTCTTGGAAATGTTACTCTTAGTGATCCACTTGGGGAGGGGGTATAGGGAGGATACTGCTTTTTTTCAAATGGCAACCTATCACATTTGCAAAGCCTCCAACTTCTGGAGCAGCAGTAGGATGCAGGGGTGAGGGAAGGATACCCGGTCAAGTGGAAGATATGACAATGAGTGTGTTTTCATGTGAAATATGCAGAGGCAGAGAAACAGTTTGCTGCTTATAGAGGTGAAGTGTTCCTGCAATTTAGTTGACATCCTTCTCTGAGGCTGAGTGGATCGACTTCTGCACATGTTAGAAATCACTCGGGACCCAGCCCTGACGCAGAAATAAAGCTCCTTGGGGGAAAAAAGCACTTTGTTTTTATACAATGCTATGTTTTCCACTGGGTTCACAGAGAATTCACTATAAATATGTGCTGCAGGAAGGAACACAGAATACACATTTTTAGTAATACCACTTCTGACATAACTCCCCAAAAGAAATTTGAATATTTTTTATTGGAAAACTCTGTATTCCATGGAAGATTGTATTTTTGAATGATGCAAATGAAGCAGACTTTACTTCTTCCTGGGGTCATCGGGAGAATTGATATGAGAGTAGGCCCACAATCTTTGTGAGTCTCTTCTTTCTTGATTCCTGCTATAAATGGGAAGATTTGAGATGGAGGTATTCACTGAGGAGGATTCAGGTCACCGACAATTGCCATGGTGAATCAGCTCAGGCATTCACTGACAGACAGGAAAAGCCACAGAACCCGCAGATGGCTCAAAATCATTCTTGCTGCATAACCTGGCAATGACATTGATAATTGAGCATTTCTTGTACACTTCAGAAATTTATTATTTTTTAAAGAGGCCGCTTTTAAAAAATGAATACACCAAATGTATTTATTGAACTATTTTTTATGAACCTCTTTCCCTGCCCCATATTTTAATAATAAATGATTGTATTAGGGTTAATAGTAACTAACATTTATTGAATTCTAATTATATGTCAGCAACTCTTCCAAAAATTATGTAGATAATACATTCACACAACAATCCTATGAAGAATATACTATTGTTGTTCACATGTTACTGGTGAGGAAACAGGGACTAAGACGTTAAGTAGCTTGCCGTGATAAAGTAATGCCCTGTCACCTGCAAATACGTTGCATTATATGACATGGACACATTACAGATGTTATTAAATTAAGGATGTCGAGATGGGGAGATTATCCTGGATTTTCCGGGTGAACCCAATGTAATCACAGGGTCCTTTGAGAGGTGAGAGCATCAGAGTCAGAGAAGTGACTACAAAAACAAAAATGAGAAAGTGTGAGCGATGGGAAGATGCTATGATACTGGTTTTGTACATGAAGGAAGGAGCCACAAACCAAGGAATGCAGATTGTGTTTAGAAGTGGGAAAAGGGAAAGAGAGGGGTGATCTTCTAGAGACTTCAGAAGGAAAACAGACCCTGCCAACACCTTGATTTTAGGATGTCTGAATTCCAAAGCTGTAAGATAGTAAATCTGTATTGTTTTATGCGACCAAGTTTGTGGCCATTTGTTACAGTAACAATAAGAAACTCATTCACTTGTGCAAGGTAGAGTGAAGATTCAAGCCCATACAGATTAGCTGTCTTAACTACAAGGCTAAACTATAATACTATATACATTACCTAAAATGGCTCAAAAGGGGGCTAAGCTAAAGGAGGTTTCTGTCAGAATAGTTGGCAACTTGTTATTAGAAAATCAGAGTTCATGCCCTCCCCACAGTGAGCTAGGGTGTAGCAGAGCCATGTTATTATCACTGATAATAATCCAATCATCAAAATAGAACCTCAGTTAATCAGCATGCTAATGAACAAATTTACAATTAGAGAAATAATTATTCCTTTCAATCAAGCAACATCTTCTCGTATATCTTTGGACTATATGTCTCTTACTGACACAAATTTTGTTAAGTTCTGATTCCCAATTTTCCCTATAGTCAATTTTCTAACACTTGTACTTTTTCTATTTATGCAGTTCAACTGTGTACAGAAGATTCTTTTCCCAGAGTGTTTGACAAAAAATAACAATAAATGTGTCATTGACTGTTAATTTAAATATTAATGTTATTTTGGATGCTTAATTTAGTGTTTTCACCTAAGTTATTGAGTTGGATTAATTTTATTAATGGTATATACCCAGATCTCTCATAGGTTAGATTCAGTGTGAAATATTGTTTAAATCATCTGAACTCTTTCTTTTATGAGAATGTGTTTGTGTCGGCAGTGCTCTATAAGAATTCAAAATCTGAAAATCTTTGTGGAATAGTGAAAATAAATTCACTACGAACATTACCAGTGATGGCTCAGACTTGAAATGTTCCTTTTCTAGTCAATGATTAAAAGTCTGAGTATAGTTTTTAAGTAGAGTTAAAAGTAAAAAATTTAAAAACATAAAAACATGACTTATTCAAATATAGAATACATACATATCAAAGATACATTTGATTAATTAATGAAGGAAGCAGAAGAATGGTAAAGCTAGTCCAAAGAAAATTCAAGAGACTGAGTACATACAGGAATCCAATAAATAACATTGGGTTACTAGTATCATGTTAAGTACCCAAATGGTTAATGTCCATCAGAACAATAAAAAACCATAACTTAGGGGCATGCATTTTCTACTAGACAGAAGTCATTTTCATTTCTACTGGGAAAAAAAAATCTATGAATTAACATATAACTTGATAGAGTCTGGCCCTAGTCAGTAATAAATAGTAAAATCAGACTTTTATTAATTCACTTAGAATTAAATAATCTTTAGATGGGCCTGTTAGAAAATATTCCATTATGACATTGAAAGGATGTGAAATTATACCTTTGATTTATTTTCAGTTTTTCTAATTTTTGTTAACAGTAATAAGATTACTTTCAAGAGAGATTCTATACCAGGATTCCCCAACCCTCCAGGCTGCAGACTAGTACCAGTGTGTGTCCTGTTAGGACCTGGGCCGCACAGCAGGAGGTGAGCGGCAGGCCAGCATGTGAAGCTTCATCTGTATTTGCAGCCACTCCCCGGCACTAGCATCACCACCTCAGCTCCACTTAAGATCATCAGGCATTAGATTCTCATAGGAGCATAAGTCCCTGGTGCCAAAAAGATTGGGGACCTCTGCTCTGTACCTATCTCTTCCACCAGCATCCTTGGAATGCAAGGTGCTGACGATGATACATTGAATTCAAATGCTTGCTTGCGTGCTCGCACTCTCTCAAAAAAAAAAAATTAGCTTTTTTAGACAGTTTCTGATTTTTATATCATTAAGTTCACAAGTCATAACTCAGTGTTTTATGATTGTTTAAAAGTGTATGCTTTTTATATATCAAATAGGTTGTATAAATAGTTTTTAATAACAATGACTTATATTAGAGCTATTAGGAGTTTTCTTTCTGAAGTAAAACTGTTAGGAATCATCTGAATATTCTTTTTGTTTGAGAATCCTTGTATGTGTATGCATATATATATATATGTGTGTATATATATACATATATATATATATATATATACATGCATACACATACATATGTCGCATGTATGTAACTTGAAGTTTTTCTTTACTGACATTGTACTCGCATTCTGAATTATGCTTTCCCTGCTTCCCTACCCCCGCAAAGGGTATTATTCACAATCACATGAATCTATGATGTGTTTGCAGCCAGTTTGTTGATTCCCCTACTTACTACTTTCTTGCTTTCAGGCCCTTTTTGTCAAGGCCAGCTCCTCCCTCACTCCTGTTTCCTCCTTCTGAGAGCTAAATTATGGACTATCCCTGTAGTTTCTCAGTAATCCTCAGAGCTTCCTTTTACAGCAGTGAAGGAGAGAATGTATTGGGAGAATGTCTGTGCCTCTTGGAATTAAATATTCTAAGAATAATTCTAGTTCATGGGAACAAATATTAGACTTAAAGAGCATGGAGAATAGGAAGCCTATTGATTAGATCTGCTTTAGTACCAGGCTTCTAGACCCAAGAACTGAGTTTTGTCAACCACCTTAACAAAAGTGACCTCAGTCTTCTTTTTACCTTGATCAGAATGCCTGTTATAGTCTGGAATGGTTTATGAACTTGTTTGTTCACTTGGTAATTATCATCCATCTTCACTGAGTATAAGTAAGCCCCGTAAGGGCAGGGGCCATGTTTGTGTTGGTCACTTTTTTTTTTTTTAATCTCAGTATCCGTCATAGTACTTTGAACATGATAGGCTAAATAAATATTTGTTGAATGACTGAATCAAACTACTTAATGTTATACCTGTGAAGTAAGAAGAAAATAGGCAAGAATGAGAGGAAATGACAAATGGCTTTGGTTTAAGACACGAAACAATATGCCGTTGCTTTAGTCATCACTTGTCTGATGTTTTTCACTATCCCATTTTGCTGATGGAAATATTCCAGGCATAAAAGCTATAGGTGCCGTGAAAGGTTAATATGATATTAGACAAGTGTAATAACAACATCGAAGAAGATTAAAAAAGAAATAGTAGGCTAAAGTAACACAGACTAAACCTTTCCTGGAAAAGAAATCCTCTTGGTAGCTAATTCCAAAAATAGACTTTATCTAGAATAAAATCATTTTTACAATGGTTGCCTTTAAGCGACACATTAACTCAGAGATAACTGCATTGCTCCAAATGTGTCCGCATTTAAAGTCTGTCTTATTGGAATTTTTCTTAATTTATTGTAATCTAATAATCATGGAACACATTATTTGTATTTGACACAAAGTTATGTTTTTACCATGCACATTTATTCAGCTGTATAACAAGGAATAATTGTTTGGTTAACATTATTCTTTCTACAGAATGCAATGTTTATTCATGTGTACTTAGTGAATGAATTTTTTATAAGCACATTAACAAGATGTGGAAAAATCAAACCTTTGAAATTTCAAAAGATAGCTGTATAAAATAGTTGAAAAAAATTGGTGGTGGTGAATATGAATAGTTCACATTAACTATGATGGATAATCTGAATGAAATTCATATTTGGGCATACAAGTAAATATAATGACTTTGTCAAATGAAACAAGATGAGTAAACTGTAATGTCATTTGTTTGACTGAGAAGTCAGCTAGCCAGTTGAAAAATAGCTTCATATTTTGTTGGGTTTCCCTACCCTCTTAATTTATTACATAAATGCATTCTTGAGGGTAATTGCCTTAAAAAATCTTCGACTTGTGAAATGTAGAAAACATGGTAGGCTTTCTGAGTATTATGAGTTCTTTTATTGTATCTCTTGTTCAGGGTGCAACTGATTTTGACAGATGAACTGTTATGTTACCAGTATAGCATGACACCTTTTTTCAGATGAATTGAATAGAAGTGATCTTGACAATGAATAGATAAGACACTGTCTGAAAGCTGAAAAAACATGTCAATGTCACAGGTGTGACACAGATGCAGAACAGCCCTTATAATATCATTAAGTGAACGTCTTTTTAACGATGCCCTTGAGAAGACAGACAATAACATTGCTCTTAAACACTATTACTTAGCCATAAAAAATAAAATTAAACAAAACACAAAGGTCAGTTTAATATTTATTTGAAGTGGCATTTGATGAGTCTGATGTATATGTGTTTATTTGTATGAGGATCTCCTTTATATATGGTATGTACAAAAGAATTTTGAAATATCATAGCCACTTTTTCAGGGGCAAAAAACCATTTAACTTCAAAATTTCAAGAACACGATTAAAAAATATTGATCATGAAGTATGCAAAGTGGTTTTATGGATATTGCTTATAATCTTTTATTTCCTTATTTTCTTATTTTTTTTTTTTATGGAATGAAAAAGAACAGCCTTTAATAATACAAGGGAAAGTTAGAGATACCTTTTAAAATGTACTTTTCGATCATGAATTTTGTAAAAAGGTTAGTGAAGACCGAAATGGAATCAGTCTCAAGTATCAAGAGGGAATGACACATGTGGTGGTTTTATTTTCACTTATGACTGGCGTAGAGCCGAACTATACTGTATCTGTGTATGTATGATACTTTATATAGTATCACACATACTATATAGACATTTAAAATGCTTAATGAAAAGCATATTTATCCTTAGAATGACTTTTAATATCTTTGTCTCTAGAATCAGAGGTGGTTGATCTTGATGGAAAAAGTTCCCTTCTCTACAGATTTGACCAAGAATCCCTGAGCCCAATAAAGGACATTATTTCTTTGAAATTTAAAACCATGCAGAGTGATGGGATTCTACTCCACAGGGAAGGGCGAAGTGGAGATCACATGACACTGGAATTAAGAAGAGGAAAGCTCTTTTTACTGATTAATTCAGGTAAAACTATTTGGTGAAATTCTTGAAAATCTGGCCATTTAGCTTTCACTTCAGTGATTTTTTGCTTTTATAGCTTATCTTATAACAATTAAGATAACTTATTTCCAGATTCAAGGGCATATATATCAATCTTGTATTTTCATGTAAGAATGGTTTATATTTTGCAAATAGTATAAGACCCTCATTCAGTGTTTTTTACATAGTGTCAATAGAACTACATAGCTATTTCTTAACATCATGTAAAAAGGGATGGGTCATTGAAATATATTAAGGTAGTAAAAATAATGAGGTTGTAGCAAAGATAAAATTTATATTGAAAATGAGCATGTGATGGGTAATGCTAATAAAAAGAATTAATAGTGGAAGAAATTACAGCAAGGTTGAAAGAATATTATATTCAAACTTCAAGTAAATCAAAACCAGTATTTTAGATGGAATGCATGGAAGAAGATTGTAATTATCATGAAAGATGCTGGCCCACAAAAAGAAAACTTTTTTTTTTTAAACTGAGAATAATGGTGCTGTTATTGTTTTTCTCTTTTAAGGTGATGCTAACCTACCCTCTACACATGCCCTGATCAGCCTCACCCTGGGCAGCCTGCTGGATGATCAGCATTGGCATTCTGTGCTCGTCCAGCACTTGGGCAAACAAATCAACTTTACAGTGGATGAGCACAGGGAGCATTTCCACACCCAAGGAGAATTCAGTTACCTGGATCTTGATTATGAGGTGTGACAGTTATGTTTCAATTAATACAGGTTTTATGATATATATGTGATTTAGCCTAGCAAAAGAAAATACACGATAAGCGTAAAAATCCTGATGAAGTGTTTCCCCTAGGTGACATAGCTCACAGCAGCAGATTTGGGCATATGCTACTGAGTCTTCTTCTTCCTCATTATATGTTAATTTATTATTATGAAGAGGGAGATCATCTTTTTTACCTGAATTAGGTAGTCATCAGAATGTCATATGTAGGAAATCTCCAAGAAGAGATCTGATTATAACAACTAATATAAATTATGTGCTATGATTTTTTTGTGCTATGGGACACCCCTGAAGTATAGATTTATGAAGAGGCTGTAGCAATGGATAGATTAATTAATTTGTTAACAATCGATTCAGATGCACAAATATCATTGTGTGTGAGAAATGTATGTAAAATCAGATGTCATAATTGGTTATATTATTAAAAAGATCAAGATAATAGTGGATAGAAAGATGTGTTTTTATTCATCAATCAATAAACATCAAATCCAAATGTGATTAGCAACTTATAAGAATAATCAAACTCTAATGTAGATTAAAACAGAATGCATGTAAATTTGTTTTAAAATATGTATCTTAATTAATAAAACTCCATTTGAAATGAATAATATGGCAGTGTAGGGTGATCTATGTGATGATTATAGCTACAGTTGCTAATCATAAATATTTAAGTAGATTATCAGAAAATCACTAAACAATATTATTGATGCCATTTTTCTTTCTAAGATCAGCTTCGGAGGGATTCCAGCACCTGGAAAATCAGCATCATTCTTCCATAAAAATTTTCATGGGTGTTTAGAAAATCTCTATTATAATGGAGTGGATATCATTAATTTGGCCAAGCGACAAAAACCACAGATCATCACTATGGTAAGAGACTCTTCATGTGAAGGAAGGAGTAAAAACTATGCAGCTTTTCCACATAATAAAATTGCTCCATGTTGGACCATTTAATAATGATGTTTTAAAATTTACTCTTATTCTTTTAAAACTTTTCTCTGCTTGGCAATATGCATATGTGATTAATTTTATCTAAAGGAATTATAATTCACAAGGCATGATTTTTTTTATATGAAGTAAAGCAGGGTTTTTTTTTTTTTTGTACAGTTGATAATTTAATTTTGTTGTGATATTATTACTCTCAGGAGACTAATTTCCTTCCCCTTTAATTTTTTAAATAAGATATTCCCTGACAAACTCTAAACAAGCATACTGAGTTCCTGGAATCAGATAACATCCATGTATATATTAGAGGGGCTTTTGATAAACTTTTATTTTGCTGTGGTCATCCATAGAAAATAAAAGAAATTAATAGGCTTTTACAACATGGCAGCTGCCAACCTGTACCAATAGTAGTATTGGTCAGGCTGCATTATATTCTAATTCTATGAAAATGCAGCAGAATTTAAAGATAACCATATTGGTCAGAGTCCAGTCAGGGAAGCAGCACAACTATGAGTTTTATGAATAAGGGATCTATTTTAGGACTTGGCACTTAACAGCTGCCAGAGGAACTGGAAAGTGGAGGCCAGCTGTCAGGAAGAAGAGATAGAGCAGAGTGAAGGAGAGCCAGGGCAAACGAACCAGCTTCTCTGTGGTCATCCTTCACTGTGCAGGATCACACATACGCACTCAAAAAAATCTTTGGAGGAAAATGGCCAGTGTTTCTCTTCTATCTCAAATATCAGAAAGGCTCCCTTTTTGGCTAACTTTTAACCAGAACCAGAGAAGAAAGGAGATTCTGGGAAACATGGTTTTCAGTTTAACTTGATGATAGAAAAATGCGCACGCGCACACACACACACACACACACACACACACACACACACACACACACATCCATTTGAATATATTTCCTTAATTGTTCAAAATTCAATATGTAAATTGAAGCTCGTGTTGTAGCTGCAAATACTAAAGCACACCATGGGAATATTTATTGTTTATGAAATATTTTATTCTGAATTCTTTTGTGTGAATTGATAGTATTTACATGAATTATGCAAACAGCGAAATTTTAAGTCTTTTTTTAGAATTGGGAAAATGATTTAAAATAAAAATAAAAATATTATAGATATATTGATGTGTGTGTTCAATCGGCAAAATGAATTTTCAGAAACTGCTCATGCAGCTAACACCCACTTTTCATTGGCAAGAGGATTTGCTGCTTTCAGGGTAGCAGGCAGCTGTCCCAATGAAGCATGTGACCAACTTGCAGCTGCTACATGTTTTTATTTGTACTAGGTTGGTTAGTCTCATAATTGCCTTTACATTATGGGTTAGTGTAGTTTACTTTTCAACTTTTTGTTACTTCATTCATTAGGACAAGTCATTTGTCTGTAATGAAAGCTAATTCACTTCTAACAGAATTATAATATAACCAAAAGCTTTTGTTTAACCAAAGACCCAATGGTTTGATTTCAATGTGTATTCTTCTAAGTAAAGTTGATTTCATTGACTTTTCAAATCTGTATTTGGAGAAAATATTTTTTAAATTATTGTCAAGAAAAATAAAAACATTTCATTTATGAAGTATGTTCAGGAGCATGCTTAATTCTTTCTAAATAATTCAGATTTTAAGTGTTTTTTAAAAAAATCCTTAAATATATATTTTATTCTAATAGCAAAATAGTCTTTCATATAGTCTTTTAATGAAAATTTATGCAAACTAATGTATCTCAAAGATCTATTTTTAAACCATTAGATGAAAAATAATACATGTATATCTGATGACTAATGCCAAGAGCATAATGAAAAGAAAAAGACAAAAGTAGTTAAAATAAGAATATAAATAGTACATTGTATATTGTAGTGTCCAATGTAAAACCTAAAGGAAAAATAGGAAAAATTAAAAATAGGCAAAGGATATGCAGACCATTCTGAGGAAAGCGAGTCCAAAAGAACAAGAAACTCATGAAAAATGCTCAGATTCACTATTAGTCAGCTAAATGAAAGATAAATAAGAATTATATATTACTTTGATATTTTGTCATTGAATTCGTACAAATTTAAAAGGTCCATAATACTTATTTCTGCCAAGGATGTGGGGAAAAGGATATCCTCATATATTACTGGTAGAAATAGGGAATATTTTACCTTTTTCTTTTTGGAAAAGAAGCTGGAAATATATATTAAACATATAGGCACATGTAGTTCTCTCTTTAGAACTTCCTTCTGTAGAACTGAAAATACCAGTACACAGAAAAGCATGCAGAGTTATTTATGACAGCATTGTTGGGAGAGGCAAAATCTGGAAAGTGCACACACATGAACAGGAAAACTGTTCTTGTCATTGAGTGAAAATCTGAGCACTCACACAGTAATTATGCAATCAATAAAAAGAAAGAATTAGGTTTATGTCAGATAACTCAAAAGAATTTCTGTAAGGTATATTTAAGTGTGTAAACTGAACTTATAACTAAAACATATATATATATGACTCAATGGGAACAGAGAAAAATATGGAAAAAAATAGACAAAAAAACAGTAGACTATGTTATAGAGTGACTTAGAAGCCAGAGGCAGCAAAGGGGTGAAGTGAGGGGGAAGGGAAAGCCTAGTAAAAGATCAAAATAAAGAGTTGACTCTCAATAAAACTATTTTTTAAAGTTAAAAAAAAACAAAAAACTTCAGCCATGCTACCCTGAACAAGCCTGATTCCATCTGATCTCAGAAGCGAAACAGAGTCGAGCCTGGTTAGTACTTGCATGGGAGACCACCTAGGAAGACCAGGTGCTGTAGGCGTAAAAAATAAAAAATAAGAGATGGAAAGCTGACAAGGTCCTTACACTCTGGAGGTCAACCAAGGGTTGCCTCGCCTAAAAAAAAGAAAATAGATAAAAGTAAATAAAAAATAAAAATAAAATTAAAGAGTTGGCTTGAATAAATTTTTATTGACTTCAGTTACATTGAGTTTGACACCTCTGTAAAGGTCGAGAGATGGGGAGAAAAGAATTTCACCTAGAAAAACCTAGGGAGAGATTTGCTTGACCATAATATCTCTGGATTTGGAGAACCTTTAAGATGTACAACAAGCATTTGAATTTTCATGTTGAAAATTTTGTTGTTTTAAATCGAGGATAGTTTGAGAATGATAAATAGCCTTTGTGAATATTTCAATTTCTATTGCTGAGGTGATGTGACTCATTCTTAAAGCTTTTTCTTTTACTTTATTCTCAGGGAAATGTGTCATTTTCTTGTTCACAACCACAGTCTGTGCCCGTGACTTTTCTCAGCCCCAGGAGTTACTTAGCACTGCCGGGCTCTTCCGGGGAGGATGAGGTTTCTGCTGCTTTTCAATTTCGAACCTGGAACAAGGCAGGGCTTCTGCTATTCAGTGAACTTCATCTGGTTTCAGGGGGTCTCCTCCTCTTTCTTAAAGATGGAAAACTTAAGCTGAATCTCTTCCAGCCGGGAAAATTACCCAGTGATGTCACAGCAGGTAATAAGTGCATTCCCGCAGGCAAAGCATATGGAAGATTTCATTATCCCTCAGTCCCTTCTCCATAAAATTTTATCCATAACCCCCAAAATTAATATTTGTTTAATAAGTGAATACTTGAGTTAATAAGATTATCAGCACTCTTTCTTAGAGGAATTGTTTCTAATTTCCTTTTAAATATGGCTCCAACACTAGCAGTTCTTATTAATCAAAGTGATACTTATAGGGAAATAGAAATTTCCTCTGTGACCCTCTCGCCCGCTCCAGGTAAATCAACATATGGTGAGGAAATGTTTTTTGGGAAAAATGTGAAACACTTTGGAGTGGACCCAAAACTTTACTGGATATCCTCACAAGAAAACTAGGCTTTGTCAAACATAGCTATTAGTGTTATCTGGTCTGTGAGAGAAATGGAGGTCTTTCTTGTATCTGTATCTCTATGTTAGTGTTGTAGTGCCTAAGAACTTAAGGTAACTTTACTTGCTGATGTGTCTGTACAGAGTTAGATATATTTTGGGAGGATGAAAAGATTCGTGCAAAGCTCCACATTTAGGCACCAAATGTAATTCTCTCCACTTCTAGGCAATACGGTACAATTTTAATGATTCGAAGTAATATAATTAAGGAGACTATATGAATGTCTGGAAAATTAATGTCTAATTTAGGTCAGTGCTTTGGGTGAAGGATATTTTTGTCTCTTCATTAAAATTATATAGTTTTGACAAGGAATCTCTATCACATTTTCATATGTATATGGGATAACATCTAAGTAAAGCAACTACAGGTCATGTTGGGGTAAATTGCTACATCAATTTAATAAACGATATTTAAAAACAATTTAAAGATGCCATTGCACTGCTCCTCTATATGAACTCTGACCAAAATTAATAGGCTATAACTAAGAGAGGAAAAAAAGTTGCTGTCAGAAACTAAATATACGAAAAACAAGTGTACAAGTGGATACACAAATGCATCTTCTTTATATATCTTTTTTGTTGTTCATCTATAACTGCAGTTCAAATGTGGGAGCTGAAAGTTCAATATTAATTATAATTTTTAAGAGGTACTTTGCTGTGACTTTTTAATGTGATACTCAAAATGTGGTAGATTTGCAGGCTTGACAAAGGAAATAAATCAATGTCATATTAATAATTAGTAGGTTCTCTAAAACGAGGGCCTAAAAATGCAAGCCTGCTATTAATGTGTAGTTTATTGTGATTTATTTGACATCCTCAGAAGTGGTTATATTCATAGCCTAATTTTCAACATTTTTAAAGAAACTGCTTCAGAACAATGTTACTGTAGTGAGCCCCATGAAGTGAATTCATTTCTTTACAAGCATGTATATTTAATAAATTACTTTACAAGCAAGTATATTTAATAAATTACTAGGTGTAAGTCTATACAGAATACTCTGAATGATTTAAAAATCTCTAAATTAACGTTTAAATATGTATATATATATATACAATATAATCTATTATGACATCATATGACTTAATGTCATATGATTGTTTCCATAGCTAATAATAAGGAGCCTAGACTAAACGTGATTGTCAATGTAAAAAAATGTTACACTTTAGATAATACAAGTAGGCTTTTATTTACCAACTCCCCTACTCCTAATATTCCTTTTTAAAAAATATTTTAATTTTTGCTAGTTTCGATGAGGTAAGTACATTTTGCATTTGTAGTAGACCATTTAAAGAATAGTTGAGTGGGTGGTCATCTTGTTCTCTCACAGGGAAAGACTTTCCACATGTTTCACACGTCAGTGTTCAATAATGAAATCAGTTGTTAAAATGTATTATAGTGACTCTTTAAAGCGAATCAATTACTTATTGGTAGATTAGTATCATACTATACTAAATCTTTCCATTATAAAAGGTTAGCTCAATTTTTCTTAGTTTCTGGAGATATAAATCACTAGTTTCATAAGTTTAAAAAACTAAAAAATTTTATCTTTTACAGTGGAATAAAAATTAAATTGTGTTGAGGAAGAACTGAATTGTGCAAATGTTTGAATTATCAGGCTACAATTTTAATGTAGTTTTGCAAGTTGTCACTTGGAATTCTTTGAAAATATGTCAGCCTGTATCATTTTTAAATATTAAAGATAGTATATTAGTCCAAATAAAAAATACATATTAGCACTACTACAAAATCCTTCATGATGTAAAATATAGTCAGTCTTCATCACTTTTGTAGATATCAAAGCAAAGATCATTCAGATGGCATCAAAAACTCAACACACAACACTTATATTGTTATATAGTATTATATTGTATAGCAATATTTTCCTATTAAAACAAATTATTGTCAGATTTGAAATTTCTGCTGTGATTTTAGCATTTCTGCTGCTTTTCCCTAAAGGTGAAGATCAGGCCTATAAAGAAACTTCTTGCTCCCAAGGGCAGGGCCTGCCAGACGCAGGCTTGCAGAATATGAGATGTTTCTGCATTTTTCATTTACTAGGCATTCGTGATTCTTCTGGCACTGGTGGTGGAGCAGCACTCTTGATTTCCCTCACCCAGCAGAAGCCTTTTTTTATTCCTTCTTTCTTTCACTGTTAGAATATTCCCCACCCTTTCAGATTGTAACCCTGTCACTCCCTTAAACTCTCACTTTTCCTTAAAGTGATTAGTACAATGAGCTCCATATTTTCTTTTATCTTGGCAAGAGCTATCTGAGGGTTTCGAGCTTTAATCCTGGCTAGTGGATATAGTTAGTGGATGAAGGAATTTCTGGCACTGTTTCAGAGCACTGAAAGATATTCGGAAACTGGCAAAACACTTCAGTTGCTGCTTGGGTAATAGCCTGTGTATGATTGCCTTCTGCACCTTTGCAAAGAACCCATCCTATATGGCAGGCTTCTTTTTTCTTTATGCATCTTACTCCATGGATGCCTATTATAGTCTTATGAGAGAGTGATGGTGGTCAAGCTGTCACAATATTTCTATAGCAATTTAGAAGTGCTACCAGAAGATACAAGGAACAGATATACAAGGAACATATAAATCTTTTTTCTTCTGCTGTATTTTGTGTGTTCACTTGGTTTGAGACTGAGAGTGTAAGAAAAAGAGAGAGTAAGAGAAAGGGGAGCAAGAGGGGAAGGAGAAGGAGAGATTTCTGGTAAACTATCCTGTTCTCTCTGACTAGCTGCAATTGCAAACACTTCCGTTTGTTATTCCATTCTTCCGTTATTCCACTTGGAGTTGTCAGTGCTTTCCACCCAAAGACCACGATGATCACAGCTGTAATCAAACAAGCTGGGTTTACTGCTGATTGCAACAAGGACACATACCCTGGAGAAACATGAGGGTGTCTCAATATAAAGGTGTTAAGGATGATTTATTATAGGATTTGGGGTTGTGTTAGCTGATTTGGGAGAGTTTTCAAGGAAGTGGAAAATTGCTTTAGATTAAAAGTTGCCAGAAAGTGAGCGTAATTGTATGATTGGGTATCTTTGTAAATCTTATCTTGAAAGATGAAGAAATGAAATAAGGCTAAAAAAGTGTATATCTATATCTATATCTATCTATATCTATATATCTATATCTATATCTATATCTATATCTATATCTATATCTATATCTATATCTATATCTATATCAGTTGCATATTATCTGGGAGAGGAATTTGGTATTTTTGTGGTTTTCACAGCAGTCTTGCTTTTGTCTGTGCTTAGGCAAGATACGAAGTAGTGTTGATTTTTTGGGGTCCCATTTTATTGTAGTGACAGAGTGACTTTTTCTGATTTTGATATTCTGGGATTATGGTAAACAGGAGAACACCAAGGCCTAGCTCGGAGTGGCAGCCAACTGCTCACACCACCGAAGCCTCCCTGAGAGTGTCGGGCCCGTTCCTAGCTGTTAGTCTCAAAGTTAATTGTTTAACATGAGCAAGAAAATCAAGGGACTGCCTGTCCTACAGACAGAGACCAGTGTGGGATTTGGAATTAGCTCACCAGCTGGATACTACCTTGGCTGATTTGTTTATCCTCCTCGAGGCTCATAGTCTCCATATTTAAAATGAGAATAATAATAGCACTGTTGAAGACTAAATGATGTAACGCATATAAGTCACACAATACCTGTTATAAATAATAGTTCAATAAAACTGTTATTATTATTATTATATTATTATACCAACACTATTCCCCCTCTTTCGGCCTCAAAAATTATGATCCATGGAAGCAGTGTATTGGAATTAGCATTTAGTTACCTAACATCATGAATAAAAGGAAAAAATATAAATTCTACAATTCCTCCTCTCCTTCTCTTTTGCAGACTTTTGAGAGGGGCTCATTCCTCATCCAACCTAAAAGTAGGAAGAAGTTGTATACTTAAAAAAATAGAATCTGAATGAAAAATTATCCTTTTCATTATGTAGAATTAGGTGAAATTAGTTAAAAAGGTCCTTCATTATTGAGTAATAAATCTCTCAAGATAACCCTGAGCCCACAACTTAATCCTGTCACGTGCCTAACCCACCAGTTACCTGGAGCACTGCTACCCAAGAGAGTGGTCCCTGGAGTAGCATTGGTTCAGTGAAATACTTATTTCTAAGATGAGTATAAAAGTTGAGATGAAGCTCTTGGAAACTGCTGTAGCAATAAGATATTGCCGCAACATCTAAGCACATGGTCAGTGGGCTTATATTTTATATGTCTTCTTTGTTTAATTTTTTAGTAATTCATTTTTATTGGATTTTATAAAAGTATCAATCTGCAATAGATTAGAAAAGAAAATAATAATAGCAGTGTTGAAGACTAAACGACACAATGCATATAAAGCACACAGTATCTATTATAAATAATAGTTCAATAAAACTGTTATTATTATTATTATGGTATCATGTTCATCACCACAGGTAGTTTGAGAAGCATTGTCCTAGACCAATGGAAAGCCTAGAATGAAATAATAGGAATAGAGTCATGTGCACGGGCATATCCATGCTCTGAGAGAGAGATGGTGGGAGACACGTGGTGGGGCAGAGGGCGTGGGGAGTGTCTGTGTGTGATACAAAACTCCGTTCCAGGATTTTCACTCTAAATACATCCTCTTAAAGGAAGCAGTAGATGACAAATCTGGGACATTTGATTTATTTTAGTTCAATCTCATACCGTCAGGGATTACATAACTCAGCTGTCTATTTCAGAGTCTACTTTTAGAAAATATGTCTAAAAGTATCTAACCTACATTCTTTATTTTTCAGCTTTCAGGTCTTTCTCATTATCTTTTACAAACCAAACCAGAGTTGGGTTCTTTGAAACTCTGTTTTGCTTCATGAATGTAATGTAAAAATGAGCTTCAATGCCTACGTTGGGACTTGTGTTATATTAAATGAGTCCAGGGCAAAGAGCTCAATGGCCATAAGGGAACTTCTGTGCATTTTCTGTCTGAATGCTTGCCAAAAATAGGTGGGAAAATAAAGAAAGTGCACGTAAAATCAGGAGAGAGGCCCAGGACTTCCGTATCTCATTGAGTCCTCATATTTTTGTTTACTAATTGGATCTGCAAAATCATACAGAGTTGAATACTCAATGGGTGTAAAAAATACTGGTAAATCCAGTGCAAAGGTGCTTTAAATCCTACCTGTCTGCTGAATTTTCAATCACAGAGCCCTTGCAGACTTAATTCCCTTCGAGAGGGAATGACTACACCATCTCATAGATTCATGACCCTGGGGCCACCTTAGGAAGGACTAGAGATTGTTTCTTAAAGGGGATAAGAAAACCTTGATTTTTGATTTATACCAATTTTTGGTTGTATATATAAACTTGGGAAATATAAAAAAATATAAAAATGATTAAAAACAATCACAATTCACCTTCATGCAAAAATTACTGGTTTTTTTTTTTTTTTGTAGGGATATTTTCTTTCAGTTCTTTCCCATATTTATACAAAAATTAGGAATATAATTAGAACTGTATATGGAGAGTTGATTTTTTTATTACTCACAATGGTTATGTTTAATAAAATTGATGTGAACACTGACTTAGCAAATACTGAACCATTGCTCCTAGGGCCCCTATCACAACATTTTTGTCAGCCAGTCAATATATAATCTTGTTTTGTGTGTGATTCTGTTTAAAGACACCTTAATATATATTGTTGTCATTAACATTGAACTCACAGCTAACAGAAATATAACTCATTCCTGAATGAAGCTTATCTAGCACACATGTGATGTGAAGGTACATCAAAGGCTTTCTGTACTTAGAAACACTAGACAGCATTACCTCACTATGCTTGGGGTCCTTTCCAATGGCAAAGTCACCAAAAAAACACAACTATGTGAAAAAACATGTTTACACATGAGAACTGAAAACAGGAAGTATCGCCTCATTTGACTTCAGCTATACATGTGTATCAATCAATTCAAATTTTTCTCTGCTCTGCATTTCTGTGAATGATTTCAAAAGTGCTTCAAGTATTGATTTGGGGGTTACAAATAAGATACAGTAAGTAGGTGAATTTGCAGAGACGGAATCTGCAAGTTGTGAGGATCGACTCTGTAAATATGGTTTTACACACTGCTTTATTTTTTAACTTTTCATCATATCAGTAAACTTGACAATTTTCATTATAGTCTCTTCAAAAATTTTTGTAATGATTGACTTGATATACTTTGCAAAATATTCTACTGTAATATAAAATACGATTGATTATGTGAAAGTGTAAAAAAACAGATAAATCATCTTACTGGAAATAAACTAGAATTTTGGAAAGTATCTGTGCTCTTCCCAAACCCCTCCCCTTAAGAGCTAAATTACATGATGAAAGCTGAAAATTAGTCCATGTCAAATAATTGAAAGATTTTAACTATTTAAGATTGTTCAAATTTGGGCATTTCGGTCTTCACTGAGGCCCTGAAAAAAGAAGATAATGAAGCACCATTTTTTCCATAGAGAGTGCTGATTTCCCACTTGCCTCTTTTTCCTCACTTCCTTTTTATTTCCTTTTATTAATAGATGTGAGTGTTGTACTTGATCGAGTGATGTGTATATTGCTGATTCTAATCAACTGCTTATGCTGTTCACGGTTGCTAGGTATCTCCTTTAACTGATTTTATCTCCCTAGGGGTCGGATTGAATGATGGGCAGTGGCATTCCGTCTCCTTATCTGCCAAAAGGAATCATCTGAGTGTGGTGGTGGATGGCCAGGTGGCTTCTGCTGCTCTCTCCCTGTGGCATGAGAAGATTTATTCAGGTAGCACCTATTATTTTGGAGGTAAGAGAAGAAGTCAGGGAATATGGACAATTAAACCCTATTTGCAGTTACTACCACTGTCTTGGGGATGTCATTATGTTTTACCTAATGTTAATACTGTGGAATAATTTCTCGCTTTCTCTGAACGTGAAAATGTTGAGTGGATCAAGGTGACAAACTATGACCTAAAATGTATTTATTTAAGGTAGACTTAACTTATGTTTATGGTTTCTACAATGAGATTGATTGCAATTAGGCCATCCTCTAAAGTTCCTACAAACTTTGTTATATTTTACTATTGTTAAATGGTCCTTACGTGTCTTTTTCTAATTTTATGGGCTGATTTTATTACAGCATTTTTCCAATCATGCCTCTTGGCATCTCTGGAGCATCCTTATGGCTTTCCTACTGCCCAGTACAAAAGGGCAATATTATGCCAGTGAACAGATAATCTAACAATGAACTGGAGAAACCTCTTTTGATTGCTAAATGATAATGCACTGACTGATTCATTTGATGAAATTTGCGCATCAGCCTTCAAAACCAGGCTTCATTTGTTTTTGTTCTCAGAGAACAAAAACAAATGAAGCATTTACCTGCCCAGTGGATGTTTAATTGAACTAAAAGATTGGAAAGAAAACCTTGAAAATGGAAATGAATCTATAGCATTGAAAAATTAAAATGAAATGTCATTTCCCATTAGGAAGGCAAAACTGTGAAACTGTTAATAGTAAGACTTTATAATAGTGATGAGATGTTTCTTACTGTTGTTATTTTAAATTTCAATTGTTACTTGTGTCTAGAATCACTTTTGAATTTGGTGGAAAGCCCAACATTTATTATTCGTCAATAAAATGCAAATGCCTTTCTAAGAATTGACAGTAAGACATAGATCATGAATCATTCATCTGATATTAAGAGCAAACAAAGAAACAAAAACCCCTGCATAATCCTTTACTGTGAAAGGCCACATAGTACCAACAACCTTAAAAGATATAATTGCTTCCTTTGATAAGATTTGTACATTTCTGAACCAAGTTATTTATAAAATCTGATGGGATATATGATTAGTTTTGTGGCAATCCATAAAAACATGTTTCCTTAATAGTAAGATATATAGTCCAACTTAACCAAGAGCTTTCACTTCAAAGGAAAAGATTTAGAAGCACTAACAGAGATAAGGAAAAAAAATAAGCATATTATTAAATGATGCAAAAAAATATGGAAAAATTTCTTTTCCTCGTGACCTTTATAATTTGATACCTATTAAAGGGTTTCTAAGTTCTTATACACTATACTGTGAACGCTTCCATAATAAAATTCTAATTTTAGTACTTAAAAAAAATAACCAGCCTTAAGTTTACTTAGGTATCTCTGTTTATTCAATCATCTTTTCAATTGGTGTCCTTCAGTCCCAGAATATGTTGGATCTTGGCATGAGATTTTAATCACTAAACACATGCTCTGCAAAGTATAGCATCTTGATATTTCCATGGCTGGGAGCAAGGGTCCTAAAGAAAGCAGGGAGCCTTCTGCTGCCCCACTTCTCTCTCCTCTTCCCAGTCTTGTGCCTCCAGGACTGGCAAGAGGAGTCCCATCCTTCCGGAAGCCCACCTGGGGCTTTGGGGCTGGGAATTCTGGATGCCGGCAGTGGACCAGAGAATGGGGAAAAGGTTCCGAGTTGGCACATCGCCCTACCCTGTGAAGCCTCCTGGGGATAAGGGCAAATACATGGCTGAAAGAGAGCTGGAATAGGGTCCCCTAGAGTAGGGGACTGACACAGGGACCCTAATTGCCTGAGTGATGCTGACAATGGGGTGGCCAACTCTCCCCAGTTTTAGCACTAAGAGCCCAGAATCTTGGGAACACCCTCCCCACCATGGCAAACTGTGATAATTGGTCACCCTAGAAAACCTTCTGTGTGCCTGAGAGTCCCCTTTATTACTAGAGCCTGTTTTATCTAGGTGGAAGGCTTTTCTTAGATAGTTAATTCTTCATCCAGTTTATCTTCAAGTAAATAAATATCCTGTGTTCTGAAACACTTCCCATCAGTTCTTCTTTGCTTCTCTTTAAATTCAACTGCAAATTTCCAATTATCTTATCAGCAGATGGTCAGTCTAACCTGGCTGCAGTGCCACACTGCCAGAGAACATGTGTTTCCACAGCCTGGGTCGTATCTCCATTCTCGGTCAGTCTTGGGAGCGACTGTTATATTGGGAGAATGGGCTGTAGCATTCTGTGTATATCACACGAAACTCCACTATCTGTCCACCATTTTTTACTTTTTTCTGCCCCTCTCAAATGCATGCTTTTCAAAAAGTCAGACTGCATCATGGTCAGCTTTAGTTATTTATAAATTATAAATTTTAAACCTGCTTTCTCCAGATTGAGGATGGATGTATAATTTCTGTGTGTTCCCTTATGTATTCTTTGTGCTATTGATTAACACACTGTTGGCACAAGCTAAGGATACCAAACTGCATGCAGAATTCTCACACTCCTAATTGTGTGGATCAGACATTATCCATTCAGTGAACTGGCTGTGTCACCATGAAGTCAAACCCAACATCTCACTTCTGGCACAGTGACATACAGTAATAATTTATCTGTCATCCTTAGAGGTGCTTAACATGCTGACTGCCTCTAGTAATGGATCTATCCATTAATTCAGCATTAAGTATTTCCCAGAAATCTTCATGTTTTAGAATTTTCATCTCAAATGATTTCAGTGCTGAACCTCTCTTTGCTATCACATTATATTAACTTGCAAATGCCTGTTATCACAGACTCACGAAACAAACCTGGCTTGAACCCTTCTTTGTTCTTAGCATCTCTTGCTATTAACTATTCTGGCTAAGTGCCTCATGATATGAGGGTGTGCTTCCTGCAAAGTTCTATGACCTTTCCTTGTGACTCCAAGTTTTCTTAGTTTTCTTTCCTACAGGCATATTACACAATTTATTTTACTCTGAAATAGTTTGAAATGTGTCAGGAAATACCACCTGGAGAAGAGGAGATTAGCAGAGCTGTTTGTATTCCTGGCATATTGTAGCTGCCCAAAATATTATTGAACTATCATACTCTCCACTTTTATTTTAACATTCTTAATTAGTTAATAAGTCATCTAGAAGACACAGATATGGTAATCATATCCTATACCACAGAAGTAATTTAAGCATTGAAAATGTGTAGAGTACTATGTACACTAAATTGATACTCAAAAAGCTTACATTACCTTTTCCTGAAGTATTAAATTAAAACTTCATCATCTCCATTAATTACAATATAACATTTCAATGTGTCCGATAACAGTTTTGAATATGAATCTGACCTTGAATTGGCCCATAAATGTATTTTGTTAAGAAAACATAGCATTAATGGTAAATATCCTCAGTCAAAATATTTAATTATACTGGAAATTCCCAGGTAGAAAACTAGCATGGATTGTATAGAATTAGGAATTTGTTGATTCATTTCTTATTCTTTGAACTCGTAATAGTGGTTGACAACCATAGCAGCAAAGAAAGATTAATGAAAAATGCATAAGTATAATATATGTGTTCATACTCCATAAAATTATTTATTTCACTTGGATAGAGAAACACTTAGAATATCATTAAACCCCAGACAATAATGGTCAATATTATAGTTCTTTATTATTTAAATAATTAGTAATAGGTCTTAGGTAAATGTCAGAAAAAAATCAATATAAATAGAACATTCTTTCATGAGGCAAAGAATAAGTAAAATCAAACAGTGAAATGTTTTTGATATTAAGCCATTATTGATTTATTAAAATGCATGTATATATGGTTCTTATATGCATATGAAAATAAAGCACTTAAGTAAATAAAATAGTCATTTTATTCCATTTTATTTCCAAACAGCAAGCTTTAAATTCATAGGTTTTTCATCACTATTAATTTATCTTTTCCTACCTACATTGCACATTTTCATCCTTTATACTCTTCTTTTTGTGTTCCAAAAGGCTAAGTTTCTGTATTTAAGTTATATATAATTTAATACTGCTGACTAACATGTTTAAAATTCTAGAGCTAAGTATGCATAATTTTAAAATTTGAATCAAGTTAATATCCTTGCACATTGTTATATCATAATTTCCTACAAATCCTATGATAATAAAGAAAAATACTTTGTATGAATTGCAATTTATAATTTAGATCAAACTAATGGTGACTGGAATGGGCTTTTTCTCCCTCTTTTAACTTAGGAAAATAATCAAACACCTATTTTATTTTTTTAATGATGTATTTTATGATAGTGAATCCTGACTCATTATGATATATCTTGCTTTTTACTTGATTCTGTTTTTTTTGTTGTTGTTTGTTTTTTGTTTTTTTTTTGTTGTTTTTTTTTTAAATCAGGTTGTCCTGACAACAGCTTTGGATCCAAATGTAAAAATCCCTTTGGTGGATTTCAGGGATGTATGAGACTCATTTCTGTCAGCAACAAGGTGGCAGATCTGATTTCAGTTCAGCAGGGGTCCCTTGGGAACTTCAGTGACCTTCAGATAGACTCCTGTGGAATCACAGACAGGTAAGGGCCATCTCACTTCTTTATTTTGACCTGTCCATTGCCAAACATTTGGCAACAGATTAAAAGTCATATGTAAAACAAATATTGTTTTCTCTCCTGTTTTCCACCATCATCTGGAAATAGATCATATTCACATTAGAAAAAAAAAAATGCCTTTAGTTTTATACTTTATATTTACAATTGATAAAATTTAGATAGAATCCATTCGACCATGTTATTTATACATATACATGCTACCAGCTCACAAAAGATATTGTTGATGTTGATGCTGCTATAATTTAGGTGGGGAGGAATGTATCAAAAATGTATCATTAAACTCAATAGCTTAGGACACCTTAACAGTAATATTGATCATAATGTACCAATAAATCAAAGACTTATCTGGTCAGTTATCATACTGAGTTTTGCTTCCCTGACAACTGAGTGATATACTCTACTCAGAAGCATAGAAGTGTAACTGGTTGCTATGATCCTAATGTGTAAAATCCTTTACTAACTTCTCTGCAGGGAATATAAAAAGGAACCTCTCTCTGGAAAAATTTGACTGTAGTATTGATCAAGGTGTAAGGCTGATCCAGTAGTTTCAATCGGAGCTCCAGTGCAGTACATGGTAGTGCAAAATTTGGAAGTTAACAGTAGCAGAGAAGCAACTTTTAGAATGATAATTGATAGCTAATAATTTAGAAGTACTTTTAGGCGTGGTCAACTATAGCCAAATAATCTTTCCAGTTATGCTTTAATATCAAGGCTGTTAATTTTAATTATTGAGTTCAGTGGACTGTCATAGCCATTACAGATTTTAAGAAATTAAAGTGTGACAAACTTAGCCCTTACCTTGTAGTAGTATTCTGTCTATATTTTGAAAAAATTCATAAAATAACCTTATTTAGCAAAAGATTAGGAGGACATTTTCTCTCTATGAATATACTTTTATTTTTTAACCCAATCTGTAAATACAATAATTCTTTCTATAATGCAAGATTATACGTAAAGGGAGAATTTAGATAATAAACCACCATTGGCTTGATTTTAGGAGTTAATGACAGTGACCTTTTCCATAGTTACAACCACACCAGCCCTGAAACTTTAGTTTTGATTTTGGAGAGGGCCTCACTCACAGAGGTCGGGAGCCCCACCTGTGATGAGTGATAGCCATCAGAGATCAGTGGGGCGGGTCAGTTCTCCACACCATGAATGATAGTCATTTGACCATCTCAGGTTGCAGAAAATTCTTTTGGTACAAATAGATTCACACTTCTGTGTGATTGCTCCCGAGCTGCCATTTTACACGAGGAATCCATGTAACCTGCTTTCTGGAGGTACATATTTGTAAAATTGAGTGTGATACAGCACAATTGGAGAATGTGTGGTGACTGTACCACACTTTAAAAGGACTTCAGAAATAATGAGCAAATGAATGGTAACCCTAGCAATCTTAGTTACATTTGTATACCTTTTTTTCCAAATGTATCTCTAAATTTATTCTCTTATATTCAGAAGAAAATATATAGTCATCCTTTGGTATCTGCCAGGGGATTGGTTCTGATCCCCCACAGATACCAAAAATCTGTGGATGTTCAAGTCCCTTATATAAAATAGAATAGTATTTGTATGTAACCTACTCACATTTCCATATGCTTTAAATCATCTCTAGATACTTATAATAGTTAATACAATGTAAATACGAAGTAAATAGTTGCTATATACTGTATTGTTTATGGAGTAATGATAAAAAAAAAGTCTGTATGTACTCCATAGGGGTGCAGCCATTGTAGGTCTAACAGCATAGTATACATCAGCAACAATGTAACTTTTTTTCCCAAATATTTTCCATGCCTGGTTGAGTGAACCAGCAGATGCAGAACCAGTGGATACAGAGGGCTGACTGCGTTCATTTATTTTGGTCTTATATATAGTACCTATTGACATAGCTTCTAAAGCATTGTTAGAGTATTTTTTAAATAAGTCTGTATACTAGGCTCTATGCTAAGCACTTAACAAGAATTAGTATTTAAATTTGTGTGTGAGCATCTGCATAAGGAAGATAAAAATATGTAAGGAGTGGGGAAAATGTGTGTGTGAATAACCTTACAAATGTGTGTGTGTGTGTGCATGTGAGTGCGCATGTGTATGGGTTAATATGTGGGAAATTGTATGATTGTGTGGGTAAGAATTTGTGCAAGAAAGTTATGTTCTAAAATTAATTTTAAATTAATCGCTTAATATGTATTTCAATTAATTCTCATGAAAACTCTTAGAACCCGTTCTTAGTAGTATTTATTTCTTATAAATATGGAAACAGATGCACAGAGACGTTAAGCTGACTAAGATGACATGACTAAGAGGCAGCATCCAGCAGCAAATCTAAGCCCTCTGGTCTACGGCCATGCCACCCCAAACGTGCCTGACCCCATCTGATCTCAAAGGCTAAGCAGGGTCGGGTCTGGTTAGTACTTGGATAGGAGACCACCTAGGAAGACCAGGTGCTGTAGATGGTAAAAACAAACAAACAAACAAA
>CM053508.1:112578209-112638025 GCA_028627145.1 Eidolon dupreanum | reverse complement strand
CATGGCCATGTATGCATGATCGATATTTTATGATATCTCAAGTGGAAGAATAGTAATTGAGTCTGCATTTTCTTTTAGGTGTTTGCCCAACTATTGTGAGCATGGTGGTGAATGCTCCCAGTCCTGGAACACCTTTCACTGCAACTGTGCTAACACTGGTTACAGGGGAGCTACTTGCCACAACTGTAAGCCAAACACATCTGCTTGTTCTCGCCTCCCTTCTGATTTCCCTGTTTCATTTCCCTTTTCGTTACTGTGTGTGTATATGTCCATGTATGTGCAACCATGTATTGAAATGTACGTCCTTGAATTTTAGCATCCTGTTGATTTCTAGTTGACCCAACTCATTTAATTCTGATCATCCTTTAATAGGTGGGTACTGTTATTATCCCTAATTTACTCATGAGGTAACAGAGAGAGATGAATCACCTTGCCTAAAGCGTCTTAAATAATTGAGCCACAGCAAGGAAGTGAACACTTGGAATTATGCTCCAGAGCCTGGGATCACAATCAGTACTCTTTTCCTGTATTATAAATCATACACTTTTTGTCTAATGAAATGTTTGCAGGTATTGTAAGATTCATGCCATTTTGTTGTCCAGATGTTTGGTACATGTGATGTGGGAGGCTCAAGGATGTTCATTACAGTCATCGGCCTCACCCATCTCGGTCCCTTCACTATACACTGCTTTGTACTCCTGCCAGAGTTTAGATTGGAACCCTGGGCTCGCAGCCCAGGGTCGCAGCCCAGTCTCCATCAGGGGACTCTGAGGGGGTCTGTTCAGTGCTGTAATCAGAGTCATTCCTGGAACATCAGCTTACATATTGCCTTGTAGCTCATGAAGAATGTTTGCTGTTCACAAAGGTACACCTCAGTGTAAACAGGGGCCACGTTACTGGATGCAGGTCACCCAGCTAGCAGAGGGAGAGTACATTTTAATTTTTTATAATTTATTTTTAATTTTTTGAGTTATAACTAACTCAGAACAGAAAGCTAATTGAATGTGTTTTAATTGACTGTTTGCCTTTAATTGTTATCAATGACTGAATCTAAATATAAACCCAAACAGTTCAGAGGAAAAAAATGGACAATAAATACATATTTTTACCTGTGGCCCACAGTTTGACCCCAATCACTGAGTTAACTCATTAGGGTGTTGAGCAGGTAGTCTAAATGGAGCCAAATGGTTTCTTTTTCTTTTTCTTTTTTTCTTTTTGCCAATAACCATTCTGAGAAATGAGTCCAAGATGGGAAACCTAATTATAGTGAAACCATCACTATCTTTTCTATAGTAAAGGGGGGGCAGCAATGGGGTCTTTTAAAAAGTTTTATAAGAAAATAATATGTTAAACAATCGTGTTATAAAATGTCAAGCAGTACACATGAAGCAAAAGTACTCCCAATTATCCTTATCCAATTATGTGACCTTTCTAATACCTACCCTCTCTCCAAAGTTATACGTAGATCCTGTCAACATCTTTCAAGGAATTTATGAATATAGATACGTGCACATAAAAGTGTATAAATTATTTTTATGTGCCTGCTTCACTGCACAAAATACAAATGTGATTAGAAAGCAAACCATACTAATATCTCCATCTATATAATATATAATATGAAAAGAAATAAAACTATCAGATCGTGGAGGAGTGGAGAAGTAATTTGGTATGATTATTGAAATTTTTGTAACACTGAGCAAATTAATTACATATGGTCTAAAAACTCATTAACATAATTTTCAAAATTTTAGAATAATTCATCAGGGAAGGACATTCAGGGATGATTTATTTCTCATTTCACAGAATAAAGAGCTTGATGGAAATTATCAGTACATTTGATCAAGTATTCAGTGAGATTGGGCATTATATATAGGTGTTAATATCAAACCTCATACATGGAAATTATATAATTGTATAATGAAAAGCATCCAATTATAGACCAAAACACAATGAGACCACTTGGTGGCAAATTTCATATAAATATTTCTTCTGATTAGAATTTTAATTATCTTGAATTCTCATTACAGAGCATTAGAGAAAGCCTCTTTTGCAAATTAGTTTTTAAATTATGAGGAACTTTGTAAACCATATTTGTTTTATAAAAAAGGATTTTATCTATAGGTAATTTTGAGAAAGGAGAATAGTTGCATTATCTAAAACTTTTCTATTGTATAATTATTGGATAACAGCAGATTATTTAAGGAGATTACATTATTGTGCTTCAGATGTCAGATTATTACAAGGTGATACAGAATTAGAAATTCCAAAATGGATGTTGAAAAATTTATTTGAATGGATTTATTATAAAGATTCATTATAAATGTCTTAACATGTAAACTGTTTACCTTCTCTTTTGTTCTACCTAATGTAAAAATAAACTAAATTTTCATTTTAACTAATATATTCTTTTAGTGATAAAAAATAATGCCATAAAATGTAACCTCATGCTCCCTTTTTTCTATTTAACCTACTTTCATGCATATCAGTTTTTAAAAACAGAATGAGTTTTGTTTTAAAGTAATTTTACTTTTTCTTCTAGTCAATAATATACATATTACATTTTGAAACTTGGAGTATTTTGTGTCCATATTAAAATTTAAGAGATTCATTTTAAACTATTCCATTCATAACAATCCATTTTTTTTTTAAATAGCTATCTATGAGCAGTCATGTGAAGCATATAAGCATAGAGGAAATACTTCAGGGTTTTACTATGTAGACTCGGATGGAAGTGGTCCCCTAGAACCGTTTCTTCTATATTGCAATATGACTGGTGAGTTAATCAACTTTCATTTAATAGTTAAATTTGCATGAATGCTTTAGACAAAATTTAAATGAAGCAAGTAGAGAATTGACCTAATTTGCAATTTGATTAAAATGTATATTGTTCAGTAGAACTAACATAAATCTTTAAAAAATAATTAATGATGACGATTTAAAATGTTGCCATTATTTTCTATGGATGTGGTATATATATAAAACACTTAGTAATGAATTTATTTTAAGTTCCAAAACAAAAATGATAGACTTTATTCTCTGAGAATATTAATGCACATGAAAGCTTTGAAAAATATTTACTTTTTAAATGTAGATAAAGGTGAAGTTTATTCTGGAATTCTTTACTTACGTATATTTAAATAGGAATTAGTAGTCATGAAAAAATAATTTTGATTAAATTCATCATTTATTCATAATAAAAAAGAAAATGTAAAATCAATAAATTACCAATAGAAGAAAATTTTCTTACATTTCTTAAAGAGTATCCATTAAAAAAAACCCTATAGCATATAACACAGTTTATGATGAAATATTAAAAGCATCACCCCTGTAACCAGCATTAACAGAAAAGTGTCTGCTGTTATCACCCTGCTCTCCATTGTTTAGGGGTCTGAGCCAGTGCAATAAAGAAAGAGAAATGAATGAAAGATGTAAGTGCTGGAAAGGAAGACCAAGATTCTCTTTATTATAGATGACCGGGTTATGTATTGAGAATATTCTAAAGAATCTAGGGATAAACTACTAAAATTTAGGATGATATCAGTTAATATAAAAATTAATTTATTTCTGAATACCAGCAATAAGCAATTAGACAATGAAATTTTAGAAGATTCTATTTTTACTAGCATTAAATATCTCAAATACATGGTAATAAATGTAACGACAGATGTGCAAGGCTTCTACATGGATAAATATTAAGTGGTCTTGAGATAAACTAAAATCCTAAATAAATACAGAAATATAAAATTTTCATTGATTAGAAAATTCAATGTGGTGTAAATATCAATTTTTCTCAAGTAGGCATTGATTCAGTGCAAACCTAAATTAAAATTTCAGTGAGGTGTTTGTTTGCTGGTTGGTATGATCATTTTAATGAAAATAAGCAGTTTCTAAAATTTATCAGCAAATGTGAAGGGACAAGAAGAACCAGATTCATCTTGAAGAATAAAGCTGAAGGCCTCAACTCTATCCGATATAAAGACATTATACTGATAGGTTAAGTAAAACAGTGTGTGATTGGCACAAGGATAAACACACAAACCAATGATATAAAATAGAAGGGATCAAGATTCCTTTTCAACTAGTGGTGCTCGGGAAAATTGTATATAAATGTAAAAAGGAATCTTGATTTCTTCATCATCAAACACAAAGAAATGGATTGTAGATGAAGTATGCTATCCAACAGAGTAGCCACTAGCAAACAAGTATCTAGATTCAGAGTTAGTTTTAAAAATGAAATGAATTGAAATTTTAAAAAAATTTAAATTTATTTATTTTTATTAAATTTATTGGTGTGACATTGGTTACAAATTTAAGTTTAAGTTAATTTATTAAAATAAGATTAAATTAAATGTCAGTCCTCTAGTCTCAGCACATTTTAACTGCTCAATAAACATCTATTCCATCACTGCAGAAAGTTTACTTTGGACAGTGCTGTTTCAGGAAGTCAAAATTTTATGGAGCAAAACCAATAGAAAAAAGAAATATTCAATTGAAGCAGGAGGTGTTGCAGAAGTGGATTCACCTCTTAAAATACTGGGGAAAGAGCCTTCCAGGCAGATGAGATATCTAGTGTTTAAGTTCTGAGGGGGACGCTCTTCCCAAGTATGTTCAGCAACCAACAACCAAACCAGTATGGCTGGGATATGGCGAGTAATCAAGGAGTAAGAGGAGAGCAGGAGAGAGGCAAGCAAGAGCAGGGGAGAGAAGGGAAGAGTCACGGAGCCACCAACAATGTCATAAGGTCTCTGGTGTTTGAGTGAGATGAGAAGACACTGGAGAGTTTTAAGCAATGGTAGATGCAATCTGACTTCCTTTCATAGGATCTTAATTGTTCTTGTGCTGGGAGATGCCTATTCAGGAGCAGGGGTAGAAAGAAGTTGGGAGACCATATATATATACCATGGGTACACACACACACACACACACACACACACACACACACACACACAGTATATATACATACACATCTTTTTCTCTATATACATCTCTATCTATCTATCTATCTATCTATCTATCTATCTATCTATCTATCTATCTACTAAAAGACTTAGGAAACCAGTGTGGAGACCAGTTCAAGAAATGCAGGAATCCAGCAAAAGCTGATAATCATGGCTTGCTGCAGTGCAGATGGGAGAAGGAGATTTGGTTTTCTCATTGAATATATGTGAGGTGTGAGAAAAACAAAAGGAGCCAAAAACAGCATCACATTTTGTCTTGGGTCGTTGGAGTAGTTAACTTGCCATTATTTGAGATGTGGTCAGAAAAGCCTTGAGGGTCAGATCAGGAGGTCAGTTTTACATATTATGAGTTCGAGATGTCTGTTACACATTCAGATGAGATGCAGAGACGACAGCTGCAAATGGAAACGACGATTCCTTTGTATTAATGTGTGATTCTGAAAACTGCAAGTGGAAGTCAAACCTGGGAAACAAATATTTGGGGGAATATTATAGAATGCATTTTTAGAGATTTTTTTCAAATAACACAACCAGGTGGCTTCTACGAGCTGTCACAACCATCGAGGACACTGCCTCCTGGTCCTTTCTGGCTGCTACAGCAAAATACCAAATGGAGTAGCTTATAAACAATAAAAGTTTATTTCTCACCCTTTTGGTGACTGGAAAGTCTGGTGATAGCAGAGTCGGGTGAGGGTCCTCCTCTGGTCGCTGATTTCTTATATCTTCACATGCATTTAAACACCTTTAAACATTACAAGCTAAAAGATGCAAAGAAAATCTCTTTTGAATGGACATTTTTGCAAACTATGTGAAAGACTAAAGAGTCTTTCCAAACAGAGTATTTTAACTATAATTTGAAAATAATTAGAATAATATGAACTCCAGTCTGCCCCTGTTAAAATGTATAGGACGCTTTTCTCCTACACTAATTCCATTGCTTTTCTATAATGAAATAGTTTTATATTCAAGAAGTTTCTCATTATCAAACACTGCATAAGGATGTTTCAGTGGGGAGAAAATGATGTGAGCTGGAGCGGTGGCTTTCACACTTTTGTGAAAATGATACTTCGGTGGCTTAAAGTCACCCTTGCTCACTGCACTGCTATCAAGACTCTTGGATTTAGTTCCACTGACTCAGTAAGTTTAGAGACCAAGGTCTGAGTCTCTATTCCATTAACAAGCTCTCCCCACACGATTCTAAGATAGGGGCTCCTGAGACCATTCAGTGAGAAGGCTGGGGAGTAGGGGAGTTAGAATTATTTTTACTTCAGGGATTTCGATAATAAAGGCTTTCTTAATAGCTCGGAGAGTTAATAACTAACTATCTTTATTCAAATGCAGCCTTGCTTATATTGTTTTGCTCCAGAATGTTCTTTCCTTTCATCTCCCGGCTTTCCTTGACACAGCACTTCCTACCTGCTCTAGTCTTTATCACATCCATCACCCTCAGCTATTAAGTATGAAGGAACACAAGCTCTGCAACTGTGTTGCTTAAGCAGCATGTTTTTTTCCCCCTCTACACTGCTACACACTAAAAAATAGCAGTCAGCCTAGATAAATCAAGTTCTTAATTATTCCGTTGCTTTACATACAATTTATATTATTGGAAATCTCCTCAGGGAAAGACACCAGTAGACCCAAACTGCCTTTTAATTTTTTTTCGTGTATTTATTAAATTTTATAGATTTTCTGCCTATTTCAGCTGTCCCTTCTTACTTGTTTCCCAGTGTATCGTTAACAACTCTCCTTGAATCTGGTAAAGGATAATTTTTTAAAAAATCGTGGCTCTTAACTGATATAAAAATAAATGCTAAAAAACACTTTTTAAAGATTTAGTTAAATACATTATTAATGAGGAAACTGGTAAGATGTTGCAAATAGTTCAAAGGAGAATCCAAAGAACAGACATACATACATATATGTGTGCGTGTGTGTGTGTGTGTGTATGTATATACATGTATATGTGTGTATATATATGCATATATATGTCTGTGTGTATATATATACATATATGTATGTGTGTGTGTATATATGTGTATATATGTGTATATATGTGTATATATATGTATATATATATCTCAGGAATAGTGAAATGAATGTGCAAATGGAGGCAAATCTGGCTTCTTCCAGAGTGCAGGAGAGAAGTCAATCAAATCTTCACCAGGTAGAATTTCCTTGTCTATAGACAAGAATTACATGTTATAAGGAAACCTGCTCTCTGAGAAAAAAAAAAAAAAATTCTGAAAGCCTGGGTTACAGGATAATTAAATGTTAAATAGTGTTAAATAAATAAGTCCGAAATTGTGACGGCTATGAGATGTTATTATTAGATGGAAGTTAAAGATAGTGAACTGCTCTGGAGAGATTTATAGGCTCATCTCCCTCAGAAGCATTTGCCTACACTCTAAGAGTGGTAAAAAACTGAAGATTTGCACCTCTCCTCTCTCACTCTATGGAGAAGAAAAGATTCCAGCCTTCCTCTCTAAGCCAGAAGTCTCATAATTTCAGTGTGGCTCTTCGTGGTGTAACTCCAGCACGTGCAGGAGTTATCGTGTGGGCCCCTGGAAAATCGGGATGTGGAGAACAGATGCTGCTAAGGTTCTCTGTGAGCAAATGGTCCCTGATCCAGAGATCTCCTGTATCTGTTAGTCTTTATCTATATATCCTTATCATCTATAGCTATATCAGCATATAGATAGATAAATGTAGATAAATATAATTTGAATATGAGACAGACAGGATAACTTAACTTGCAAGTAGGATAACATCTTCATAGCCTTCACAATTTCAGACTTAACATTATTTTGCAATTCAATCGGTTATCTGTAATTTAGAATTATAGAACAGCTAAAAGGTAATGAAAGTCTCAGAGCCACCATAAAATCAGAATCAGATAACCTGGAAGGTTGTGTTCTAATCTGGACAATGCATCATTTTTATTCATTAGTTTATTCCATCATTTAATTAATGTCTTATGCATGTTGTGCCAGGCCCCTGTGCTATGTGCTGAAGGTACTATGGTTAACAAATTGAAAACTATCACTCTTCTCCTAGAGCTTACAGATGTGTGGAAAAGAACAATAAAATAAGTCACAAAATACTGAATTGCAAATTGTGATAAAGTCTATGTCTTTTACAGTTGTAATTTCTAAATCAGTGTTTGTAGAAATATTGGATGACACACTCATGTCTGCAAGAACAGAAAAGAGGCTGTATTTTAATATTTTTGAGAGATTCTCATTAGTAAAGTACATAAGATGTGGAACTTGGCTGCTGGGTACTCATTTTCATTGCTCAGACACTGTTATAATGATTTCATTGTCTCTGCTTTGCCCTGGAAATCTAGATTATCTATTAAGTGTGGCATTTGTTCAACTTCCTGCTTTGTCACACTTTTTATTAAAAAATAAAATCACTTACAGAAACGATCATAATGTTGAAATTTTAGAATTTCAAAAGGAAGTATTTATATGAGCTGCCCTTTAACGGCTGTCATGCCCTATGGTCTTGAATCTCTTGCAACAACTTAAAAGACCTTTAGAATCATGTGTTAATTCTGAACCAGTGGACACTAAACTGTAGGGAAGTCCCTCTCAGTGTGACCCAAAAGGCATAGGGACAAAGGTTTCACGCAGGTTTATTGTCCTGCTCTTTTGGCGGCTGCTCAGCCAGAGTTGAGCTCCTCCATGCACCGTTGATTTACCACAAGAAAAGATGAATCATTTTACTGAACAACAAAGGCAGAGTCCAACAGAGTCTGGACTAACAGATTTGCCTTGTTAATAATCTTAAACTTCTAACAGCCAAGATTAAGTTGGCTAAAATTATAGAATTTCAGACCTACTATATTGCTTACTACTTCTTTGCTATTTTATTTGGAAATGAAAGCTCAGATTTTCTCTGACTTTCTTATGGACACAGATCCATGCCACACCTGCCACGTAGATCCGAACATCTCAGATCTACATTGTACTGCCGTCTGGCCATCTATAATTAATTTCATTAGCTTATATGTCATGTCCTTTTCAAGGAAGGTATTTTACTGATAAAGCTCTTCAGTGAGCTGAAATGCAAGGCAGAAATAAAAGTAGCAGCTATTGTTTCAGAGAAAAATTATGCTCCACAGAGGCAATAAGGCTGTCGAAGTTGTGTCCTGTCTCATTTATTTGGCAGGCCTCTTCTGTTCAAACTTCTGGTGACTGGGGAGGGCTGGGAGTGAAATTTCTCAAAGTATACCTTTTTGTCTTGGTTTGATTGTTGAACCATGTGAATGTATTAGCTCAAAAGAGAGGTAGAGTAGATTCTAGCTGCTGTTTTCCTCTGATCTGGAATATTCCTCTGTAGTACAGAGAGTTATGTGACTTAACAGCTCATATATACCAGAATTTTGACAATTTCCAATCTGTTTCTTACCTATTAAATCAGAGGATTTTTGATTCATCTGTTCTTGTGTGTGTGTGTGTGTGTGTGTGTGTGTGTGTGTGTGTGTGTGTGTATAAAATCACAGTAAATATAATATGAAGTCTTGCTGGAAAAGTTGAAGGATGGGTACATTATGCTGATCTTCTGTTACAAACATCTAAATAGTTTTGATAATTAGTATGATGGAAATGTTTGCAGACATTTAGGGGCCAATAGTGATAGCTCTAGTAAATATGCAAAGATATTTTATTTTTTGTGTTAATTGAGTTGCTTATGCTGAATTAGATGTGTTTAGTTCAAAAGAGTAACTTCCTATTGTATTGCATAACTATGCGGGTCACACGATACCAAAAGGAACATGTCAAATGTGATTTAAAAAGAAATAGATGTATACTCATAATTAAATGTCTGAAGACAGGGATATACAGACCATAAAAATTTGACTTTGTTTTCATGGGTAACATGGATGACTTTTAAGACTAGAAAAGTCATTGCTTTTATTATATAATTTAAAATATTATGTAAATTCTAAGATACACTTTTTTTTTACATTGTAACATCTTTGAATTCAGAGTGTATCAACAATCCACAGTGTTTTACAATGATAATAGGTAGCATTATTTTTCTTTAAGTAAAAATAAAATGAAATCATGGATCTTTAAAAGGTACAATATCAAATTTGATGAAATAAAATGTACCACAAAAAACTAATAATCAATTTTCTTACTATTTTTCAACATAAGTGTTGTCTGGCTAAATTCATGAAAAAGCAAAATAAAATCACTGCAAAGCATGACAATTGTATAAATTTCAAGGAATAGAATCACTTTAATTCAAAAATTTTGAGCATTCATTTGTGTTAATTCTGGCTCTCAGAGAGGTTTGATGACTAGAAAAATTTGACTCAGATAAAAGGTGATTTTGATTTTCTTTATTTATTTTAACTTTTGCAGACTAGTGATGGTCTCCTCTCTTTCTTCCCCCATTTCTGCATCCAAGAAACTACGTGGACCATCATACATCACAATGGCTCTGACTTAACAAGAGTGAGAAACACTAATCCAGAGAACCCGTATACTGGGTTTTTCAAGTATGTGGCCAGCCCGGAGCAACTCCAGGCCACCATGAATCATGCGGAGCGCTGTGAGCAAGAGTTTGCCTACTACTGCAAGAAGTCACGGCTTGTGAATAAACAAGGTCAGTAAATTGAGGCATTTATCCCCCTGCACATATTGCACAGTGCACTTTACTTACTAGCTCCTGAGGACTTTAATTCTGCAAGGTGGTGGCATATAACCGCTGCGGGTGTGTGCTCCCTGTGTATTTAGCAAACATTTCACAGTCTGCAAGTCACAGAGACACTACTGCCTGAAGAAAAGAACAAGGTCAATTTACACTGAGCTTTGTTCAAAGCCTTGATTGCTTTTGGAGGCTCTTTCTGGCCTTAACCTGATAACCGTATGGAAAGGGGCTTCATTCTGATACTCCTTGAATTCACAGTGTTTATCCCTTGTAAAGAGCAAGAAACACATACAGTTTGTTTTATCGTGGAAAAGAGCTGATAAAAATATGACTCAGTTTTCTGAAAGTGACTATTCTGTGTGATTCTTTTTCATGGATTGTTGACAATGAGCCTCCGGGTATAATTAAAAATTAGAACAGGCCGCTAGCAACCCCATTTATTCAGTAGCTCAAGTAGAAATCAGAAAATCATCTTAACTCTTACTTTTATTCTACTTTTAATAACCAGTCTGCTCCTAAATTCGGTGTTTGGTTTCGTGTTTTCTCCCTTGAGATTATCTCATTAAGTGAGACTTTCACAGTTCCCTCCAGTATTGCCTTAGTGTAGGCCCTTAATGGCCTAATTCTTAAAGCTACTGCAAGAGCTTTCAACTGGCCTCCCAGCTTGCATCTTTCCATGTCGTCTAACCATCCCATATAGAATTCAAAATCTTAATCTTTATGAAAAAAAATAACCTTTAAGAAACATGGCTTCCATCTCGACACTTTGCTGTTTGATAAGCTCCAGGGCCCTCCTATCTCCCGCCCGTCCCACACAGACTCTTCTGTCGACATTGGAACTGCATATTCTGGACCCATTTGCTCGTGCAACCTTCATGTATCCTAACAGATATATTCTAGCAGGCTTATTTTTCTTAAGAAGTTCGAGAAGATTCTAAGACATCTGCGCGATAAAGTCACTTTGTTAATGTTCACTCCTGTTCGTTGTCAATAAGAGAGGTTGGAGTTCCAGACAGAATGACCAGAATTTTAAAAGCAATGTTTCAAAGGTGAATATCATTTGTCATATGGATCATACCGAAGAATTCTGAACTTTTGGTATGACATTTGAACCTATCTCTTCCAATTAAACACCCCTCTTATATATTCTCCACCCAATTAAAACAACCATATTTTTACCCCCATGCCTAATTTCCACCCCCTCCCCTTACCTCTCCTTTTCCTCCTTCTTCTTCCTCTTTTTTAGAATATTCTTATTTGGCCTTTTACCCCATCTTACTGGTCCCCACTCAAATCTTATTTCCCCAAAACCTCAATTTCATCTGTGACTCACTATCAGATAGTTGCAGTGCATAGAGCACTGAATTTAGAGGTGGGGAGAGATTTAAGTTCAAGTTCCAGGTCTCTCATTGATTAGGTATAGAACTTGGATAGAGATGTTTTTCTCAGTCTTTGTTTTCTCTTCTCTGAAATGCGGCCGTTAATACCAGCCTCACAGGGCTGTGGTGATGATCGGGTGCGTAACACATACATACGAAGGTGCATGAAGTGAGTTCCCCATTCACAGCTCTCCTGTGCATCATGGTCATAGCATACCAGTTTAGTGCGCAACCGATTGCTCCTTATTGCTGAATATTGATTTTGGAATCTAAAAAATAAATAAGCAAAGATGGAAGTACATGCTAAGAGAATGAGAACCATACTTAAGAGTAAATTAATGCTTTGGACAAAAGGGACTAAGTGGTTTAACTAAAAAAGGAAGATAAAAGGAAAGACAATCATCAAACTCACAAAGGAGTCATTCTAAGAGAACCAGAAAATAAAATTCTCAAGGGGTTAGTGAGCAAGCACCACACAAAGTAAAGGGGAAGTCATAGAGTTGAAGGAAAACCCACCTGTATGCTAGTGGTGCTCATGCATTTTTTTTTTTAGCTCCCTAATGGCTTGAGAACCACTAGTGAAGAAAATCACAAACTCTAGAAGTTGGTAGAACAGAAAATGATAACAATTGTTAAATGCACAGCTTTTTCTAAGGTCCATGACCCTAGAATTCATGTTGAATAGATTTGAGGTGAAAAAATTAAAAATAGAACAATTTGGATTTTGAGGTCAAATTAATGTATAAGGAAGAACAGGAAGGGTGTCAAACATGTTAAATTTACAGTTTCAAATCTTGAATGTAGCAGTTTCAAGTAATAACGGTATCATCGTCGTGGATGGATAAAGGGGGATGTATATGGAAATATGTTTCCAGCAAACTGTGGAGCTGCTGTGTCAGCACATTAGAATGATGATCAATGTGAATACTAGAGTTATTTGGGGTTTTAACTGTGGGAAGGGGAAGGGGAATGTTCTGTGATCATGAGATTTTATCATTTTATTCTTAAATGTTAAAAATTTCTCATGATTTTCTTAATTCTTTTTTCTACTTTTTAAAATTCTTTAGGACATTTTAAAAAGTCTTGGATGGAACCAAAGGTATTTGGTACCACTAAAACATTCAGTGGTTTTTGTTTTATAGGGAAGATAGGACATTTAGAGGTACAAATGTTATTCACACTTCAGGAATAATGATTTATTTTCTCTTTAACCTATGAATACATAATGTTTTAGGCAGTATATTGAAATATATCTAGTACATGTTTCAAGTAGATTCCACCTTCTGTTGATGACTTAATATGCAATTTAAATAACTGAAAGTATGAAAGCTTAATATTAATGTCTTTATACATAATACAAACTTTGATAACTTTTTGTTTTTTTGGCATGGTCCAACTAGTGTGTATAGTCACGCTGGGAGAGAGGTTTCCAGCACTAATAGAGGTCCTATCTAATAGTAAGTTATAATGAGCATTGGCATTTGTAAGTAAGGGAGAAATTAGTGAAAGTCCCAGAGTTTTAGTGGGGCTGATGATAACAACTTAAAAGGTTTGAATGTCAACAGAAAATGATCAAGCAACTTTGAGTTAGTGACTGATTGATGTCACATTCTTTTCATGCTCTAATTCTCCACTGACTACAATCTTCTTCTCTTAACTTTTTTATTTTTTATTTTTATGAGAGATTGCCCACATGCCTCACCTCCTTTTCTCAAAATCCTACCTAAATGTTCTGTCTGTTCTTTGCTCTAGTTCCTTGGCATCATGATCAGTCTTAACTCTGAGAAGGAGCTGTTAGCTGAACATTCATCATAGAAAGAAATGCATTTGGTTAAGGGAAACTTTGTTTTTGAATGTAGTGTGTGCTTCAGGCATTAAG
The DNA here is from genome assembly GCA_028627145.1 of Eidolon dupreanum. Lineage (NCBI taxonomy): Eukaryota > Metazoa > Chordata > Mammalia > Chiroptera > Pteropodidae > Eidolon > Eidolon dupreanum. The sequence continues at coordinate 112,624,145 of CM053508.1, read as the reverse complement.
ATCTTTCAGTATTACTCTGTAGTCTGCAAATAAATAGCCAAGCCATTAAATGAGAGAAAAAATACATGCTTCCAAATAAATCTTAAGTCATGACAAATACCATGTCTAATGTTTAATAAACAGCTACTATATTTTCAGATAATAAATATATTGAGATAAATCATTGATTTTATATAACATTCAATAATGTTTTAATGGGCATTTCATTATCTCAAGTTAGTTTTATTTCTGATATGTTAATTACTTTGATTTATATTTTTACACCAATTTGTTTCAGAAATCATTTTCAAAGAAATTACATATGTGAACTGTTCTCAATACTATTTTACTATTATGCCTGAATTAAATAGGAATGACTGGTGTCTTTTCTACTCAAAGAAAAATTATCAATCAGTTAAGCTTAAATAATAAAATATTTTTAAAAGCTTTCTTAAGGAAATGCCATCAATTACAGTGTGTGAAATTTCAGTACATCAAATCAATTTTTCTTTCCTTTTATTCTTTTTAATGATTTGTGAGGGAAGGGCATTATACTGGGATGGAAGGCAGTGGGGTATAAAGCAAATGTTACATTTCTCGTGTTTGTCTTTCAGACGGAACCCCTCTGAGCTGGTGGGTTGGACGAACCAATGAAACACAAACGTATTGGGGAGGTTCTTTGCCTGATCCTCCAAAATGTGCTTGTGGACTGGAGGGGAATTGCATTGATTCTCAATATTACTGCAACTGTGATGCTGACCGGAATGAATGGTGATTTCCATTTGATTTCCTTTATGCAAACTGAAGTCTTTTTTAAAAAAAATGAATCATTCAAAAATATATAGAGTTAGACACATACTGAACAAGTTAGTACACTGAAGAAATTAGATAAAGGCATGTTTTAATGAAATGTGTTATAATCAATCTGAAACCTAAATATTAGATCAATGTCCTTTTATTTTTTTGTAATGAACTGTTAAGTCATGTACATTTTATTTTTGTAATAAGATGAAAGAGGCATTGCTTTTATGTTTCCTCTCCATTGTAGGTTAATTATCATTCTCTTTAAAATTAAGTGTAATTAAGCATTTTTTTATTCTCAAAATATGTTTACAGCCAGTAATTACTAAAAACTTTCCTCAATAAGCTGCCTATAAAATCTTTAAACATGTAAATTTAGAATTTCTCATAATTATATGAATGTGTAGCTTTTATTTGTTTAAAGGAGAAACCATGGCACAAAGAACTAATGTTGTTTATCATATTTTAAAAGAGGAAATCTGTAACATTTTAGGGATTTTAAAATTGAACTTATTCTCCAGATAGAAGAAAATTCTTATGTGTTTTTCTTTGAAAAATTAAAAAATATATTTCTTATATTTTGTACTAGAGTTAGAATATACATTGATTTTATTTATTTGTAAAGTGAAAATATTTTTTAATTTTCATATTCACATTTCAACATACCCCTGGATCTGCCAATAAAAATTATTTTTTAGAATATTAATAACCAACCTGGCTATAAATATGATTGAGTTGGTTACAGAATATAAATTAATTCCAGTAATCGGTTTGCTGTTAATTGAGCTCACATTTTGAATTATATGATATTTTATATTTTGGGGAGAAACATTACAACTATATTATATCAACAAATAGATTCTTTTATGATACCCTAGAAGGAGGCATGTGTATGAAGTCATGGTTATTCTTGTAGTGTTACATGTTTGGTATGAAGACTATTTCTCTTAATGAAATTCTGGTTTTTAAAAATTTCTACTTCCTTTGAAAGGCTTTTTCCTCACTGCCTTCACAAAATACACCTACACAGTAATATTGTATTTTAAAATGTGAATAAAATGTTCATAGCAATGCTTAACAGAATTAAAAAATAACTAACTTCGTCTCCGATAACTCTCCAATACCTCCATAACATATTATTCATCAAAAGTAATTTTCAAAAATAAGGTTTTGAAACTTTTTATATTAAATTTTGCTTATGGTGATATAGCTTACATAGAAAAAACCTTCCCTAAGAACATTTATAATCCCAGAAAAACTATAAAAACAACTACTTGAAGTAAGTGGAGAGCAACCAAATCTAGATAGAAACTGCCAGGATTAGGAGTCTCTAACTCCCAATCTTGAAAGAAGAAATTTCAAGTGGGTGAGATACAGGTTTATATATGCCTGTTCCATGAGGGAACTAATCAGACTAATGCTATGGGGTAGCTAGAACTCAAAAAGGATATTGGCTGGAAATTGAGGGGGTTGTGGAAATCCCAGAGAGGAGAAACCTTCCGGAGAAGAGTCCATCATTTATCAATTCCCCTCGGGTTCTCGGCCAACCCCTGAACTGCACACAGGGCCGATTTCTAGCAACCAGGCTGAGAGACACAGCTGGAAAACTGAACAGGCTACATAAAAATTTCAGTAGTGACTGCCAGAGGCGACACAGGATTTGGAGTTGAAGTCTCACTAATTGAGATGGGCTTTGTAAACCCCTCGGCTTTCCATAGAAATAACAGAGGATCCATGTCTTTACAGCAAAGGCTATGTCCCAGAACTGAGTTATGATTGAAAACTAAGAGTGAAACTGACATAGGCCCACCTTAATGAATTGTAAAACTAATCATTTCACAATTTATTGTGATAAAGTTGTGATTTAACTGCCTGTGAAACAAAAATGAAGCTGTCAGAGAACAATAACAGAATCGAGTCCCTACGATATCACCCATAATGTCCAGAACATGGTAACAGTTATTGCATATTCAAAAAAAGGGTAAACTTGGATCCAAAGTTAAGAGAGTAAAAACAAGGTTTAAAGAAGTACAAATTAGTAGTTGGTCATAGGATGGGAAGCATGACAGAGAGAATGCAGTTAGAATTAATATGTTGGCTAGGTGGAGGGCCAGTGGAGGAAGGGAACAATTGGGGGGATTGTTTTATGAACTATATAGATGTCTAACCATTGTACTGTATACTTGAAATTAATTAAAATAAATAAATTTTTAAAAAATAATATGAAGAAAACACTTTTTAGCATACTAGCAATGCCAGTGAAGCTCTGAAATGGGTTGGCAAACTAAAGTCCATGGGCTAAGTCCAGCATCTGCCTGTTTTTGTAAATAAAGTTCTATGGGAACACACACACACACACACACACACACACACACACACACACACACAGACTCTTCAATTTTAAAAGATTGAAGAGGCTATAAATAAATTTGAAAGTGGAGAAGTAAAACAATTAGGTTGATTTATAGCTATATATTGAATTTCTCTATCCTACAAACTGAAAATAGACTTTCTTTTAAGGACCAAAAAAATATTTTCAAAACATTGCCTCATATTATTTCAGAAGCACCATTTGAATCAATATATCAAGAATTAAGAAAAGTGTGGTTACAATTCACATTCTCCATGGTCAATGCCATAAAGCTACAAATTAATAATAACACTAGCATAAACAAATCATTTTAAATACTTTTGAAATTTGAATAATAGCTAACATTTATTGGATGTATACTACATGCTTTCAGTAGTGCACACTGAGATTTTTGTCTTAATCAGCTTGTTTAATCTTCATAAAATATTTATTAAGTAGATACCATTATTATTACCATTTTGCACGTGAAAAGGTTTATGACAAGAGAGACTATGTAAGTATCTACTCAGCTAGTAACTTATATACATGGTATTTAAACCAAGCAGCAGTCTAATTATGGTGTATGTAACTATTTATTTTCCTATTTTGCCTCTTCTAACCAGTTTTAAGGTCAAAGAAGAAATCAAGAGCACAATAGTATTTAGAGGAGAAAATGATAATATAAACAAACTAATAAAAGCAAGAATTTATTATGAGTAAAACATGTTAATAATTGTTGACGGTATATAGTGGATACTTTAGGATTTATTGTACTGTTTGTGTATTTATGTATATGTTTGAAAGTTTCTATGATATACGGTTATAAATAAAAGATAAAAACAGTGGGGGAAACAGAAAAGAAAAGGAAAGCAGTTATTAGAAACAGACCCTGGGACACTGATATTTGATTAGCAGGCAGAAACTTTAAAGCATCTATTATAAACATCCCCAAAGACTTAGATAAAAATAACATCAAGTGAACAGAGTTAACTAAGCAGATAAACGAGAACTATATTAAAGAAGCTAATGTAGATTTTAGAACAGGGAAGTACATCTGAAGTCAAAAATTCACTGGATGGATTTCAACTTATATAGGACATAGCAGAAGAAATCATCAGTGAATCTGAAAACAGATCAAAAGAAATTATTCATTCTGAAGAACACAGGAACAACAATAACAACAACAAAAAGATTGAGAAAAAAATTAACAAAACCTTTGTGACTTTTGGAAAAATATCAACGATTTAACAGGCAAGAAATTAGAGTCACAGAGGATAGGAGATAAAATGAGGCAAAAATATATTTGATGAAACTGACTGAAAAAAATTCAATTTTGTTTAATAAACATCTGTGGTAGCAAGCCCTACAATCGATCATCCATCTAGCCTATTATTCACGCCATTGTGTAATTCCCTCCCTTCGAAGGTAGTCTGGACCTTGTGACTTGCTTCTGATGAATAGAATATGGTAAAGGTGATGAGACATCACTTCTGAGATGAGGTTATAAAACACGGTGACTTCTGACTTGCTTGCACCTCTCTCTTTGACTCTTCCAGCTTTCTTGTTCTGATAAAGCAAACTGTCATGTTATGAACTGTCCTGGGGAGAGGCCTGTGTGGCAAGGAATTGAGAGTGGCCTTTAGCCAACAGCTGTTGAATAACTGAGGCCCTCAGTCCAGCAACTAGCAGAGGCTAGAATACTGCCAACAACCACACGAGTGAGCTGGGAAGCAGATCCCTCCCTAGCCAAGTGCTGAGGTGACTGCAGTCCTCACCAAAACATTGACTATGGCCTTGGGAGAGAGCCTGAGCTGAGGATCTTGTTAAGCTGTACCCAGAGTCCCGACTAGGATCTAGTTCATAAATGTTGCTGTTTTAAGTCACTAAGTTTTGGGGGTGATTTGTTATGTCATAACAGATAACTAATACAACTTCAGTGCACAGGTTACAGAAACTCAGAGGATCTGATGCAGAATAAAGCAGAGAAAAGTGCACCTTGGCTTGTGTTCAAATTGCTAAAAACTAATGACAAATGTTTTGAAAGTAGCCAGATTGGGTGGATCTAGTAGAACATATTCCATGCTGGGAACAAGGATACAAATGAGGGCTGACTTCTCATCAGTAGCACAGGTCAGATGTCCATGGAATGATATTTTTAATGTGTTGAAAGAAAAAGCAATGTCAACCTAGGATTCTACATGAAACAAAATATATTTCAAAATGAAGGTGAAATGAAGTTCTTATCAAATTAAACACATGCTGAGAGAATTTGTTGCCAACAGAGCTGCACCATAGAAATACTAACAGATATTCTTCACGATGAGAGAAATGCCACCAGATGAAAACTCAAATCTTCAGGAAGAAATAAAGGAACTGGAAATTGTGGATATGTCAGTAAATATAAATCCTTCTCTTCATTAAAAAATTAATTAAAATTTGCTGTTGAATTATAAAGTTTATAACACCTGAATTTAAATATATTACAACAGTAGCACAAAGAACAGGTCATATAAGTGTGTGGGGGAGGAGATGTGTTAAGGAAATTATCCTGTAGTAAGTTTTTGACATTTTATATTAAATAATACAATATAAAATCTAAGTAGTCTATAATAAATCAAGGATGCATTTTGTAATCAATAAAGCAAATATTAAAATATAATAACCAGGCATATAGTTAAAAAGTTAATAAATAAATAAATACTAAAATATGGTATACACCAAGAGGAGGCAGGAAAGGGGGGACAGAAATACAGGATATCATATGGGAGAAAAAAGAAACAAATGTCAAAATGGTAGATCTAAAAACACAATATCAATCATTATAGTAAATATTAAGGTAGAAAATAGCCAACTGAATTTAAAAATCACCAACAATATTCCATGTGCAAGAGATATAATGTTACCACATTTTTATATGCTCAGATGAGCAATTTGATCCTTACTCTTGTGTGTATGCAAATTTAGCTCCGAACATCTTGGCTTTGAAATGCAATAAGGTCTATTGTTTATTTGATAATTATATTAATCAGGGTAATTTTAAGAATTTTGTTGTTGTTATTATTTTTTTAGGATGAATGACACTGGATTCCTTTCTTATAAAGAACATCTGCCAGTAACTAAGATAGTGATTACAGACACAGGCCGGCCGCATTCAGAAGCAGCTTATAAACTAGGGCCTTTGCTCTGCCTGGGAGACAGTAAGTGGTGGCAATATGTTGTAAATGCATCTGAGGAAAGTGATGTCACTTAAGAATATTGTGTTTCTATCACATAATAATCAATCAGACCTATATTGTGAAAAGTCATAAGCCATGTCTGAAATATTCTTTTAGTTAACAAATAAAATAGGAAGTGCAAATCCCTGTAACGAATGCTGTGAAGGCAAACCTTCCTGAGATCTGAGAGAAGGAAACCACTAAGCATCTGGGTGATTGGTTCATAAATGCATTCCAGCATTTCCTAAATGTCTGCATGCCATTATCCATACAAGAAAGCCTTAGAGCTATGCAAAATTGTTAACAATGTATGTTAATTTCCTATTGTTGTGCCTGGGGTGAGATTAGAATGTCAATAGAATCAAATATCAGTGTAATCAAACATAGTTCAACTTTTAATCTTATTTTTTTTTCAGTTTGCATATGTGTTTACTCTAACTCCATGGGACATGCTGTTGTGTCTATTCAATGCATTAACACTCTAAACCAGAATTTTAAAATTCAAATATAGTTTCACAGGAAATACATGTTTTTAGCAAGGAATGAAATGAGCATGTGTGTCCATTCATAAACTCTCTGAAATCAGTTAGGTTAGAGACTGATGCATTAATTATTTAAGCTTTTACTTATTTCTAGAATTTAAAATGGAAATTGAAGAAGTATTTATTAACTTTAAAAGTACATGCTAAAGTAAAATTTTATTCTAGCGGCTCGACAGAGGAAGAGATGATCTGACAATCCAGTGGATTTATGGAGATACATGGCAAACGTTGCTTAGTTAAAAAGCAAAGATGATACTGGGCTATAAAAATTTATATATACATTGTAAAAAACTGTCTGCCATTATACCTATCATCACTAATCTTTATCATCTTTACTTCCTGTTCTGCTCGTAGGCCTTACACAATCACATGAAGATGACATAGGATATTTCATGGAGAGAAAAATTATGTGCAAAGAGATGAGGTTGTAAACTCAGGGTGCATCCGGGAGAGTGCCACAACTTTGTGTGACTATAGGAAATTGTTCTATACATCACATGCACTTTTCACTGCTGGCTCTGCTCTTAACCCTTCGGGGACCCAGGCTGGCTTTCTCCAGCCCCTTCATTTCATTTGTCACAATCCCTGGGGTAATAGTCTGCTTTGTCTGAGGTCACTACCTACTCTATCCCTTAGGTTTCTTTCTTAGAAACGTCCTATCAGGAACTCAAGCACACAGCACCTTTTTACTTAGAGCAGTGATTCTCTATCAAAGGTGATTTTGCCCTTTCAGTGGACATTTGGTAATATCTGGGGACATTTTTGGCTATGATAGTTGGGGAGGGGGAGCAGTTTGAATGCTACTGGCATCTAGAGGGAGGGGCCAGGGATGCTGCTAAATATTTTACAGCGCACAGGACAGCACTCTACAACTAAGAATTATCTAGTCCAAGATGTCAATAGTGCTGAGGTTGAGAAACTAGACCATTAAATGTTTGTGACCATAGGGATATGAGGCTAGAAGGATAACAACATTAGGAATGAAAAATTACAAATAGTTTGTGTTTGGAGACCTGCTAATTAATCTCTGGCTTATTAAAAAACAGTAATCGAGAGCTTTCCTTGCTTGGCCTTCTTGTCTCCTATATCTATTTTAGGGTCGAGGCTCATCCTCACATGAGATCATAGGACCGCTTCTGTACGAAGGGCTCATTTTTATTTTCTCAGTAAGAAGAGCAATGACCACAGATAAACAAACGCCCTGTTTTCTTTTTATGGAAAATCTGTACCCTGAAGGGTAAATGCACTGGGAACATATTTTTTTTCTTTCCAAGTGAGATACACTGTATAGATATGAGGCTTCTAGATATGGAATCATGCACAGTGGGCCTTATAAGCAGAAGAAGGGTATGTGGACCTTATCCAGAAGGCATTAAGACTGGAACATTGAAAAAATTAAGGCTGAAAAATAGCTTGATCTTCATATTCCAAATGAAAGCGTGAAGAATGGTTATAAACCTAAAGATCAGCAAAGATGTAAGATGAGGAAAAGTGATGAGGACTTGAACTGGGCGATGGCTGGCATGGGGCTGAATACGGGGCTTATCTGGAGAGGTACATTCAGCATGGTTTACAGGGGCGTGGAGGCTGAAGGGGTGTGAGGATGACTCCAGCTTTCTGATTTCAATAAAGCTGGGGTACCCTTCGTTGAGACCAGGAATTTTTAGATTTGAACAGAAAAATGGAAAGATGAGAATAAAAAAAAAATATTTTGGTTTTATCACACAAACTAGAGATGTTGGAAATTTTATATTAAGCCATGTTTTTCTAGGAAAGAAGACAGAAGCCTCGAGAAAGCAGATGAACAAAAATGAGTATGAGACTTACTGGTACCAGACATGAGCTTACACCTAGTTAATTGATATTGTCTTTTTCTCAGTCCTTCTTTTCATTTTTTAAAAAATGTCGGTATTTCTGAAATCCATGTCACTGCTGCTGTTGTCGTTTGATGTCAAAAGTCATAGTTGACATCGTTAGACGTTTTACCTAAAGTACAACGTAGATGAAGGATAAAGCTGTCTTTAAAGTTGTGCTGCAGGCATAAAACAGTAAATACTGTTGTCCTTGATGAATTTATTTATTTATGAATATGGGATAAATTATCATCTATAAATGTGTAGGTTAAAAGTAAGAGGGCTCTCTCCTATACTTCCCTTTTTGCTCCCTCTCCCAGGAGCGGTGGGAATATCTTCATTTTCAAGGTACACAGCAATTCCTCAACTTCACCATGCATTCAGATGACCTGGAGAGCATGCCAGCTGTAGCTGGAGCATCCTCAGAACTCTTCCCAAATGCTAAGGAGAAAGAGCAGAAGTCCAGTATTGACACACAGGGTTAAATGTTCTTGAACTTCCTTCAGTAAGATATCTACAGGGAACTTTTCCTGCTTTTGTAGGTCCCACAGCACAAAGAACTGTGGATCACTGATGGCTTCTGGCTTTGTTTCCTTTTCACTTGCTTTCCTTTATCTGCAAAATCTCCCCAATCCTTTTTACCAAAAACGTTCGCACTCAGACTCAAACCCTTCCTCCACGAAGCATTCTACTGGTCTCTAGAACACTTAGTCCTGCACTTTCAAAGAATGTTGACCATATTACAAAGATATATTTCTCATATAGGCTTTTCATTATTTTTGAGCCTATCAAGAGCAGGTCCATTGTTCATTTATTATTGTGTTCCTAGTACCTAGTACATTACCTGTTACATGAAAGAAAATCAATAAATAGCAGTTTGTGAAAAAAAGAGAATGATCTATCATATACAGCTCAAGAAACCTATAGCTCGTGAATTATTCATGAGAGACAGGAATAAGTTTTTGATAAGCAATTAAGTGATATGCAAATATATACTTTTAATGAAAGTTTAGATTATATTGAAAGACTTATTCTGATTTAAAAAATCACATAGTACAAGGAGCACCTAGGTCTAATTGAACCGTGAGCCATTCCTCATCAGTACACTTGGACTTGTGACAGTGGAAGTACTTTCAAATAAGCACACATTTTACTCAATATTACTACTCTTTGCTTTTCACTTTTTAAATAATATGGTGCCTTCATAAAATTGAAACACTTTCTACTTTTTGGAAGAAAATATTCCATGGCCTATTTTGCTTTGTTTTGGTTTCTGTTCTTTAGAAAATATTTGTGTTACTAATAATTGATATTTAGGAAATTTCACAAATGGGAGGGAACAAAAACTCTTTCTAACACTTTCAAAATGCTCCTATTTTTTGAGACTAGGAATCCTAATAATTCTCAGGACTATAATAATACCCTTTCTTGACAATTTTATGCACGTTTATACCTTTATTCATTGTTTTAAATATTAAACATTAATGTAATTGATAGAGTTGTTATAAAATTTTAAGCTCTTCAGAGATGTCAAAGAATATAATAACCACCACCAGTCACACAACTCAGAAATACTGAGTGATACCAGTGAGTGTTATTCCAGGCATCACTAGATATTTCTAGGGCAGGGTTTTCCAATCTCGGCACTCTTGACATTTGGACTGGATGGTTCCTTGTGTGGTCGGGGGCCATCTTGTGCATCGTAGGGCACTTAGCAATATTCCTGGCCTCTACCCACTAGATGCCAGTGGCTTCACTCTCCCCGTCCTGACAACCAAATATGTTCCCTGAAGTTGCCAGATATCACCTGGGGTGCAAAATTGGTCCAGGGTGAGAACCCTAGCCCTATAAAGTAGAATAGAAAGAGATTTAGAAATAAATTTACAAAATTTTATTAATTGACATTGAGGAAGAAGAAACTAAAATGAAGTCAAAGGAATTGCTTTATATCGTTTATATATCTGATACTCAAGTTGAATGATCCCACTGAACTTTTTAAAAGCTAAAAAATTTTTTAAATGTTACAGAGTCACTCGGTTTTATATTGGAAAACAATAATACCAGTGCACAACACTGATATGTATCCTTGTTAAGTTACTGACCTTTAAGGATAATTATTGCTTAAGTTACTCATTCAGGAAAAGCGAGTCACATAAAAGGTGGAAAAGTCATTTGACCCAGGAAGCCCCCCCTTTTGTATCTATAACTCTTATTTTTAAAAGAATAATCTATTAATAATACAAATATCTTTAAAATTACTCATAATCTCAACATTCTACTATGTTAAATTTCCCAACTGGCTCTTTTTACTTTATGTTTGTAATTAAATACTCAGTACATCTTCCTCTTCCACGTAAATAACTATTTAGATCCCATTATCCATTACAAACTTTTTTAATTCTGGAAAGATTAAAGGTGATATTTCTGAAATAGAACATGATGTGGTGTATACATACATTTTATAAACTGTTAGAAGAGTTGTTGCAAACACAATCTAAATTTCTACTCTCAGCTCGTTAATCTGAACAAGGTAGTATTTTTATTTCTTTAGCATTTGAAGTTTTCAAACAATTTTATTAAATGTATTTCTTCTCAGTTAATTCGTTGTATTGAAATTTTATGTCTAATCAAGGCATTCCCCAAATTTACATAATTAGAAAGATTTTTCTAAGTTTTTTATTCTAAGGAATTTTTGTCGTTGAAATTATTTTCTTCATTTTGTCTGCATTGACTTGTTCAGCTGTCTGAGAAATCACAGCTGCCCAGAATGCATTAAATAATCAAAGGTGCATGTAGGCAATAAATAATTTTGCAAAAGTTATATTCTTAGACTGGAGAAAGATATTCCTGAAGGAATCACTCTGACTCTCTGGTACCCTAAATTGAATTTAATTAAAATATATTAATTATTAATTACTTTTATTAGTAGCAATTATTAATTAGTTCCTTAGACTAATACATTATGATTTGTTTTTGTTGAGATGATAAAAGGGGGTCTTACTTTCTTGATTAGCATTCATACATAAGTGATTGCTTTTAGTTCCGCTACTGGGACAGTTTAAGGATTTTTAAACCATCTCATAAGCAAGGAATCCTCTCTTCAAAACCATGTAGCTTCCTGCTAGTGCCTGCCTCCTGGCTTCTGCTCTGCCTCTTCCGGGACCCTCCTTTCTCGGAGGCAGCCCAGTCTCCCGTGTGTTTCTTACAGTCTGCAAAGAGCTGAGATATCATAACATTATTCGATCATAGAAATAACGGCCTTTGCTTTCTTTATAATTGTTTTGAATTAGTGGCAATTTCTTCTTCCAATAAAATATTCTTTATTTTTTTACCTATCGTCAATCTGTAAAATAAGTTTGCTAACTAGATAACATCAGTACTGTTATGTGTGTGAGAGTATTTAAGCTATCAAAGGTAATAAAATTGTTTTCATTACTGTAAATTGTATTCATTATAAAGATAGCAGCAATTCAAAGAATTGTTCCTCTGTTTCAACCAGTTTCCTGCAACTTCCTATAGGATGCTTTATTAGGTTAGCTGTGATATAACAATGAAGCAAATGAAATAGTATGTCTTATAATAATATTATCTAATTTGGTCCTTTAAGTAATTTTGAGTGTTCCTATTTCTAATCAGACTGAATAAATAAGATTCATTAATATTCCATAATTTAAAGTTACATCTTTAATTTTAATTTTCATACTATAACTTTTCCACAGAAAGGCATTTAATTTCCTCTAAAAGTAGGTCAGTTAAGAACTTTTAAGAACACAAATGTGTTGTTATTCCTGACTTGATATTGTGGATTTTCTTTTATTCTTTCCTAGAGATAAAAAAGTCTAAGCTTAGAAATAGCTGTAAAATGAAAATAAGAATATACTCAGATAATATATGGTTTCATTTGGCTGTACAAAAACAAGCTCTCGAAGTATATTCTGAGCTGAAAAAAATCAGTTCTAAAATTGTCCATATATGCTCTGAGAATTGGCTTTTGAATCAGGTCCTTAAGAAAAACAAAAAATAAAATGCTGTCATGTTCCACATGACGATGTTTCTGTCAACGAAGGACCACGTATACAACAGCGGTCCCATAAGATTATAATGGAACTGAATTTCCTGTAAGAAATGGAAGGATGAGTCATCCAGAAGGAATTGTTTTTCTCTGATGGGAGCAGTATTTGTGGGGCTTGGCATTAGATTCCCTCTCACTCACAGCACTTGCACTCTGAGTGCCCAGGTGACATCCCAGTCAGCTAGCCGCTGACCTGTTTCAGCACAGAGGAGCCTGTCCCCGAGTGCTACATGTTCAGAGGACGCTACAGCCCTCCCAGAACTAGCATGATGGTCTTCAGAGTGCATAGCTGTCAATTCTTTGTTGAGGACCCGAGATCTTATACAAGGACACAGGTCAATGGGAGCTGCCTTAATAAATATTAAGTGTCACTGTCACCTCAGTAAAAGCTTTCTGTGGTAGTGTTGATTCAGCCTGTCCCTGAATTTTGGAAATATTTTCAGGTCGTAATGATGAAAAGCATATATAACTTTTTTTATTCCTTCCATCAATTCAATGCCAGAGCTAGCCTTTCGTACCAGATCAGGTCAATGGAACCAAAACCAAATTCCCAAAGTCTAAATATTGGGTCCTCAGTTCTATGCACCCTCCATGTTAAACACCCTCTTTTTTTCATGAAGGCCACAAAGTTCTCTAATGTGACCACTGCTGCAAACGTGATCGTAGTGACAACCCCCTATGTCCCTTTCTCTCTCCATCTTGATTTCTTATTCCCACTTCTCCCCGGGTCTCCTCCCACTCCCTGCCGACACTCACTGTTACAGTACCTACGCCTGGCCTGGGCAGTTCTCCTCGTGTTTCCGATCAGTCCAGCACACGTCCCTGTTCGTGGAGCAGCACTGACAGTTTCGATGTTCCACCTCTGACTGCGTTCAGTGGAAGCCGGGGGAGGGCTTGTGGGACAGTGTTTATAGAGCCTGCAGTGGTGCACAGTAATGGCTCAGGCCTTCACATCACTCACACTCACTCACTGACTTACCCAGAGCAACTCCCAGTTCTGCAGGCTCCATGCATGGTAAGTACCCTATGCAGGGGTACTATATTTTTCTTTTATACTAATTTTTACTGTGCCTTTTCTATGTTTAGATACACAAATGCCATTATGTTATGATTGCCAACAGTATTCAGTACAATAATATGCCATACAGGTTTGTAGCCTTGGAGTAATGGGCTAATGTAGCCTAGGCATGTAGTAGGCTACACCAGCTAGGTTTATGTAAGTGATGTGCACACAAGGACAAAATCACCTAATGACACATTTCTCAGAACGTATCCCTGTCATTAAGCAATACATGACTATAGGTATAAGCACTGCTTGTTCAATCCAGAATCTATAGAAAATAAATTAAAATCTAAGGAACAAAAAGAAACGGAGTCAAGTTTGTGATTTTTGACTCTAGCTAGGTATCTATTCTTTGCAAACATAATGAACCATTTTGGGGTAAGGTTTACTTTTTTGCAAAACCTTATATATACTACATTTTTTTCCCTCTACATACATACCTATGATAAAGTTTAATTTATAAAATAGGCACAGTAAGAGATTAACAACAACTCATAGTAACGTAGAATAATTATAACAATATACTGTAATAAGAATTATTGGAATGCAGTCTCTCCCCACCCATCCCCGATGACGGATGTGATAACTGAGATGGCTACTAACTGACTAACGGGTGGATAGCATATACACTGTGGAGATGCTGGAAAAAGGAATGATTCATATCCTGGGTAGGACAGAGTAGGATCGTGTGAGATTTTATCATACTACTCAGAATGGCACATGATTTAAAACTTATGAATTGTTTGTTTCTGGAATTTTCCATATAATGTTTTTAGACCACGATTGACTGCAGGTAACTGAAACTGCAGATAAGGGGGGACTACTGTACACTTTTCTTCCAAGAAGCTAATTTAGATAGAATTTTATCCAGTGTGTGTGTGTGGAGGCAGTTTCTTAAACCTCAAGATGTATATTTATATTTGATGTGACGAGAACTTGCTGGTGTCAGCAAGCAATGCATAATTCATTGCATAATTCATTTCTCTGATAATGAGTCTCATCAACCACACATTTCCAGTTGGATTTCACTCCTGTCACTTCCTGCCACTGTGTTTATATTTTATTTTCCATACTTTCCATATAGACCCACAATGTTTGTTCAAAAGGAAGGTTGTAGATATAACAACAAAAAAATGAGTGGGAAAGTAAAGATAAGACATTCAAAGTCCACATAAAATTTTTTCAGATCTCTTAAATAACATTGCAGACTTTTGCACATTTTCTTATTTTGAACATTTTAAAACTCTTTGAGAACACTTTTCCTACTATTTATCTCTTTCACTACTTTAAGCAAAGTAGAAGTTAATTTTGAATGAAAAGAGCATTTTCATGAGAATATCAGCATAGCGCAGAGTAAGTAGTATCTGATCTTTAATTAAGTGAGAATATTTTGAATGCCAATCTCAGTTTAGAAAATCACAAGGCCTGTTAATGAAAACAGTTAGTTGAGAGTGTAACTTTGAAGTGTTTGTGTTAGAAGTGTTAGAACAAAAACACTTTGAGCTTCTTTAGGGATTTTGTTATTTAAAGTAATATGTGTTTAAATTTTCAAATTATAAAAGAATTAGATCTAATAATTAATGTTTGGAAGAGCCTTATCATATCGCTTTGCCAGAAGATGGTAATTAGGCTAAGGATGTTTGTCTTATATCAAATATAACATTCAGACCATTTCCAAAGGGCCTATTCCTCTCCTATGTTGGAAGGAGTCCAGAATTTCAATCATTATAAAATCTCCAGTTAGTGCTCATGTCTTGTATATTAGTTAATTTTTAAAATGAGATTTATTTGGGTGACATTGGTTAATAAAATTATATAGGTTTATATAAAGTGTACAGTTCTATAATATGTCATCTATATATTGCATTGTGCATTCGCCAACCAAAATCAAGTCTCTTTCAGTCACCATATATTTGACCCCCTTTATTCTTTTTTCCCTTCCCTCTATCCTACCTTCCCTCTGGTAAAAACCATACTGTTGTCCGTGTCTGTGAGTTTTTGTCTTGTTTGTTCTTTTGTTGCTTTCAGTTTTACATCCCAAACTTTTTCTGTTTGACTTATTTTGCTTAGCATGATATTCTCGAGTTATTAGAGAAAAGAAAAGCAAGTTTTATGAATTAACAATATTTTCAATAGTAACAATACTAAAAGCAGAAATGTAATTATGTCATTCATTTTGCCATTAATTTATTTTCTTTTTGATTATTTTTTTTTTTAACCAGAGTCATTTTGGAATTCAGCTTCCTTCAATACTGAGGCTTCATACCTTCATTTTCCTACTTTCCACGGAGAACTTAGTGCAGATGTGTCTTTCTTTTTTAAGACCACAGCTTCGTCTGGGGTATTTTTAGAGAACCTGGGTATTACTGATTTCATACGGATAGAGCTACGCTGTAAGTCATCTTTTCCAGAGAAGTCTATGGGATTCTATTTAGTAGTAAATCATCTAACTTATTTTTAAAGTACTATTTTTCTACTTTATCAGCTGAATCTTTTCATTGTGTCCCTTTGAAAAAAATTCTATCATAGCAAGTTAGTCTTTTTGCAAGAAAATAATTTTATATTTAACCTGTGATAACTTGGGGAAATTATTGTATTCTCCAGAACCAATTTAAGAAGCATGTTAAATTCAAATAATTTTAACATTTTTTAAATGAAATTTTTAGTTAATTACAAAATTACTTAAATCGACCAGTTATATTATTTTGATGTACTCTTAGACTAGTATCAGTATCCTAATATCGAATGCATATTGCATGCTTTAAATTTATATAAACTTTGAATTACTGTAAAAAAATTTTAAATAAAATTCTGTTTAATTTTCTTGCCCTGGCTAAATAGCTTTACTTTTTATCAATATGAAAATTAGCTCTGAGGATGAATTTCTTAAAATTTGTTTTTTTTCCAAAAATACAAATGTATTTTGCTGTCTCCTTTCACATTTATCCTTTACCAGTGTCTGTGATTGGTTCCTTCCATAAAATTCAAATCATTGTCTTTATATTTAGCGACAGCTATGCTATGGTGCTATTCCTAAGTATGTCGTAAACTCAGCTGTCCACCACAGGGACTAACTTGAACAATCTTCATGTATATTTCCAGCTCCAGCAGTAGTGACTTTTTCATTTGACGTGGGGAATGGGCCTTTCGAAATCTCGGTGCAGTCCCCCACTCACTTCAACGACAACCAGTGGCACCACGTTAGGGTGGAAAGGAACATGAAAGAGGCGTCTATTCAAGTGGATCAACTCTCACCAAAGACGCAGCCTGCTCCGGCTGATGGACACGTCCTTTTGCAGCTCAACAGTCAACTCTTTGTGGGTAAGTTCTGTTTCTAGGCAGTTTGTCATTCAGTTGTATGATGGAAGTGCAGAGATGGGCCAAAATCAAATAATAGCAACTATAAAAATAATTTTAAAACAACAACAACAAACTCTCACGTGTTAAGACTGTATCCAGGCTGTGCCAGGTGTTTCATCTCTTCTACGTAACCAACTCATGAAATGGGTGTTATCCCTATTTAACAAATGAAGTAACTGAGATCGAGGGGTTGAAGTGACTTACCTTCAGAAATCCTTCTAGTAAATGAGATTCAAATTTGTGTTTGACTAATTTCTAAACCTGCTTTTTTAATCTTACAGATTTTGTGATTTGTTTCAGGATTTTTTTTTAAACATTAAATGATTTTAGTATGCTATTGGAGATGATTAACTCTGTTCCCAGGGGAGTTGAGGAACCCTCCCTAAAATTCCAGACCTTGTCAAAAACAGGCCAATAGCAGAAAAAAGAAAAGCAGGAGCAAAATGTATAGAATCCATGCTTCACCAGTTTCACCAGTTAGGCTGATGTCTCTCATTTTGCCCATTTTTTGGATATCTTCTGATCACCTACTTCATATTTATATCCAAATGTTGTTCCTTTATTTCCTAAATACATTCATTTGGTATTTATAGAGCTGACAGCAGAATCTTTCTGTCTGTATTTGTTTTACTGAGCATCTTTGCTATTCCTTTACAGAACTTACATAACCATAAAATTCAAGAGATTTTTCTATTAATTGTTCACTTTTCATGTATTTTAATGTATGTAAGGATGTACAGCAGGATAATGTATGTACAGCAACACTATAAAGCAGGACAAATTATAAATGATCAGAAATTATATTTAAAACATTTTTAAGAGTTATGTTTTAGAACAGAATTCCTCAGATCCTCATTATATCTTCTATTGCTTAACAAACTTGTCTTATTAACTCTCTTAATGCAAAGGATGAAGCTTATTTGTGACGTTTTTGTCTAAGATATGTTTGAGATTTCTAATGAATTTATATACTCATTTCAATCATTCTTTGGTTCAATAACTATTTAATAAACAGCTATGAGTAAGACACTGTAATGGACAATCTAATCATGATCTTATGGCCACTCAACTGACTTATTTAAGGATATGGAAATAATAAAGAATACATGAGGAGAAATACCTAAGTTTTCTTTTAATAACATGCTAGAAACTCATTCAGGAAGTTGACATAGATATTTCTTGAATTACAAAAAAATGAGAGATGGCCACAGCAACAGGTATGGCAATTTAAAATCTGTCAGGATCTAGGAAATAGCCTTACTATTCTTGGAAATTGAAAAGCCTGAAACAGTCCTCGAATCTTTCAGTGAAATCTGCTGCAGTTTGCCTGTGCATGAACTTTTATCCTTGGTATGAATTTTAACTTCACAGAAATGGAGACACCATATATTGTGTCTGATAGGAATCCTGGCCTTAATTTGATTTCAGGTAGTTGTAATGGATAGAAATACTATTATGATATCAGAAAACCATGTTAGAACAGATTTGATTCTTTTGCTATCAATCATGAGTTATAATTTTAAAAAGGATCTAAGAGATTTCATCTTTATGGAGGCAGTTGGTTAGGCTTTTGACATTCCCGTATGTGTTAAATTCAAGGATGACTGTGTTACCTGAAAGTTGTAAAAACTGAAATCTTTATTATGTTTAAATCAAAGTCATTGAAAATTTAAAAAGAAATGACAGAAAGACATCTCTGAAAAAAAAGCATTACATCTACTATTAATAAAAATCTATTTATATAATCCCCCCTTCCTACTTACAGGTTATTGAGTAAATTGAAATGGTTAATGTAATGATATTAAAAAGATTCATTGAAAAAAAAAAAAAAAAAAGGCCAGCAGCCTTAGGTAGAGGTGGGTCATTGGCTGTCAAGAAGCCACAAAAAGGTCTTGTTTATACTTTTACCTCTACCATGAGAGTAGACCACTTTCTTAAGAAAGGGCCTCAGCCAAGTTAATAAAATAATATGAAACATTAATTTATCAATTTACAACATTCCTATCAAACAAATCAGAATTTTAAAAACGTTTCTAGATGAAAATACTTTTTTCCTGCAGGAATTTCAATGGAAATTAAATTACAATTTAAAAGGTTATACCAAATAAAAAGTGGGTGAAAAACTAGTAAAAATTACCTAATTTAATGTAGCACTTACTAAGATCAGAAAGTGGTTCTTGGCCTTCCTGAGAACTACATATTTCATTGAAGGAGACAAGAGGCAGCTAATAAAAGAGTAAAAATTAAGACGAAGTAAAACAAAAAAACTATATATACATAAACATGTATATATATGCATGCACATATGTATGTGCATATATATGCATATTCATATAATTTAGATAATGACAAATACTGTAAAGTAAAAAGCAGAGTAAGGAGTCAGGCAATGATTTGGGTTGGAGAGTTCTATGTCAAGTGGAGTGGTCAGAGGAGTTCTCTTTGAGACCTTAGATCTCAACAGAGGCCAGATAAAGTGAAAGAGGGAATTCTGTGAATGTCTGAAGGAAGAGAATTCCAGTGTGGGGCAGGAGAAAGCATGCTTAAGGTGGTGAAATGAGCTTCAGGCAGTCAAGGAGCAACGAGACAGTCAGTGTGGCTGGAGATGAGAATCAGCATGTCTGAGTCTTTACAGCCATGGCGAAGAGTTTGGAATTTATTCTAAAGGATCAGGGGAGGGACATGATCTAATTTATATTTCCCATGTTCTCCTGCTGCTGTGAGGAATATGGATGGAGGGTCTAGGGTGGAAGCAGACCATGGCGATAGTCTTTATGAGAGGGAGTGGCGGTGTGGGCTAAAGTGGAAATGGTGACAAAAAGAGTCGGGACATTTTAAATGTCAGTGTACAAACTTGCTAGTGACATGGTTATTGCTGTTCATGTTCTACCACTTACCCCAGCTGTCTTCCTTGGGCCAAAACACTGCTTTGTAGGTCTCCAGGTTCCTTACACCATTTCTCAGTTTTTAATTTTACTTGAACTTCACTTTTCTTTGTTTCTTCCTTCATCCTCATTTGTAGCATGATTAAAGCTGTCCTTGGCCCCACAATCTAGATTGTGTACTACAAACCACACTTTGGTCAGGCTGTAGAAGGCCTCCTTTGTAGCTCATAAAAAGTATCTCACCCACTTCCTCTTCTTCAGTGAGATCCCCCCTGTCCCATAATCACACTCACCAGGAAATTAGACTTCTACATTCATATGTTCTGTACAAGCACAGATCAGATGTAACTTGTTTTCTGTATATTAATGCCTTCATATATGTGAGCCTTAAATCTGCTCTCGGAGCCAGTGACTCTGTGTGATTAGGAATCTCTGTTTTAATCCAATAAAATCGATTTTCTGGTTACAATTTTAAAGGGTAATTTCATTCCCCTTGCTTATAAGTTCAGGAGTTTAATTTGTAGTTTACCTGTCCATCTTAAAAATAATTATGGTTAATCAATATTTTTAAGCATGCATAACAACTATTGTTTGAGTTTGGATATTCGGACAAATGAATGAATAAATGTAATTGCAAAGAGTAAGTCCATAGTTTTCAGCATAACTATTTCTCCTAAGAAAAATATTTTAAATCCAGACACTAATGATAAGGATGATGATGATGATGATGATGATAACAACAACAACAACAACAACATTTTAAATTACATGAAAACACAACCTTTGTAAATGTAGGACAAAAATGAAAGACTAAGTTAGTGTTAGTCTAAGATAAATTTTTTATCATCCCACATTTAGTAGCTCTTATCAAAAATGGACCTTTTGTAAACAAATTTACCAGAAAACATAACAACTATTATGGGATACTTCAAATACAAATAAAAATAGGAAATATTAAAAATTTCAGAAATATTAAAAATGTGTTTGAGATACTACCATTAATATTTTTATGTATATATTAAACATTGTGGATATTTGAATATATGTTAATTTTTATTTAAATTATACTTTCCATTCAGTGTCCTACCATAACCAGGTCTGTGTTGATGATATTTATTGACATTACATTTTTTTAGATTAAAACTTTAAGATTTCCTCAGTATCTCAGAAGTGACTACTGCAATGAGATAACATGAAAGAATTCAATGTATTTCTCCACTACTTGCTTTACTCTCTTCCCTAAAGACCAAACATAAAGAATATTCACATTTCAGACTGAAACTCTGAGGCAAGACTAATGCTTTAACTTCTGAGAAAGAAATAGTAAAAATAAATAGAAAGCATAATTAAAAACATGATGCAGCTGGAAAACAATTATATATGGCAATTGAAATAGGGATAGGGAAATGATAGTTTCAGAGATTCAACTAGTGTTACCGTACATCAAAGAATTAAAAAAACAGGTGGATTTTAACAATCCTTGTAGTTCCAAATATTAGAACAATTAGCTTTAGCTAATCTCTACTGTAGGATGCCATTCAAGGTGAAGGAGTAATTAAATCATGAACAAAAAACTTTATATGAAAAAATGAGAAAAGTTAGCATAAATGCAACATGATAGTCCGATTAGAAACAATGAAACAAACATCTCCCCTTCCTCAAATAATTTCAACCATCATATTGCTTTTCATAATACAAATGATGATGCAGCTTCTATTCGTAGCCCATCTTTCTTCATCTTTGCTCTTAATTATGGCACTGGGTCTGTACTGACCTTTTCACATTCTTTTACAAAGAATGTGATTTATAATGTAAATAGTCCTATGCAGAGGTGACATTCATTACCTTATAAACCAAGTTTACTGACGTGATGCTAACTGGTGTGTTAAACATAGGTCCTTGACCTTGTTAACACCAAGGACTCAACGTCCAGAGTCACTCCTTAAGTTATCATACACCCACACTCTCCAGCCACAGAATTGATGAAGAGAAAAGAATCAGTCATTTTTCTGAGCTGAAATGTGACAGTGGTCATTTTCTATTTTGGTTTGTAAACTCAGCATTTTTCTTAGAAGCTTCTTAAATTAGCCTTGAATTGATTTTCATTCAACCAGCTCTGCAATTTTTGTTTACAGTCTACATTCTTTTACTGACAGGTTTTTAAATGGAGCAAACTCCATTTCAATACTTTTGTGACTAGAGCCTGAAGGAGAAGTAAGGACTCCTGACATAGACTCAGAAGTCACTTATATTACATTTGAATCACGTCAAACCTAAAACTATTTATTGAGTATCTAAATGCCATACGCAAAGGTTGCTGTTGACCTATAGATGTATAGAAGCTCCGTACGGAGGTTGTTCCTCAGCCTCGGTTGCACATCAGTACCACTTGGGGATGTTTTGGGGAATTGGCAGTACCAGTTTGAAGATGTGTTTATGTGCTGTGATGGGCAATTGTGTACTTTCACAGTTGGACATTGCCAGCATGTCCTTGTACTGGCCTTCTGGTGAACATCTGCTTCTATTTCTGTTGGGCGTACACCTAGGAGTGGAATCATGGGGTTGGAGGATATGCGTACGTTAAGCATTAGGAGATACTGCCAAATCTTTGATGACTGGCATATCGTCCTTTATGAAGTGGCTGTTTAGATCTGTTGCTTGTTTTCTACAGGGTTGTCTTCTTGGAAAAAAAATTTATAGGAATTCTTTATGTATTTTGGATGAGTCCTTTTCACATAAATTTATTACCAATCTCTATGGATTGTATTTTCATGTTGTTAATGATGTCTTTTGATAAACAAAAGTTCTTAATTACAATAGATTTTTTTTTTAACACTCAGTTTGTTTTTTATAGGCTAAAATGTAGTTACAGGAAGAGAATGCCAAATAACTTTACATTTGACTGATTTTTATTTCAGATTAATTTTCTTTTGCAGTAAATATGTTCCCCTATTATCGAAGTGCAATGCACTAAAAGTCACATTTCTCTTTAATGTAATCATATCGTTTATTTCGGTTATCTTCTCCCTTCCCTGAGATGTCTCTTTCATGTTTAGCCTCAGAAGCCCAAGTGGACTTTTCCATGTCCAGAGAGCAAGTTTGAATGATTGTTGACTAAAATCAGGATTCAGATAGGATCTCTTGAGATCAGAGAATATGCATGGCTAATACCACCAACAATTCACTTCTTTAAAATAAGCCTTAGTATGGTCAAACCAGAGAGCTGCTGTGGCCCTGTCATGTGAGAAGTCGAAATTGCCCCGCTTTGTCCTGCTGCTACTGCCACTAGGACAGGTTCTTCCCGCTGACTTTGGCTCAGGAAAAGGCAACTGAATTTTCTGCCTATGTCACTGTTGCTTATACCAGCTGCCTCTTTCGACCGTAATAGTTTCTTGAACATGAGGAGACCATTTTTCCTTTTCCCAGCCCTCCCAGCATTTTGCTCAATGAGAAAATTATAGCTGGGCTTCCGATCACCCAGCCCCCCACATTAACTAATACCATCATTTCTGCAAGGCTGTCTTCCCTCAGGAAGGCTGGGTAGGACAGGACTAAAAATCCAGTGTCTGCTGTATAGAAGAACACTTTTTTCCCTTCAATCCCCCAACTTGGCCCTGGGCCCAGACCGCCTGTTCTTTCACTTTCCTGTCCAAAGTTGATCTGTGGACGGGACCTTAGCTGCCTTTGCCTTTCTCTGCCCAGTGCCGTGGTCAGGGAGAAGCCCCTGTGCTCTGCTAGACAAACTTCTGTAACTCTGGATTTTAAAGAGAAGTGTGGGAATCTTGATTTCCTACTTTCTCTAAGGCCCCTGGGTGAATTTTGCAGTTATTCCCAATTAATCCTCAGTAATATCCAATCACAGCATATAAATAATTTGCCATTAAAAACTGAAGGTCTTTCTGCCATAAAAGTAATGGAAAATTGGCATAGGTAAGAGTCCACTCATACTCCGTGACAATAGCCTACGTCATTGAGACTAACTTCCTGAGAGTGATGAACGAGATCAAAGGATTGGCCCACTCCATCTCTGCTCTGTGCCTAGCACACTTAGGTGCGCTGTTCCAATACTGTCATGAACAGAGTCATTTATATTCATTCACACAGAAAGGTAAGGCATTTGTCCCACAGAAGACTCAGGGAAGTTCCAGAATTCATTATATCTGATATAGTATGGCAGGTACATTGATAGAAAATTAATTGGAAGACAGTTCCAAACATAATAGCGCAGCAGAAACATCCAGAATCAATTAATCAAACTGCAACTTGTTTTAATTAGACATACTCTAACCCAGAAAAGGCAATGGAATCTTTAATTAAGCTTTCAAGCCCAATCCTATTTACAATATCTATGTTTTTCAGAACAGTTACATTTTGAAATAAAAAGTTATTAACTTGAAACCTAATGGTAAGGTAAAAATCCTCATACATGTATGACACAAATGTTTATATTTAATGACCATTACTTTTTTGATAAGTTAAAAATATAGTTTAAAACTATTTGTTTAGGTAAACATTAACTCTTTAAGAATTAAGAAGTCCTGTTTACAAAGCTGAGTATTGATTTTCTTCTCATGATTACAAATATGTACGATTTAAGCATGTGTTTCACGCATATATACATATATTCCTTCCTGTCAGCATCCCCATTGTCTGACCTTCTTCTCCACCTAGTATATATTTTTACCATCTGCATCATGAGGTAGTTATGTGTTTCCCTATCTAAATGTAGTTGTAGACTGTGAGTTTTTTGAGAGCAGGATCAATTGCATATAACTCTGTACCTGCAGCGTCAAACACAGTGTCTTGCAAAGAGCTGCTAAATAAAACTTATAAACTGAAATGCCATTCAAACCAAAAATGATCTGAAGAGTAGAAGAAAATGGAAGTTTTCTTCTTTGATTCATTCCCCTCCCCAACTCACACACACACACACACACACACACTCTCTCTCTCTCTCTCTCTCTCTCTCATATATATATATATATATATATATATATATATATATATATATATATATATATATATATATAAAATTTGGCAAGGAAAGAGGCTTCCTTATAACAAAAGGCCCACTGTAGTTTCTGGTCCTACCTTTGCCTCTAACTAAATGTGTTCATTCTAAAATTTCTCAGCTATGCCCATGGGCTCATCCCTAGACTTCTCTATGCCTTTAGTTTCTCATCATCTGAAACAAAACAAAATAAAACCAACAAGAATAAACAAGTTGAAACAGATGAAAATGGATTGTATTCAGTTGTTGGATCCAAGTTAGTTATAATTATGTCACTAGCAGACTGAAATAAGCACCTAAATCAGAGAGACTGGATGTTTCAGAGTGACACATGCGTTACAGATTGTGATTTAACATTACTATGTCTTGTAAACTGTATACCATGATTTTAAAGTACTAGACCATGAAGTAAATGAAATATACCAGGAGTACACCTCTAATCCAGATTTCACGGCATCTGGCCCTCCTCCAAAGAGTTCCTGGACCATAGCTAAAACCAAGGCTACAGGCCACCTTAGCTGGGAAGAAAAACACCAGCAAGGATGCCGGAAGAATCTGTCAATGACTTAACTCTGAGCCCTAGACACTTACTGAGTTGAGTTAGCCAAGTGGGAGAATAGGGAGGTGTGAAGCTAAGGTGAGTAGCTGCTTTGATTTGGAAGAGAAAAAAAGGAGTCCTGAGAATAAGAGAGAAAAGAGACTACAAGAATGGCAGGAGATTGAGTAAATGTAGGCGAAATGAAAGAAGGTAGTTAGCTGTTCTGAAACTCAGATAAAATCAACTCCTTCTTCTCTGTCATGCCCACATAAACTGGAATTGAAACATGTCTGGCTCCATACCACAGTGCATCTGGATTTAGAAATAGAAAATCTGACCCATGCTCTTAAGACTTTTATATTCTTCATTGAAAAGGTGTAAATTATGTCAGTTGAAGCAATTTGAATACAGAAATATAAATACAGTCATTTGAATAGAGAACATTATGTCTATGAATCTAAATTATAAAGCGTGTGAGTGCCATGAACCCAGAATGCTCAGGAATTCTTTTTGTTTCATCTTCATGGTATTTCATTATCCCACAGTATAGAATTAACTTATTCTGTATTCATTGAGTTTTGTCCTCGTTCTCAGTTTCAGGGACTCAAACATCCCTGTGCAGCAAAAGATGTTCCTCTATTAAACCCATCTCCCACTCCTAAAGTATAATCTGGTTTAATGAACAACTGCATTAATTAATGGTTAATAATAAATTCAGTATTAATAGTTATTGTTAATGTCAATTACTAATTAATTAGTTATTATTATAAATAGTTATTAATGCACAGCTCTTATATGTCAGGCATCGTTCTGTGTGCTGGGGATAGTGTGATTGAAGCAGGCCTCATCGAACATGCATGCCAATGGAGGGACGCTAATAAGATACGAACGTAAAGCCTGTTAGATGATGACAAAGACCCGTTTATTTACGGTCTTTCAGGCCAAGTTTTATTTCTGAAATACAAAAATCTGTGAGGATAGGAGATATTAAGTAATTAAGGCTAGATTAGGAGCTAGCTACATGAACTGGGGGGAGGAGGGAGCAAACATGTTGTAGGAAGAGAGAATATGTACTGAGCAGGTATAAGATCCTGGTGGTGAGGCAGCATTATCACCTGTTCAAAAATGAAGGTCCCTTTTAGAGGTCCCATGACCGTCCAAGTGCCTCTTGGGAGAATTGCCCAGATTGGTTAAATTAGAGTACTATTTTGTCACTTCACAACCTGAGCATTATTTATGGTATTCTTGGGCACAGATTTATGTGAAAGTCCACCTACAGCTTCCATTCTTATTAGACTAGAGCTTTATATGTGGTTAGGTGATTGTCTGAATAAATTCACCTGTGAGGCTTGTCGACCGTTAGATTCACAGCCCTATTTCTGGCCCACAAAATCAGTGTTTCCTAGAGTGAGCCCCTGAATTTGTATGTTTAAGAAGCTCTTCCACCTGATACGCATATTCCTTAAAATTTGAGAACTTCTGCCTTAGGAGAACAGGGTCTGATCCTGCCCAAACATTTTAAACCTCTTCAGGGGTGACTTGATGAGTACATATTGTTCTATTTTATTCAATAAATGTGAGTTATACCACTGTGTTTCTTTATCAGTCCCCTGCCCCAATTTTGTTCAGAATCATTTCAACCTTAAAACAATGAACACTGGACCAACATTTGAAACATTCAACCAAAACACAACAAAAACAAAAAGAGAAAACAACCAAAAGACCACATCAGTGCACAGTCTAATTAGAAGAACTCAAGAATTTCTTCATAATTCTCACTAAATTAAAACTGTACCAGCATCAGGATCAGATTTCAGTATGAAAGACAAACCACATTTACCCACAAATATATGCTTATTTAAAATTGCAAAAATAATAGTCTCTACATAAGAATCTCAATACATCTTACTGTTATTTTGATTAAAAGTAAAATGTAACTTTAATTTTGTTCTTCAAAATAGAGACTAATAAAAACCCTCCTCAATTTAAAGTTTGATTAATATTTTTTAGAAAACAAATATGTAGCAAATTCAACTTCTGAAAAAAATTGAATTAATGTTTTAATTTTTTTGAAGTCTTTTAATGTTTTGCCACAATTCGTGCTTCCAAAATTATATTCTTGTGCATCAAATTTTTGCCATTCTCTGTGAGGCCTCAGTTTTGCTTGGTCTTTAAGTCCTGAATAAAACACCTAGGAACGTGTTTCCATTTGCAGTATTTCCCTTTTAGGTGGAACGGCCACCAGACAGAGAGGCTTTCTGGGGTGCATTCGGTCTCTGCAGTTGAACGGGCTGGCCCTCGACCTGGAGGAGAGAGCCAAGGTGACTCCTGGAGTGGAGCCAGGTTGTAGAGGGCATTGCAGCAGCTATGGAAAATTGTGTCTCAACGGGGGGAGATGCAGAGAAAAGCCCAGTGGGTTCTCTTGTGACTGCACCTTCTCTGCATACACAGGGCCATTCTGCTCAAATGGTAAGTATGACATGGTCCCCTAACAGGCAACTTACCCAATATGAATAAAACGTCTGACTGTTCTTATCTGCATTGCTATTTGAAACAAAAATATTTCCATTTCTCTTTTTTTTTTTTTTTTTTTTTTTGCAAATTGCCTATTTTATGCAAGTCACACTTCATTTCTTAGGTATTAGCCTCAATTCTTAAAAAGCTAGTGACTATTAATGATAAATCCCCTAATAGTTGCCTCTAGATATCTTAAAGCGTTAACTGCTCAATCTGCATTTTTCTGTCTAATGCTCTTAATATGGTCGTCAACAGCCTGCCCCTTGGGGCAGCTCTCTATTTTAAAATTTTTAAAGGCATTATTGTTATTTTTGATGAAGATTGGCAACAATGCAAAGAAATTTAGGAAGCATTGTTATTTTTGTGTGTGTTTTTGCCAAAACACATGTTTTCCTAGGAATATAAATAACTTTTCCACTAATATTGATGTGTAACAAAATAGAAATACTCAGGCACTTTGCTCCATGATATATCGAATATCTGGTTGTAAAGTAAATTAGTGGAATATTTCTCAGCTTGTCTCGTTCGCTGATCTACATCAGGGAAGAAAAAAGAATTGAGCGTAGCATTAAGTGTTCTGGACAGACTTCTCTGAATATACTAACATTTGTTATACTTTCATAGTTTCTCATAGAAAACTGTCATCCAATTTAATTCAATTGCTTTTTTTAAGTATTTCTGTGTTACTGAACCTTTTCTGGAAGGAAGTTAACAAAAATTGGCTGTAAATTGAATCCACCCCCGATTTGCAAAGAAAACATTTGGGATTATTTCATGAAAAGTTGCCAAAAATGTACTCCTCTAGTCACTTTTTAAATCAGGAGTAAGTTATAACTTAAAGTCAACCAGTAGTCATAAAGCACACACTGCTACCATCTTAGGAGACTTTTTACGTTTAAGGTTAGAATTAAGACCATTTCTTCACGAGAATACGTCTTCATTTGCTGAAACTAAATGAGTTCTGGTTCATCTTGCTAAGTGCAATCAGGAATGTTATTCTGCATCCACACATTTTATTGAATGTAAAAAGTATATAGAGAGATAATAAAAATAAACAAACGAAAAAAATCTCCTGAAGTGCCAAGGGAGCGGACACATTGCTATGTTATCTATAAGCATCATCTGGCCCTTTATCAGGTTCAGGGATCCAAAACTACCCCTCCCACTGTCCTCTTTATTTTATACATATATATTTGGTGTGTGTGTGTGTGCACGTATGCACACTCGTGTGAATTTGAGATATTAATCTCATATAAGGAAAATATTATGCTTTTGTAAAATGATTGAAAAGATGCTGGACAGTTCCTTATGTTAACCACTATTACAAAATTGCCCATTTCCCCTCTCTCATATTAGTGCCTGACTTAGTATTCTTTTTGTAGTACACAATATATATGAGAACGTATTTAGGTATAAAGGAAAATTTCTGCCTGTTGATCCTGGAAGATAAGAGGATCTCTCAAATTTCCTTTCTCCTTATTACTGGAAGACTAGTACATTCTAGTCACAAAATAATAGATGGGACTTTAAATTAAAAAATGGATGGTAAGAGAGATGAAAGTCAAGAAGCCTGGTTAATGTCTGAACCCAGGAGAGCAGTAAGCTTTCAATTATAACATTAAATAGTGAATTAATTACATATAATTCTAACATAAAACCATTTCAAGGACCATCACGAAAGCTCTATTAATTTGCTGTTATTTAATTCTGGTTTGAGACTATTTGTTATAGTTGTATAATTCATTATTTTTGATTTAAAAAAATCAGTGAATATAACTGAAATGAGATCCTTGTACTTAATTTTTTTAACATAAAATTTGTATATCATTTCAGAGATTTCTGCATATTTTGGATCTGGCTCATCTGTGATTTACAATTTTCAAGAAAATTATCCCTTAAGTAAAAATTCCAGCTCCCACGCTGCTTCATTTCATGGTGATATGAGGCTAAGCAGAGAAATGATCAAATTTAGCTTCCGAACAACACGAACACCAAGCTTACTGCTTTATGTGAGCTCTTTTTATAAAGAATACCTTTCAGTTATCATTGCCAAAAATGGTGAGTGCCTTTTAGATGAGAGAGAGAAAATTGAGTTAGAGTATTAGATTAGTAATAATATGAATCATTCTTGTGTTTTAGTGACTCAAACTACAAATGGGAAAAAAGCATGCCTCTTTTTTGTGTTCAATTTTGTTTTTTCAGTACTACGCTATAAATTTAATCTAAAAGAATTACTTAAAGTAATTAAGATGCCTTATCTCTTTATAATTTTGATAATTTTACATATCCAGTGTGAATTAAAATTTATATTAAATATTTATTATTAAATATAAGTATTATTATATTAAATATTTATTGCTAGAATCTCTTTACTTTTCTACATAAATATCAGTATCATTTTTTTTGGTTTGTTTTAAAATAAGATGCCTTTCTGTATATAACAAATATTTCTTTCAAATCAAAGTAGAGATGTTTTGAAAGAATATTAACAAACTAGTTTTATATGTAAGAAAATGTCCACAAAATTATCTGTTGGATCTTATTGTAGGCTATAAAATGGTCATGGGAAATACTGGTACATTGATGTAGGATAATGGCATATGGATTAAGACATCTGTATGCTACAAAAACCTTGTCATAGAAACTCATTTACTGTTATTTTTTCTCCTCCCTATTGCCTGATTAAAGATAAAATTTTTTAAAAAATTAAATTTATTGGGGTGACATTGATCGATAAAATTATATAGGTTTCAAGTATACAGTTCAATAGTACATCACATGTATATTGCAGTGTGTATTCACAACCCAAAGTCAAATCTTCTGTCACCATGTATTTGACCCCTTTAACTTTATCTATCTCCTCCATCTTTCCCTCTGGTAACTACTAAACTGTTATCTGTGTCTATGAGTTTTTGTTTGTTTGTTTGTCTTGTTTGTTGCTTTGGTTTTATATTCCACATATGAGGGAAATCATACGGTTCTCCACTTTTTCTGTCTGACTTATTTCACTTAGCATGATTATCTCAAGTCTATCTATGTTGTTGCAAATGGCAGTATTTCATCTTTTCTTATGGCCAAGTAATAATCCATTCTTTATCCAATCATCTATCGATGGGTATTTTGGTTGTTTTCATGTCTTGGCCACCATGAATAATGCTGCAATGAATATTGGATGCATATATCTTTACAGATAAGTGTTTTCAAATTTGAGGGATAGATATCCAGAAGAGGGATTGCTGGGTCATGTGGTAATTCTATTCTTATTTTCTTGAGGAACCTCCATACTGTTTTCCACAGTGGCTGTACCAATTTGCATTTCCACCAGCAGTGTATGAGGGTTCCTTTTTGCCCACAACATCTCCAACACTTGTTATTACTTGTCTTGTTGATAATGGTCATTCTTACAGGAGTGAGGTGGTATCTCATTGTGGTTTTGATTTGTATTTCCCTAATAGCTAGTAAAGTTGACCATCTTTTTTTATTTCTGTTGGCTGATACAAATGGCCAGTAGATATATGAAAAGATAAAAAAATTTTATAAATTCTTGTGTGAGGAAAATAAATAAATTTACAAATGTGAATATATCATTTCAACTAAATCAAATGTGGCTGAAGGTCACTGAACAGCAAAGTAAAAAATAATATTGTTCAATAAGTATATTCACCCTCACTGTATACATTTTGAGCTTAAAGCTTATCTATATATTGGGACACTTTCTTTATTAAATTGGAAGAGATTCTGTGAAGAAAATTGACATTTCTGTGGGCAGTTGAATAGTATTAATTCTAATAGTAAGTTTGGCTTAAAATCATTCATTTCACTGTAATTTTATTCCAAACTTTATGACCATGACCATTTGACCAAATATTTTTCATCTTTAGTAAAACTACACTTGCTTATAATTTCATTAATCGTGTTTCAGGAGTGGCATATATGTATATTTAAAAGATGAGATTATAGAAACAATATTATTGCAATATTATATAATAGTTAGACATTTTATAACATACCAAGTCTTATTTCTTTTAAGTTAGGAGCTAGTACAGAGACTTGCCTTTGCTTAACTGCATATTGACTTCCAGGGTAGAAAAATTTAGGATTTGCGAGAAAGAGCCTGCTTATTAGTAATATCTGTGGTCTTGATTTTGAAAATAGTGCAATTTCACATAGAAACTGACTTCTAGAAATTATGATGAAAGGATACACTCAATCATTGCTCCAGAAATTAAATAACAAAAAAGTTCTGAGTTATTATAATTCTTAAAATACAATTTTAACTAAAAATATAACTTTCCCCCCTTTTCTAGGAAGTTTGC
The DNA here is from genome assembly GCA_028627145.1 of Eidolon dupreanum. Classification (NCBI taxonomy): domain Eukaryota; kingdom Metazoa; phylum Chordata; class Mammalia; order Chiroptera; family Pteropodidae; genus Eidolon; species Eidolon dupreanum. Next base: position 112,591,643 of record CM053508.1, on the reverse strand, counting down.
AGATAAGGTACAAGCTAAATAAATATCAAGAACCTGATGTTGTTACCTTTGATTTCAAAAACATGGCTGATGGGCAGCTCCACCATATAAAGATTAACAGAGAAGAAGAAGTGGTCTTTGTAGAGGTAATATAGCAAATCCAATGGGAGCTGTGGATAAAATTAAGACTCCTCAGCATGAAGGACCCACAGCAGAAATTTGATAATGAATGGAATCAACACAGATATTCTTTCAGTGCTGCTTGTACACAGATTATATGCAGATCATCAGATGTGTTCAGTTTTTTTATAGCATTAGATTCTGTCCAAGATACTTAAAATGCAAACTTTCCTCAATTGTTTTATTTTGCACAGGAGGGAAATGCTGTCTAGTTTATGTACTACTGGTAGGACTATCGCTACTCTGATGAAACCAGTTCTATCATAGAAATTAATTATTGCAATATGAGAATATATAAAAAATGATGTGAGTCACAGCAAAGAGAGTGAAATTATTCACTCTACCAACTTTTGAAGAAAGGCACTAACATTTTGGCCTTCTACATAGAGGTAAATTTCTTAGCTGAATGACTCAAGTAAAAATACCAAGCTAAATAAAAGAATCAGAGTAAAAATAAGTCATATCATTTTGTTAGTCTGACTATTTTGTATTTCTTATACAGTGGAGAAAAATAAAGTGATTAAAGGGATAAAAAATAGGGCACAGCGGTATCTGAAGGTAGTATAGAAGTAGTTTAGAAAATAATATTCACTTTTATAAATGGCTAACTCTTTAAAATTTATTTTTCCGTCTTTGGGGCCATATTAACAATTGCCTATTTTATCTTTTCTTTTTTCCCTGTCTTCCTTTGCTTTGTGACCACTTCTCAACAAAACGGCCTCATTTGGATATTTTGTAGATTGATGAGAATGCAAGGAGACAAATCCACCTGTCATCAGGTACAGAATTCAGTGCAGTCAAATCTCTTGTCCTGGGCAAGATTTTAGGTAAGTGAAAGAAATGACCTTTGCCCTAGTCATGATGCATAAACATGGATCAGAAGGGTCATATTCTATACACACATGTGCACACACATACATACACACACTGCAAATTCATCATGCCAAAAGTAATCCCTTGCCTTATTTCAATTATGAAGTTACTGATACTCAAGGCAGCAACTGTACTTTCTCAGAGGTACATGAATCATGAGTAGGGACTTCCTGTGGGCTAAGTAGTCATTCTCTTTTGTAATGCCACTCTTGTTTCTGCTGTGCCTCAATCCAGCACAAATATGATATTGTTCTCGTACTTTAAAAATATCAAATAACAAAGATAGAAATAACAGGTAACCTGGACGATTTTGTCCAAGATAGTAAATGAAATTTTGGGAGGCCTGTTCTGTTATTTGTTCCTTGATTAATCATTCCTTACATTCCTTGTACATAATCTCACAGTCTTGACAATGTTTGATTAAACCCATGGGTGAATGACCAAAATATTGGCCCTTGCGAAGGTTAATAGTTAAGTTCATAAATATTTATAGGCTTTCTAGTACTATGATGAACACCAAAATTGTGTGCTCTTATTCTCCAAACAAACAAGAAATATCATGAATTGCAATGTTCTTCCAGTGTGCTATAGTGGATATAAAAAAATATATGCAAAGTACTACTTAGATATTCAGAAGTTTAACTGAAATATTCTAAGTGAGTTTCATAGTGTAAATTATATAAATTCTACTATAGTAATAAAAAAAACCAAACAAATATAACAGATCCTCAGGTCAAGAGTTCCTCAGTCTAGCAGCATCTGAGATGAGACATTATGTAAAAATGTAAAGATATTTTACAAGATAGAATACAAAATAAATACAAGATAGAAAATTATAACAATTATGCATAATGTTGATAAAATAGTGTTTTTGAAGAAATAACATCTTCAAATGTAATGCCAGAGTTACTAATCAAAATAGTTTTTGTGAATAGAAATATGTTAAATATATTATAAAACAATTCGGAAACTGATCTGCATTCTATGAGGAGGATTGCATTAATAAAACAGGAAAATAATAACATTTAATAAATATTTGTTTTTCTTTTTGTAAATAAATAGGGGAGATTAGTATGGAATTAAAGATGTTAAAGTTTTTATTTAAGAATAGCATATTACTCAAATGCATGTTGCTCATGCTGAAAAATAAGAATAAAGTCCAAATTCAGCAATGAATTTCTACTCATTCTCCTAAAAATGTAAGAAAGAATTTATTTGGTATAGAATATGACATTGGAATAAAATGTTAAATAGTATATTATTATATTTTAAACAGTATATATTGATTTATAGTAAAATAGATGCTAAATTGGAACTATTAATTTTCCAGAGAGTTGCTCAATCTCGAAGATTCTTATTATATTGGTCCAGGTCCTCCAAGAAGCAGTTGCCAAGAAAAAATTAACCATGGGAGGATTTTATTAAGGGAATATTTATAAGAGAAAATAGGGAGGGAGCTAGCCAAGACCAGCAGAGCCATCAAATGGTCATGCAACTCTGCCTCCAAATGAAGGAGCTGGGGAGGGAAAGTTAGACTTCTGTGAAGTCTAAGAAAGGTTGAGAAGTCTTTGGAGAACCTTTGAGTCAGCCATCAGTAGAGTCCCCTGTTTCCTAAGAATGGGCTTATCTTTGCATCCTTGTTGTGACCAGCCATGGGCCAGGAGCAGCCAGTGGGAAGCATGGCATTGGCCCAACTATAAAGATGTATTTCAGAGCCCAGCGGCTGGGGCCCTTGGTCAATTACTCTCCTGTAGTTGGAGTTCTGCAAGGTACATTCTCATTGCCCCTGTGCTTATCAAATATGTTTTCATTTTTGTAAGCCCATCTGGCTTACTGAGTCACTTAATACATACTTCGCGATCACCTGTTGTATAAACAGAATGCCACTCAGCAAGGTAGACACTGCACCTGTCCTCACCTACCTTATTGTTAGTGGGCATTATACAAAATGTTCCTCTATATGTGTGTAGAGTGCACCTTATGTTGCTTTAGATAAAATTGTTCCAAATCACTCTCCAAATTAAAATAAATGAAAATTCTTGTATCATTGCATAATTTTTTATTATTTCTTTTGAGAGAACAGAATATAAACACTGACCAATTACTTTTTTGGAGTTGTAATTTGCCTCCATTTTCAACCAAAGATTTAAGAATGTGACCATCTGCTACTATTTCAGATGGAAACCCAGAAACAAAGGAAATACTATCCCACTCTCAACTTTCTCCAGTACTCATTTCTTAAACTTAGGAAGAACTGTGAGATAATTTGGATTATTGCCTCTGTTAATAAACATTACTGAAAGATATTAAAACAGGAGGGTAAATTTTAAGAAACAACATCAGACTGCACAATGATGACATGGAAACCATCTCTAAGTCCCTGTTACACTTAAAATATTTAAGGGCTCACAGACTTTGGCAATAATAATGCATTAGTAGTTGGGAACTGTGGTGGAAAGACTAAGACTTCAGCCAAGCAGCTCAGTTCAGATACTTCTCTAATGAATAGAGTACATTAAATTTGTTTTTCATATTCATAATTCACTGTAAAATTAAACTTTGAATTCTGTATCTGGGTTCTTTTATATGTTAGAGTAACTTTGAGACTGAGGCAACCAATTGAATGGGAGAATATATTTGCAAACAGTGCCTGTAATAAGGGCCTAATATCCAAAATATATAAAGAACTCATACAACTCAACAACAACAACAACAAAAACCAAACAATCCAGTTAAAAAAATGGGCAGAAGACCTGAAAAGACTTCTCTCAAAAGATATACAAATAGCCAACAGAGTTATGAAAAGATGCTCAACTTCACTAGCTTTTAGGGAAATACAAATCAAAACCACAATGAGATACCACCTCACTCCTGTAAGAATGACCATTATCAACAAGACAAGTAATAACAAGTGTTGAAGAGGTTTTGGGCAAAAAGGAACCCTCATACACTGCTGGTGGAAATGTAAATTGGTACAGCCACTGTGAAAAATAGTATGGAGGTTTTTCAAAAAAATAAGAATAGAATTACCATATGACCCAGCAATCCCTCTTCTGGATATCTACCCCCCAAATTTGAAAATGTTTATCTGTAAAGATATATGCACCCCAATGTTCATTGCAGCATTATTCACGGTAGCCAAGACATGAAAACAACCGAAGTGCCCTTCAACAGATGATTGGATAAAGAAGAGGTGGTATGTATATGCAATGGATATTACTCAGCCATAAGAAAAGATGAAGTACTGCCATTTCCTACAACATGGATGGCTCTTATTATGCTAAGTGAAATAAGTCAGACAGAAAAAGCTGAGAACTATGTGATTTCACTTATATGTGGGATATAAAACTGAAAGAAACCAATGAACAATACAAGCAAAAACTCATAGACACAGACCACAGCTTAATGGTTACTAGAGGGAAGGGAGGAGACAAGGAGGTAGATAAAAGTAAAGAGGGTCTAATGTATCCTGACGGAAGGAAATTTAACTGTGAGTGGTGAACACACAATGCAATATACATCTGATATATTTTTGAAACCTATATAATTTTATCAAGCAGTATCACCCCACTAAGTTTTTTAAAAGTCAAAAAAAAAAGTTTAAAAAAGAATAATTTTGTGATTTATTTTAAGTAAAAGCTGGAGATTATTTTCACTCATTCTGAGTAGTAACATTCATATATTAGAGGTGATGACCAATAATAATCTTTTTAAATATAAATTTACTTATTTAAATTAGTTTCAAGTATACAGTACATTGGTTAGAAATCTACATAGTTCATAAAATGATTCCCCAATTGCTCCCTCCCTCCCCTGACCCTCCACTTAGCCATCACATTAATGCTAACTACATTCCCTCTGCCGTGTTCCCCATCCCCTTGCCCAATTATCAACTACTAATTTGTACTTTTTTAACCCTTCACAGCATTTTCCCAGCCCCCCAACCTCCCTCCTCTCTGTCCATCACCAAATTGTCCACTATATTTGAATATTACCCAGCCATTAAAAAAATGAAATCCTACCATTTGCAATGACATGGATGGACCTAGAGATTATTATGCTGAGTGAAATAAGTCAAAGAGAAATGCCATATGATTTCACTTATATGTGGTATCTAAGAAACAAAGAGAACAAACTAATCAAAAACAGACTCACAATAGTGATCTTTTATCTCCTCTGAGGCCACAGAGCCAGGAAGTACACTCGGATTACTGCTCTGGAGATTTAGGCCAGATGTAAATTAAGTCTGCAGTCAGCAAAGAAAAACCATCTACTGTCTCCTCTGTAGAGCTTTAAAAACAGTCTCCCAACATGTCAGGAATTCTTTATGTAAAAATTTGCTTCAGTGCCAAGAAGTAAGGAAAAAAGTAACATAGATAACCGGAGAGCACTGTGATTTTGTAAATACGTTGTGAAATGACTCTTAAAATAATGGACTGGTTATTTTAAAAGAATAGTTTTAATAGAGACGTACAGGTTAGAGCAAGAAAACTACTTAAAATCTTTTTTTTATTCATCAGGTTGATTTTTGAGTATTTGAACTATTAAAATATCATAGACTGTCTTCAATATATAGTATGACTACATTCTTGTAAGAAACTGCTTAAAATCACTTTATATTCGAGTTGATTTTTTAATATTTCAACAATTAAAATAGACTATCTTCAATGCAGGGTGTAACTTCATCCTTGTTTTAATCATTTCCAGAGGGTCAGGTATACTATTGTGAACTGGCCATACCTAGAAACTTAAAAACACTGTTTCTATTCATGGTACATGAGCATAGATAATAAGTGTCATGTCTGAGATGAAAGGAACACTCATATGCTGCAACATATTATCTGATTTTAATTATAGAGCAAATGATGAGGTAGACATTGGGATTCATGGGCCACATATAATCACAAGTATGTGTTCCAGATGGGATGGGCAGGCCTGCGCCTTTGACAGTGACTTCACCCTCATCACTTTCATTTGGTCGTCAAACATAATAAAACATAGAACTCTACTTACACTTCAAAAAATACCAAAGGATAAAAGCAAAAGCCACAAATCCCAAATTATATATTTGTCAGCTGCCAAATCTAGAAAACTTTAGACAATGATAAAACTAGAATAAGTTTTAAAATAAAAAGGAGAAAGTGATTGTTTATTTCTTTGATTACTAGCATGCTTGAAAATGTATCTGCCCCAGGATGAAGTAAAAAAATAAAGCCATGATCAGGGACTTATACTATTGTGTGACTTTATTAAAGTACAGGCACTGATGAAAGAGAGAGGTGGAAGGAATTGGCAGGGGTGTGAATATAGGACCCTGGGCAGTGGAGAGAGGACACAGCCACAGCAGAGGCACTGGACAGGCCAGTCTAATGATCTGTAGGACTCATCAGAATGAGAGCAGTGAAACTGAATTCTGAAGGTGTTGCCCGTTAATTGTAATAGAGAGTTAGAGATGGTTTCCATGTCATCATGGTACAATTTGATGTTATTGTATAAAAATTACCCTCCTTGCTTGATATCTGCTAGTAATGCTTGTTAACAATGATTGGACTGAAAAACTGTTCCCACAGTCTCTCTTCATTTGTAGAAATGAGTACTGGAAGACAGAGAGAAAACAATTCCTTCCTTTCTGGTTCCCCTTCTGAAAAGACAGACAGCTTGATGCCATTTCTTTGTTAAATGCACTTTTTAGAATGTATTAAGTACCAATTGCCAAGGTTAATGATTCTTCAGTCAGCTCCTTTAAGAGAACTGTTTGCTTGAAAATTATATAAAAAGAGATTTCTCTAAGATTTAATTAATAAAAGGAAATTCGAAGGGATAAAATTGTGTTGCTAATTTATTAAGCTTTTGTTGGGTAGCAGTTCTACCACATGAAAAAAAAATCTCAAGATCATTGCATTATCTTGAAATTTCATAAATCCTCTCATGGAGAATGTGCCCACATTTTGAATAATGATGTAATTTAATCTATTTTAAAATGACTGAAAAATCACTGTTCAAAGGCTGAGTGTATTACTCTGTATTACTTTTTTATGTCAGAGAGATAATGGTACAGGAACACTGATGACAAAAATTTGTTGGTACACCCTGGTGGAAGTGGGAAGAACCAGGTGGCGTCCAATCAACTGGCTTCATATTCTTCCATAATTAATAAGCTGCATTATGTTTTCTCTTTATATCCAAAACTCATTGTAAAGTTAAATCATGAGTTTTGTTCATGGATTGTTTTTACGTTCGAAGTTCTCTAAAAGCCTAGAGACGGTTTTTACTCATTCTGAGCAGTAGCTTTGGTATATTTAGAGGCAATGACCCATAGGGGTCATTTATCTCTTCTGAGGCAGCAGAGCCAGGAAGTAACTCAGGTTTCTGCAGTGGAGATTTAGGCCAGATGTAAGTAAAGTGTGTGGTCAGAGGGAGAGGATGTCTACTTCAACTCCTTAGAAGAGCTTTAGGAACAGACTTCAATCGCAGATATATTTTATGTAAAACCTGCTTCAGAGCCAAGGGACGCCATAAGAAATTTAATTAGATTGCTTAAGGACACAGTGATTTTGTAAATGTCTTGTCACATGACATTTAAGATTAGACAGTTTATGCTCACAGCACAAGATAAGTGCAGGTTACTCAGAGATAACTAACTGTAAATAGCTTTTGTGTTCATCGGATTTTCAAGGTTGTATCTCAGAACAATAGGTTTCCTTGGCAAATAAATACCTTTTATGAAACCCTACTCCTTTATCCACATGGTACTTGCTGCCTGCTTTGATATTTTACTTTTTCACTTTCTTTCTCCTGTTGTTGTTGAATCCTTGTTGTAATTGCATATAATGGTATGATGCCTTCCGGGTTTAGACCAACTTCTCCCTTGATTCATTGTACCATATTCAGGCAAGTCTTCTTTATTTTTATCTTTATCATCAACTCTCTTTATCTTTATAGATTAAAAATATGGAGATACTTTTAAAAAATGATCCCTTTTCATAGGTATAGCCAAACTGTTTAGATGTGTTTTCTGAGTTTTGTTTATTTTTGTTATGTATTCTTTTTCTCCCTGCCCCCGCCCAGTTTTTGGTTGTTGCTGGGTTTTTTTGTTTGTTTGTTTTTATTGCATTTTTTTTTTTTGGTTACTAGAACCACAAGAAATTTCTGAAGCACTCCTTGTTATTGTTCTTCCGTTTAATCCATGTCCTTTTCAGAAACAGGAATAGAAAGGCACTTCATAAAAATTTTAATTCCTTAGTACTCTTTTTTCTCATAGATCTTTTGTTCAAAGGTTTCTTCCTTAATAAAGCAGAAGTCCTTCCCTTTGTTGGAAAATATAATAGAGGCTAATTTTTTAATAGGCAAGACTACCCCAAAATCTGAGTCAGGTAAGGATTTTTATAAGGGGAAATAACCAAAACATGACTATCTTATCAGAATTTGTGTAAAGCAGGAGACACTTGTTTTTAATTTTTCTACCTTCTCTGTTCTAACCTTTATGTGATTTGGCATTTCAGGAGTCAGATAATAGGAAAGATATATATTTTTGCTGATTGGCTTTATTAGCACAATTGTCAATGCAGATATCTGATGCCATGTGTTTCTAAGGCCAACTTTGCTTATGAGAAACTTAATATAGACATTGAACTCAATTCTGGGGAGATGGAGGCAAAGTCTCTGCAGTTCCCCTTCACTCCTAATTCTTAACTCCAACCCTCTGGCTCCCCTGAATCAAGATGTCATTGATCCAGCCCACCAGTAAGAAGGAAGCCTGGAGGTTGCCAGCGAGAAAATTTTGTCGGGCTCTCTGCATTCTGGTTGGAAGAGAGTCTGGAAGCAGTGAGAAGAATCTCGGGGAGGGGGAGACCTGAATCATGGTGACCCTCTCCGCCTCCCAGCTTCAAAATGCTTGGCTTGCGTAGGTCTCTGCATTGCCTGGGGGACAGTCAGCATTGAAAACATCAGTGAGCCCATTTTTCCTCGTTGCTCGAAAGGAAATGATCTGAATTTTGAGAATTTCCTGAATCCTGCTGAGGATTACCTGAATCTTGGGCCAATTCCTCTCTGTTCCAGGGTTGGGTGGGTGCTTTGTCCTATAGTTTCACTGACATGATGGTTATGTTGTCTTCTGTCTCTTGAAGATGAGAAAAGCAACCCATACTTAAGAAGATTCAACACCTGTAAAATGGGAGAAAAACTAGAGTAACCAGAATCATTCCCTCTCAAAATAAAGCTATTCAAAGACACACTCCATCTTGAATGAAAAACTTAGGAAGAGCTTGAAAGAAATTCTAGCAAAGCAACAAAAATACCTTCAGGAACTAAAAAGTATGATTTTTCCAGAATAAAAAAATTCAGCGGGAAAGAATGATCTTTGTCGATGCTTGAATTCATCTCCTGGAAGATCAAGTGAATGAAACACTTGACCCACACAAAAATAAGTCCTAAAAGATAGAAATCAGGAGGGAAAATAGGTTAGAGAATATGCACACCCAGTGTGAATAATCAGCAGTCCAGAAGGATAAAAGGACAAAGACGAAACACTAGTTTTATGTACAATGTATGAAATTTTGCAGGCTACAGAGAAACCTCATGTCTGCAGATTAAAAGAGCACACCATGATCTCTGCAGAATAGATGAGGGAAGATGCACACCTGGGGACAATCTGGTAAATCCAAAATTACAAGGAATCTTACAAATTTTGAGAAAGAAGTATAAGAGCCAGAAGCTGCTGGAGTAATATCTACAGACTACCAAGAGAACAGAGCTGTGAAAAGAAGTCATCTTTATAATAGATACGCATACACAAAAAATCACATTTATCAAGATAAATTTCAGTTTCAGGTACATTCCATCACATTTTCCAATTCTTTAAAGCGTTATCATTCTTAAAATTTTTCATTAGTTCCTTTTTCTAGGTTTGGTTTCTGTCTCCCCTACTAGAATGCAAGATGCTCGAATTTCAAGTAATGATTTCTTGTGTCTTTAGCTCTTAAAACAGTAAATATTGACTGTCCATTTTCATTTTAGAGACTAAAATTTTTATACAATAATTTATAATAGGTAAAATGTTTTCAATTCAGTGGTATGATTTTAAAAAGTTGCCTGATATCGGATTTGTACCAGAAAAGTCAATCTTATCTGTTTACATTTTTATTTTTGGTTCAAAGGGTAAGTTTTTCTAAAGGTCTATATAAATTGAATTCAAGATTTTAACCTTGTAGAAGAAATGTGGAAAGCACCATCCTGATTATGTTTCCATTAAAGTGTATTTCCTTTTCATTTCTTGTTAAAGAAAAAAAACTCAAAGGCAGGAATGCAGTCTTTCTAAAAATGCATATGCATAAATGTGTATCTGTTGAAATGTGTGACTACTCTGTGGTGGGACCAAGTTAGCCAAGTTAGTTCTTTGGTATGTTCCCGTTGATGAAATGCCTCCTACATAACAATGGGATGCTGGGTGCTGAGGATCACCCATGTGTTCAAGGAGCATACAGTCCAGCACATGAGCAGCAGAGGGATACTCTCTCAGTGCTGTCTTTGTGCACTGAGGCAGGTTAGTCTGGTGATAAGAACTTGGCTGTCAGAGTTAGAATGCCTGGGCCTGAATACCACATTCCCCACCACAAGAGCAAAGTGATGTCATCTCTCTAATTTTCAGATTTCTTTTTACAGAGAATGGCACTCATGATACTAAACATTTCATCAGCATTTATATTATTAGGTACAAAATATGAATGAAAATGGAAGGAAAGGAAGTGTTCTTCAAAAACTTTGATATCACAAGACAGGCTCAATCAGAGCTGAGTTACCCAGAGTTACTTCAGGAATGGCTACTCTCATGCTATTTACAATAGCCAAGACATGGAAGCAACCTAAGTGTCCATCAATAGATGATTGGATAAGGAAGCTGTGGTACATATACACAATGGAATACTACTCAGCCACAAAATATGAAATCTTACCATTTGCAACAACATGGGTAGATTTAGAGGGTATTATGCTAAGTGAAATATGACAGAGAAAGACAAATACCATATCATTTCACTTATATGTGGAACCTAAGGAACAAAATAAATGAACAAAATGGAAACAGACTAATAGATAAGGAGAACGAACTGGCGATTGCCAGATGGGAGGAAGGTTAGGGAACTGGGTGAAGCAGGTGAAGGGATTAAGAAGTACAGATTGATAGTTAAAAAATAGTCATGGGGATGTGAAGTACAACATAGAGAATATAGTCAATAATACTGTAGAAACTATGTATAGTGCCAGGTAGGTACTAGCTTAATTGAGGGGATCACTTTGTATATTATGTAAATGTCTCACCACTATACTGTACACCTGAAACTAATATAAAATAATATCGAATGTCAACTCGAATGAAAAATAAAAATAAATAAATAATATTTTAAAAGAGTTGCTCTCAAGCCCCAATAATAATAATAATAATAATAATAATAATAATAATAATAGAAAACACTATAGAAGATATGAGCAGAGTAAAGGAAAGAATCTGTTAATCAGAAAGTGGTTCATAAATGACAGTAGCTTGTGATTTGAACTCCAACAGGCCTGGACCCAGTACATAATACCAACAACTATGTAACCTCAGGCAAATTACTAAAATTTTGTCCCTAAAGGTTTTATCTGTGTGACTGGAATAAGATGACTCATGGCTATTGTAAGGTTTATACACAACATGCAAATCACTTAGAACAGTGCCTGGCACATAATAAGCACTCAATAAATGCTTAAAATTATATTATTTTTTAAAAAGAGATATAAAAATGTAAATGTGTGCAGGGGACAGTAATCATGCTATTTTATGATTGTATTGGATGAATGGATGCATCAGAGTCTGATAAACTTTGAACTTTAAAACTCTATGATCAATTCCCCTTGTTTAGATTTCATGCTCTCCAAGCATGAAATAAAATATATTCTTTGCTGTAAAATTATGAATTAATATTTTGGCATTCAAGCCAATCTCCATTCCACAATAATCCCTTATTTACTAAATTCTCATTAAATTGAGGGGAATATATATCTATCTGTAGGGGACACACAGAAATTTCTGTCTGAGTGATAGGCAGACAGTGAAACATGGAGATAAGGCAGGGAGCTATGAAAGTTTTCACTGCTAATTAGGGAGAGTCCCTAAAAATTTTGGGGTATAACCTTTACTCTGATAACATCATCATGAACCTTCATCTGTTCATAACTTGGCCCATTCTTATGGAGGCTTTAATCATTTTAAGAGTTTGTCATATCAGATTTAATTAACTTATTTAAAAACTTGCCTTCATTACTCTGGAAAGTCTCACCAATTGTTGAGGAAAGACTTAATGGATCTGACTCTTTTAATGAAGACAAAAAAAAAATTCAGTCATATCCATATATCGCTATTGCATGAATGGACCCAGAACATTGCACGTGTGACATTCCCATCTGTCCTTGCACTATTAATATTGCGGTGTTCCTTTGGATTTATAGAGCACAGTGATGCAGACCAGGAGACGGCGCTGGCCGGTGCCCGGGGCTTCCTGGGCTGTCTTTCTGCAGTGCAGTTCAGCCACGTGGCCCCTCTGAAGGCTGCTCTGCACCCTAGCCGCTCAGCCCTCATCACTGTCTCAGGACACGTGACGGAGTCCAGCTGTGTGACCCAAGCTGGCACTGATGCCACATCAAAGGAAAGGACACACTCCTTTGCAGGTGGCCTATGGGTCTTCCTTTATCTTGTCACAAGTACAGCTTGGCCATTGGATTTAAAATTTTCTGACGTTACTGTTATACTACATTCTCAAAATGGTTTCTTAAAATTGGTTTGGTTTGTTTAAATGTCAGTTCTCTTTCCCATTTTTTTTCTAGATTCTCACTTTCTCATGCATGTGGGCCATTGCAGTTGACATTGCTTAAGTGTAAAATAACAGAGATCCCACATTGACCTATGTAATTCCGTTCTGGTATAAAACATGAGTTTTTCAGAATTTCTTCTTTTTACTTACCTATTTCACTCCTTCCTGTTTTTTGTTTTTTGTTTTTTGTTTTTTGTTTTGTTTTGTTTTGTTTTTCCCCTTTAACTGCAGATCATTCTGGAACAAGAGATGACAGAGAACCCCTAGCTAATGCAATCAGAAGTGACTCTGCAGTAATTGGAGGTAATAGAAAGCATGAATGAGCTCTTCTTTGGTACTTACTTTCATTAGTAGTAATGAATATTAAGCATTATAGAAACTAACTATAAAGAATCTACACATATCCCAAGTGTTAAGCAATGATCCTGAGGTCATTGAGGGAGGTTTATTATTTGTACTGGATTGTCTTGTAGTCTTCTTGGAATCCCAACTTCTTTAGAGATTTTTCACCATAAATGATTGATAATTTCACTGAAGCACAACACTTAAAGGATATTTT
>CM053508.1:112527077-112577709 GCA_028627145.1 Eidolon dupreanum | reverse complement strand
GTTGTGATCTTTATCTTGCTGTGTATCACTGCCATAGCTGTTCGCATTTATCAGCAGAAAAGGTTATACAAAAGAAATGAAGCAAAAAGGTCAGAGAATGTAGACAGTGCTGAGGCTGTTTTGAAAAGTGAGCTTAATACACAAAACACAGTCACCGAAAATCAGAAAGAGTACTTCTTTTGATTGGCAGCTATGATTTAACTTACAATCACGGCAGTGTGTTTTAATAGCCAGGGACTCTCAATGGACAAAAAAAAAATGTTCTTACATTGAATGTACAGGCAATGGATTTGCAGCACTGCCATCTTGCCATATCCAGACTCGAGATGGCTCCAGGAGGTCTCATCCAGTGACACATTTCCCATAGCAGTCATTCTGTATGACAAGGAATTAGATATTGCTGTTAATTTCCAACTGTTCTATATGGCCTAAAACAGAAGTTTAACTCACTTGATGACTATGGTTTTTAAAACTGTAGCCCTGGTCTCTCAACCACGTGATACGTAAGTTTTGTTAGAAGTAAATATCAAAATTGGACTATAACGACCTTGCTTTGTTTGAGAACATATGCTCTGTTTGCTTTAGTGTTCCCATGGTGTTATTCATAGACCTGGAAATGCTTCTAAGATCCTTTTTGGCTGGTGTTTGCATCTTCAGTGGCCAAAAGCATTTAAACAAACCCCTTTGCCTTTCTCTGTATTACATTCAATACAATTTATCGATAGTCTCAAAAGATGTTTTGTTGTCATTGATTTGTTTGTATTGCTCTTTTTCTATTTGACTGTTCCTAATGATTTTGAATACATTAGGTTTTGAGTGTCAGAATTCAGCTCTGAACATAGAATTTATGTGTAACAAGACTCAGAGAGTGCATTGATCATCAGTGTGTGATGTCTGGTCTTTAAATTTTATTCTGTTTAATTTGCTCTCATTGTTTGGTAGTAGCAGTAGATAAGACCCTCGGTAATGCCAATTTCCCAAGAGTCATGAAATGTTTGCAACTAAACTCGTTGATATAAAAACATAATTCTTAACACTGCAAATATTATTTTTATTTACAACTGTAAAATATCAAATGAAATATACCTCTGAGATTATTTTCCCCAAACGTATGTCTGTTTTCTTTACAGGTTTATACTTCTATTTTTTTGAAGTTTATCACCAACTTTTCTTTGATCTCCCTTGACTATATTCCATGGAGCATGGTCTTATGTATTAGGGGGAAAAAAGTCACTTTAAAATGTAGACCTCTGTTTCCCATTCTAAAATATATACCCCTTCAGGCATACATTTTGCTGCGCACTGACCTCCAGGACATACTTTTTGGAATACAAGCTGCACACATGCCCAGTTCCCCAAAACGTGTAAAATGATTAAAGGATGCTCATTCTAAAGGGAGAAGACATACTATATGAAAGTATACTAAGTGTTTCTTATAGTCACTTTTCATTTACAGTAATGGGGTGTACTTACGATAATGAGGTACATTTATCAGAAATTACCAAAAATCAATATAATCCACTAACTAGTACATTCTGATTAGGGGATATATACATATCAGGAGATTAAAGAATTTTCAATAATCTTATGAAACTTATACAATAATTAATTTTGAGGTCATGTAAACAAGATGTTTGCATGTAGCTATCTTTGAATTCCACAAGCCAATTATATAATAAAGGCACTTTGCTATTTATACTCACACTTTCCAGGTGCTTGCTAAGGAAAATTGGATTCCTAAATTTGTCCACACCAGAATAATTTGGAAATATGTAAATTAAGTCTTATTTTCCTTCTTAACTTTCCTTAAGAAACTTGCCTGTCTTTTCTCCTAGCACTGTATCCATTTTGATGTTTCTGTAAATGCCTGACTTATTCTTAAGGATATGAATTAACACAGTAGTTTATGAAGGACCTATGTTGACAAACGGTACACTTTTTTTGTTGTTTTAAATGGAATGATTTGTGTTGGTGACTAGCGGAGGACTGAACACAGAAATAGTAGTTTTTATTTGATGCAAAGCTGAATACGAACGTAACAGCCCTTAATCTTTTACAAGTGTTAATTTGTGTTCTTTAGTAGTGGCATTAACTTAGTTGGGAGCTGGGATGTAGACAGGTTTATAGTTGGTGAAGCCTCATGTGGTCTGCGCTACTACAAACTGCAACATTATGGCGCCAAAATGCATTGATGCACCCGATGCCATGACTTTCATTTTCTGATTTGTTACTTGTTTCTTCTTTTTTTCTTAATAAAATGCATTTTTGAATTAAAATGCACAATATATTTTAAGAAACATTGTATAAAAGTTTAAAATGAGGATATTATACTAGATTTTTTTTTTCTCAAAACAGTAAAAGATGTGTAAATGTATGCCTTCTGTACTGCTGTGTGTGTTTTTTAAACCTTTTGGTACATCCTGTGATTATTATGAATTGTTAACAAAAGCCACATTTATAATGTATTTTTTCTTTTAAATGGACTCAGAAATGAAAGAAAAAATAGAAAAATATTTACTGATTATAACAAGTATGGGAAGTTAAGCCAGATTTTAAGTTTTGTCAGGAAACAATGATTTGACTATCAGCAATTGTTTGGTGGAAGGTTATTATGTATTTAAATTGGATGGTGTCTTTACTTCTGCAGAGAGCTTGGCCAATGAGCACTATGTAGAGGCACAGGATTATATGGAAAAATATAGTGTCCCCTTCTGTAATATAAAAGTTAAAAAGTCTATTTGTAATTTCAAATTAAAAATGAAAACAATATATAATTAACATTCTCTTTTTGGGAAGACTACATTTTTCAAATCTCATTAAATTCAAACGTACAATATGCAAATAGAGTGGAGTTAGTGTGGCATATGAAATGAAGGTCATTTTTTGGGAAACGACATCTTAATTTTGTAGAAACCATGCCACTGAAATGGCAAATAACTTCATTTTTAAAGATCCTTTCCCAAGTGTTGCTCTGTAAAGCACATTTAATAATTTCTTTGGATGGTAAGTTAAAGATGGCAACAGGAAGAAACAGTCAGACAACGAACCAAACAGAAGTTGATCATTTAAATTTATCTTTCATTAAATGGAAATTGTCCTTCAACTGTAATCAGAAACTTGCAACGGAAGCCATTATCCAACTGGAGAGCACCGCTCTATTATTTAGTTTGGGTACCTCGGTTTTACAGTAAAGTGTCCAAGATGCAGATATGTGAGGTGTTGCTTTAAGGGGACATGTAGCAGCGTGTGTGAGTGGTGAAGTGAGACTAGAATTTCCTTTTCACTGTACATTTTGCTGATCTTAGTGCTTCCAGGACCTGACTCTTTGGCAGTTACTTAGTGATAAAGAACATGTGAAGGATCTTGATATTTTTATTGTCCAGAATAACCGATAGTTCTAGATCTGTTCCATATTATTTTAAAGTGAGCATAAACCTTTATTTGATAGGTCATTGCCATTTATAGGACTGATTTTCTTTAAAATTTTTAAGTTTATTGTCCTTGACTCTAAGAGACAGGATTTTAACTGGAAGACTTTATACAGTCTTTGTGAAATCACAATATGAGTTAGATCTGACTGATTGAGTCGACAAATATTTTCCTTATGATAGGAGACAGATGACACCTCTCATATCAAATGTGTTGATTGTTTGACTTTCCCATCCATGCATCAAGTAAATGATGACTCTGCCAGATACATTCACATGTCCTACTTGTCTTCTGCTTTTCCAAAGTTTGGAAGATGGAGAGTGGTAATGGAAGAGAAAGTTCAGAAGCTGACTGTGTTGCAGATGTGTGTGAATGAGAACATGCATCTGTACAAGAAGCAATATGAAATGAGGAGAAAGGGAATATGAAACAGTTTTCATATAATGTGGTAAGAAAGTTTGACTTTTGGTGTATCAATAGGTTCCCTGGAGCCTAGCTTTGAAGACTTGCAAATGAAAATAAAATGGGATGGAAAACAATCTGCCCCACAGTTATACCAGTGCATTCATATTTTAATCATTTCCCTTATTTATAACATATTTAAATTTGTATTTAAAATACATGCATATATTTTAAATTTCAAAGAGCACAAGAAATCTTACAAGGAAAAATAGCTCTCCATTATCATATACCCTCCCCATCACTTTCAACTCATTTAGCTGTGTCTTTTTAGCTCTCTCTACATTTCTTAATTACGTGTTGTAACAGGCTGGGTTCCCTGGGAAGCAAACTCTGAGACAGAGATTATCATGAAAGAAATTTATTATGGAGAACTATAGAGATTACTGTGGGAGAAAGAATGATGCAGGATGGGACAGATCGAGAAGTTGGGCTGTGGAGCCATCACTGCAAAGGTTCAACGAACCCTGTTGCTATGACTCCTTTTAAAGATGTCTTGAGTTGACATGAGGGGATTGGGCACTTATGCTCTGTATCACCCAGACATCGGATGCTGACTGCCTGATGAAGTGGGCATGAACTTGGACAGACAGCTCTCTTCTACGTAGGCAGTTCCTGAAGAAGGAGGACAAACCTCTTCAGCATCTGGGGGAAATAAGTCATTTAGTCCTGAAACAGGGCTTTGGTGGCCCAGTATAGCATCCCTGAGAGTCCAGCTCTGTGCTGCTCAGGTCCTACCTGCTTCATGTAAGTTCTGAGAGAAGCTCCTTTAGGAATCAGGTAGGCCTCCTTTCCTAGGAGAATCTTACACCAAGAAAGAAGATGGAACAATCCACAGCCCCTGCCCAGGCAGGTGGTCTCTTGGCTGCAGCTAGTACTCATCCTTTCCCTCCTCTCCTACCCATACCAGACTCCTGTATCTCCAGCTGAGAGCTCTGCAAAGAGTTTCAACCCTTGTCTATTATGACCTTCTCAGGCTGTAGCTGCTGCAATTTGCATTTACCATTAAAATTGGTCAAAAGAGTATCTGCATGCCAAACATTCTTTCTGTCCCCATAGTGTAACCACAGCTTTATCTATTATTGCTGGTCAGAGACAACTAAACCTGACATAGTCTCCAATATAACGTTACAGCAGCCAATGATTCATGATACAACCAAGGCTGTGTGAGAGTGAGCACACACTGTGAGATATGCTGGTCCTTTCATACCATACCATCAGAGGTTCTAGTCGGTCCTCAAAAGGTGGTGTTGGCTGATGATGCCTTACAGGCAGTAAAGGCAAGCCATAGATGAAATGAGTAATCTCTGTCCTTTCCAGGGTAGGAAAGATCTGATGTAGCCAACTTGCCACAAACTTGGGATCCTTGTAGAGGGGAACCATTTTGGAGAAGGGCCATTGGTCTCTGCTGTTGACCGTCTGAACATCCAGGAGAGGTAGTTCGTCCTGATGAGTGGGAGCTTGTGCTGCTTCAGGATGCATAGCTTCCGTTCCTGCTTCCGTGGCTACCCTGTGCATACACCCATTGTATTAGCACTTTGGTGACCAATGATTGAGGTTGGTTGTTACCAACTGGCTGACTTATTCAGTTTACTTGGTTGTTCAGTGATTATTCCATGGTAGCTTGTGCTTTCTGGTGGGCAAAGATCTTTACATTTTGTGCCCATTCCCATAGGTCATCCACATGCTTCTAGCTTAGACAGCCTTGTCTCTAATCTTCCAAATCTCCTTCTAGGTGCTGTTAAATGAGGCAAATTACTGCCTGTGGGTCCATATTATAACCTTGGGTAATTTCTTTCACACAAAGTGAATGACTAGGGGCATCATCCCAAAGTTCTGCTCTTTGGGAGTGTTTCTCCCCCGTCCTACCTTTCTATACTACCCTAATCAGGGGTATAGTGGTGCTGCCTTCCATTTTCAGCTTGCACCTACATTCTAAATTAACCCATTCATGCACCAAGTTAATACTTCTCCCTTCTTTGGCAGTTGATAACAAGGGATGTTTCGTGCAAGCCTAAGTGTATGCTGACGGAAATGTGCTGGGGGAAGAGTGGTGGATAACAGGGGCATCTGGGCTAGTGGCTTGTACATCTTGTTTGTTCCTGCTAATGCTCGATCCCAGACACACCATTTCTAATTTATGATGGCTTTCTGCTGGGCCCAACTAACTTTGTGACTTGATGGGTCACAGCTCATTATGGGCAATCTTGCCCACATTCAGTCCCCCAATGTGAGGCTCTTCATTTCTAGTAGGGCTCAGTAGCATTTGAGGAGATTTCTTAGAGCTGTATATTTCCCCTCTGCAGACATTGCTCCAGACCTCGAATTTCTGCAATGTGATGTTCCCATTGATGACAGCCAGTGAAGTCCACATAACATCTTTTTCCACCAATGATACCACTAAGAGCATAAGGTCCTCAGGGTTGTATAATTCAAGGGTCAGGACCACTTGTCTACTGTCTAGAGCCACTGTAGATCCCTTTCTTGCTCTGAACCCTATTTAAAGGTGGAAGATTTACATGTTACACAATATAAGGTCACAGCTCCATTTCCAAGTGTGGAAAAGGCTGCCTCCAAAACCCAAAGATGCCTACCAGGCACTGTGCTATTTTTTTTTTGTAGTGAGAAGTGAGATATGCAATACTTTGTTATTTACTTCAGTGGAATGTCTCAGCATGCCCAGATGAGGGATGAGCAAACTTTCTTCATAAAATGCTAGATAGTAATGACTCAGCTCTGTCGTTATCGCATGAGAGTATCTATAGACATTATATTGAAAAAAAAATGAATATAGCTGTGTTCCAACAAAATAATGTACAAAATATGTAGTGGGCCAGATTTGGTCCATAGGCCACGATTTTCTGATCTGCACCCTAATGCACGAGATCCTTGATAACTGTCCTGATCGGGCAGCCAGTAGAGTGGTGATGAGTGTGGTGTCCTGCAGGGTGTCCAGATGGCACAGGCCCTTTCGAACAGAGAGCAGGAGTGTTAACATGGCCGTGGCGCAAGATCGTTGTCCATTCCAGGGAACTACAAATCATTTCTAAATTTCCTCTCCAATAGGTTTGGAAAAGGACGTATTTTTCAGATCAATATCCACATACTATATACCCGAGACCATGTTACTCCACTCTCGCAAAAGTATCAGCATCTGGCACAGCAGCTGCAGTTGGGGCTTCGGCTACCTCATTCACCTTTGCTGTGTAAGGTAACATATTCACAGGTTAGGAACTAGGATGTGGACAGCTGTGAGGGGGCCACTCATCTGCCTACCACACTCCATTTACTGAAACTTTCTTTATCTGAATGGCCCAATATCCTTCACTGCAAATCTTTTTTGTTTGAACTTTTCTAGAGGGAAACCTATATTTAGGTGTCTCTTTATGCTTCTCTGTGTGAAGTGCTTATGAAGTAACTGCCTGTCCTCATATTTCCTCAGTTAGGTATACAGTGTCTGATTCATTTCTTTATATATATATTTGTTTTATTTTCATTATATGGAGGAAATGCAAATAGTGGATCTAGCTGGAACAGAGCCTGGGTCCCTCCCATGTCTCTGGCTTCCTGCTAATCCTTCCTCCTCCTGAGAAAGAATTGGAAATTGGTCAGTGGCTTCAAATTGCCTTTCTAACAATTAGGAGTTCTAACTATTATTATTTGAAAAGTCATTAAATTATTAATATAGATATTTTCAAGCCACAGACTAGCAAGACAAGTTCTTATAATAATTCTGTGCATCACACCAGACAAATTTGTGTTTGCTCTTAAAATAATTTCCTTATTCCATGTGCTGATACTGGATGTGACTTTATGCCCATTGAACTAACACATGTATTTCCACACTGTTCATATGAGAAACTTTCTGATAAATTGTTTTTGTGAATGAATTCATATTTTCATTGAAAGTAACCTATTAATAATGATTCATGTTTCCCTATATTTAAAAAGGAACAAAATAATTTTTAAACTGAGCAGTGAAATGACCCATTCTTCCAAAATATATGTTAAAATAAGATGGTCACAAATGACTATGATGGTTAGGAGACTATTTGCAATAAGTTTTTCATTTACTTAAGATATTTGACAAGCAGAAATCTATAGCACCAAATAAATTATTGTAGAATGACATCTTCAGGGATAGGATTGTCGTTATATGAAATGAAATAAGCCAAATATAACAAAAGTACCACATTTGATCATGTCAAAAAATATTCAGAAACTAAAACAAATACTGACCAAACTAATTTCAACTTAGACAGAATCCTTATATTAAAAACTACAGAGATGATAACGCTCATGATAGTTTCTGAACAGTGTCACATTTTCTGTGCACATATCCTTTTTCTATCTGTAATTTGTATAAGAGAATGAAAATCTCTCGTCTTTCCTGATGACTTTCTTAGTGGAAATTTAGTACACTTTGGCTTTGCCATAGTTAAAATTTCATGATGTATGAAATTGATATGGTGCTGAATGTGTCTTAAAATCTCTTTGAGCAAATTCTACTTTTCTGTTGGTTTTTATCATGAAATTGAAGCTTAGCTACAGAGTTTAAGCTATAAAACATAATATAAACATAATCTATCTTTGAAATAATTAACTCAAAGGGAAGTATTTTCTGAGATATTAATGATCCTGTACAAACGAAATCACTGCTAAATTGCTAGAAAATATCATAGTTATGCATATTCATCTTTTTGTTTTGTTTTGTTTTGTTTCGTTTTGCCATGTGAGTGCTTTTCCACTGAAGGAGTAGGTATGGGAAAGGGCCAGAATCTCCTATTGGCTCCCAGACAGCTCAGGGAAACCAACACAGACCTCAACCTAGTGCCGTCAGCCTTCAGATACCATTCTTCCCTTTAATACCCAAGTAAAAATAGCCTAAGCTTCTCAGAGTTGTAGGCAGTTGAATCTTTTACATGTATACCTCTTCCTCTCAGGATCTTCTGGAGGTCCCGAAAAAATGATGTCATGTTCTACAAGCCCATCTTGGTCCTTATAAGTTACTTCAGCCAGCTGCCCACATTAAGACACTACTCTAGTGACCAAAGTAGAGTCTAGTTTAAGCCAAGTAGGTTACTTCTGTGGCCAGCTACTTCTGGCTACAGCTTAAGTTTTTCTCTTAATTCACTAAATACAGGGAAGACTAAACTGTAACATTTAGGAAAAAAATTATGGACACCTTGGAAATAATAGGTTACAAAGGTTATAAAGGTTACAAAGCAGAAAACCTGAATTCAGTTTGATATCAATTATTACAGTTCCTAGAGTCCACCAATCATGCCAGTGTGGTGAGTTATTCTGCTTAGTCCTCTGGACTGTCCTCTCACCCAAACTGGTGCGAGGGCCTCCCTACCCCCACAGCAAAGAGGAAGTGCAGGTCCTTGCCAACACCTGACTTCTTTCTGTCCCAGGATGAATGACATTTGTATTATTTAGTGGAAAATTTTAGCCCAGAGACAGGATAGAGTCTAGCTCCCAAGTCATTGCCAAGATGATTTAGGGCTTGACAGTGAATTTCTTGCAGTATAGAATACCCTTATTTGCAGAGTTCTGGGTGGCAGATTTTGATGTATTCTCTCTGGTACACTCTATGGACTCAGCATTGAGTTAACATGAAGATTAACCCCATCTTTCATGCTCTAAGCTTCATTCCAACAGTGTGCCTATCTGCGACTCCCTACTGCTGGCCTCCTCCAGCATTTCCTACTTTGTGGAACAGCAGCACCATCCACCTAGTTGCCAAAAGTTGAAATCATACCAGGCATTTCCTTTCATCGCATTCCTTATTTGATTCATCACTAATATATGTCTCTTCAGCCCTTAAATATATCGTAAATCTATCTCCTCTCTTTCCCTAAAATCCCTTGTTTGAGTTTTTGTCATCACTTGGATAGTCCATTAAGTGGCCTCCTAATCAGTCTATCACTTCAGGACTACAACCTCCCAACCTCCTAGCCATTTTCTACTCTGAAAACCTCTTCATATGTCATCTTACACTCATTATCACTCTTTAAAAGCTTCTCTTTGGTCTTAGGATGAAGGTCATGGTGACCATATATTCCATATGGTTATACTTATTGTATCAGATTAATTAAAATGTATCTTATTTCACTATCAAGAATATTTTATTTTAAATGATATACGGTTAACCTAAACATAATCATGATCTGTCCCCAGCCTCGTATCAGACATACAACTCTATTTTTTCCACACTAATATTCTTTTAATTCAGTTCCATTTATTTTCCTTTCACCCCTGCCCCTACTGCATAGCTTTTTACTTTGCCAATCCTTTGTAGTAAATTCTTTTCTCCTTAAATTAATTAGTTATCTTACTCCCATCATTCTGAGTAGTATTTTCTCAGCAAAGCTTTCCCTGGTCTCTGCTAGGCCATACTCTCCTGCTGAAAGCACTGTCTCAGCACTTACATGCCTTTTCCAGAGCAAGAGATGTCTCTGTTTCACATTCAGTCCCATTACCAAGTTCAGGACCTAGTGTTTAACAGCCACCCAACAGAGTTAATTGAATGACAATAGTTAATTGAATAAACAATGACAAATAACTGGCTGCTTTCTGTATACATATAAGTGAAGGGTCAATTTCTGATGACCCACCCCATAAGGAAAGAAGACTTCTGCAAAGATAAGTAATTATCTCTCTCTCCAGATGTGGAATACCACTAGTAATGTCTAAATGCAACTTCTGTTATTAGCAAAACAGAATAACCTTTTTCCATGCCACTGTATTTATCAATAAATCCTCTTTAATCAGCATCTTGTGTAATGCTACACCATTAGTAAAATCAATCTTCTTTTACTGTCTTATAAACAAACAAATTAAACAGCAAATGTGTGTGCTGAAAACTTTATTCTCTAGTTACAATTCTTACACTGTCTAGTCCTTGAATCTCTTATTTGCTCTTAATAAAACACATTAGCTTCCACATTATTTTTCCATATTTTATAAACAGAGTGCTGCCACAATTAATCATTTTCTTCTGTCTGTTCAGTATTATTCAGGCCATTATATAAAATTGAAAGCTAGTTTCTCAACAGTTATCCAATGTAGAACTTTATTTTGTTGAGTTTATGTAAGATGTATATGATATGTACTCACAATTAATTATGTACTCATTGTTATGAGCATTTGGATTAGTTCCATAGAAAAAGGGTACCGTTTGAGCATAATAGATTAGGTCGTGTGTTTGAACTGGGAAAAATGGGCATGTTCAATATGGCAATAATTTTACATAATTTGTTGGGCGAATATATTTTCTGATATAGTCCTGTTGGGTTTGAAAATTGTTACACTCGAAAGCCATGTAGAGTGGAGAGAGAGAGAGAGGGAAAGAGCCAGGACAAGAGAGAGAGAGAGAGGGAGAGGGAGGGAGGAAGGGTGGAAGGCAGAAGGAGGGAAGGAGGGAGGGAGGGAGAGAGGGAGAGAAGGAGGTGGGGGAGAGGGGGAGACAGACACTCTAATTGGACTGGATGCTTCGGTTGCTTCCTTGCCTGGGCTCTGAGGAGCTGGAATGCAGCAGCCCTGCTGTGGTTTACACAGGAGTCAGCATGACTCCATTTGAAAGTGACTTTGGCATGTAGGATGATTGAGGGTGATTGCTTTCACTTACTCTATTAAAACTTGTAGAAACATAGACCATCCTCCAGTTATTTTTTATGCATCTTGCTGACTATTGTTTTTCTTTTTAAATGGACGTTTACTACCTATTTAGAACAATAAAATACCTCAAAGCAAACATTAAGCAAAACGTAGCTTATCTATCACATGCCCAACTTCTCTTGTTAGTAATAACCATGAATAGTGTCCATTACATCGTAAATACTACATTTGTATAAGTTGTTTTATAGATTCACTTTGTGATCACTAATAAACCTATTTAGAAAGTATCCAATTAAGAAAACCTTAATGAAAGCCAATTACTCAATGCCCTAAATTTGCTAAATTTTATTTTTGAGATACTGAAATGTGTTTTAAATGAGTCGTATTATGTACATTAGTGCTGAAACCGTCGCCCTTGTTCAATACCAATTTACTCACAATAACACTTATGGGTAATTAACATTTCATTTTGCATGCTATATACATCAGTAATTTTCTCTTATTGTAAAGAGTATAAGTACATTTATAGTAAATGCATTTTATTAGTAATCAAGCTGGACTTTCACTGATCAGCAGACCTGGCAGTTTACGTGGAAGGGTGTGTCCACTCGTACACTAGTTTATATGGGAGGATGTGTTCCAGAAAAGAAATGAAATGTCTCACTAGCATTTTAGATTTAATTTGCAAATAGCACAAGAAAGGAGGGAACCATGTGAAAATGCTATGTGTCTTTTTAAAAACTTCTTTATTTGAAATAATTTTAGGCTTACAGAAAAGTTGTAAATCTGATACAACCTTTGCTCAGCTTTCCTCATTTAACTTATATAATCATATTTCAATTATGAAAACCAGAAAATTAATGTTTGATACTAACCTACAGACCTTATGCAAATTTGTGGTCGTTGCAGGATCCAGCCCAGGATCCCTGATTTTTCTTAGTTGCTGTATCTCTTTAGTGTCCTTCTATCTGTGACAATTTCTTAGTCTTTCCTTGTTTTTCATGACCTTGACGCTTCTGCTTTTTTAAAAAAATAACTGATTATTTTGTAGAATGACATTCAATTTTGGTTTGCCTGATGTTTTCTCATGATTAAATTAGGTTTTTGCAATTTTTTGGCAAGAATATAATAGAAGTCATGTTGTGTCCTTCTCAGTTCATAATATCATGGGGTACACAATGTCAGTATGTCCTATTACTTGTGATATGGACCTTGAATCTTTGGTTAATGTGATGTCTGTCACCACTGGGTTTCTCCTTTGCAAAATTACTTGTAGCCCAGGCTGATATCCTGTTTCTCCTCAAATCTCCACCCACTGACTTCAGCATTCATTAGAGGATCTTGTCTCCTACAGTTATTACTGTGGTGTATGCCAAAAGGTGCTTTTGTATTTTTCTCATTTCTTTGACATTTATTGACTTAAATTTTTCTATAAGGAAGAGCTGCCCTGCTCCACCAATTAAGTTATTTATTAAATTACTTAGTTATGTATGTATGAATACAGGCATATTTATTTTATTTCATAATCTATGAAGTACTATGATTATTTGCTTTGTTGCTAAGATTATTCCATATTTGACTTCCATGGGGATGGTCCCCAGGTGAGGTTAATGTGTGAGTACAGAGTGTATGATCAAGTCAGCTGGGTTTTGTTAAAGAAATTAAAGTATTGACATTGATTTTTAACTAATCGCAAATACTTCTGTATATTTCTAGGGGAAAAATACCTAATGAAGCAAGAATAACCATATTTTTCCATGCAAAACATCTTTCTAGACCTCAATAATTTAAGCACAGTTCAGTTCAATTTAAATCTGATTTCCCTTTCCCTCTTCTATTTTAAGAGGAAAGCTGTGACTTCTCCTCTGACCTAGCTATTTCAAATAGCCCATATTGCTATTGTCAAAGATAAACAAAGCCAGCCGCTAGTTAAAATTGAAAGGACAGATTTTAATCAGTAATAACTATTACAGTAGGGACAAAAGTCCAGAATCAACTGAACACAACTCAGATTCGTGCAGAGGTGACTGGGAATTTTAAAAGGAGAATGAATGAGCAGGGAGGGAGGTGAGCAAGGGCTGAGTCAGGGAGGTGAAAAATTACAGATGGTCAGTGTAAAAGCCATTAGTCCAGCTGTGTTTGTTTGTTGGCAATTATGGAAGTTAGGCTCCTCTCCTGTCCTCAGGTGTTGGCTGGAACAAACAACAAACTGTTTTGGCAGCCAGTTTTTTTTTTCCCCCTCAGGAAGCCACATTAAGGGGGGCTAGGGCCATTTTAGAGAAGTTAGAAATGATGTTAAGGGTTAGTTCCACTGTTTACAGGACAAGATTGAGTCCTCGCAGAGGAGAGGGCTCAGAGGAGCCTGGCTAGAGTTTGGTTAAGGAGAGAATCGGTCACTGTATCCTCTGACTTTTCATCTTTTCGTCAGGCTAATTGTTTTGCTCTAATCGACACAAAAATATAATTATGGTTTTACTCTGCAGACACTAGAGCTCTGAAGTTTCTGAATCTCGTTTTAAGAACATCTTTCTTTGAGGCAGAGGTTTCTATCACATCCTCATGCAGTCTGGCTGTGATCTCCGAGTATGTGTCTGACACAGAGAGTTCTCCAGTCATCCCTGCCTGCTTCCGTGGCTGTGAGAGTTACCCACAGACAACTTTTGTTTCCAGAGTGTTTCAGTGGGTACAATGTTTTTTGTGAACCCCAAGTTTTAAGGGACCAAAAGTTTTCCTCCAGAGTTTTCATCAATGTGAAACACCGAATATATGTATATATGCATATACGTACATAAATATATATATGCGTCTGTGTATTTTATGTATTGTACGTGTGTGTGCTAATGTCTGTTTTAGGAACTCTGTGTATATATTTTCTTTTACAGTAACTTGTCTGAACTATAAAAGCCATTTTTGAAATCTGCTTTGCTAGAAATTCATAAAGAGTGAGATGATTTTCCATTTGAGATGGTTAAAGAAAACATGGTAAATAGCTTTGTAGACTCATTTGGCTTGCTAAGTTTTCAAAGTGCCTCTTTCCTCCAAAGTAACTATCTATTTAACAGCACAAACTCCAAGCCTTCTCATAACAGCCTCCTGGAAGATACATTTTGTACATCCTGGCAAGTAACTTTCTATGTTACCTGTATAAATGCACTCAAGATATTAAGCTTGACATATTCGAAGGGCTAGATAAGTGTTACGGTCTATTATTATGCATTTCGCTTCAATCCAAACAACTGACTCATCAGCAATAATAATTCCCATGGAATATTTAACGTAAATATGGGAACATGTGTTATTTTACTACAATTAAAGTATAAATTTGAAGCATCTCCAAATTGCTCCCCAGGACAGGATAGGAACACGGGCTAATGCTAGAGGTTTCTACGATGTTGATCAACATTCTCCATGAATTAAAATGCACAGCTTTTCAAAATTTAGTGAAATAAGTCATCCCAGCTGTGTATTCCCAGACCCCCGAGTCAAATGGTTCTCATTAAGTGTGAGCAACAGGAGTTTCCACTTTTAATCAACGTGTCCATGCTGGTAGGAGGCTGAACGAGAATTGGCGGCTTAAGACCTCTTCTCAGGATTTGCTTGTCTAAAGAAGGCGAGTAGGCAGGGCTGCGGGAGGTGGAACTGGGCATGTTTATAAGAAGCAGCAGCCTGTGAAAGGAGCCGACCTAGGTGAACGGGCGACTTCCAGGAGGTAGTGAAGCAGAATCACTCTGGGGAAGCTTGGTAAGTTCTTTCTCAGTAAGCCAGAAACTACCCAACCTTTGCATTCGACCTCATCTGGTTCAGTGTTACATTTATTGGCAAGTGAGTCATCTCAGTATTGATTTTAGTAAGAGGAATAAACTTTAAATGTGTGTTTTCAGAATGAATAACCACCTTGCAACAGTAACATATCACCCAAGAAAAAGCTAAAACATGAATGTCTGATTTTTTTGTGAAATCAATGGCAATTTTCAACTTAATTTTTCTAAAAAATAACTGACTGGGTATATTCCTTCCTGACTTGTGATATAGACAGAAACCAATGGTTCATATCATTTAAATGATATTTTGGTGCAGAATTTTTTCATTCTTTTGTCCCTATTTATTTTCAAACTGGAATAAAAGAGATAATGTAGCATTCAGCTTTCACTTCCAGTATAATGTAACTCCTTTGAAGTTTATGAGCCAATGCCCAGTGTGCTGAGTAGTCTAATGTTCAATTCAGTTGCGCATCTCCTGAGCTATAAATGTATCTAGATTCCCTAGTAACTGGGAATTAAATACGAGTTGTAATAACGTGAATGTAATGACAGATTTTTGCTCTCAAGTGATGTAATAGCAAAATGTTTATTTTGTAATTGTTAGTCTGATTTCCAGTTATATTTTCCAGAGTTATTTGGGAAATTGAAATTTTCAATAATATAAATTAGAATTTACAGGGTTTCTGACTTAAATCAGTGGTAAATCTACATACCTGTTCATCTGTCACTATAACGTATACTATCCGAAAAACAACTCCCCCAAATTTAGAATTTAATTGTCGTTGCAAACATGTTGAGATGAAGATAAATACACATGGAGGCTAATGATAACCTATTTTGAAAAGTTGGATGCCTATGTCAGAAGGAGGGGAGCAATATTAAATACTCTTAGGATGTATACAAATAGTCTGATCATTAGAATTACATGGGAATCTCTTTTGTTGTATTATTTCAATCACTTGTAATACTAAAACCAAAGCATCTTGAAGGCAGAAAATAATTAGATTTTAGACCAATTGGTTTTTAATTGCTATAGGTCTATCATGATGGGTGTTTCTAGTAAGCTTGTTTTAAAACTGGATATTGAGAAAGGTAAAAGTGGAGATGTAAGAAGGGAGATAATTTGCATAAGAATCATAGTTAACGCTGTAGGGGAGTATGAGATAACCAGCAGATTAAGTGAAATAGAACAGCTGGAAATCATTTATTTGTTTGTTGGCTTGGCCTATAATGATTTTTCCCTAAAAAAATCACTGTTCGTGAAGATAAAAAAGAATACAAAAACTTTAAATATATGAAATGCAAATGTTAAGTATCCAGAGACATCTGAAGGGCAAGTTATCTAGAACCGTGACTGTCAATTTTAACCTACATACAAATCACCGGGGATCTTGTTAAAGCTGTTTCTGACTCAGATGGTCTGGGGTTTGCCCTGAGTGTCTGCATTTCTAACAAGCTCCCAGGGATGACAATGTAGTTGGCCCATGGACCACAGTTTGAATTGTGAGGTTTTCAGCTGAGTGTGTGCACTCCCATGAGTGGCTGTATTTTGAACAACCAGTGGGGAGGAAACACAAAGAAATATCAGAATTATGTCAATGCTACACTGATAGAGAGAGTTTTTTGGAATAAGTCTTTTTGTGAGACTCATACTTTCTCCCATGAGGGAGAGGGTAGTGGTGGTTAGTATCCAGGTCCTGAAATTTAGCCAATTATGCTCAGCAGAGAAGCAGGAGAGTGTAAGTAGAGTTTGATACTGTACAATCTCGGGAAAAAGATGATTCAAACTAAATGTGTCAAAATATTTGAAGAACTAAAAACCCTTGGAATTTTGAGATCTTGGAAATTCCTGGCTGGAATGAATCCACGAGTGGGCACGTACCATTTCACGTAATGGGAACTCTCCTGCGTATCCTTGTTTGTTGGCTCTTGCCATACATTCTCTTTGTTTTGCAGACAACTCAGTGAGTTTCCTCAGTGAACTGAATATTGTGATTAAACGGTAGAAAAGTTTTGATAGTTTATGACATTTAACAACTCCTTTTTTTTTTTTTTTTTTTTTGGAAAACTATGTTTAAATTTTTTCTGCCAGAACTAAACCCTAATCTCAATTATAGAGCTCCAGCCTCCCTCAGATGTAGTTATAAGTTCATGTTGAGTATTACTGGACATCTTTACAAATATTCATCCTCTTTTGTGAAAAATGTTAAACATGAAAAATTCATAGGTAAAAATGCAGATAAAAAAAATTCCCTAGCATGAAACAAATAAAGCAGTACCTTAATGCGAAGTGACTTTTGTCCCTGTGGTTTAAAACTGTGGCAAAATTTCCTGCTGCTTGTAAAATATCTTTAAGTCGATATATTTTTTTCTGTGACCTTCCAAGTGTTGTCCATATATAAGATTCAGGTATATTTGGCTTAACGTATCTAAAAGAATTATTTAACTTAGGACTTTACAAGCTCATAGGTAATTACGTAGGAAGTATTCAGTGACATTAGTAATAGATGATATATATGGGCATATCTTCTGATAAAACTATGCAATGCTTTCATACTCAGTCTGATAAAGTGGTGACCCTTCGTTACTACCCACGGAGCACTGCTTTTCTGCCTGAGACCTTTGCAATCGTCTTTCTCATATCTTTGTACATTCCTATGTGAATCTCATTCTGGTCCTTAACTCCGGGCTACAGGTCTTAGATGCTTTTTGTATTTTCTCCATGTTTGACTATCACTCTATGGTATTTCATCCCCCTCTTTTAAAAGTCCTCTATGACTTCCATAGCAAAACTTCTTTGCCAATTGCATATTCTTGTACTTCAATTTGTCATACAAATTTGATATCCTGGGGTTCCTGATTTGTGTTGTATCCTGTATCTGTTTTCAGGATCTTTTTGGCCAACTGCCCCCAATGCAATAATTTAAATACTCTTTTATCATGCTGGTTCTCAAACTTTTGGGGATCTTTTCAAAGTCCCAAAGCTTAGGCTGTGCTCTAGACCATCAAATTAGAATCCCTGGGGTAGATTCATACATCAGTATTTTTTTTAAACTCTCCCAAATATTCCAACATGCAGCCAACTATGAGAGCCCATGATCTAAGGCAGCAGTCTTCACCCTTTTTAGGCACCGGTGACTGGTGCTCCTATGAGAATCTAATGCCTGATGATCTGAGGTGGAGCTGAGGCAGAGATGCTAGCGCTGGGGAGCAGCTACAAATACAGATGAAGCTTCGCTAGCTTGCCTGCTGCTCACCTCCTGCTGTGTGGCCGGGTTCCTAAAAGGCCACGGACTGGTACCCTTATTCTAAAGAACTCTCATACTTGCGTACACTCACATGGCATCACTGTTCTCACTAGCCATATTTACTGTCCTCTGTGGAAGCCCTTGGATGACAGGCAGGGCTGACAACATTGGCCTTGTTGCATGCAGCACCCAGAGCACCCAGCCCACAAGCCAGTTCGACTCCACAGTGGCCATGACAACTTTTGACAACCCTCAGTGTCTAATGGTTGAGCTACCTCCTTTCATATATTTCTTCAAAGTCATTAACCTAAATCCAGAGAATCTCCAAGTTTTCAGTTGAAATAATTATGCTTGAGGGACTTTCGGAAAGCTGTTCTTCTGAGATAATAAAACAAATCTGATGTGTCTGGCCTTTCGTTTTCCTTTAAAACTTCTTCCTCTTGCCAAAAACATTCTGCCAAACTTATAGCCCTACTTTGCAACAAAGGAAGCAGTGACATCCCAGAGAAAAGCAAATAAACTAACTCACCGTCCACTAGAGGAAATTAAAATAGGCCCATTTTGTGAGGCTTTTATTGAAGTTTCTGTTGGTAAGGGAGAGAAAACAGGCAATTCAGTTTTTACCTCTATGCATTTTATTTCAACTCATTTCTTGGGGAGTTTTGCCGCACCTTCCCTTGTTTCTCATTGGAAGTACACCTGCTGCACTGACATGGGATTGCCTGACTCAGACGCAGGACTTCAGTTTCCTGGCTCTGACTTGTGTTCGTGTCTCTAGTATTTGGCCCCACAGGAAAATCCCAATAAATACTTCTCATGGGCATTTCTACTAACCCTAAATTTGGTTAGAAATTCGCCTCTTCGTTCCAGTTTCTTGCAATAATTACTTAATATCATGAGCTAGGTGCTTGCTAGAAAATTAGTAAATCAGAGATTTTTGCATTCTGGGTATGTGCTGTGCATAATCTGGCAATAACAAGATAATATGTTATAGATGCTTAATTAACGTGTTAGGCTAAAGGCCAAGAAGAACACACAAGGTAGAAGTAATATCGTGATTCCACCTGTGGCTGTAATTTCAGCTAGTCCCTGAGGGTGGGTGGGATTTTGACAGAAAGTGATGGAAAGGAAAAGAGAGACCCATGAGTGAATGTGGAGGTGCCGGGGGGAGTGAAGCGTTGAGTCAGTTCCCCTTTTCATTATGTGCAGATGTGAAGACATTAGATAAATGAAAAGGGGGGGTTAAAACTGTACAATTTCAGTCATTTCCTCAGCAGCCATCTCTCTAAAGGTTGGTTTTGTAGCTGCTGGCAGGTGGCCAACTTGCTAAGTCCTCTTAAATTGACAGAGAAGCCAGATAAATAGCCACTCTTGGCAGCACTTCCCTGACAGATGGTCTGGCATTCATGGTGTAATCCAAGACAACAATGGTAGAGCTAAAAACTCTAGCCTAGCATCTCCTAGTTACTGCGTGCAATATGCAACTAGGATTTCAGTGTGCTGGGGGGGAAATAAGAAAGAGAAAACCACTTATAATAACCAAGAAATTGCATCCACATCTAAGAGGGTGAATGTTTTTGATGGAAGTACATAAAAAGCTGCCTTTCAGGCTTAATGTGAAAAAATATAAGAAAGCAAGCATAGTTTTTTTTATTATTATTATTTCTCAATACCAGTAATTCACTTATGACCCCAAATGAAATGGAAAATAAATGAGCTCCTAGGAAATTTCATTCGTAGCTTTTCAAGTCTTTTGGGCAGCAAGTTGAGTTTTAGTGTCAAAAAAATTTAAACAACTTATAAGTGTCCTTGATGGCTGTAATTATTTGTACCATTATTTTCCGACACTATACCATGAACAAAAATAAAAGACAATGGTGTAGTAATGGCCGTGTGATTCAGAGGAAGTAGAAAGGGGAAAGAGGATAGAGCACTATTACTTAAACTGGATCCTTAAGTTTGTCATTACCTCACACTTGTAGCTGTTCTTTTTCTTAACCACATCTCTCCTTTGCTAACCTAACTTTTACTTTGGAGAAATTACTGTGACTTACCAAAAGCCACTCATTTCTACTTCCTACAGAATGACTTAGCATCTTAAAGAGATAAGATTAAGAGAACAGCTAGAATTATATAGATATTGACAGGATGTAAATAAATGCCTTGTGATAATGAAGAAATTAATGAAGGTCTCTGAAGATAGTGGAGTCGATGCCTAAATTAGGGACTTGAGGAGGAAAGTATGGGACTTCAGAAATACAGTAGACTAAGGAAAAGGAGTTGTTGATGCTCCCAAGCCCTTTAAAATCATGAAGCCATCTATTACCACTGCTGCCAATATCGGCAGCAAGAACTGTTTGAAACTTACAGCCCCCAGAATAATTACTACCTTAGAGTTCTTCTTTGAAAGGAGGCCATGATTTATGGGGGACTCTCACAACTTTATTTCAAGGTAGCTAGGAAGTTAATTGTACCTACTTTTCCCATAGGTCCAATTATTTGTTTCTAAAAAAGAAAAAAATGCTTTCAATGTATATTTTTGTTTATAATGTCTATTAATGATAAATTTTTATATTATAGTTGAAATATTATAATTTCAGCTGTACAACTTTGTGATTCTACATTAACGTACCTTACAATGTGATCACCATGATAAAGCTAGTAACCATCTGTCACTCTGCAAAGTTATTAGGATATTATTGACTATATTCCCTGTGCTACACATTAGATGCCTGTGACTTATTTATTTTGTAACTGGGGGTTTGTACCTCTTATTCTCCTTCACCTTTTTCTCCCATCCCCCTACCCCTCCCCTCTGGCAACCATCAGTTCTCTGTATGTCTGAGTCTGTTTCTGTGTTGCTGTGTTTGTTTTTTTTAGATTCCACATATAAGTGAAACCATAAGGTATTTGTCTTTCTCCATGTGATTTTTTCCACTTTAGTTCTGAGTGTCCGTGCAATAGACTTATACCTAAGAAGATAATCCATCTTAGGTTCTCAATTTCTGAGTTAAATAATGTGAAATCGCTTAGGAAGGGACCTGTTCCAGAAGAGGTGATGGGTCCTCCAGTGAGGACCTCCAAATTTTGTTTGTTCCTGATTATTACACAATCCATGTTATTAGGGAAGGAGAGAAAGATCTATCAGGGGAAGAATACTTCTTTCAATAACTCAACAGAAATGTATTGATCACCAAACTCATGCCAGGCTGAGTTTTAGTCAGTGGAGATGTGATAGTGAACACATATGGCAAAAATTTCCCTCTTTTTCAGGTCTTACAACTAACCATAATAAATAGCTATCTTAGTTAATGTCAGTACCCACCAATTAAAGACCACCATCTTTAGTGAAATAAAGCTGGGTTTATTATCCATTGTGACAAAGGACAACCCTGTGGGAAAACAGAGTGTCTTCAATGACAATATGATAGGACTCAGAGTTTGAGTTTGTTAGACCATTTTGAAAAGGTTTTGAGAAAGTGAGGCTCTGCTCTGGATTGGATGCCATTAGGAAATGGGGACTGATGGCCGCAGACTGCCGCCCCGGGAGGAGATGCAACGGAGCTTTTCTTTTTTCTTTTTTTTCTCCCTCTCTCCCCCTCTCTCCCTCCCTCCTTCCCCCTCCTTCTCCCTCCTTCTCCCTCCGCCCCCCGCTCTCTCTTTCTCTCTCGCATAAATAACAGAAATTTATTTTCTCATAGTTCTGGATGCTTAAAATCCAAAATTAAGGTGTCAGTAGGGTGGGTGTTTTCTGAAGCCTCTCTGCTTGGCTTGTGAATGGCCATCTTTTCCCTGTCTTCACTTGATTTTCTGTGTCTGTCTCCTCCTCTTATGAGGACACCAGTCATATTGGACTTGGCCCACCTCAGTGACCTCATTTAACCTTAAATACCTCCTCACAGATCCTCAAAAGTGTTCAGCCCATAACACTTACTAAATCAGGACTTATATTTTGACACAATTCCAAGGGGACCTGTGCGCACATGAAAGTTGGAAAAGCATTGTCCAGAGGACATGGCTTTTCTTTTGTTAAGCTTTATCAAAGTCAGCAAGAGGAAGAGTCTTCTAGCAAAACCCAAGTTACCATCTTTTGTAACCTAATCATGGAAGTAGCTTCTTCTCAAAGACGGTGTATTCTTTTTGTTAGCATTTAAGCTAGTCAAGTGGCGGAGATTACAAAAGGCTTTGAATACCAGAAGATGGAATCATTTGCGACCATCTTAGAGGCTGCACACCGTAACGTGTGTGCGTATGTGTCCGTGTGCATGTGTGTCCGAGTACATGCATAAAGCATTTCTAGAAGGATTAAAAATACATTATTACTAGAGTGACTCTAGAAGAGTGAGAGGCAGATAACTGTTCGTCTTTTGTTGTCGTTC
Source organism: Eidolon dupreanum (assembly GCA_028627145.1). Taxonomy (NCBI): domain Eukaryota; kingdom Metazoa; phylum Chordata; class Mammalia; order Chiroptera; family Pteropodidae; genus Eidolon; species Eidolon dupreanum. The sequence continues at coordinate 112,554,810 of CM053508.1, read as the reverse complement.
CTTTTGTTTTGTTCCTTTTGGACATGTAAAATCTGAGTTTGAGATACTGGTTGGATCTTCAACTGGAGATACCTGAGAGTGAGTCTGAGGATATGTGAATCTGGAGTTCAGAGAAAGTCTGGAACTGTATATAATATTTGGAGTGACAGATCTCCTAGGAGATGATATTTGAAGCCATGAACCTGGATCAGATCACACAGGAAAAAGGGCCAATAGGAAAGTGTTCTGAGGGTTGAGTCTGGGGGTGCTGCCTTTTGTACCTTTTAAGAGCATATGTTGCTAAGCCATAAAATTGCCTACTGAAAATAAGTTGCTGGCAAAATAAAAATGTTTAGAAATATAAAATACTCAAAAAATGGAATATGGTAAAAAGATTTCTAAAATTGTGTTTAGGGCGATTGTACTGTGATTAATTGAGGTTTGGTTTACCACCCAGCATCCACAGGGCCAATTATTAACCAGACTGACAATTCAGAGTAAAGTCAAGTTTCAGGAGTCCAAAAAAATACGGAAGTCAGTGGGGAAAAGCAAGGAACTAAAGTCAGAGGGAGTTTTTCTCTACCTTGAAAAACCCACAGGACCCTAATAACCTGCAGCCCGTGGCTGTCTCCTGTGCTGTATGACCCTCTCAGACCTGAAGTTTGTTCAGTTCCTGTGTCTTTCACTTGTTCCTATGGTAGATTATCTGCCAGAGTTTTTTCTCTGAGGTAGTTACTTTATTCCCACAAATGCATAGTTATCAGGGGTGCCTCAGTAACAATACACACAGTTACAATACCTGTTATTAACTATTTGAAGGGAAAAGGTGAGTTTGAGTAATAAACTAAAACTTCTCTGAATTTCATGTATTCTACTACCAAATTGAGGATTGGGAGTAAATTACCTTAAGAATCACTTGGACCTTTAAGATTCCATGATTTTAAACAGAGGAAAAGTTGGTAGTCCTAGAGCTAAATTAAAGTATGTAAATTAAAATTGAGTAAGCACCAGGCTGGGATGAAATTCAGAAGCAGATGAAACCGTCTTTGGTACCTTCCCCGCATCCAAGTCTCTCTCCCACTGATCCCTTTGGCATTTATCCATGGGATTTCTCTCCACTAGAATTAAATAATCACTGCTGAGGCTAAGGCAAGGGCTGTGTGCACAACACTCACCCATACAAACGCAGCCCTCATACACCCCTAAATCTCCACTAACTTCCCCATATAGCCACCTCAGAAATCTCCATACAAATCCTCACCAAGTTCCCCTTATGAACACCTCGTCCTTGTGCCCTGCTTGCATTCATGTTTCCCCTGCATGTGTCCCTGTAAGTGCCTCCCCAACACACGTCCTGTACCGTCAGACAACATAGATCCTCACGCAAGGACACCTATACACATCCACTCTCACAGATACATTCACTAACGAACACACATGTTTGAACTCCCAATATACTCTCAAAATGCACATCCAGATTCAACATGGTCACTCACATGCACACACACTTTAAGCACACATGTACGTAAAGATTTAGTTCTTATTTTCATAAGTTGGATTTGTTTAATACCAAACTATGTATTTCAGGAAATTAAAAGGATTATGAGTAATGTGGCTTACATAACAACTAGAGACCTTGTTTTTATTTTAGACATTAGGCTAATATGGTGTGTACTATATATCTCATATATTCAATAAAACTAAGCTTTTTCAGTATCCATTTAAATTAGCTTTTCAGTTTCACATAAAAATAAGTGCTTCGAATCTATCTTGTCAGCAATGGTTTTATAGGATTTTCTGTCCAGGTGAAAGTTAATGCTCTTTGAGTTGACACATGGAGCTAATTTGATGGATGAATGTTCAAATGAAATATGTCTCAATGATTTAAAGGCCGAGTAACACTGATACGCTACCTGGTTGGATGGTAATTTTTTAGATATATAAATTAAATCATTTTTACGATGTAAGTACTTAGGGGCCAGCACTGGGAAAATTAGGAAGTTGAGACTGTAAAGATAATATTTATTTTAAAAGACAAATAGGACTGTCAGTTTTACTTGCATTTTCTAAAATTTACAATGATATTAGATAACACCTATAATTTTGTAGTCTTATGTTAATGTGGAAGTCTGTTTTATTTTGTCATAGAAGCATTGCATTTGTGTGTTTTATAAACAGTGTTTATTTTTTTCAATACCATGTTTCCCATACTTTGCACAAAGCGGAAGTTATTTTATCACACAGGTTTTTCCTAAAGACTTCGCTACTTAAAATTGGAGTGTTTTGAAAGATGGCGACTCCTCCACAGAACATGGGCACGTGGAAATAGATGAAATTGAATATCTTTTATATCTTTAGAAATTCCTGTGGAATACTACACATCAAATCTTCACTGAAAGACACTTAATATCAGGAGACATTTTACTAAACTCTCACTGTATATTTATGGATATGATGAAGACAATTGAACTGGACTATAGCTGAGTTAATTAAAATAATGTAGCCTTTCCTTTAGTTCTGATTGTCAGCAACGAACCACAGTAGTATTAATAGTACCCGTGATTTGTACCACTAGAAATCAGATACTTTCATGTCACATTATAATTGCTACAGGTATCTCAAAATGCAATTTATATTCATAGTTATTAGGCTGTCACAAACACTCAATATTTAATGTAGTAAACATACATTCGACATGATATTTTGATTCCTATATATCAGTATTATTCTGGATGGGGTTCACAGATTTCATCATCCTGTAAAGTGGTGTGTTGATCCAACATGGTCAGGAACCCACTGGATAAAGTTGCTGGAAGCCTTTGTCATTGATTCGGTTTTTTTGACAACAAAAAGCTTAATTAAAATGTAGAAATTAAATTTAGCAAAACAATGTGGGAAGGGTACTTATCAAGATGCAAAAGTTTTACTGGAGAAAACAGAAAATGGATAGAGATAGATATAAGTATTCCACACACACAAACCCCCAATAAAGATTTCTACTAATTAAATATAAGTAAGGCTTAAAAGCATCCATCTTAGAGAACACCTAGGTAGTTTCATTAACTAAATTGTCCCAAATTAGTCCTTATATCATTATTTCACAGGGTGGCAAAAGTCAGACCAAGAACTGTTTGAAAATCAGTTGGAAGAAAAAAGAGCTTAAATATCAGAGTAGAATCTTAATGTCACATATCATGATTATTACATTTTAGCTATTGGCAGGTAGTTGTTATGTAGAAAACACAAATAAATGTGATCTTTGGGGGCATATCTAACTTATATGGTGTTAAGTCGATACATCATTTTTTTCTATTGATATTAATCGGCTTTACAAAAAGAAATAACTGATCTAAAAAAGCATGTCCCGTGATCAGGTTATTATTTATTAGTAAACACAGCCAAGATTCCTAATTTATAACATTTATAAGGAGGTGATGTGTGCGAATGTGTGTGTATGAGAGAGTAGACATAAATTGAAGCACAAACATTTGCTATTCAAAATGATTTTAAATTGTTGTATTTATATTTATAATAAGTATCTTCCATTAGTGTGCAATCTTCATCTGAATATGGCTTGTAGGTTTCAAATATTGTACATTCAAAACATTAATAAAGCCCGTTTTATTGAGAAAATTTAAAAGAAGCAATGTAATAAAGCATCTTTGTGTCATCCATTATGCATCTGCTTTAGGAATGTAATCATCTTTATGCACTTGATAGTTAGGAAGCAATTTGTCTATCAATAACATTATATTTTAATATAAATTCAATTTATATAAATTGTGTTCAGTGTCAGCTGCTACTGGATTAAAAGTGTGATTTGAATAGGAATTAAATATTTCCATTACATAAATTGTGAAGATAACATTTTCCCCAGCATGGTCATTTCTGCCCATTACATTACCCATCCTTTTTAAAGTTTGTATTCTTATTAAGAATCTTTCTATAAACAACTTCATTCATTGATAATTTTGACCATCCTTAAGACTGTTAGAACAGTGATAGCAATGTTATTCAAACGATCAAAAAATGAGTTAGATGTATCTAGTATGTTGACTGTCAACTTGAAGATATGTAGTCATGTTGGGGAGTCTGGACTTCGCTGAATTAACTAGCTGGACTGTGATTGGTCACATCAACACCATGAGAGATAATTGAGCCATATATATAGGGTGATGGAAAGACATCAAAGCATACAAGAAGCTATGTTTGTAAGTTTTGCTTTAAAAAAAAGTAGACCAAAATATGTTAAATCTTTCAGAAAGTTTTTCCTAATAAATTAATTCCTTACTACCCCTTTTACTGTACATTTATACTCTGTTTTATGTATCACTTAAAACCGCAAGCCTTTTACGTATTTTTATCCCCTTATGCTTTCTCTTCCACTGATTTCTAAATCCCATGGGCATGAATTGTCTCTATTGGGCATATTTTTCCCATAGACAAAGTCGAGGTCCTACGTTGTACAGTGGGATCTATTTATAATAGGAGGGCATAAGTGGATTGGTGAGTGAGTGGAAACTGGTCTACCTTCTCAGATTCTCACAAATGTCTTTCTCTTTCTTGATTGTCATCCCACCTATGCCAGACTTTTGAAATTATACTTCAGAGTATGAGATTCGAGTTTCTGTGTGTCTGCCCAAGGGGTCTGGAGGCTGTTAGCTCTCCAAAGGGAGAACCAGGAAATGGAAGACAAAAGGAAGCCAAAGAGATAAAATCTCCTCTCTTCCCTAAGATGAGATTCCTCCTTGCAACACTTCTGGAGAATTTCCCAGTGCCCAATGAACACTCAGTGTCCTGTGGATCAGGGGGAAGCAGTAGCCATTTCACTGCAGAGCATCTTCCTTTGCTTCACTTTCTTTCCCCCTCCCTTCCTCTTCTCTGGGTGCGTGCCACCCAAATAATGTGTTAGTACCTGAATCCTTTCCTCGGGCTCTATTTTTGAAAATTCCTGGGCAGAGAGAATTTGTACTAGAAGTATTTTTAAAATGCAGATCTTCAAGATGGGTTTTAGGATTTAGATTGCTTATCTGAAAATAACAGTGACCATATTGCTAGCCATTAAGGAGGGTGGTAGTAACCCCTAGCATGCAGTGCCTGGGTTTACTTGCAAGGAGGTACAAGCTTATGACAATGCCCTGGGAGACTAAGGAAATCTTGCTATACATCATGATGATGGAGCAGAATGGCTTCTGACAGTTTACAGATAGATGTGATAATATCAGGGCAGTCAACTGCTAAGTTAAGATATGTTCTGAAAGCCAGAGGACCTCAGATGCAGCTCTGAGGGGTACCCTTCTGTAGTCTCAAAAAACAATGTGCTGAAAATCAGGCTTAGGCTCTGATCATAAGATAGCAAAGGTACAAACAAAACTACGTGTACAACCCCAGTAGATTTTCTATGTCAAAATCAGAGCCCTCACAGGAAAAAAATTTATTCCCTCAGACTTGCCTGGGAGGGAGGGAGTGAGTGAGTGTGTGTGTGGATATATATGTGTGTGGATAAACGTAAGATGTTTTTAATCTTCAGAGGTCCCTGAGTCCCTCCTTGCCAAAGAGATTAGCTTTCTGTTGCCTGGAGACCAGGCGAAGGCCTTACTGAAAGCAGGTGCCTTCCAGGATAAAACTTTTTCTGGACGCAATGCCCCTCATTGCTTTTAAGTCATTGCCAGTGTCAGTTCTCGGTGTGTCTTGAATGGTGAAATAGAAGCCCTGTCCCTGGGGAAAAAAGCCAACACAGCAAGGCAGATCCAGGACATCGCTAATACATGTCGACCAGAACCAAGGGTACATGGATAGGAGTAAATTTGAAGGGTCTCAGACTGATTGTGTACACATGTGTGCATGTGTGTGCATGCAATACAAGACTGAATATGACAGAATTCATTGACATAAACACATTCTCCCATAATTCAAGAGTTAACATTTTAATAAAAACTCTTGGAGCTGATCCTGATAATTTTCTTTGATGGCACCATGGAACCTAGATCAAAGTCTCCAGATAAGTGAAGTGAAAATACCTTTACATAGTGAGAAAGAAATTGGAAGACTCAGGAAGGCGGGTGTGTTCAAACGATTTATGATGTACAGTCTGTCTCCACAATCTGATGTAATTGACCTGCCTCACTCTGAGAAAATTTGATATAGATAAAATTCTTTCTTTGAATGCTTCAAGAAAAAGGAAACAAGAAAAAAAGATGGTCAATTGATTTTTTTTCAAAATGCAAATAGTAATGGTATGGTAGATATATTAAATTCTCAATGATTTCTCTCTCTTTTAAAAAATGTATTTTGCACTTGCAAGGTTGATAATTCTGAATTCTACAGGGACACCATCTGGAGGTGGGCTATGAAAAATGGAAGATTGAGATTACCAGGATTGACTTATAAATTGGCAATTATTGGGATATGCACTGAAGATTGAAAACAAGTTATAAAATTAGAATATGTAGTTTTATTGAAATGAGTTCATGAATAAGAGTCACTATAGTTGAATTCCAATATTGGTTCAGTCATTAAAAAGTTAAGTGATTTGAGGCAGTTTCCTTCACTCAATTTCTTTGTAAAATGAATTAAGATTCAACTATTTCAGAACTTTTTCATAGAAGTTATATAACATTACACTTATGAACTATGACTCACATTGAAGTTATTTGTGTGGGTTGAAAATGTCACTGACAGTCACTAGTAAATCGGATTTTAAGGAGCACATCACAGAACCTAATGGCTTCTAGGATCCCCAAAGTAGGCTAAGATCATGTGGTTCTCTAAGCAAATTTATAAAATTAACTTTTAAAATGTATTTTGAAATATTAGATCTGCGGATTGAGTCACTGAGTGCTTTTATCAACAAATCTGAGTTATTCCTCGAAGATAACTTTTATGTTATCATTAATTTACTAAAGACAGATGCTATCAAAATCTTCTACTTCCACTAAAATGGAAAAGACCACACATGTTACTAAACAACCTTTCAATAAAATAGCATTGAATTTTAAAAATTACCCCATAAATTATGCAACATACTGGGGTACCTGTACTCTAATAGCTTCAGATAGCCCAGTGTGTATATGCCTACTTTATATATCACCACAGATCAGAATAGATAAGACTATTGCTGTCATCAGCTAAAATGAAAAATGAGTAGGAATTCCTAAGAATAGGAATAGTTATTATGCATCTCTGCAAGAAATGGTCATTCAGTTCTTGAATCTTACACCTATATTTATAAATACAATCATAGTAATTAAATTTCCACCAGTGTTGACAGACTTTGTCAAGAAAAATATTTTCTAGAGCTATTTCATTAGTGTAATTTATTTCATTGATATTCAATGTGATCGAATTGTATGAAATTATTTTTTTTTGCTTTTTAATTTTACTGAAAATAGTTTTATTAAGACATTTTCCACGCAGACAAGAAATTTGATTCATAATGGAGAATTTTTATCAATATCAATTTTACTGATTACCATTACTGGTATTGTAAGTTTCTTTATGGGGGCTATATAACCCGATTCACACTATCCAGAGCTAGATTTTTGCAGTTATATAATTTTTACTAATTTCCAACTTTGTATGGGCCACTATATTCTTTACCTCTATGTACCAGCTAGCCAACTATCCACTTCTCCGCCTTTCTATCATCATCAAATCTGATTATTAAAGACAAGTACAAGTTACCAATGAGACCTTGTTACATTAGCAGGATTTTTAACATACCAGCAATTACTTTCTCTTTTTCTTGATTTATATAATCAAAAAAAGAGATCAATATCATTGATTACTTTTATACCCTACTAATCGTGCTGCCTTTCTGTGGAAGTAACACTGAAGCATTTATATGAGCCAACAATGCTGCTTGACATGTCTCTTGTTGGAAGCCAGGCAACTCTAATGAGATTAGCTTTGGGAGATCAGAAAGAATAAGATGGAATTAGGGAAAGTTCTTTTTCTAAAACCACTGATTCTTTTTCAACATTTGGTCTATTTGTAATCTGGCTGTAATTGTATTGAGGATCTATCAATAATTTATACCGTTATATCATGAAATATATATTATGGTTATAAATGGCCAGGACAAAATTAACTTATTTTTGAAACAATTTGTAAACTTGCCTCAAACAAAATTTTGTGATTAGTAGGTAGTATTGAAATTAGAAGTATTAACGAGGTCTTGGTGACTAACCAAACTGGGTTTTGTCACAGAATGATACAGTACTTTTGTGGCTGTCAAGATTATTGTTCATTCACCCATTTATTCAAAAATAGTTTATTGAGACACTGTACTAGGTATTTATTATGGATACAGTAATCTACAAGGCAGATATGTCCATTGCCTTTCTGGTCTTACAATTTAAGGAAGAGAAGCAACAGTGTGATAAGTCTTAGGACTCAGGTAGTCCAGACACCCTGGAATATCTAGCCCAGCCTTGGGAAGTTGCCCCATGGGGGAGTGTGATCCCACTTTAAGATAGAAAGGGAATGTAGACTGGTCTAGATCTTGGCTTAGAGCCTTCCTATCTCAGACAATTCTAACAGAGCTCTGTGGGTTAATAATTTTCTTGGATATGACAAACAATTACTGATATGTGACATAAAATCCCAAATTAATGATTTATCATGGGGATCTAGATTTCTAATAAGTAGATCATTGGCTATTCATTTTCAGGGCATCTTTTCTCTGTGGCTGAGCTCTGTGCCAAAACCAATTTTTAGACCAACATTTGAATCATTTTTGCTGGAAAACTCAACCAAGTCATGATGAACTCTGAAAGACCATCCAGGGTCTCAGATTAGAGAGTGTAAGTGCCTAAAACCTTTCACTTTTTTCCTCCAGTTAGTTCAGAATCTGTTTTGTCATTCTTTAATTTAAAAGCAGTCTACCACTCTTTCTCTGTTTACATAACCTTATGTGTTAAAATGCACTGAGATGTCCTCCAACCATCTTCAGTTTGAGTGTTAACCCATCTCCTTAGTCATATCAGAGTTAATCTGAACAGTAGAGAAAGGATTAAAAAAAACTGGTTCAAATCTTTGTTCTGCCACACATTCACTGTGTGACATCAAAAATTATAACCCAATTTAAATAGGGAATAATTACAACCATCCAAGGTTATGGCAACAGTGTTAATTTTAGAAAGTAAATGAAAAATTTTAAGATCAATGTCTAGCATAGGGTAGCTAATGCAGCATATGGTACCTGTTACTACTGTTGTTTCTACCCCCCAGTTCTCTCCTATTCCTTTTATCAGCACTACTAACTTTCTTATTCACAATGTGCTACATTTCTGTACTTTAGGATCTTAATGGGAAAGCTAGTTTCCAACTTCTGTGGGAATTTACATCTAAGGTACATATTGATTATGGATAGTTAATAAGGAACTAAGTATAAGTAAAAATAAATGGAAAATTTTGGAAGAGAATGATAAAATGTATAAAATACGATAGACAACAGGAAATTTTAGAAGTGGGATTACGAGAAAATATAATTTTCAGGAAGCATAGGTTGTAGGTGGTAAGATAAAAAAGAAAAATGGAGGATTGAGAAGCATCATTTTATTTAGGTGATTGTTGCATTTATTTAGTCAATTTTCTTTTTAATTCAAAAATACCTTTCTGAGAGTAATTCTGTTTTAAGTACATTTAAAATTTATCCAAATTTGCCGTTTTGGTAAACAAATTCTCAAAGAGGGAAAGAGGGAGGGAGGAAAGAAACAAAAGGAAAGAAAACTAGCTTTTGCCAGTTTCCATGGTGTAAATAATCCCATCATGGTTCATTTCAAGTGACCAACTTGATCTCTCTGAATGAAGAATTAAAAGGAAATACAAAGAATTCACTTTCTTGTGAGATGGTATAAGCTGGCTTCAGCAGACTTTTTGCTTTTAAATCTTGTTTAAAAGTGAATGCCTATAGTATTGTATTTTTAATGGTGACCACAAAATGAGCCTTAATCCACATGCTAGGACTCTGAGTGGACTCTATATATTGTTACTGTCTCTTTCTGGGCTTCAAGGCTGCCTTTTAGGGACTGCTCATATCTTCCTGAGTTCCATGGCTTCAGTTACAGTTAACTGTGACCACAGAAACTATTAATCATTTGGCAAAGGCTGCTTTTGTGTGTGGGGAAATCAAGGGAATGGATTGACATATTAGGCAAGTAATAATGGCTTTTCCATTATAAAAATTTTATTATAAATAGAAAAACATAGCCTATAACTATTAACTCATTATTTATATTAGCATTAAGCAAATCTTAAAAGAATGTAAGCATCGAGGTCCAATTCAGCTCCTACTAAGCATCCATCTGATCAGCCTATAAATGTTACAGTTAATTCTCCCGAATCTAACATTTTCCCCTTAATCCCTTTAAAGAGATTTCTTTTTCCTCCTTTGATGGTGCTTTAGGTGTTAGAAAGCCAAGACCTTGACATTTATATGTATTCCTCTGAGGTAGCCAGTTACAGGTCTCTTTTTCACTGTTGTAAATTTCCTTAGTGCCTATTCTAAACATGTCTTTGGGAGAACCTGTGGATCTGTGGGAACATGGGAGCCAGCTAGAGGGGAAAGAGGTGGTCTTGCAAGTGGGTACTGAAATGTCTATGCTCATCGCTCTGATCAGGCAAGTAAAAATTGTCCCTTTCATCAAGGCAATGGTGAAAGTCAATGGCGAAAGGGGTGGGGGTAGACGTGGGCCTGCCTAGCTTGATCAATGAGCCTGTACCTTACCATAAGGCACAGAAGGACAGGGATGAGAACAACAAGGTGTTTTACTCCACCAATACATCAAGTTGACTTCCTGACGGGGCTCTAATCGACCAGGTTCACCAGGAAACATTTTTTGAAGAAATTCTAGCACATTAGTGTGCCTTCACTCACAGAGATGCTAGTTAACTGCCCTTGGGAGGTGGTATTGACAAGCCAATAGGGAGTTATCAATTCCCCTAAAAGCCAAACAGTTTGGAGATAAACATGGGGCACTGGGTCCCCCAAAGAATTTGTGGCATGAGAGGCACTGAGAGGGAACAGTTTGAAGTAATTAAACGAAGTTGATGTTGAGGATGGCCACCCCCGTAAGCTGCCTCTGGTGGCACAGACAGTCCTCAGCAGGGAGCTTGTTGTTGGACATCTTGAGGGGCAATCTTAGCATTACTGTCCACCTGTAAACAGCACTAGCTTTCATTCAATCTTAAGGAAAATATTGAGTTTTTTTTTTTCCTTTCATCATGCTCTTTTTTAAGCTTAGGCAAAAGCTACTTAAACTTAGAAACACTAGGAGTTTTGGTGCCTAAAAACTTATTGTAGAGTCAGAGAGTCAATCAGAGGGGAGGACTAAGGTGCTGGGACTCTGGGTTGCAGGTCTTAGTGCTTAAATATGCTGATGAGTTTTCAGCCTTCTCTAGGGGTCAAGTTTAGACATTAAAGCTCCCTTTAACAAAGAATGCTTACATATAACACATTTGGAAAGAGTAATTATCACTTTTATCACATATTTATTTCCAGGTGCTTGGTTTAGAAATCAACATGCATCTTTAACTATTCAGGCCTCATAATCACAGTGAGACCAATCTTTTTTATAATGTCCAAATAAAGATGGGAAAACTCATTCTTAGGCACAATGGGTATTGCATCTAAGGATTTACAATTAAGACATGATTTGAACTCATTCCAGAAACCTAAGAGGCGAATATTTTATTTCTGATACTGAATATATATATATATATATACACACACACACACATATAGCATTGAAATTTATTTGAATTCTTTTTTTTTTTTTTCTTTTCACCTATCAACTGGTATCAGGCAATTCTGGATTGGGATTTACATGTTTATGATAAGTAAAAGGAAGGAATTATTATCTGGGTAAATCAGACCAACGGTATAGTTTTCCTGTAAATTGTCGAATATTTGAAATTTATTTTCAGCTTTGCTTATATCATGTTTGGTTGATTATTTGTTGAATGAGGAGGGAAAACCCAGGTTTTGTATTCCAAGGTATATGGGGTGAGCAGATGTGTTCTAACCTTCAGGGGAAGAGGTGGGGGAAGGGCAGAGCAGCATAGTAAAGGGGCTCATGGAAGCTCATCTGCAAGCAAGTGGATATTTACGGTTTAATATCTCGGCAAGCCAGTTTTGAGGAGCTGATTTAGCATTCCACCATCATAGAGAAAATCGATCCTCTTGTCCTTGCCTAAAGTCAGATGTAGTTAGATGAGATGAAGCTGAGATTTTTTTTTTTTGTCTGCAAACTCACAGGAGCCAAATGTTAACCAGCTATTAAAAACTAAAATAATGTTATCTCTTCCCTGTTTCTGAAATGACAGCCAGAGCAGAGCCACTCAGCATTATCCAAACAGCCTTTGGAGTAGTTAGCTAATTTACTTTATTCTTTAAAATATATTTTTACTGTAAGCACCTATAAAAAGGATAACCATAATTGTTTCTGCCTATGGCAAAGTATGAAGACCCAAGCTTATGTGGTGCAGTTAGTTTTTAGACATACAAACACAGCAGCTCCTTTTACATTTGACTACCCAGCAATTCCCATAATATCTTCACAATTATATATTACATAAATGCTTTCACTACATAATGTATATTTTTATTTCTTGATTCAATTTTATGTTAGGGAGATCATAATGGCATTAAAGTGTGGAAAATTCCTCTCTCTTTAATGCTATCTGGGTTTCTATAATATATGCCAAATGGATATTTGAATTTTAAAAATTATATACAGTTGCTAACTTCAACCTTATGACTTAAAGAAGGAATTTGATATATAATTAGCAGATACAAACTATTTCACCTTATTGTTAGTTTTTAGATATCTATTTTCAAACAAATTGTGGAAACCCTTAAATTTAAATGTTTCCATTTAAAGAATATTGTCTACCATTGTTTTTAATGATGAATGGATACAATTCAAGCAACAAAGAAAAGTATGGTAGTCCTTATCTGCGGTTTCCCTTTCTGTGATTTTAGTTAACTGTGGTCAGCTATGGTCTGAAAACATTAAATGTAAAATTCCCAACAAAAAAATTGATAAGTTTGAAACTGCACATTGTTCTGAGTAGCATGATGAAATCTTGCATTGTCTTCTTCATCGTACCCGGGACGTGAATCATCTCTTTGTCCAGTGTCTCCCCGCTGTACATGTTCCACACCTTTGTCACCTAGTAGCTGCCTTGGTTATCAAATCAAGCCTGTGGTGTCGCATCGCTTGTGTTCAAGTCACCCTCATTTTACTTAATAATGGCCCCAAAGTGCAAGAGTAGTGATTCTGGCTATTCTGATATGCCAAAGAAGCCATAAAGTGCTTCTTTTAAATGAAGAGGTATGTGTATATATAGTATAATATAGTATTCGGTACTATCCATAGTTTTAGGCATCCACTGGGGGTCTTGAAGCATATCTCCCATGGATAAGGCGGGGGCAGAGGGAATGTCATACACAAAAAATAAAGCATTTCCCTAAATCTCACCATCCAAAAATAATCATTGATTACATTTGGTGAAACTCATTCTGGTTACTTTTAAAATCATATATACAAATAGGAGGTAGAGAGATGAGAGATGTATATAAAAAAAATACATCTAAAACAGAAATCATATCCTATATTTTTAAATGCAATTATTTTATTAAACACTAATATATACAAGTGATAGAAAATGTAAACTGCACAAACATGTCTATCAACCTGTCACCAAAAATGTTTTTCTTCCACAAAACTTTATTCTCACACCCTAGGAATAAGGAAATAAACAATGTTAGTAAATTTTTAAATGAAATATTTATATGTACAATATATTTAATACAAAGCTCTAGATTTATTTTTACTTTAAGTGGAAAATAAGCAGGTGAAACAAAAAATCAGTTATGCACAAATGTTTAAACACAAAAAGTACAGTATTGCTTTGAAAATAAACTGTCTAAATTTAAAGAACAATGTCGGTCCTTTAGAAACCACATTACATCACAACTGAGACCCAAATGTTAAGCGCTCTGAGAGTTATGATAAAAAGAGCAGAATTCAGGTATCATAATCTGTACATGTGTTGCTTTTTCTCTCTGGAGATTTATTGAACTGATTTTTTCATTCTTGAATATCATGAACATTCTCATTTTTCTATGTAGATAAGTCTCATTATTTAAAAATATTTAGTGATTATTACTAATTTAATGCTTACTAAATGTTAAATATTGTTCAAATAATGCAGAACTTGTCACTTATCTATCCTGTTATTGAAAATAAGAATGAGGTTGGAATAAAATGACTTTACCCCTCTATTTAATTTTTAACAAAAATTTAAGTGCCCAGGAACTTAGCTGGTTTAATTTTAGATTTTAATTTACATTTCTATCTATGTATATATACTACCCCACAATTTAAAAATAATAGCTGATATTAATTGAATATTTACTAAATGCCAAATATTCTAAGCATTTTAATTCCTCACAATAATTCTTTGAGTCAGAACCTGATAAACTGCATTTAGCAAGTTGTTCTATGTTATATTATAGGGTAAATGGTATAATTTATGTAGTTTGGCTACCAGTTCCACATGCTTAACTGCTATGGTTTACTCACTCTAAGTTTTGATCTACGTTAGAACAGGGATACAAAACAAAAGAGATGCTGCCCGTTCAGACCTTGGAAACAGAGGAGGCCAAAGCTGTAAACCAGTCAATTCCATCCAGTGTGATATACAGAAAGCACAGTGAAGGGGTCTGTGCAGCAGCAGTAAGAAGGGAAACGGGAAACACTTCAAAGAGGAGAAGATGTTTGAGCGGGGAGTCAAAGAACAGGAGCTTTCGAGACAATCAAAAGTGTGTGTGTGTGTGTGTGTGTGTGTGTGTGTTGTGTGTGTGTGTTTGTGTGTGTGTGTGTGTGTGTGTGTGTTTGTGTGTGTGTGTGTATGTGTGTGTGTGTGTGTGTGTGTGTGTGGTGTGTGGAGTGCTAAGTGGGGGAATGAGTGGTAGTGTTTCTATGTAGCCAGAACATCAGATATGATAGGAGGAAACCACAAGCAGCATGAAATAATAGGATAAATCCCAGCACTGGTATAGATGAGGTGTAAGATGTAAGCAATTTAAGTAAAAAGTAAATTTGGTGGGAAAATAAATGATAAAGTAATAAAGGGCTTGGAATGCCTTGAAAAGACATCTCATTCTGTAGGTGGCAATGTGCAGTAGGAGATTTTAATCAACGAAGGAAGCATTTATGTTGTAGATTGATGATTGATCATTGTTTTCAGATTATAAGAGAGAAATGGTGGGAGCACAAATGTAGTTACAAGGCTATCATAATTCTCTTAGTGAGAGGTAATGTGGTGCTTTATTTTATCAATATCCTTAGTATTTCTTAGAAAACACATAATATAAACATTTCAGGGAAAAATAGTTAACTGTAACATGAAAAAAATTACTGCCTAAAATAGAAATGTGGTTCTGTTGAAGGAACTCTGTACTGAAAAGATGTCTTATTTTCAATATGAAAAGAAAATAGAGGACCATAATGAGAGCTAAGAAGCAATTGCAACTAAAGAAAATAAAGGTCTCGGCTCAAAATTTCTAGGTAATTGGCTACAGTGTTTCTATATCAGGGAAAATTTCAGATCTTGATAAAATGTGAAACCTCTCAAAGACATTTTTTTTTTTTTTTGCTGCTGAAATAGGTGAAATACATCACCAAGAGGGTTTCGTTGTCAGAACTACAGAAACAGAATTTATCCATGATAGAAACCATTTGAGGAGTATAGGCCCTGGGATAACTTTGCAGTCATGTAACAACTATGGTATTCAGTGACATACAAAGGAGGTCCGAGTAGTTTGTTCAGTGTAAACTTGTATTTAACATAGTATGAAAATCAATGTCTTCTTTTGCATCATCTCATCAAGGTTATCACCATTAATTAAATTCTAAGCCCATATAATCACTTAACCCTACAACACCTTTGAAGAAGTTAGCACTTTTAACAATACCTATCTCGGTCTCTCATTTTTTTTTTTTTTTTAAAGCGTGGAGTTAATAGGATTTAGGTTTCTAACTCCAGTAAATTCACAAGTTCTTATCCAATCTGTCTGAATCTGGAGCTCATGCTGAATCCAAATATTTGAAGATAATTTAAGAAAAGTTGGGATTAAGCCTTTTGCTGCATGATTCCAAGGAAACAGGATAAGAAAAGTGAGAAGAAACTCCAAAGAGATGCATTTAGGCTCAATAGAAGAAAGTTATCATCAACAATCTATGCTGGCCCAAAATAATAGACCCCCTTGAGGTTACCAGTTAAGCTAGATACTATGGGAAATGAGCGGGGTGGGTGGGTACCAGCATGTTTCTCAGGCTGCATATGGAATAACTCATCTAATCCCGATAAGGATGGTTCTATTCCTATCATTCTAATTTCATGCATGAAGAAAATGAGGTATTAACCAGTTAACTGGCCCCTTGTCAACAGCTAGTAATGGGGGAAGCTAGGACTAAAACCTATGCAGCCAAGCTTCAGAGTCACCCTCCCTCTGGAGATGCTTCAAGCATTGGAACATATGGTTGCACGACGTGAGTTTTACATACCCTTCCAACCTTGACACTTGATGATCATGTGCACTCAGCTGATTGACACATTCATATAGAAAGCACATACATGGCATCTCCTTGATGTCACACTGCCTGTCATATTTAGAAATTCTTGGGGAAAAAACTGTCATGCATGGACAAGTGCTATAATGTGAAAGGAATTGAAATCCTAATTTGAAGAGATGCTCCATTTACATCTACATATAGCTTTATGATTTATAACAGGGAGGCTTTTCAGCTAAGATGGAAAGTTTTATAGTGTGAGTGATTTTTCATTTTCCAATCTCAACAGGAACTTGGAAATCAGAATTTAAAAACATCAAAACATTTCAATTTTTATTAGAAAAATTTAAGAAAACATTTCCAAAGTTTTCTTATTTGGCATACTAGTTTAGTTATCTTTTATTGCAATCACATAGGTAAATGAAATACCTCTTTATAATAGGTAAATGAAACCTCTAAAAATGACAATATAGAAAAAAATAAGCCACAAAATTATGATATATTTGTATGTGAAGTAGTTAGCCATTGTGAGAATCCCGAAAATACTAGTACTTAGCAATTTAGAGAAACTCATCAATATAAAATGCAGGTATTATGAAACTTCATAAACCTTCATGGCATTTGATCCTCATTGCATAACTTTCAAAATCCTTTTTCTTTCTCCTCAATTATTATGTATGCAAATATCACTAATAAAAAAGAACATAGTCAATAAAGTGTTGTGTTACCCCACCTCTACATATTGCAACCAAATACAAAATCATTCAGGAATGGAATCATTATACATATTTTTAAATTACTCTTCTTCAAGCAGATTTTTATCTGAATATAATAAATATAAGATATTTTGCCATTCTCATGGAATAACATATTTTTATCTCCTTCTCCCCTCAGTAAGCAGAGAAAAGCAGCAGTAGTTATTGAAATGAAGGCAGTGAGATATCAGTGTGAAAGATAATGCACAGCCTGGTTCATCTAAATAGGTTAGGAAATTTCATTTCCACTATATAATAACTCCTGGAGAGTCAACTTTCTATTTTAGATGAAAACTCTCACTGTCATAAATCATTGAGCTGCATGTACATGCAAATGGAGCATTTCTTCAAATTATGGTTTCACTTCTTTTCATATCAAATGGAAGTTTTGTGATTTTATTTCCATGGGTCAGCATAACTTGTCAGATTTCATTATAATCAGTGTTAATAACATATCCACTTATATTATGTTCATCCAAACTATACAGTTTTACATGAATAAAATAGAAGTTTAATAAACCACTGATATATCTGATTTCAGCCAGGTCCCTACAATGTAAAAATGATAAAGTAATAACCAACTGATCGTTTTTTTTTTTCTTGTAAACTAAAGATTCTCCCAAATTGCTCTTTACTTTTTCCAGAATTAACCAACAGTGTTATGAAGTGGGATTTTTGGAGTTAGATCTCTTTGCAGCTCAAATAATTAAGAGTTAATTGGATATTCTAAAGAAGTCAGTCAAGTATGTTAAGATACAAGCTTTGCATGTAAAGGAATGTTGTACCAAAGGATATTGTTGCATTATAGGCTACTATAGTTTCTAGTGTATTTGAAAATTAACTCTCTCTCATAAGATTTTATTCATTCTGAAGTATATGCTGGTGTGGAATTTGCTATGTGTGTGCTTCTTTCCAGATATTCCAAACTGGCATATCTTCCAGAGAAAAATTGGTGCTAAATGTTTGAAATATTGTTGAGTAATTAATGATAGCCAGAAAAATTGCTAAACAGTTTAAATTTTTTACATGTGGCTCTGGCTAAAATGTTATATGTTGCCTGCATCAGTCCAGTCTCAAATTTCATTTTCAAAATCAAGTCTTATGTGTTTCTAAATATCTTTGACACTAACAAATAATGTAATAAAAATGATCACAAATTATTGATTAAAATTGCATAAAGGAGACTATTCATTGTAGGATTTCAAGTTATTTCACAACATATGTTTTCAATGTCTAGAACACTATACATATCTATATATTTACATATATACACACACATGTATCATAAAAATACCTATGTATGAAATGTATACCTATAACTCTATATAAAAAAAGATTTTCCCATTTCAGGAATAACATTGGCAAATAAAGCATATTATTTACACTGAGAATGGGATAGTAACCCTACTCAAACAATTACATCAAGGAAAGATGATTACTAGTCATATATCAATAGCCATATTAACCCCAAACCCCTGTTGCCAGCACTTTCACATTTGTCTCGCTCAGAGTTTCCAGGTGGATGCTGGATGAGACAAAATTGTGTCTTACTGTGGCAACTGGTTTTTTCTTAGGAAGATTTTTCAGCAGTCAGAAGTATGTATGCTTAGCCAGAAATTAATTTTATTTTCCCATTTGCCTAAAGAATGGTAGTTCTTTGGTAGTTGGCCATTCAGCCCAAACCAGCTGGCAAACAAATCAAGAAAATTTTTTCTTGGCTCATTGCCTACATGTTGAATGCAAAAGAGATGCTTTTTAAATTACATTACTAAATAGAATCTGGAGTCCTATCCTGGAAGTTTATTAATGTTATTGAGATATCAGATTAAAATATGGTATACAGTTGAAGTTCCAAATACTAGGTCTCTGTTTTTCTTGTGGTGGTGATTGTTGTTTTTAAATTTGTCTACAGGCTACATCTAAAATCAGGAAAAAGCGGGCCGGCCTAAAGGTAAGAGTATTTGTATATTTTTATGATGATACTATACAGATACGGGCAAAAATTATCAGTAGAAATTTTAATGCCTGTTTAAAAATGGCTTCTAATGCTTCAGGGAAATGAAAATTGTAAGAATTAGGATAATTTTAGAGACTAGGCTATTGAAACAAACACACTTACAGTCCTTGAATTATAACTTTTTGTGTGGCTAAAATTACCTTTCTATATGTGTGGCATATAGATAAGGGCTGTACCAGTCACTGTCAGTAGATGTCGAGTGGGCCATTTTACCCCTCTAAAGTTTGTGCCCTTGCCTACAACCAGGGTAACAGTTGTAGCATAGCAGCCTTCCATGGTAAATGTGAGTTTGATGCTTATGTTCATCTCCCGGTATGTAATGTAGGATATTTAACTTGCATGCACAGAAAACTTCTTTGATGCTTGAAAAAAACTATCTTAACTGGCATGTATTAGACATTGTGGTAATATTTATAAATGTTCATTTATCTAATCCACAAACAATCATGTATAATTAATAATATATTATCTATATATGTTCATATAGTTATATATTATTGTATTATAATTGTTATATATAAAATAATAAGGAACAAGAGGGAAGCTATTTTAATATAGAAATATATAAAAATTATACATTGTTATATAAATTGATATATATGATATATGTAATATATAAATATATAGATAACATATTATCTAATCCATATAACAATCATACATAAAATGTATATTTTTTAAGTATAAAAATGTTTAATAACATGTCCAAGGTCATATTAGGCAGGAAATCTGGGATCCAAATGTTAGCTGGTTTCCAAACTCCATCTCTCAATCAGTAAGTTCTTCTAGGTAATCATCTTAAATATCACCGTTTCTCAGACTTTGGCCTCACTTTCTTGGAGACCATGCTGGTTTACTGGAAAGGTCATGAATTGGGAGTTGGAGGACAGAGGTCTGTTTCAGACTCTAGGTTTACTTTTTCATATATGAAATGAGGGACAGCATTAAGGACCATTCGAGCTCTAAGATGGCCCAATCCTATGAAGGCACGAAAGATTTTCTCGTATGGTGCTATGGTGAGGGAAGAAAGGAAATGGTGTCAGCAGACATCTCAAAAAACATTACCATCTGCCATGACTTTCACAACAATTCAAAAACAATAATAACAAACTACAAAATTCCCGATCAAAGCCGTGGTTGAATTTATGAATTTGATTTTCATGTAAATTCAGCTCTGAACATGAAGTGAGTCGTGAAATGGAATTTGAAGGGGTCGTGCTCTGTGCTCATGACTGACTTCAACATCCATCTGCCCAACTCCCTATGCAGCCCCCATCCTCACACAAAAGATATCAGTCAGGCTGATATTTATCAGATGCTATAAAATGGAGTTAATCATTCAAACAAAAAAATGAAGTTGTTTTTGGACTGGTAATGAAACTCCCATTTGTTTTAGAGACTTTTTTTCTCCCACTGGAAACATTAAAATACTACAAAATCTTATCTATTAAAAATTGTATGTAAATATATTTAAATCCTTGTAGAGAAGTCTGTAGAGAGAATCAGTAAAAATTCAGATTTTCTGTTAAAATTGTCATAAAAGTTTATGAAAAATAATAAGGGATAAGATAGAAGCTATATTAATAAAAAAATTTAACATCATTCCAATAATAAGATGATAGAGCAGAAAACATCTGTAGTATATATAGTTGTAATATAATCCATAAATGGAACGTATGAAACTTTTAATGATTTAGGAAAACTGACTTTTCAAGGGTAGTGAATGATTTATAAATTTTAAATTGCTTAATCATATTAATAACTTTTATCTCATATATTCAAATGATTAGTCTACAATGTTTAAATTCTTGCCTAGGTAAACATAACTTTCAAATTGAAAGAACATAATGCCAAATTTATATTACTTGTTAAATCATTTCTGCTTTATATTTCACCTTACATTGTGATTGAGAAGGTTCAAGTTATAGCATTTGTTCTGAAAGTTGATATTACCATTTTGCCTTGTACATTCAAAACCAACTTTTGTGTGTTATTACAAACAAGGTCCTATTTACTGGCTTTGGTTATTATTACTCTGGAATATATGTTATCGTAGTTCTCAAAAAAAAAAAATCCACAAAACTATAAAGAAATAAATGTATGTATAAGTAACTGCAAAGTTCTAAAGCTGACATCAGTGTGATAGGTATTTGATATCTGGACACCTGCGATAAAAATGCCCACCCTGAGTACTTGCGAAGTCATCTCAGTTGCAAGGGGAGAGCATTTGTATTTTAAACCTAATTCGTAAAGCATGGATTCTTATAGCTCTCACGTTACTTTCCCATTCAAACAGAAGAGTATTTCTGTTCCTGTCAACCTCACAACCAGAATAGAACTTGTAATGTATTTCTAGGCTTTGTTTATATCTTCGAATTTCTTTTTCTTTACCACAGTTGTAGTAACATTATTTAATCATAGGCCTGATATTTACTCTTCTAACAACAGGATAGTGTTTATTCAGAGCACATACTTTTTGTATTAGCCAGGCTTTCTGAAATCAATCTAGTGTATTAGATGAATGTATAATTAGGCATTTTTCTAATTATCCAGCAGAAAATTTCGTAGATCTAACGTACCCAGAGTGGTTAGTAACTCAAAAACAATAAAAATACTCAAACATTCTTAAGCTTTATATTAAGGCATACATGAAGAAAAATGCAGGAGTCATTACTATATAATAGTGAATTTTCACAGTGAAGACATGGCATAGAACATTGCCAGTCTAATTCTTTACAGTGATTACTTATCCACATGTAACCTCTATTCTGACTTCTGCCACCATTGATCAGTTTTACTTATTTCATTAACATCCTATGAATAAAATCATAAAGTGAGGGCTCTTTTGTTTTTAGTTTGTTTCATCCAACATTATGTGTCTAAGATATATCCGTGTTATTACATATGGTATGAATTGATTTTCTGTCATGGCTCTATAGTATGAAATCATATGAATATACATGAAAGATATAGCTATTCTATCATTGATTGAATAGGATGTTCATATGTTTAAAGCACATGAATGACATACCTGATTCACATTAAATTTCGATCTATGTGGTGTGTGGGAAATGGACTGGACTAAAGCACAGTATAGCTGGCCAGAGCATTGTAAGAAATGAAGACAGCTTTGATCAAGAACATGGCATTAAGGAGGAGAGAATTTAATGATTTGAAAATACCATTGATGTCAATGGCAAGGTTTTTCTGATTATCCGGGTGCAGGAGTTAGAATAAGGAAACTGTGAAGAGTGACTCTTGTTCTTAAATGATTTTATTGAAGTATGACTGACAAAAAGCTGTGTATATTTAATGGATACAACTTGATGAGTTTGGAGATAGTTATATATTTATGAAACTGTCAAGAGAAAAAAAGCAAATCTACACTTAAAAAAAATTGCACAACTGGGTGAGTGGAAATTCTTTTTATTGAAACCAGTATCAGAATATCAAGAATATCAAGGTGTTAGGCCTGGGCAAGTAACATCGAGCTGTCTGTGAGATAGCCATATCTGATTGTTGAACAGGCATTTGGCCAAACACATGTGGAGTTCACCAGAACTAGATATGTCAGTTGAGAATTACTGATATCTGGGTAGTATTTAAAACCATGGGAATGGTCACAGTCATCTAGGAATGGAATAGTGAAAAGAGAAGATCTAAGACTGAGTCTTGAAAGAAATTCAACATTTAAGTGATCGCATGAAAAGGGAAACTTGCGAGAGAAGATTTTAGAGTTACAGGAGGGACAATGGTTACTGTGGTGATGTAAAAGCCAAGAGAAGAGAAAAGCTGAAAGACTGGAGCAATGGAATCAAATAGTGGTGAGACGTCTGGTAGGCTAAGGACTTAAAAATGCCCAATGGATTTCGCAAAAAAAAAAAAAAAAAAAAAAAAAGGTGTCTGAATTTGGCAGCTAGATTGGAGTGGGAATGAGCATTGAGGAAATGCAGGTCACCCCGAGTAGACTATTCTTTTGAGAAATTACCAACAAAGGGAAGTAGAGGATAAAATAGCAACTGGTGATATGTGGGGTTAAAAGATTTCTTTTTAGGTTAGAACTGATTGAATGCATTGGAATGCTGATAGTAATCATTAAGTTGAAAGAGATACAAGATACTGAACAGACAAGTGACCCAAAACCCAAAAAGATGATGGAGCCATCATCTCGAGGAACGCAAGAACCAACTTTCAAATGGTTGGATAAAGTTATAGGGTTGAATTAACCCAAGATGTGATTTAAAGTCTCCCTGAGTAATCACATGATCACCTATACTCCTTAATGGCACCTGAGATAGCAGGTGACACTGAGACCAGTGTTAGGAGACTAATGACCCCTTTCTCACCCTCTCTTTCTTCACTTCTCCCATTACCTCAGGGAAGAGTAATTGCTCAGAGTTTCCCAATCCATCATTGAGCAGACTAGCAATGAACTGTTTTCAATATGCATACTTCAGGTCTCATATGAGAGACTATTTTTGCAACTTTTCTCTAACTGCCTACACTGGGTATTGTGTTCCTCCTCCAGCTTCTCACAACACCTTGTCACCCTAAATGTAGTCTGTGTTAAATATTGGCTCTTTTCTGTATTCTCCTCTGTACTGACAGGACCAGGAGATGAAGGTACTGTGTTTTGTTCTTCCATTTATCTGATATCGATTTGACAAATATTCACTAAACATATTTTTAAGTTCTTAAGGCTTTTTTAATGGCTGGCTCACAGAGGATGCTGCAAGAAAATCTGTTAAATGAATGAATGAATGAATGAATGACATTTAGTAGGAGAAATAATCAGAGTTGTATTGGGTGGTAATTAGATATCTGAAGTACATTCTTTATTACCTTGAACTTTAATGTTGATCTGTGAACAATGTTTAATCACATGTTTACTGACTTTAAAAAAAATTACACCCTTTACAAAACTTTGAATCTGTAATGGGATTATATGAATATTTAAAACCATTTTTATTTATTAAGAAATCTTTCAAACATTTAAATGCATTGTGTTATGCAACAAACTAATTCCCCCCAAGCCTATGTGATATGCCAACATGAACAGCATGTGAGAATAATTCTAAGAAATGTTTAATTCTGTAATATCCATTTTAAAAAATTCAATGATCAACTACAATTCTGTCAAAGGTGCTAGAATTTAGAAACACTTATGGCTTTAACCAGAGATCCAACCAGAATTGATCAAAAACTTACTTGCTGTTTTGTGTATAGACATCATTCAAGATGGTCACAAAATAATCAAATTAAGTGCCTAGAAAGTATTTTTTCTACTTTCTGGCATTAGGATGCAATGTATAACAAATCTAAAGGTAGATGTCTGGAGTTTTACATTTACTTATAAACAACACATGTAAAATATTGGAGTTGCACTGTATTTGTTACCATCAGCTCTTTTCCTTTTTAAGTAAAACTACAACAGAACCTTCTCCTGGTTGCACAATCTCAGAAGAGGGTCCCAGTGGACGGCAATGTTGTTTACATTGTGAAAACATTTTCCCTGAACTTTATCTCAAATTGTGTGTGGTTCGAAAACAAATCGTTTTCTACCCAGAATTTAGAATAGCATTTGGCCTTTAGGAGAAACAAATACTTCTATTAAATGAATGAATAAATGACGAAATGTATGGATTTCTCCCAGCATCAATACACAAGCAAAAGCTTGAATGGTCAAGTAAAGACTCAGGCACAGGACTATCAACGAGGTCTAGTGCTATATGTGCTTTGGAATTTGAGTTCGACTGAAAGAGATTGTGTGGAATTTAAAAGTATTTTCTTGTCCAAGAGGACTTCCTGTTTCCGGTTTGCATGTAAGGAGCTTGGAAGTTGCCACTCCATCCTAACAACAGAGTGGAAATCAATAACTCTTCTTGGATCCATAGGAGAGGGATGGGAACAGGGCAAACTTCTCCCAAGATTGGAGAGACCTGCAGGTGAATACAGGGAGTCACACAGCTTTGCAGAGAGCAGGGACTCCAGCAGAAACTGGTGGTGGGAACCAGTGCGGGGGGAATCCCACATCTTTGACTAAAGTAACTGAAAAGATGGCATTACTATTTATTAAGATGGGAAATACCACAAGAAATCAGGTTTTGTGTTAGAGGGCAGATTTTATTTTTTTACCATTATCTGAGCCTTCTTACCTAAACACACTAGGTAGTCTAAAATGTGAAAGTCATATTCATTTGTGTTTTTCAAAATATTACAAAATCTATTTAGCCTTAGGGGGCTACCTCTGCCAAAAACATTTGTGCACGTGTGTCAATAAAACACACACGTGCACACACATGCGCAACAACAAAAAGCAGTTAGAATGAGAAAGTTCCAGTTTTCACTTCAAATAATAGATGACTGCTTCTCTGATTTGATTTCTGTCATCCACACCACGGTGCTTGGAATGTCCCGTCGTTCAGATTCTTCTAACTTATGACATTAAAGCCCCAAATAGATGAGCGAGTGCCAAAAATAAATATCTGTTTTCCTTAACATTTTACTCTTGGCTTGAGTTTTCTGAGGGAAAACCACTGAGCTGCAAACAGCAGCTGCATTCTGGAAGCTGAGCTGTCAACAGATATAAGACAAACTCTACCACGTGTGACGATGGGCTGAGGGCCCCGGCTGCACATGCGCTTAGACCCCTCTCAGCACAGGCCTGTGGGAAGGGTGTGGTCACTCTGTTCCCACACAATAACTCAAATAATAAGTGCTCAGGCATCCTGACAATTTACCCCCAGTTTTTCCCTTGCATTAAGAGAGAAGAGTAAGGCCAAGTCAGACTAGAGAATAATCGCCAGAAAACCCAATTCAGTCCATTTTAATTTTCTGTTGTGATTCAGCTAATTACTTCTACTTTGTCTCCAACAATTACGGTTGTTTGTGACGATGAGGAATCAATAGGCTGTGAAATACATAGTGGGAATGTTGTCATGCAGTGCCTTGAGTCTAGATAATAGATTTTTAAAGTTGCAGAATGAATAATTTATTTAAAATTGTGTGGATAACCTCCAGAATAATTGAAACCAAAAAATGGTTAAAATAGATGAGACTGAAGGCAAGAAATTACATGTTAGAAGAATTTTGCTTTTCATGATAAGCCCTTTGTCACTATTTATTTTTTGTTAGAAGTGCATGGATTCCTTTGTTGGGTGTATATTTTTAAGTAAAGAAAAATTATTTTTTAATTTGATAACTTCAATTAAATGAGTACTCTAAACTATGAATAGCTAATTATAGGCACAACTTTACCTAAAATCAGGAATATAATGAGTTACTTTTAGAGTGTCAACACACCATTCGCAACTGCAAAAAGACCTACCTGGTCTCCTTTAATGGAAATGTCTATATGTAATTATCTGGTGTTCCTTAATCTTTCATTCTTAGAGGCTGAACTAAGACTAATAGGTCAATAAATGTCTGCAGATTGAATAAATTGAAAGGGCCTGAAACTAAGATTGAATCCTCATTAGAAGCACATGGAGAGGGCCAGTTTAGTTTTGGAAAACACAAGAACTTTTTGTTAATTTGAATCATAAAGCTTATTTTCATAAGCCGATGTATTTAAACCCAGACTATTTAATATACTAGCATTTTCTTCACTACAAATATGAATTTTCAAATTTTTGTGTTAACTCTCATGCTAATAAACTTCCTATCCACTGTTATATATTGTAGAAGTGATATTTCTGGAGGGATTTGTAGGGATATGTTATTAAAAAGTATTACCCAGATCTGAACCCCTTTCTCAAATTTGCGACAGGCCCCATTGTGAGTCCTGGTGGTGGGCAGGCACCTGCCTACTGATATGCAGGAAGTAGCTTAGGCCTCTTGTGGTGTGAAGGGCATGAGGATGGATTACTGCACTCCAATCAAAGGCTCCCATTTGGGACTTGAGGTGGAGACGTAAGTACAGACAGTGGAAACATCGCCATTATTAATTATTCAGTGGAAGGAGTATCAGAATCCAAGGGGTGGCCTTGATTGTGTTTCCCACTGCCTGCCCCTTCTCTCTGTTTCTGCTAGTTGACTAAGCTTTGTTCCCCAAACTTCTAGTCATGGCTTTCAGATGTCTCTGCCATGCATTCTCTTCCACTTAAGTTACTCAGAGTTGTTTTTTGTTGCTTGCAACCAAGAAGCTTTACAGGTAAAATAATGATGAGATACTATAGTGAAAGGGACTTACGCACATGCAAATTAACTCTCAAGAAATGGACCTTAACAGTTATTAACTACAACATTTATTTTGTTAGAGGTGTTAGAGCAAAAAGAAGAGCTAAAAATTATACTTAAAGGAAACTAGGAAACACTTAAATGCTCACCATCTGTTCCATAGCCATGGTCTTGGTAAATGAGGGTTTACGAAGTACGGGAGAGATAGATTCTCTGCCCAC
>CM053508.1:112441154-112526577 GCA_028627145.1 Eidolon dupreanum | reverse complement strand
AAATTCTCATTGAGGTATACTTAATACATAAAAATTGTACATATTTAACATATGCATTTTGATGAGTTTGGATATATGCATATATATCATAACTAAGGTAGTAACATATTACCTCCAATAGATTTTTTGCTTTGCTCTGTGTATGTATGTGTAAGAACATGAGATATAACCTCTTACACAAAAATATTTCTTTATGTATTTCTCCAACAAATATTAACTGCCAAATTTGTTTCAGGCTTTAATCAAACACACAGAATGCTGAGAGTAAAATGATAAGATACACACAATCCCTAATCTTAGGAAAGGAAAATATACGTTATCAGCAAGGCATTCAAAATAATATTTGGGGCATGAGTTATACTGAAGAGTTTAGCCTTTATTCAAAGGCTTTGGAAAGGATTTAAGAATCTAGTTGACATAATCACATGTTTGTATAGGAAATATTACTCAGGCTGCAGCTGAAAATGAAGGGAGGGAAGCAACAGTGAGAATGAGATGATGGCGAGACCAGAAGGAAGTGGATAAAGAGGCAGGAGGTGAATCAAGTCTTGGGAATATGAATGAAAAGAACCAGAAGAGTTAGAAATACTTGGGATGTGAACTTGCCTGGTTTGGTGATTAGATATAGCTGACATAAGAAAGAAAGATGAGAACACTTTATAGCAAATTAAATAACGTGGGTACTTAAGTTGAATAAAAACTAACTTTTCAGATAGTCTTGAAATCTCATACAGAGGCAAGCTTCCACTTGTCAGCTGGGAGTTCATGTATGTAGTATCATAATTAGTTAACAAATGTCATCCGATTCTGAGTATTTAATGAAGATACATGAGATTACAGTTGATATTAGGAAACTTTCTCAGCCTTCAAAGTTAAAAGGTTGGTTTTGAAAACTCATATATTAGCTATTGCTTAAAATGGCATGCATATATTATATCACATTTTCTGTATGAGTCCAGAAATGGCTTAGTTAGGTCTTCCATTTAAGTGGCTAACGAAGCTGCAGCTAATCTGTCAGCCAGGATGTCAGTCTCCCTTGAGGCTCAAATGGGGAAGGATCCCATTTCAAGCTCATGTGGTTGTTGCCAGAATTCAGTCCCCTTGCGGGATATCAGACTGAGGGTTGCAATTTTTTGCCAGCTGGTGGACAGAGGCCACCCTCGGGTGTATTTTATGTGGTCCTCTCCAAAGCCAGCAAAGGAGAACCTGTCTCCTAGGAAGACATGTTAAAATCTTATATTCACATCCAGCCTGTCACCTTTGCCGTATTCTATAGGTTAGAAAGGAAGTCACAAGTCTAGCCCACCCTCAAGGAGAAGAGATTATGCAAGAGCAAAAGCATGCATACCAGAAGGTGGGGATCATGGGAGATGAATGCAATTCCCATGAGCCCCTAGATTGTTTTCCCTATTTACTCTCAAGCATTTAAAGTGATACCTAAAATGAAATGTTATCTTAGAAACATCTTTCTTGTCTTTGCCTCTTACATGTTTCTTTTCAATGTATCAAAAGTTTTGTTTGTAAACTTGAACTAAGTAATTATCCAAACTTAGTCGACCCATAGAAAATACATCATTTTCCAAAGCAGTGAAAATTGTGCTGCTAAAGCTCTAGGGATGACATTGTGAGCAAAGAAATTAGAAGCTTAGGGGAAAAAATGTGTCTGAGTAACAGAGTTTCTAGTAATTCAACTTCTTGAAGCCTCTTTCTATTCTAATAGTCTTTGTATAATCCCTGATGAGTATTCTGTGTATGCAGGAACACAAACAGGCATCAATTTAGAACAATTTGAATACTGACTGGCAAGAAATTTATAGAGGAGATCACAGAACTGTTCTTACTGTTGGCTATTCATCTTTTCTACTAAGCATTATTGAGCAGGATGAAAAGGAAATAATTCCTAATATTTCTAATACCATAATCACATCAGCAATTAATGTACATATATGTTTTGGTTCCATATGTGTTTTGCTATTCATAAAATTCACCTCTAACCACAGCCATGTCAAAATCCAGCTAGCAAATGTTGCAGCATCTTTGAGTCTGGGCTATTTTCTCCATTCCTCTGTCACTGTGGTTGTGTCCTTGCTTATCTATGACCCAGTTACAACAGGTATGTTTACTTTCATTTTTATTCCTCATTTTTCCTATGTTTTACTTTAGTTAAGTAGAGGTAGATACTGTCAAGTGTTCTGATACTTATTTAGCTCAGAATCTAGAGTTTGAAAAAGTCGTCTTGCACTTTAATTCTTTTTTTTTTAAATGTATAATACATAAAAGAATTTAAGCACCTACCAACGGTATGGCATCTTGTGAGCATTCAGTATTACAAGATAA
This sequence comes from Eidolon dupreanum, assembly GCA_028627145.1. Classification (NCBI taxonomy): domain Eukaryota; kingdom Metazoa; phylum Chordata; class Mammalia; order Chiroptera; family Pteropodidae; genus Eidolon; species Eidolon dupreanum. The sequence goes on along the minus strand of CM053508.1, from coordinate 112,524,240 downwards.
AGTAGGATAACAATTGTCACCAAGGGGCATACAGCGTTTTTAACAATATATCCATAAAAAATTCAAGTATTGTAAGTGCTGTGATGATAATGATAACAACAATAGCCATGATAAACTAGAAACTAAATGACAGGCCCTATACAAGCTTGCTTTTTAAAATGGATTATCTAATTTTAAATTTATCACAATTCTATGATGATGAGTCCATTATATTAGTTTTCTATTGATACCACAACAAACTAACACAAATTTAATGGCTTAAAACAATACGAACTTATTATTTTACAGTTCTATAGATTAGAGGTCCAGTATAAGTTTTACTGGGCAAAAATCAAAGTTCTGGCAGAGCTATGTTCCTCTCTGCGGGTTCTAGGGGAGAATGTGTTTGAGCATGGAGACTGTGGGCAGAATTTAGTACTATTTGGTTGTGGGGCTGAGGTCCCCATTTCCCTGCTGGCTATTGGTGGGGGATCAATCTTAGTTTCTAGAGGTGGCCCACATTCTTGGCTCATGGCCCCTTCCTCCATCTTTAAAGCCAGATAGAGTTGGTTGAGTTCTTCTCATGTTGTGTCTCTTTGACACACTCATCTTGTTCTGCTACTTTTAGGAACCCATGTAATTAGATTGGGCCCATTTTAATAGTTCAGGATAATCTTCCCATCTCTGATAATCTTCTCATCTGCAAAGTCCCTTTTGCAAGGTAAGGTAACATATTCACAGGAGATTAGGGTGTGGACATCCTGCCATTATTCTGTCTAACATATCTGTTGTTGTAGCCATTTTGAGACAAGACAAGCCATTTCCCAAGCTCAGAATTAATAAGAACAGGATTTGAATCTGGGATACGTAACCTGCTCCAAATCAATAGTTAGAAATCCATATTGAGTAGAGTAGAAGACACAGAGGTGGGACTTTAATAGGAGTCGATGCTTATAGTCATCAAATTTTATTAATCACTGTCTCTTTTCAGTAAAAGTACTAGTAACTGGTGTGAAGAATACCGTAGATTCATGCACGGATGTATAAACACCAGTCGAATTTCTTCATTTATGTTTCCAAAAGTCTATTCTATTGCCCTTGCTATTCTATGTGTGTGCAATAACTTTCTCATTTTTTTCTGGGAATATCAGATTTAAGGATAGTAGAAATTATTTATAGCTAACTTCTTAATTACAGATGTCTTGGAACACATGGGATTCTCCATTATTTTTGGCCACCAGTTGACTTGTACTCATGGCATTCTTCCTTCTGTCTGTCCTGATCCTTCCATTTATACCAGCTGAATTACACGCTTGTCAGTAATCATTTATGTTTCTTTCAACACTGCTTTGCCACTTGTACTTGTTACTCTAACCACATGTTTTAATTAAATACCAAAAAAATCTGCTGAAATATAAGTTGAAAGTAGACAAAGTTAGTGGTTCAATTTAAATTAAAGGCTTTAGAAAGACTCAATAAAGAAGAGTAGCTTTAAAATAGCTGTCAAATTAGGTGTTGATGAAGTAACTGTAAAAGACTGGGAAAATATTTAGACAGATTCTGCCCTTGGAATGATCCAAAAAATGTCTTTACTTTCTCACTCAATTTGAAATAACCTAAAACTAGGACTCTAAAAAGATGCATTGTGGGTGTGGAATATAAGAAAATTACACAGAAGAACAGTCATTGGACTACATGCACAGAAAGGACTGATTTCTTTTTCTAAACAGTAGGAATAAATACATGCTTATTTATGAGTTAAGTTACAAATATTAAGTTGGTTTTATTATGACTCAGATTTTAGCTGCTTTTAGTTTTTATTGATATATATATAATTCACACTCCATAAAAGTCACCCTTTAAAGTATGCAATTCAGCTGTTTTTAAGTATATTTATAAATCTGTCAACCATCACTACTAATTCTGGAACATTTTCATCACCCCCAAAAGAAACCTCATACCTATTAGTAGTCACTCCCATTCTCCTCCCTGCAAATACTAGCAACCATTAATCTACTTTGTGTCTCAATGAATTTGTATATGCCGGACATTTCACATAAGTGGAATCATACACTATGTGGCCTGTGTGGCTGGCTTCTTTCACTCAGCACAATGTTTTCAAGGTTCATCCATGCTATCTCATGAATCGATACTTCTTCACTCCTTTTTATGGCTGAGCAATATTTTATTTTATGTATATATCGATTTTTGTTTACTCATTAGTAAATAGACATTTAAGATTTTCCACTTTTTTGGCTATTATAAACAATGCTGCTATGAACTTTTGTTTTCATATAGTTTCAATTCTCTTGAGTGTATACCTACAAAGAGAATTGCCAAGTCACATGGCAACTCTATGTTTAACTTTCTAAAGAAATACCAAACTATTCTCCAAAGCAAAAATACACCATTTTACATTTTCACCAGCAATGAATACAGATTTTAATTTCTCTATATTCTTGCCAAAATTTATTTTTTTATTATAGCCAACTTAAAGTGGTGTCATTGTGGTTTTCATTTGTATTTCACTAATGACTAATGATTTTGAGATTCTTCCCACATGTCTTTTGGCCATATGTAGTCTCTTCTTTGGAGAAATTTCTATTAAAATCCTTTACCTACTTTTTATTACTCCATTTTGTGGGTTTTCTTTTCATTTTCTTGACAGTATCCTTTAAAACAAAATGTTTTTAATGTCAAGTCTAATTTGTCTACTTTTTCCTTGCTTATGCCTTTCCTGTCATATCTAGAAATCACTGCCTAATCTAAGGTCACCAACACTTATAACTATGTTTTCTTCTAAGAGCCCTAAAGTTTTTGCACTTAAATTTAAGTTTAATCATTTTGAGTTAACTTTTGAATAAGGTGTTGAGGTAGAGAGTAAAAATCAGTTTACTGTGTGTGCTATCCAGTAGTCTCACTACCATTTATTGAAAGGATTAGTCTTTCTCTCCTGAAATTCCTTGGAATCTTCATTGAAAACCAATTGACTATATATCTGTATTTCAGGACTCTCAATTCTATTCCATTGATCTGTATGTCTATTCTTATGCTAGTACCACCAGAATCTTGATTACTACAGCTTTATAGTAAACTTTGAATTGGGAAGTGTCAATCTTCTAACTTTATTCTTCATTTTCAAGATCCTTTTAGTGATTCTGGGTCCCTTGCATATCCATTTACATTTTAGGATTACCGTATTTCACACAAAACAAGTGAAATTTTGATAGTGATTGAATTGAAAATATAGATTATTTGGAGGAATGTTGCCATCTTAACAATATTCAGTCTTCCAATCCATAAACATGGGATGTCTTTACATTTATTTACATATTCTTTCTTTCAACAATGTTTTAAAGTTTTTCAGTGTATACATCTCAACTTTTTAAATTCCTAAGTATGTTATTCTTTTTGTGCTATTGAAAATGGAATTGATTTTTTAAATTCATGTTCATATTGTTTATTGCTGGTCTATAGAAATACAACTGATTTTTATATGTCGATTTTATATGCTTCTAGCATATGGAACTCATTTATTAGTTCTATTTATTATAGATTTCTTAAGAATTTCTATAAAAAATGTGTCATCTATAAAATATAGTTTTATTCTTTCTTTCCAATTTGATTACCTTGTGTTTTTCTTGTCTAAATACCCTGGCTAATCCTGTAGAACAGCATTGAATAGAAGTAGTGAGAGCAGACATCCTTGTCTTGCTCCTGATCTTAAGGGGAAAGCTTTCAGCATTTATTATTATGAATTTAGCTTTGAGTTTTTTGTAGATACCTTTTATCAGGTTCCTTTCTATAGCAAGCTTGTTGGTAATTTTTTTTCTCTTTATTTATGGAAAGGGTTGGGTTTTGCACCTTAAGAAACCATTTCTTGGGCTCTTTATTTCTTCATTTGAATTTGAATGACTCTCTAGCTTCCTTTCATTTTAGCCTGAAGGACTCCCGTTCTTATTTCTGGCAGAGAAGATCTGCTCATGACCTGTTTATTCCTGCTCATTTAAAATTCATCTATTGAAGAACCCAGGACATTTGCCCTATAAGATTTTCCACAGAATGGACCTTATTTTTTATGTACTCATGGTGTGGTTCAGTGTATTCCTCTGTCCTGTATTTCTTGGAAAATTTGTGGCAGGATCTAAGGCTTCAAGACTCTAAGTGCTGTACTCTTTAATCACAAGGCACAGGATGTTTAGTTGTCTCACTCTTGGTTATGTGAGGAGCCTTTGATGCTCAATGATTAGATTCAGTATTAATTGAGTTAAATTTTACAAAAAGGTGGTATTTTAATAATCAGCGTTGTTTTTCAACTAATTTGCTGTGATATTTTTATAGAAGCGCTTTCCATGAGCTACTCCTTGACTACCGAGTGGCACCATCGATATAGATAAGGCAAGATAAATGTTTGATTCTTTCCCTTTCTTTGCCATTTTTCAAGGAAATAACTTACTTCCTTATTACCCTCCAAAGATGACAGATTGGTTTTTGTTTGTTCTCATATTTTTATTTGTTTGATGGTTTGTTGCTGTTAGTTTTATTCCCCCCAGCACTCTTAGAAAGAAGAGATATAAAATTGGACAAAATTAGAGTCCCTACCTTTAAAATCTTCCCAGTTTATTTCTAGATTAAGCCACATTATAAAGCACTTTAGAAAAGGCATATACCAAAAATGACATATTCTCTTTATATAAAAACTTCAACTCTACTCATCTCTGGGATCCAAAAATGCTGAATAATTGCAATAATCCACACCATTTCTATGTACTAGAAAGGAATGGGATCATAGAACTTAGCATAGAGAGAGCAGATAGTAAGCAAAAAATTGTATTTACAAATACATAAGTTCCAAATGTTTTAAATGTTTTGAAGAAGTAGAATGTGGTACAATGACTAAGTTTAATAAAGAACATCTCATTGAAACAGGATGGCGATTCTGAAGAAGCAATTTTTAAATAGGGTCTGGAAGGATCAGTAGAAGCCAGCCAAGCAGAGATGAGGGAACAAAATTTCAGGCCCGGAAAGCAACATGAGTGGAAAGAACTGAGGCGTGAAATAACTTGGCATAATTAGGGAAAAGACAGGAGGCTTCACTTCCGAATGCCAATTAACTGGACCTGGGAAATACCAGGTACAAATTGAGAAGCAATAATAACAATATTTTTTCCCAGTTTACAAAGCATGTTTCCTATGTACAAACATACTATTAATAGATGAGAGAAAAAAAAAATCTACGACTTCGACAAAATTTTAATGTAAGTTTTGGTGAAGCTATTCCATCTGATATGAGGTTTATAGCCAGTTTCTGAATCTCTAAGCACAGAGATACACTTGCTTGACTATCAAGAGTCAAGGGTTTCCCTCAGATTCTTCTTCTCAAATATTATCAATAACTAATAGGTATGAACCAGTTTATGTACTAAAGGTTGGGTCTCTTTTCCAGGATGGAAGGAGTTATACTCTCTATCCAATTCCTTGATCTAGCATCTACTACCTTTTCCATATTTTTAAACTAAGTTGACTGATGTATGATCTACATAAAATGAAATGCCCTAATTTTAAATACACAGTTAGATGAGTTTTGACAAGTGTGTACACTCATATAGTCATTGTCACAATAAAAATATGGAACATTTCTATCACCTCAAAATGTTCTTTTATGCCCTTTAAAAGTCATCCCCTTCAACTACTGGCCCCAGGCAACACTGATCTTCTTGCTGTTACTATAGTTAGTTTATCTTACTCTACATTTTTATACACGTAGAATCATAAAATAGGGAATTTTTTGTGTGCCTGCTTTTTTATGTATGATGCTTCTGAGATTGATCTGTGTTATGGAATGCATTATTAATCCATTCCTTTTACTAAATGGTAGTCTGTTGCATAGATATACCACAATGTGTTTATCCATTCACCAGTTGAAAGATATTTGGAATATTTCCAATTTTGGTCTATTATGAATACAGCTGCTGTGAACAATTATGCAGAAGTCTCTGTGTGGACATAATCTTTCATTTTTATTGAGTAAATTCATAGAGGTAACACTGCTGAGGCACACAGTAAACATATGTATAAGGAACTGACAAACTGTTTTCCAAAGTAGCTATCAATTTTATATCCTCAGTGGAAATATGAGATTTCCAGTTACTCCACATGTTTGTTATTATCAACCTTCTAAATTTCACCTGTCCTAGAGAGATTTTATTAATATATATTCTCTTGATGATTAGTGATACCAATACATTTTCATGTTTATTAGCCATCAATGTCATCTTTTCTGAATGATTTGTTCAAATATTTTATACATTTTAACATTTTAAAGTTAGATTATTTGCCTTATTATTGAGTTGTTAGGTTTATTTATCTGTTCTTAATACAAACCCAATTATGTACTTTTTTATTATCTTATCAAAGACTTAAAATTCTGATGAAATCTAATTTATGGTTCATTTGTTTATTCATGTTTTTCAAGTATGTCTTACTGATGTATGCTTGTTCTGTTTAAACATTCACTCTGTTCATGAATGTTATCAGGGTATTCAATATTTTAGAAGTTCTATAACTTTACCTTGTAAGTATTCAAGCATATCCATTTTGATTTAATTTTGTGCATTTACAGTAAGAAACCAAGTTCTTTTTTTTAAAGTATGTATATCTAGTTATTCTAACATTGCTGGTTGAAAATAAAATCTTTCTTCCATTGATTTATCTTGGCAACTTTGTGGAAAATACGTAAGGGAAGGGTAGTGGACACTATATCAAGGGACTGTTTAGAGAAAACAACTCCTTCATCCTGGAGACACCAAAAGGAAAAGAGACCTTACCTTTAGAGCATAAACTTGTACATATAAGTCTATTTCTTGAGACACTTTTCTTTCATTGATCTACTTTTCTATTTTTATAACAATACCACACCAGATTAATTAGTGTAGCTTTATAATAGGTCTCAAAATGAGGTAATGAGAGTCCTACCTAAAAAAAAGTATTTTTGGCTTTTGACATCTTTTAAGTATCCATATAAGTTTTAGAATCAGCTCATCAATTTCTATTAAAAAGCCTGCTGGGTCTTTGCATGGAATGACATTTTATGTAAAGATCAGTTTACAGAGAACTAAAGTATTTATATGAGCTTTTGATTCACAAGAATATTCTCTCTCTCTATTTATTTTCATCTTCTTTAATTTATGCATTGTTCTTTTCTAGTTTTCAAAGTGGGTCTTTCACCAATTTAAAATCCTTTTCTAATCATTTTCTGTTTTTGTACACTAAAATAAACTTTATTCTTTTAATTCCAATGTCCAATTTCGGTTGCTTATATATAGGAATATTCACTTTGCATTCTGTTATCTCATTAACTTCACATATTAGCCTTTATAAATGGCTTCCTTATGGTGTTTACTATACACAAACATGTTTTCATTTCTGTCTTTCTGATGATGAAAAATGATAACTTCATTTGCCATGAAATTTTTATTAAAAATTTAAAGTGCCTTGAGAAGAAGCAATCTGAAGATGGGCAATAATCTAGAGAGTTACCTATTTTTTTTATTTGCTGTTATGTTTCTTTTTCTTACTTTATTGCATTGGCCAAGACCTATAGTGTTGAATAGAAGTTGCAAAAGAGGAATTCTTGTTACTGATCTTAAGGAAAATTCATTTAATATTCCACTGTTGAATATAATGTTATCTGAAGATTTTTCATTGATGTCTTTTAGCAGCTTGAGGAAATTCTCTTTTATTTCTAGTTGGCTGAGATTGTTATCATAAATGTTAACAGCTTCAATTCCTGAGATAAAACCCTGTTGTCATGATGTATTCTCATTGTTATGTTGTTTTAGATTCTCTTTTCTAAAATTCTGTTAATGAATTTCACTTTTATGTACAAGAGGGATATTTTCTGTAGTCTGTTAGGATTGTAAAATTTTTTAATGTTTTGGTATGCTAGCATTATACAATGTGCTTATAAGTGGAAGAGAAAAATACACAACAAAAATGGTTATAAGTAGACCAATTAATGTTAGGATAAATTCAATATCGAAAGCCACTGGGTGTGGGGAAGAAAAAGCACAAAACTTATTTTCATATTATAAGTAAACAGGTTTCTTTACTTAGAGAAACAAAGTATTTAATGGTAGAAATAATAGATAAATATTGATTATAAATATTTAGGAATACATATATTTAATTAAACAAGGAATTGCAAATAATGCTGAAACTATGAAGGTAATTATTACAGAGTGAGTTAATCTGAAAGCTTTCTAGACAGAATTCTGGAGATGAGCCCTGGAATATATAAGCTTTGCAATAATTCTCTTATAATATTCCCAATACCCTTCCTTCAACTTGAAAGATGAAAATGACTTACCTGTGCTCAAGTCTGTTTCCAGTCAGGGATTTATTATACAGGTAGTCACATTATTGTGTGCCTTTCTTTCTGGTGATGAGACCCTAGACTCTTTTGCCATGAGGATCTTACTATAAATTAAAAATCTCTTGAGAATAGACCACCTTAAAAATCCAGTTGCTTATCTGTTCAGTAATTCCTTGAGTTTTGTTTGCTCTAAAATTCCCTAATATTTGAGCATGAATCTTTCTCTCACATCTAAATTTTCTGTAAGCACTTGTTAAAACCTTCTCAATATTTTGAGATTCTCTTTTTACAAAGTTAAGAGACTTCTTGTTCAGTGGCTTCCTGTGCTCTGGCTTCTTGAGGAGGCATTGGTTCACACTGATAATTGCGACAGCCTCCCTTCCTCTGTTAAATTTCAATTGTGTCTACATGATTTTTTTTTTTTTAATTCAGACATTATGGGACATGTCTCACTTTTATGACATATTTTATGAATATATGGACCCAATTGTATATCTTCCCCCTTTTTATATTTCTATATTGGTTTTTAAGATCTAAAGTTTCTCCTAAGCTATATAACTCTTCATTTAGTTTATTTTGCCTATCTTTTTTAAAAATATATTTTTTGTATTTCTTTTCAAATGTCTTCTTTTTTGATTATGAAAGTGAGATTAAGGTCTATATTTTTCTAAGCATATCATGTTCTTCCCTCCCTGTGGAAACCTACCTAGAAATCCTTTAGTTTTTACAACAATTTCATTAGCTTTCTATCCCACTTAAAAAAAAGTCCTATTTTAATAAATTTTAATAAATGACCATATTTCAAAAAATTTGTTTAATACAAAAATTGTCTTTTTTCTTTTTTTTTTTTCTTCTTTTTTTTTTTTTATGGGGAATAGTTCCCTTATGTGGAGAATTAGGTGTCTAAATCCAAGAGTTGTGATCAGAGGTCATGTAGGCAATTTTAGGTCATGTACTGGCTGGTGACTATGGGCAAACCACATGAATTCAAGGATGGTCCTTTCACAGATCTATGTCATGAGGTCGTAGTCAGTTCAAATACTGTAGAAGAAGAACAGATGTCAAGTGGCCTAATAAGGCTCTCTTCCAAGACCTAGCATTAGCAATGTCTTACAGATCTTGTTGAAAAAACATGGTATAGAAAACAAATATTGTTTCAAACCTTGTGCAGACACAAAGCCCTAACTGTCATTTGGATTCACTGGACACATGTCTGCCCTAGTGTGAAGATTTACTCATAATTAACAAAAGACACAAGGCAGGCATGATGCGTATTCCATGTTACTGTCTGTCTTAGACATGACAGATAATACCTCTCCAAGTTCCTTTTTCCAAATTAGAAAAAAAAAATTTTTTAAGTTATAAGAACTAGGCATACATAGAACAAGTAAGCACAGGGAAGTAGTCAGATCTTCCTTTGTCCCTGTTCTAGCTACATGTGTGCCTATAATTAATTACTCAGCCCAGATGAAGTCTATAAATTACAAAGCTATTTACAATAAGCAATCCAGAAGAGGATAGTTGAGGAGAAATAAAATGCATACCACATATATAATTTAAAAATTTCTGCAGGTACACTAAAAAAGAAAAAGAAATAGTTATAATGGATTTTAATAATATGTTGTATTTATCTAAATACATCCCAAATAATATGGATTTAGCATATAATTAATATAAAATTATTAATGAAGTATTTTACATTTTTTGTGCTGTCTTTGAAAGTTAAGTATTTTACACATATCACCTATCTTATTAGGACTAGCCACATTTCAAGTGCTCAATAGACAAATATAGCTTATAGCTACCTTACTGGACTATAGTCTTAGTGATATTTTGCTACGAGCACCATAGTCTCTTAAATACATCTGATTTCATTATTATTAAAATGTCCCCTGAGTAAGGGCAGATGCTCTTTCCCAGAGCTGCTGCCAAGATTGATATTTGATGAGTTTAATAACGCAGACTATTCTCACATTTACCATGTTTCTAAATTGATTGCCAGCCATAGTGTCCTGAAAGATAGCTCCCTCTAGTGTCTCCACTTGGATTAGCAGACCTTCCTCAGCATAACATACAGCTTCTCAATATGCCATCTCAGCATTTTTCCTCCTCCCAACCAGGATTTACCACATGTAGAACACTTGAGAACCAATTTCCTAACAGCTTCGTGACTTTCAGTTTAGGAAATCCAATCAGTAAACTTAGCAGCCATTTTGCATGGCTAGGGGAGAATTTTAGGGTTCAGACCATCCAGCAATCATGGCAGAGAAGACTTTGGGGCAGGAGGGAGTGAGGGTTTACCATTGGCTTCAAATGCAGTGAAGAAATATGTGTACAAAGGCAGTGAACTTCTTCTGAACCCTCAGCTAAAGTGTACTCTTGAGTATTCCATTTTCATTTATCAGCAAGCTCTTTGGCAATGCTTCCTCCATTTGAATGTTTCTCTGACAATCACCCAAGTCACAATAGGCATTTCTGGTTTTGGGATTGTTTGAAGTTTTCCTATGGTAGGAGCAATTTCTACAAATACCCGGCAACAAGCTTACAGTTATATTTCTAAAGGGCTGTATTGAGCAGCTGCATCAGACCACTTTCAAGTCCAAAATCCCTGCTGTCTCCACTGAGTAGCTATATTGATTTCTGCCAAAGGCTCTAGTCTGTGTGTGTTCTAGTTGCTGACACTTCTACAGTCATTTGTGCATTGGGGTCATAAGGCTCAAAAGGTACTGCCTGATTGACAGAACTTTATAAATCTTTTATTTGCTCGTTTCTGTCAGGGCACAATTTGGTCTCAGATTTCTTACTGGTGACTTGGTGAATAGGACTAACAATACCCCCAAATTAGAGATGTGATTTGCCATAACTCAGTCTCTCCACGCTTTGGGCTGTTTAGTAGCAAGGTCAAGATCAGATCATAAATTATTTCTCCTACTATGAGGATAGCCTCTTGTGGTTCTAGATCATGTAATTTCCCAAAATTTCAGAGATTAGGGTAGAACTTGAATTTTAATGGGGTATATCTGCCATGCTTTATTGGCAGAAGATTACAGTCTCTGAATCCCCCTGTGCTTCCTCTTCTGAGGAGGCAATTATGTGTCATTATGTTACCAACTTACCTTTAATGGTTATTAAGACCAATTACATTCATACTAGACTGTGACAATATACAGGTGAATTTTAATGTCCTTGTATAAGCGCTGTTAATATAATATGGAAGAACTTCCACATGAACACAAGCTCTTCTTGGCTGACTTTTGAAATAGGAATAGAAAAGAAATCAAGAGCTAAATCTGCATACTAGCCTCCTTTGGCCCATTGCCCTTTGGTGCAGTTCTTATTTTTTTAATCATCTCTATAGCACCTCTGAGGCTGCTGGTAGATCTACTAGATGGATTCCCAGTAGTCCATTATCAGTATCTGTAAATCATGTGCTTTGCCTTTTAGCTTGAAAGGGCTGTTCTGAAGAGAATTAATAGAGATCAATATCCCTACTTCAACCATTAATGCTAACTAAAGCATTAATCTCCTCTTGTACTCTTAGAATTCTATATTGTTTAATATTTGCTACAGAGAAAGGCTTGGGAATTGCAAAAATTCTCATTTAGCACTTCAGTTGAAACCAAGTGGAGGGTGGATATGGAATACATACAATTTAAGAATGTAGGGGCATTGACCTCCAACCACACGTGGCATCTATCCCAATTATGCATTTCAGTAAAGGAGATGCAACCAGAGAATACTTTCTCTTGTTATGTTTTCCAAATTAGGGTTTAACCTTTATACAGGTATTTCTATCACAGCATCTTGATACCTTCCAGGTTTTACCTTTAAGCCTTATAAAGTGCCTCCTTTATCCTTATGGTACATTTGGCACCAAGAGCTAATTATTTTAAACATTTTAGCTATTGTCCAGAGCTATTTTCTAGCTCCTTGGATTCCCTTTCTGAAATTTGGGTGAGCAGATCCCAAATCCTTAATTTATTTTTAAAATATTATGATTTTAATTGAGGGAATGAATTCAGCCACTCTTTACAAATCTCCCATTCCAGATCATGATTGTGATAGTAACTGGATTTGTGCTCATTCATGTTAGGTGGTATGCAGGGAATTTGAGGGGCTTCTTAAAGTTTGTGGATGTCATGGCCAGAGATGGTTGGTTTTCCACCTCTCAAGCCACAATATTATGCCACCAGCATCCTATGAATGATCCTATCCACTTCTTCCTTTTTCATCCTGTTTTTTGATAGCAATGAAACAATTCTAGCACACTAAGTCAACTATTCTTTCTTCTTAATATTTTCCCCCTGTAGTCTCACCTTTCTCTTAGTCTGAATATTTCTGCTACCATTGATCCCTTGCATAATAACTGAGCTTACTGTCCCTTGAGTGTTTTCTTGACTGCTAGGTAGCAATATAATGTAATAATTCCAAATTTGAGGAGCTCTCTAAATCACAGTATCTATTATGGTTTGGGTCAGCAGTGTCAAATTAGATATATCCATTATCTTGATTGTGGTGATGTTTTCTAGAAGGTATACATCTGCCAAAACTTTAAATATGCTCAAGTTATTGTATGCCAATTATACATAAATAAAATTGTTTAAAATCAAATCAGACACATTGCTCCAAAGGTTATTTAGCTAATCCCTAGAGTTGCCTTCACCATGGTCATTTCGACTGCTTCAGAAAGATGGTTCTGACGCACCCAGCACCAGGCTTCATGTGTAATTATCGGTGGATGTGAGACAGGAGCAACAATGCACGTAGCATCTGGGAGGTTTCCAATCTGCACATACAGTTTCCTGAGTGTTCTTCCCCATGCTGGGAAGTGTTTTGGTTTTGGAGTTGGTCACGAACTGAGTACACATGTGACAAGGTACCCAGGGAAGCTGCTGAGTTCTGGAGCTGTGGACATATGGCCTTGTGTATTTCTTCCATGTGTCAGTACAACTTTAGCCCGTGATTTGCAGGATAAGTTAATATAAACAATCTAGATGGACCAGGATATAAGGCTAAAGTCATTTCTAAATCAGTAATCAGTGCATAGCAAACCTTTTAAGGACCCTCATTTATCTTTTAGCGAGTATATTCGATCAGTCGATATTTGCGAAGAATTCTGGTCAGGGTCAAACTTCTTCAGGGATCTGAGGAGGGAGGAATAAATTATAGGTCCATGGTTACCCTTTCACATAATAGCCAAAAGGCTATTATTGGAAAGATTCTCCCTGAAATCTAATTTTTCCCTCAGCTAGGTCAATTTAGGAGGACTGGGCTGCCAGCAGCCAGCTCTCTAATGCTGTCCAAACAGATAAAAGCTTGTAGTGTTGAGTAAGGTCCAGACTGTGCTTGCTGCCTCTATAGAAACAGATGTTATTCTTTGTGAAAACAGCCACTTGCCCATGGACAAAGCTTCCATAAGCTGCTGATAGACATCGAAGTCTTTAATTTTTTTTTTTTTCTATGTTGATGCTGCAATAGGTGTAGCTTCTAGGGGGACTCTCACTGTCCCCTGCCTTTGAGCATAAGCCTTTGTGTAGTCCTCTCCTCAGGAATGTGAGCTGGCCTAGAAATTTGTTTCTAACCAATAGAATATGGCAAAGGTGATGGCTATCACTTCCATCCTTAGGTTATACAATAATGTAACATCCATCTTAGTAGCACGTGCTTTCTCTTGCTGGCTTTGGTGAAGCAAGTTGCCTTGCAGGGAGGCATGCATGGCAAGGACAACTTCTAGCTACTAGCCAAAGAAAAACTGAGACTCTCAACCCATCAGCCCAAAGGAAACTGAATCCTGTCAGTGACCACACAAGTGAGCTCAGAAGTTAATTTTTTCCTAATCAGGACTTCAGATGAAACCACAATTCTGGCTGACAACTTGATTGCAAGGTTTGTGAGAAACCCTAAAGCAGAGGATCCAGTTGAGTTTTGCCCAGATTCCCAACCCACAAAAATTGTGACATAATAAACTGTGTGTTAGTTTAGCCATTAAATTTGTGGCAAGTTGTTATGCAGCAATAAATAACTAATACGGAGTCTCAAGTAAAAGTATAAGGACAAAGTATATACACTCTGACATTTCCCCTCTGCTCATTTTGATGAACTCAATTACTGGGCTGGTCTTAACTTGTAAATAGTATGAAAAGAAAAACTGCTTTCTAGATCAGGAAAGAAGTAGTTAAAAAGATGGGACATGATGATATAAGAACACAAAGAGTCAAAGTTATTGAATCTGACCTGGATATACACATTAGATTAAACCTTCTGGATCTGTAGTGACTAGTGTATTAGGCTCTTCCATGGGATGGCTTTAGGCTGGGAGTCTTTGAAGGGAGGGCATACTGAGACAAAAATGGGGAAGAACATTTCACAACGGTGTAAGTTGGTATGTAGGAAAATTGGGAGGAAGGAGTAGCCTTGGGTATAAGCGCAATTTAAGCTGACTCTTAATGGGAATTTACGTTCATTAGAAAAATTTAAAGTTTATAATTAAAAGCATAGTTTCCATAGGCTTGGCAATTGAAAAATACCAGATGTTGCATTGTGAGCAGGTGGTGATTGATTTAGGCCAAAAAAATGTCCATTTGTTCCAGAAAGTGAGCAAAGAAATATCCCTAAAGTGAATTAAAAAGATATATATCCAAGAGACAGAGATATCTGGGAAAAACACAACCATGTTTTGGCATACTACTTATACATGTTATCATTTATCAATTCTATAAAGAATAACATGACAATAGCAGTCTCCTTAAAATAAACAAATCCCACAAAACATCAATATTTCAATTTATCATCCTCTTTCTTAAGTATGTATAGGAAGAGAGAAAAATATAAAGTTTACCTTCCAACATTGGATTATATCTATATTTAAGCTTTAATAAAGCTCCCTTAGCTTTAAATATTTTTTATATTTTAAGTTTACTTGGTATGTAATATTATATTAGTTTCAGGTGTATAATGTAGTGATTTCACATTGTTATACCTTACAATATGGTCATCCCACTAATTCTAGTAATCACCTGTCACATGTAAACTTATCACAATAGTATTGACTATATTCTCTTCACCTTTTTCATACATCTCCCTACGCTTACCCTTATGGCAATCATCCCTTTGGTCTGTTTCTATGAGTCTGTTTTTGTTTTGTTAATTTGTTTTGAGTTTTTAGATTCTACATACAAGTGAAACTATATGTTTCTCTGCCTGACTTATTTTACTTAGCATAATATCCGTCTATGTTATTGCATGTGGCAAGATTTCATTCTTTTATTGCTGTGTAACATTCCATTGTGTATGTGTGTGTATGTGCGTGTGTGTATCTATCTCACATCCTTATTCATTCATCTATTGATGGATACCTAGGTTGCTTCCATATCTTGGCTATTATAAATAATTCTACAGTGAATATAGGGTGCATATATCTTTTGGAATTAGTGTTTTCATTTTCTTCAAATAAATAACCAAAAGTGGAATTGTTGGGTCAGATTGTGGTTCTATTTTCAGTTTTTTGAGGACTCTGCATACTGTTTTCCATAGTGACTGCACCAATTTGTAGGCCTACTGACAGTGCGCAAGGGTTCCTTTTTCTCCATGTCCTTGCCAACACGTTATTTGTTGACTTGTTGATAACAGCCATCCCAACTGGTGTGAGGTGATACCTCATCGTAGTTTTGGTTTGCATTTCCCTGATGATTAGAGATGCTGAGCATATTTTCATATGGCTCTTGGCCATCTGTATGTCTTCTTTTGAGAAATGTCTTTTCATATCTCTGCCTATTTTTTGATCATTTTTAAAATTTTTTTGTTATTTAGTTGTATGAGTTTCTTATATATTTTGGATAATAATCCCTTATTGCATTTACCATTTGCAAATATATTCTATTAAGTAGGTTGTCCTTTTATTTTGTTGATGGTTTCTTTTGCTGCACAGAAGCTTTTTAGTTTGATTAAGTTCCATTTGTTTTTGACATTGTTTCCCTTGCATGAGGGGACATATCTAAAAAGATATTCAGATTGATGTCAAATAGTTTACTACCTATGTTTTCTTCTAGGAGTTTCATGGTTTCAGGCCTTACATTTAAGTCTTTAACTCATTTTGAGTTTATTTTTGTATCTGGTGTAGGAAGGTGGTCTAGTTTTATTTTATTTTGTGTGTGTGTGTGCATTTGTCCAGTTTCCCCAACACCACTTGTTGATGAAACTTGTTACTTCTTTGTACATTCTTACCGCTGTCACAAATTAGTTGACGATATAAGTGAGGGTTTATTTCTGGGCTTTCCTTTTCTGTTCCATTGATCTATGTGTCTGTTTTGATTATTATAGTAAGAGTTTTGTAATGTGATTTGAAATCAGGTAGCACGATACCTCCAACTTTGTTCTTCAGTCTCAAGATTGCTTTGGCTATTCGTGGTCTTTTGTGGTTCCATAAGACTTAAGATTATTGGTTCTATTTAATTTATTTCAACTCTAATTTTTATTATTTACTACTACTTTGGGTTCTGTTCCTTTTTTTCTAGTTTCTTCAGGTTTAATTTAGATTGTTTATTTGGGATTTTCCCTGCTTCTTGAGGTAGGCTTGTATAAACTTTCCTCTTATAACTGCTTTTGCTGCATCCTATAGATTTTGTAAGGTTATGTTTTCATTTTCATTTGTCTCAAGGTAGTTTTTGATTTCCTGTTTGATTTCCTGTTTGATAAATTGTTTGTTTAGAAGCATGTTGTTTAATTCCCACCTATTTGTGTTTTTTTTCCAGTTTTCTTCCTGTAGTTGATTTCTAGTTTAATGCCATTGTGGTCAGAAAATATGCTTGATATAATTTTAATCTTGAATTTATTGAGGCTTGTTTTGTGGCCTAGTATGTGATCTATTCTGGAAAATCTTCTATGTGCACTTGAGAAAAATGTATAACTTGCAATTTTTGGATGGAATGCCCTATAAATATCAAGTAGAACTCGTCTAATGTGATATTTAAAAATATTATTTCCCTGTTAATTTTCTGTCTGGATGATTTATCCATTGAGGTAAGTGGCGTGTTAGATTCCCCAACTATTATAGGATTACCATTGATTTCTACCTTTATGTCCATTAACATTTGCTTTATATACTTTTGCGCCCCTATGTTGGGTGCATGTGTATTTAGAACTGTTATATTCTCTTCTTGGATTGATGCCTTCAAAATTATGTAATGTCTTTCTTCGTCTCTTTTTTACGTTCTTTGTTTTGAAGTCCATTTTGTCTCAGACCTAGCTTTCTTTTCATTTATATTTTTATGGAATATCTTTTTTTCATCCCTTCACTTTCATTTCCAATCCATGTGTATCTTTCGATGTAAAGTGAGTCTCTCGTAAGCAGCATATAGATGGGTGATTCTTTCTTTTTTATCCATTCTGCCACCCTATGTCTTTTGATTGGACCATTTAGTCCATTTACATTTAAAGCAATTATTAATAGGTATGTGCTTATTGTCATTTTATTGTTTTTGGTTATTTTTGTTCCTCGCTGTTCCTTTCATCTTCTCTTGACCTCCTTCCTTTTGATTTGTTGTTTTTTAGTGTTTTGAATAGATTCTTTTCTCTTCATTTTTTTTGTGTATTTTTATGTTTTCAGTTTATGGTTACCATGAGGTTCATATATATATTCAAGTATAACAGTCTATTTTAAGCTGATAGGCATTTAAGTTCAATTGCATTCTAAAAGCACTGCATTTTTATTATCCCTCTACACTGTTTTTGACATCACATTTTATATATTTTTGTTTGATGTATCCCTTATTTATTGTAGTTGCAGTTAATATTGCTACTATTGTCTTTTAACCTTCAATATTAGCTTTTTAAGTAGTTGATTCACTGTGATTATTGTATATTGGCCTTTACCATTGTGATTTTTTTTCTTGCCTATATTTTCTCATTTCTGGTAATGGCCTTTTCTCTGCATAAAGAAGACTCTTTAACATTTCTTGTGAGGCTGGTTTAGTGGTTGTGAACTCCTTTAGTTTTTCGCTTGTCTGAGAAACTATTTCTCCTTCAATTCTAAATGATAACCTTACTGCCTAAAAAAATTCCAGATTGTAGATTCCCTTTTTTCAGCATTTTAAATACCTTCTGCCACTCTGTTCTGACCTGTAAAGTTGCTTCAGAGAAATCAGCTGATAGCCTTATGGAGTTTCCCTTGTAGGTGGCTTGTTTTTTCATTCCTGCTGCCTTTAAGACTATCTCTTTATCCTTAACTTTTGCTGTTTTCACTACAGTATGTTCCAGTGTGGGTCTCTTTGGGTTCACCTTGTTTGGAAGTCTCTGTGCTTCCTGGACCTGGATGTCTATTTCCTCCTGTAAATTAGAAAAGTTTTCAGAGATTATTTCTTCAGATATTCTTTTTTTCCCCTTTCTCTTTTCTCCTTCTGTAATCCCTATAATGTGAATGTTAGGTGCTTGATGTTATCCTAGAGATCTTACACCATCCTCATTTTTAAAAAATTCTTTTTCATTCTGTTGTTCTGTAATTTCTACTATTCTGTTTCCAGGTTACTGATCCATTCTTTCATATTAGTAACCTGATTTTGATTCCTTCTAATGTATTCATTTCAGTTATTATTTTCTTTATCTCTGATTGGTCCTTCATTACATTTTCTTTCTCTTTGTTGAAGCATTCTCTGAAATCCTCTGTTGTACTCTCAAGTTTGTTGAGCATCTTTTTGACCATTTCTTTGAATCCTGTATTAGGCAAATGATCTCCATTTCATCAGGGGTTTTCTCTGGAATCTCTCTCAGTCTTGAAGAGTGATCTCTAAGAGTGTATATTGAATAGTTTGGGCAGGCTGGTTGTAGTTGGGGTGGGCATGCATGGTGCTTGGTGTGCGCTCTTCCTTGCCCTTCTGACCTGTGCGTGGGGATGCCTGATGTGGACAGGGCTGCTCAGTGTGCTCTCGGTGTCCCCTGTTGCTTTTACTGTCTGTTATCAGGGCAGCGTCTGGGCAGAGCCGCTTTGTGTGCCTGTGTCTCAGTGTTTCACCAGCTCCACCTCCTCTCTAGTGTGGTAGACCTGTGCCCATGCATTGCTGCTCCCTCTCCGGGCGGCACAGCTCCTCGTTCACTCAGCAGCACCCCTCCCATTCCGCACATGCAGTCTTGTGTGAACGATCCGCTGCTTTAATTGCCCAGTCACAGCAGGGTGTGTGCAGGGGGCTCTGTGTGCTGGCATCTCAGAGCCCTACTAGCTCCACCCTTTCTCTGGTCGGGGCAGCCTAGCATGCGGTGCACAGCTGTACTTTGCTAGTTCTGTCCTATCTCTGAGCAGTGAATCTCCTCGTGTGAGTGCTCAGGAAGCCAGGAAGCGCTCTGTGTGAGTACTGCAAAGTTTTGCTAGCGCCATGCTTTCTTTAGGAGGGGGAGCCCCATGTGAATACACAGGAGCACCCTACTATCTCTGCCATTTTTCTGGACAGGGTAGTCCCTGCAGGTGGTACTGCAGAGGTTTTGCTAACTCTATACTCTCTCCAGGTAGGGGAGCCCCACTCGTAAGCAGCCCAGTGGGTGTACAAAGTAGCACCTTGCTGTACCTGCTGGATCAATCTCCCAGTAGAGGGGCCATTTGTATGCATCCTATGGTGCCCTCTTTTTCCTGCTGGATGTAGCTCCAGGAGGGGTGTCTGGGGACACACTACAGTGTCCTGCACATCAGCCAGAGAACCTGGATGGAGCTCCTGCCCACTGTCCATATTCAGGGGAAATGTAAATAATGGTGTTCACTGGTTCCTCCTAAGTTGTTCCTTCAGCTCCTTGAGACTCTCATGTCTCCGCCCTTCTCTATGCAGTCCCTCTCTCTTATGTGTGCGAGAAGATGTTAAATTGGCTCAGAGTTGTCTCTCAGAAGGATTTGCTCTAAATGTAGATGTACATTCCATGTGTTTTTGTGAGGAGGCAAGCTCAGCATCCACTTATACCACCATCTTGGACTCGTATCTTAAAATTTTAAGATATTAAAATCTGGTATTAACTCTAATTCTGAATATTTTTAATTACATTTTTTTGTGGAAATTTTTGGAGAATGACAAGTTAACAAGAGACTCTAACCTCTCCTTTATAATACTTCCCCATATCCTGATGGACAGACTTAAAATAATTTCAGAATATGGTAAGAATATAGGTAAGCTTACATTAAGGCTAGTAGGAAGCAAAATAACATAATTTGAGGCTTTTCTGCTAGATATAATAGAGAGAGGATCATTTTGAACTAAGAATCGAAGGGTTACCTAGCAACTCTCTTTTTTTGATGAAGTCGTGTCATTTCTGTTGGATATAACTGGAGTGTGTTCTCTAAGTCATATAATGAGGAAAAAAAAGAAGATTCACAGCCTGGAGGTTAGGGAGGACTGAACCAAATAATAAATATAGCGTTTGCTAACCTGTTCGTCATTAAATATAAAAATCATTTGGAACACCTAGGAACGTCCCAGGAACATAATAGGGCTTCAAGAAGTATGTCGATCATCGAATGCATATCTGGTCAGGATCAAACAGCTGAGGCAGAAACAGAGCAGGCTCCTCCCTGCTGCCCTGCTGCTCGTTGGTGGGGCTGCAGCAGGTGGCCAAGCGGATGTGGAGTTATTGTTATGAATTCTCATCACACCTGGAACTCTTCATTCACAGAACTTTATTAAAGTGAAGTTTCAGTGTTATCTATGGGAATATCTGTTTAATGTCTACCCCTCTTAATAGAAATAAGGTTCGCTGTTTATCAGACCAAACTTTGTGACTAACATGTTTGTCACACGTTAGTGTGTCACTGCTAGGGCATGAAATGGCTGTGCCCCATGCAGCAAATCCATTTTCAAATTTTGTTACTTTTTGGATCCTTATTCAGAGATTTATGGCCTTTGTACATTTGCTGTAACTTCTAAGGCTCTGCTTTATGACATAGAGTTCTGAAGCTTCAATCTTCTGGGGAGGTGTGTGCACACACGTTAAACACTAGTAGGTTCTGCCTATGGAAGGTAGAAGGCTAATTTATACATATCCTGTGGCCTTTTCTGCATCTTCTCTGAACAAAGAATGAAATCCCACTTGTAGCTGGCTAGTAGAATGTACTTACAAAGGGTAAAATAGAATACTTACACTCTAATAATCATCAGTGAATATAACTTGATTTGTTGAAACTCACTGAAGATTATAGTTGAGTGAAATGATACATTTAAGCCTTAAGTGTTTCAATCTGTCCATTTCCCTGGGTTCTCTAAATTCTCTCCATACATCGCTCCAGAGGACTGAACCAGGAACCCAGCCTTCCCGACAGCAGCATGCAACGCTTTTCCTAAAACATAATTTTCCACCATTGTCATTGCAATTTTGAGGAATGTTTTGACATACAAGGTGAACTTACGTGATTTAGTATAAAATGTTGTTGAAAAGGTTAAGTGCTTTACACAGGGTGTTTGTGATGCTCATGGGGGAAGTTTTTCTCAGCAGAAGAGGGGATAATTGCGTTTCCTCTGAGCACTGACTTCAATAGCATCTTTAGTACACTGCCAAGCAGGAGGGTGAATGTGCTTGATGGACAAAATGAAGTCAATTTAACGGCCCTTCTAGCAACTTTATGCAAACTGGATTTCATCTTGTATTATGTATATTTGTTTGAACTTTATCTGATATCCCCTACTTAGGTTTTTTATTATTTTAATTTCATTACAGCCTATATATTTTGAAGGTTGGCATAAATCTATTTTTAGAAAAAAACTAAGATAAATTAACTTTTAAAATAGGAAAAAATATAAGTATATATAAATTGTGTTCAATGATTTTAAAATATGTACATTGAAAATATATAGATTTATAAATAATATATAACAGATATACATAAATGTAAACATTTTAAATAAAATATATACATATATTTAAGGTATATATTTTTTAAGCATTGGACACAACTGTTAAGATATTTATGAAGTGGTCATGGAGACAAAGTTATAGAGGAATATGAAGAGGATTATATTTCAAATAAAGTAGAACAAGGAAGAACCATCATTTTATTAGAAGAATCGGTAAAATTTCAGACAGAGGAAAATAAATGAGGTATTAACACGTCTCTCTGCTCCTACTCCTGTGCTTTTCTGTTAGCTCTGAATACACCAAGGATAAATATTATTGAAGATAATTACTTGCCTTGGGAAATATCATGAGTGTTTTTCCTCCTCAAACACAAACAATAGCCTGTTCTGTTCCATCACATAATTTCTAAAATCAATCGATTGTGAGGAGACATCACAGTCTCCAGTAACAAGTTTAGGATAGAGAATGCGGACTTAAATTAAGCCTCAAGATGCCTGAAAGAAATGGCTCCTGGGAGCGGGAAACCTAGAAGAAGGTCAATAACCCTCTGCATACTCATGAGATAGAAAACTCGCTCCTTTCCACAACAACAAGGAAAAAGTAGATCGAATTTTAAGATAAATATTTTCCTCCCTGGTAAATATGTCTCTTGTAATTATGGTTGTTTCTATGACGACTGCCATCACCCTTCAGAACAAGATATTCCCTAAATGCAAATTTCTAAAAGGATAGCTGCTTCACTTTCTAATGAAAGAAAAAACAAAAAACAAACACTTGTAAGTATTGTAATGCAAAGGGAATTAGTTTTTCATCATGATGTTTCAGAATTATCTTTTCACTTTTCAAGATAGTTCATATATAAATTAATCTATGATTTGTCTTTTCTGAAATGGAGGGCATGGGTAGGTCAAGTGATCTGAGTTATCTGGTATGATATGTAGATAGCAGACTTTGTATAGTATTATAAATAACAAAATATAATAGTAATATATGTAAATATACATAATGCACAGTATAAAATATACATTTATTTAAAGTGGCATAAAGATTTAAAGATGCTTGCGAAATCAACAGTGTATATAAAATTCTTGATACTTTATTTTTAATATATTAAAAGATAAATTTCTTCTAATATATAAAAAGTGCAGGTTATAAAGATAATAAGTAAATTCAACCACATTGAAATTGAGAATTTATCACATATAATACTAGAATAGTTTTTTTAAAAATTGGGCAAAATAAAGTGATTGTAAGGATTGGAAGCAAGAGAAACTCTTGTCCACTGTGGATGGGAGTGTTTTATTTATAAAACTTTTGGAAGAATTTGATGCTGAGATTAGAGAAAAAGTGTTCAGATTACATTTAAAGAAATGCAGCTAAAAGTTCAAGAAATAAGATTTATTATTTTTTTAGTTCATTAGTATGTTTTATGAAATAACTTTGATTATATAAATACACGAAGAGACTGATGTGATCATCTGAATTGTCCTTTATGCCAGGATTATAGCAAAGTATCCTATGGCACTATGCAGAACTTTAGATAAAAAAGGGAAGGATTAGAGGATACAGCTAGATATCAACCATTCTCAGTAAAGAATAGTCTTTAATAATGTAGAAAAGAGATCCTTGATTGACAGCAAAAAGAAATTAAGCCCTCAAAAGTATTTTGAGCTTAAAATTTCTGAATATCAGAAGTCAGAGCTGGAACATGGAGATGTATAAAAAGCTAAATCGTATAGCTAAACTTTTAGTGTAATCTCTAAATTTCATCAGAAAAAGCTGAGAGAAAAAGATTTTAATGAAATTATGATTTTTTAAAAATAAAAATGACTGCTTTCCTGAAGTACCTTCAACAATTGGTGTTGGGAAGGCTGGATTTCCAAATGCAAAAGAATAAAATTTGACCCTTATACTGTAGAGGAAAATCAACTCAAAATGGATTAATGAATTAGACATAAGACATGAAACTGTAAAATCCTAGATGAAAACGTAGGAGAAAAGCTTCACAACATTGGTCTAGATAATGGTTTCTTGGATATGACATCAAAAGTAAATGCAACAACAGCAAAGATAAACAAATGGGGTCCATATCAAACTAAAAAGCTGAGCAAATGAAACAACCAACCATGAGAAAGGAACCCACGGAATGGGAGAAAATATCTGCAAACCATATATCTGATTAGGTGTTAATCTCCAAAACATATAAAGAACTTCTACAACTCAACAGCAAAATAAATACAATCCTAAATTACCCAAATAAAAAGTGGACAAAGTACCTGAACACACATTTCTCCAAAGTAGTCATATAAATGGCCAAGAGGAATAAGAAAAGATGCTCATCATCGTTCATCATCAAAAAATGCAAATTAAAACTATAATGTGCTATCACCTCATTCCTGTCAGGATGGCTGTTTAAAAAAATAATAATATATATATATATAATATATATATATATCTCGACAAGGATGTGGAGAAAAGGGAATCCTTATGCACTGTTTGTGGGAATATGAAATGGTGCTCATATGAGGTATCTAAAATAGTCAAACTCATAGAAACAGAGTAGAATGGTGGTTGCAAGGGACTGGAGAGAGGGAGAAATGGGAAGTTACTCTTTAATTGGTATAAAGTTTCAGTCGTACAAGATGAATAAAAGATTTATACAACAAAAGATCTATTTACAAAAGATCTATTATAGTTAAGAATATGGTACTGTGCACTTAACATTTTTTAATAGGGTAGATCTCATTTTCTTCAATCACAATCATATGTCTAGTGACTAATAGATTATAATAAAATTCTATTTATCCAAAGAAAAATTCTGAGATAGATTTTGAGGAAGAATTTGTGGTTTTTGAGTAATTTAAATGAGAAATTATATAATACAATAAGTCCAAAAGTCAGTTAAAAAGTAATTATAGATAATGAGAGCTAATATTTTATACTATTAACTGGACATGAAAGTTATCTATTCACTTGGAAGGCAATGTGAAAAAGAAAAAAATAATTTTAGTATCGCAAGAAAACATATATACACTGACCTATTACTTGCTTTTCAGTGAAATAAACATTTTATCTGACTTTAATGAAAGTTAAAGCTACATGACTGGAATAATACCAAAAATGAAATTGCTTCAGGCATGTATGATTTTTAGATTATTTATGCAGAATGGATTTGATTCCTTAGACTTGATATTTTTCCTTTTTATTTTTAAATTAAAAAAATCTCAATTATAGTTGACATAAAATATATTAATTTCAGGTATAAAACATAGTGATTAGATATTTATATAACTTATGCAGTGACCACCCCAATAAGTCTAGTGCCCATCTGACACTACACAGTTTTTACAATATTATTAACTATATTCCTTATGCTGTACTTTACATCCCTAAGACTATTCTGTAACTGCCAATTTGTATTTATTAATCACTCTCCCCTTTCACCCATCCCAAACCCCCCTCTCATCTGGCAACAATTTATGAGTTTATTTATATTTTGTTTGATCATTTATTTTGTTTTAGTTTCCACATATAAGTAAAATCATATGGTATTTTCTTAGACTTATTTCACTTAGCATAATATCCTCTAGGTCCATCCATGTTTTTGAAAATAACAAGGTTTCATTCTTTTTTATGGCTGAGTACTATTCCATTGTACATATGTACCACTTCTAAATCAACTCTTCTTTCTTGTTTCCATATCTTGGCTATTGGAAACAATGCTGCAATGAACATAGGGGTGCATATATATATTTTTCAAATTTGTGTTTTGTATTTCTTAAAATAAATACCTGTAAGTACAATTGCTGGGTCCTATAATAGTTCTCTTTTTTTGAGGAACCTCCATATGGTTTTCCATAGTGGCTGCAGCAATTTACAATCCCATCAACAATGCATCATGGTTCCTTTTTTTCTCACATTCTCACCAACACTTGCTATTTGTTGATTTATTGATGATAGCCATTCTGACAGGTGTGAGGTGATATCTCATTATGGTTTTAATTTGCATTTCCTTGATTAGTGATGTTGAACATCTTTTCATATGTCTAATGGCAAGCTGTATGTTCTCTTTGGAGAAATATTTTATTCAGGTCCTTTGCCCATTTTTTTAATCAGATCATTTATTTTTCTGGTATTAAGTTTTATGAGTTCCCTATATATTTTGAAATATAAACCCCTTATCAGATATATCATATCTCCCACTCAGTAAGTTGTCTCTTCATTTTGTTGATGGTTTCCTTAACTGTACAAAAACTTTTTAGTTTGATGTGATCCCATTTTGTTTAATTATTTTCCTTTGCCCAAGGAGACATATCCAAAAGAATATTATTAACAGCGATGTCAAAGAGTTTACTGCCTATGTTTTCTTCTAGGAGTTTTATGATTTCAGGTCTTACATTTAAGTCTTTAATCTATTTTCAGTTTGCTCTGGTACATGAATTAAAAAGTATTCCAGTTTCATTCTTTTGCATGTATCTGTCTAGTTTTCCCAACACCATTTACTGAAGAGACTGACTTTACCCCTTGTATGTTCTTGCCTCCTTCATCATAGATTAATTGACCCATGCCTACATGGGTTTTTTTCTGGGCTCTTGATTCTGTTCCATTCATATGTGTGTCTATTTTTAATTCCAATACCATGTTGTTTTGACTATTATAATTGTGACCTTGTAGTGTAGTTAGATATCAGGTAGTGTGATACCTCCAACTTTGTTTTTCTTTCCTCATGATTGCTTTGCCTATTTGGGATCTTTTGTGGTTCCAGATAAATTTTAGGATTCTTTGTTCTAGTTCTGTGAAAAATACCATTGGTATTTTGATAGGATTGCATTAAATCTGTAGATTGCCTTGGGTAATAAGAATACTTTAACAGTGTTAATTCTTCCTATCCACAAGCACAGTATGTCTGTCTACTTATTTGTATCTTCTCCAGTGTCTTTCTTCAAAGACTTAGTTTTCTGAGTAAAGGTCTTTTACCTTCTTGGTTAAATTTATTCCTAGGTATTTGATTTTTTTTTGATACAATCATAAATGCTTTCTTAATTTCTCTTTCAGATAGTTTGTTATTGGTATATAAAAATGCAACCAATTTCTGAATATTAATTTCATATCCTGCTACTTTACTGAATTCATTTTATTAGTTCTTATAGTTTTTTTGGAGGATTCTTTAGGGTTTTCTCTATATGGTATCATGTCATCTGCGTCCTTTTTCCTTTCCAATTTGGATGCATTTTATTTCTTGTCTGATTGCTGTGGTGAGGACTTCCAATACTATGCTGAATAAAAGTGGTGAAAGTGGGCTTCCTTGTAATGTTCCTGATCCTAAAGAAAATGCTTTCAGCTTTTTGCCATTGATTATGATGTTAGCTGTTGGCTTGTCATATATGGCCCTTATTATGTTGAGATATATTCCCTCTATCCCCACTTTGCTGAGGGTTTTTATCATAAATGGATGTTGAATTTTGTCAAATGCTTTTTCTGTATCTATGTGTATGATAATGATTTGGATCCTTCATTTTCTTTTGTTTATGTAGTGTATCACATTAATTGATTTGCATATGTTGAATCAACCTCACACCCCAGGAATAAATCTCACTTGATCATGGTGCACAATCTTTTTAATGTTTTGCTGAATTTGGTTTGCTAACTTTTTGTTGAAGAATTTTGCATCTATATTCAACAGGGACACTGGCCTATGATTTTTTGTAGTGTGTTTGTCTGGTTTGGGTATTGGGGTAATGCTGGCCTTGTAAAATTAGTCCAAAAGCCTTACCTCCTCTTCATTTTTTTTGAATAGTTTGAGAATAGGTATTAATTCTACTTTGAATATTTGGTAAGATTCACTTGTGAAGCCATTTGGTCTAGAGCTTTTGTTAGTTGGGAGTTTTTTGATTACTGATTCAATTTCGTTAGTAGTTATTGGTCTGTTCAGATTTTCTATTTCTTCCTGATTCAGTCTTGGAAAATTGTGTTTCTGGGAATTTATCCATCTCTTCCATTTGTACAATTTGTTGGCATATAATTGTTTGTATTTCCTTATAATCCTTCGCATTTCTGTGGTATTGGTTGTCATTTCTTTTGTTTCTGACTTTATTTGGGCCCTCTCTTGTTTTTTTCTTGACGAGTCTGGCTAACAGTTTATCAATTTTGTTTACTTTTTCAAAGAAACAGCTCTTGATTTCTTTGGTGTTTTGAATAGTTTTTTGAGATTCTATTTTATTTCCACTCTCATCTTTATTGTTTCCTTCCTTCTACTCAGTTTGGGCTTCGTCCTTTTTGTCGTTTGTCCTTTTTGTGATTTGTTTGTTTCTTGAGGCTGGCCTGAATTTCTATAAATTAGCCTGCTGTGGCTGTGTCCCACTGATTTTAGTGGGTTTTTTTTTTTCCATTTGTCTCAAGATATCTTTTAATTTCTTCCTTGATCTCTTTGTTAAACATTCATTGTTTAGAATGTTAATTAGTATCTACACGTCTGTGTGCTTCTCAGTTTTCTACTTGTGATAGTTTTCTAGTCCTATACCATTATGATCACAGAAGACACTTGATATAATTTAAATTTTCTTAAATGTACTGAGACTTGTTTTGTGGCCTAGTATGTGGTCTATCCTGGAAAATGTTCCATGTGCACTTAATAGAATATACATTCTGCTGCTTTGGGGTGAAATGCGCTAAATATATCAATTAAGTCCATCTGCTCTAATGTGCCATTTAAGGCCTCTGTTTCCTTGTTAATTTTCTGACTGAATGATAATCCACAAATGTCAATGAGGTGTTAAAATCCCCTACTATGACTGTATTGATGTCAATCTTCCCTTTATGTCCATCAATATTTGCTTTGTATATTTAGGTGCTCCTATGTTGGGTATGTAGATGTTTATGGGAGTTATATCCTTTTGTTGGCTTGATCCCTTTATCGTTATGAAATTGCTTCTTTGTCTCTTGTTACAGCACCCTTTTAAAATCTATTTTATCTAAGTATTGCTACCCCAGCTTTTTAAAAATATCCATTTGCATGAGATATCTTTTTCCATCCTTTTACTTTCACTTTGTGTGTCTTTTGATCTGAAGTGGGTCTTTTGTAGGCATTGTATGTATTGTATGGGTCTTGTTTTTTATCCGTTCAGCCACTCTATGTCTGATAGGAACATTTAGTCCATTGACATTTAAAGCAGTTATTGATAGGTATGTAGTTATTGCCACTATTGCCATTTTAGTGTTTTCTGATTGTTTTTGTAGTTCTCTGTTCCTTATTCTCTGTCTTATCTTCCATGTATGGATTCATTTCTCTTTGTTTCTTGTGTATCTCTTGTGGATTTTTTGTTTGTGGTTACCATGTGTTTCATATATAGCAAGTTATGTTTACAGAAGTCTAATATGAGTTTATGGTTGCTTAAATTTGAACATATTCTAAAATCACTACCATCTTTACTCACCCACACTTATGTCTTTGTCATTAATTTTATTTTGTGTATGTGATTATGTATGTGTATACCCCTTAATTTATTGTTGTAATTATACATGACCTTCCTACTTTTGCCTTCTAAACTTTGTGCTAGCTTTATATTTGTTTGATCCACTGCTTTTACTAAGTGTTTTCTTTGTCAGTGAGAATTTTTTTCTTTCCTATATTTTCTTATTTAACAAAATCCCTTTATCATTTCTTGTAATACTGGTTTAGTGGTGATGAACTCCTTTGGCTTTTTCCTGTCTGGAAAATTCTTTCTCTCTCCTTCAAGTCTAAATGATAGCCTTGCTGGGTACAGTAATCTTGGTTATAGGCCCATGCTTTTCATCAGTTTGAATATTTTGTGCCAGTCCCTTCTGGCCTGCAAAGTTTCTGTTGACAGTCTTAGGTGTGCTCCTTTATATATAACTGCTTTTCTCTTGCTGCTTTTAAGGTTCTCTTTAACTTTTCACATTTTAATTATAATGTGTCTTGGTGTGGGCCTCTTTGGGTTCATCTTGTTTGAGACTCTCAGCACCTCCTGGACTTGTATGTCTATTTCCTTCACTAGGTTAGAGAAGATTTTAGTGTTTATTCTTTCAAATAGGTTTCAATCCCTTGCTCTTTCTCTTCTGGTACTCTATGATGTGAGTGTTGTTATACTTGATATTGTCCCAGAGGCCCTTAAACTATCCTCATTTTTTAAAATTCTTTTTCCTTTTTGCTATTCTGATTGAATGTTCTGTACTACTTTATCTTCTCAATCACTAATTCAATCCTCTGTTTCATCTATATGAAACAGGAGACTATATTAAATATATATTCTTCATTTCTGACTGGTTCTTTTTTATGTTTTCTATTTCTTTAAGTCATCGCTGAGTTCATCTATTCTTCCCCTGAATTCATTGAGCTTCCTTACAATCAGCGTTTTAACTCTGTACCTGGTAGATTACTTGTCTCCATTTTATTTAGTCCTTTCTCTGGAGTTTTTTCCTGTTCTTCATTTGGGACATGTTTCTTTTTCTGCTCATTTGGCTGCCTCCTTGTGTTCATTTTTGTGTACTGGGTAGATCTGCTACGTCTCTCAGTCTTGGCAGAGTAGCCTTATGTGGTAAGTGTCTTGTGGAGCCCAGCAGTACACTCTCCCTTTTCACCTGAGCCATGTGCTCTAGGAGTGTCTTTTGTGGTTTGTGCCCTCCTGTTGTAGTTGAGCCTTGACTGCTATTGGCATGTCAATGGGTGGGACTGACCCTCAGGCTGGCTAGTTTATAGGGCTTGCCATGACTACAGCAGAGAAGCTATTGTGCAGGGACTTACCCTTGAAGCAGGAATCACTTTATCTTGGGGATCTGATGACAGCTGAGTAGGCCTCTTGGGTGTGTCTTTCACGGAGCTGGTTGGGTCACATTCTGGTGTGGTCTGAAGTTGGCTTCCAGTTATGCTAGTTCTCAAGCCTGTTGGGAGGGTCTCTGGTGCATACCAAATTCACCCACTGTTTGTACCCAGCTTGGTCTGCCTGATGTGTGCTAAAAAATGGTCTGCAGTTGGCTATGCTCTGAAGCAAGGCCAGCTGCTATCAGTGCCAGATTTGACACCCTTTGATGGGCACCATAATGCAAGCTGAGGCCAGCTGATACTTGTGCCAGGTCTGTGGCTGCTTAGTTGAAGCTGTGTTCCAAGTCAACATTGGCTGCTGCAACGTCAGGCTTCAGGCCTCCTAATGGGAGTTACAATGCAAGTTGAGACCAGTTGCTACTTGTGCCAGGCTTGGGGCCTCTTAGCAAGTGGTACAGGGTGCACTGAGGCCAGCTGTTGCTTGTTTGGGGTTTGCGGACCTTTGAGAGATTTTAGGAGAGTCCTCAGCATGAACCAAGGCTAACTACTTGTATGCAAAAACTACTGAAAGTGGTTCTGTCTTACTTGGATGTAATCCCCACTGGTTTTCACAGCCAGAAGTTATGGGAATTTCTCTTCCAGGCACTGGTGCTGGGGGTTTGGTGTGGGACTGGGACCCGTTGCTCCTCATGGGGTACCTCTGCAGCTGAGATATCTTTCTCAATTCTTAACTGCCACACTGTGGGTGTGGGACCTTCTTGTTCGATGTGCCCACTGCGTCCTACAAGTTTTGTCATGGCTGCTTCTTTATATCCTAAGTTATAAGACTTCTTGTTCAGCTAGTCTTCAGGTGGTTCTCAATGGTTTTTCTATAATTTAGTCGTAATTTTGATTCAATCATAGGTAGTGTTTACCTATACTACCATCTGGACAGGAAGTTCCTTAAACTTGATTTGCTTGCCATTCAGTGATGCAACCAATCCCTTAAAAAAGCCAGGTGACAAGACCTTCCACAAAAGAAGTTAATTTAGGAATACAGAAATAACATGACCCTTTTTATCATGGTGGCACTCATGACTCAGAGTTTTGTTAGTGCTGGACTGTGCCCATGCATGCCTTGGGGTAAAAGCTTGAACTGGTCCATTCATATATAGTGCTAACACATGAAGGGGATGACCCTCCAGAATAATTTATAATACATTCTGGGGAGTGAAGGAATGTTGGTTATTTTGTGTGGTAGATAGTCTCCAAAGAGACTGCCATTCTTTTACTCTGAGCCCATATGGTGCTTCATCATATCAAGATATTATTGTTCAGTCCACCCCATCCCCAGACCTCTTGAACTTGGGCTGTCCTTAGTGAACTGTTGACCAATAAAATGCAATGGAATTGATGTTCTAGAATTTTGAAGGCTAGTCACAAATTCCCTTTTGGCCTTGTTCTGGGGAAAACCAGGCCATGTAAGGGTTCCTTGTCATCCCTCAGACATTCCTACCATCCTTACTGAGGTACTTAATATGACAGCCTCCAGTTCAGCCACCATCTGATGGAAATAATATATGAGACCTCAAAGTGTGAACTGCCTAGACGAGCCCAAACAACTCACAGAACTATAACAATAATAATTATTTTGTTAAGCCCCTATGTTTTGAGGTGGTAGATTACACAACAATATATAACCAAACACCGTGACTTCAAATGAGAATATTTAGCATTTTATCCTATCCATTCAGCATTTAAAAAATCTCCAGAAGCATCTTCTTGGCACATTTCTTGTTGGTGTTCATCTAATTAGCACTCTGTTAAATTATATGCCAAGGGTGTCTTTACTTCAGGTTACATTTCTTGTGTAGGTGTGTGTTTTCTGCAGGGCTGTCAGCTCAATGATGCTACAAACCTCTAAATTCCTTTTAGACTGCTGCACACATTATTTTCTGGCATGCTTTGATTATATCCCCTTTGCTGTCTGTCCCTGAACTATTTATAGTAAAAATTGATGTAGTGAAGGAAGCCAAAAAAAAAAAAAGCCTGCAAATAATATCAAAGAATATGTATTTCTTTCTCCTTGTCATAGTAGCCATTAATAACACAATCTGTTGATTCTTAAGATCAATTTCCTCAAAATAAACTACAGTTTCTTCTGTGTAAGACTGAAATATTGGCTTCAATTTGCATTTTTCCTGATTACCAGTGAGGTTGAACATTTTCTTTCCACGTGTTTATTGCTTTTCAGGTGAATTGCTCATACATATTTTGTGCATTATTGATTTTTAGGATTTCTTTATACTGGCTGCTTGAATAAGCTATAAAGATACTCCTTGTCTGTGTCTTGTGTTTTGAATCTGTTTATGATTTATTTTATTACACAGATGTAACAGGATTTCCCTTATGATTGTGCTTTAAGAAAATCTTTATTCTGATATCCTAAGGATAATTATATATTTTCTAGACATTTTAGATTAGCTTTGCTCATCGAGGTGTTTAGAATATTTGGGCTTGACTGTGGCACATAATATGAGCAAGGGGTACATAATTTTCCAATGGATTTCAATTTTCTCATGAGCATTTAACAAAAGGCCATCATTTCTCAGTGATTATCATACCACCTCTTTCTTAATCCAGGTTTCCGCAAACACCTGACTATGCATCTGAGCTCAGGATCCTCTTATTTTCTCTCTTTGACTACCATGCTCCTTTAAAAGACAGTATTTTAAAACTGTGGTTCTAGTTATCTCATGTTTTCTTTTGCTATTGTGAATGGAAACCTCTCCAAAAATGATTTTTTTATTATATTTTGATTTTGATTAAAGCATAATTAATCACTGCTCTTGACTTTAGTTTATCAAAGGAAATAGGATATATAAACAAAAGCATTGGTGTCGATTACTGGGCCAACTGATTTTTAACTCCTGCACTACCATTTGGTAGTTGAGTGGCTATAATCCTGATTTTTGTTTTATACAGTCTGAGGCTAAATTAATAAAAGCAATAATGTTTAGGGTTATGCTGTTAAATTACTTTAAAATCCCTTTAAGCTATACTATTTGCTAATTCTCTGTGTGGCAGACATTGCAAACTTGAGATAGCAAGTATTTCAGTTAAATGAAAGGAAAATGTCATGATTAATCTTGATAAGTGAAAGAGCTTTGCTAAATGATATAAGGGTATTATTATATTGTGATTGCTCCAGCAGAGGGACTAGGGAAAATAGTATATTGAAATTGAAATTGAAATATATTTTCCCCTTGAATTACATCACTTAAATTTCACTCAAGTTTCAGCACATTTAGTACATTTTTATCACGCTGTGTACATCTGCACACATTTTTACTTGATACTTTGGTTTAAAAAAAGTGTTTTTCCAATTTAACCACTATTTCTGAAATCCTGATGACTTTTTACAGGGACCAATTCCCCATCAATTAATAAATTCCCCATTAATATTGGCTCTTTGCTTTCAGAAGACATTTCCTAAAACTTCTGTGGTCAAGGACATTTGACTTGTGACCTATAAGCAGAAGTTACTTAGGACTCTGGATCAGAGAATGTTGATTTGAGACCCTCCAGAGATTTTTTTACCCCTTTGGTAATATTTTAAAAGATGGGCACCCCGTTGTCCTGTATCAATGACTAAGATGTGCAGAACCACCTGTGATGGGGAAAATATAACTAAGCCACTGAGATTTGAGGTTATTTATTATCACACCTGGCCCATTCTGTTATAAATAATATCTAGAAGAAGGGACTGCTTTAATGAAAACTAATATATGCAGTGTTAGCATAACAGTTAATAGGCAGACTAGAAGTAAACTGATATTGAAGGCTTTAATAATGGCTATTCATTTTATTCTATGATGAAAATTTTGGTAAAACCGTGGTCTAAAATAATTTGGGAGGCAAAAGAACAAAGAGATCATTCAGGACATGTAAAGCTGGAAGAGGCAACTGCATTTCATCATCAAGTTATGGAAGACAAAATTCTGAAAGTCTTTGTTCAATAAAAGACAATTGAGCTTATGCAACAAGGATAAATCATATCAAGGGTATAGCTTTTCACTCACTGTTAAAACTTAATGGATTAACAAGATACCTTGTGAATTTTTTAGGTTGAGTGTGTGTGTGTGTGTGTGTGTGTGTGTGTGTATTAGTATCATCAAATATATCTTTTGACAAGTTCTTTTGATGAGGTACTGCTTTTTAGATACGTTATTTCTTAATATCCCAAACTGATTTGGCCATATCTGTAGCCTATTTCTCAAATTTTCTCTAATTAAATAGATTCAAAGAAACCTCAAATTTTCTACATGCTTAATTAATTGGGTTTTCTTACTCTAAAACAAGATGTCTTGCTTTGTTGTTTTAAATATTTATGTTAATTTCCTTCTAAACTTGTACAATTCCTTCTGGCAACAAATTGATTACATTCAGGAGTTACCCAGAATTTCTCACATAGAAGACACTGATTTTCAGAGATATCTGCATCATCTTAACAACAAAATCCATATTTAAACAAGTATTTTGCTACATCCTAAATCCAGGGGCTACTCAGATTGGATATTGCAATTTCCTATAGTACCCTGGGTGAATGTATTTATATTTTTGTTTTTAATTTTATTTTTTGGATTGTTCATTGCTAGTGTATAGAAATACAATTGATTTTTAAAATATTATTTTAGTACACAGCTACCATGTTAATCTAGTTTAATAGTGTTTTCAGTTTTTGCTTAGGTTTTTATATATAAAAGATTATGCTATCTTTGACTAGATATCTTTATTTCCTTCAATCTGTACAAATTTTATTTTCTTCTCTTGCCAGATTGCCCTGACTAGATCTTCTAGTTTATTTAGTGTTAAATAAATGTCTTTCTAGAGCAGTTTTAGGTCACATCAAAATGGAGAAGTTATAGAAATTTCCCATAAACCCCATGCCCCAAAACATAGCCTCCCCCAATTGTTAACAATTGATGAGCCTACAATGATATATCACCCAAAGTCCATATTTACATTAGGGTTCACTTCTGATGTACGTTCTTGAATTTGGACACATGTATAATAACATGCATCCAACATTATAATATCATACAGATAAATATCCCCTGTTATCTGCCTGTTCATCTTCCCATTCCCCAAATCCCTGGAAATCATTAATCTTTTTACTGTCTCCATAGTTTTGCCTTTTATAGAATATCATTTACTTGGAATCATACAGTATATAGCCTTTTCAAATTAACTTCTTTCACTTAGTAATATGCATCTAAGATTCTTCTATGTCTTTTCATGGCTTTATAGCTCATTTCTTTTTAGCACTGAATAATAATCCATTGTCTGAATGTACAGTTCATCCATTAGCTAGGGAAGGACATCTTGGTTGTTTCCAAGTTTTGGCAATTATGGATAAAGCTGCTATAAACATCTTTGTATAGATTTTTGTGTGGAGCTAAGTTTTCAACTCAGTAAATACCAAAGTGTGTTTCCTGGATCATAGTGTAAGAATGTGTTTAGTTTTGTAAGAAGCTGCCAAACTGTCTGCCAAATCGTCTGTGCCATTTCACATTCTCATAAGCAATGAATGAGAGCTCCTGTTGGTCCATATCCTCACCAGCAGTTGGTGTTGCCGTTGTTCTGGATTTGTGGCATGGTATTAAGTTTGTTTGCATTTCCCTGATGACATGTGATGTGGAACATCTTTTCATATGCTTAATTGCCATCTGTATATTTTCTTTGGTGAGATGTCTGTTAATGTCTTTGGCCTATTTCTTAAAATCAACTTGTTACTGTTAAGTTTTAAGAGTTCTTTGTATATTTTGGATAATAGTCCTTTATCAGATGTGTCTTTTGCAAATATTTTCTTCCTGTTTGGAGCTTGTCCGCTCATTCTCTTGGCATTATCTTTCCTCTAGGGAGTTTTTCAGTTGCTATACTTTTCAACTCCAGAATTTTCATTTATCCTTTAGTAAGCTCTATTTTCTTATTTTTTTATTTAATGACACATCATCAAATCTTTATTCTTTAAATTATTTTTAACATTCAAAACATCTAATATATATTATCTATAACGTCAAATGTCTATGCTCAGATTTTTTTAAAAATATATTTTTACTGAAAGGTGTTAGATTTTGTCAAATGATGCCTAGGCATTACCCCTTGGTTGGCATAAGCCATGTTTTGCTCACAAATTGTGCCTAAGCCCTCTTGGCCAGCTAGATTTTAGCCTTTTCCATTTCATGTGTTCGTGGCTTGGAGGCTGCTACTATAGTTCAAGTTTGTTTTTGCACCAGGTTCCAATCCAGTCCCTTCTGCAAGGGCACAGTCTTGGGCATGTACAATATTCCAAACTGTCACAGGTGATATAATTTTATTTTTAATCCCAGCTCCTTAAGGGTTGCCCCTGGGTCAAACTTGCTTACTGTTCAGCCAGTGTTTGGTAAGAGCTTTTACTTAATCCCTTCATGATGGTGAGACTTTTCTCCTTTGTTGATGGAGCTGTATGTGACTTGGGAATTGTCTTTACATCTGTGTCACACTGTGTGGTAATTTATCCTGCGTGAGAGTAGTCAGTACCACTGTGCACACCATTCTTGACCCCAGAAGCTGACTGAAACCAGAATGGCTGTGTGTTCCTTTCGTTCTGTTAACCTTCTAAGTGCTCTGCCATTTCGCTTTTTGCTACCATTATCATGGAGCTATGTGTTCCTTCTTAAATACTCTTTGGTTTTTGTCAGTCTCTAAGTATGGACCCATCCACATTCTTTTCCAAATTAAATCAACCTGCTCAGGAAGATCAGCAGAGTGCTTCATCTATAGAGCCTTCCTTTCTTCCCTGGCAGAACTTCTGTGACACTAAATAGGAGCTGGAGGTGAGGACAGTGGCCCCTTCTCCCATGTGACAACTTGCTCTCAAAGCAAATGCGAGGTGGCTAGTATAACCTTGGCTTCTCCCTCCAATATGAAACCTTTACCTTAAGAGCAAACTGGGACAAAGACAGTGCCAAGCTTTCTCTGCCTGCTGTGCTTGGAGTACAGCTTCCATGACATGGGAGGGGGAGGCCTGGTCCTTTCAGCCATGCCTTCCAGGAAAAGAGCTTCCACAACCAGGAGCTAAAGGAAGTTAGAAGCGCTGGTGACTTACCCCTTTGCAGTGAACTATACTCCCAGCCTGTGAAC
The DNA here is from genome assembly GCA_028627145.1 of Eidolon dupreanum. Classification (NCBI taxonomy): domain Eukaryota; kingdom Metazoa; phylum Chordata; class Mammalia; order Chiroptera; family Pteropodidae; genus Eidolon; species Eidolon dupreanum. The sequence continues at coordinate 112,486,126 of CM053508.1, read as the reverse complement.
TGGGAGAAGAGGGAACCCTATATTTTCAGCTGTCCCACTCAGAGTAGTACTTTTGTTTAATGGGGGAATGTGGGAGGAAGTGGGTCGTGGCTCAAGCGCCACAAATTTTCAGTGTTCTTATCAAGTACCCAGCCATGTTCTTACAAAGCTAATGAAATGATCAACTTAGCATCACCAATAATGGACAAACTGGTATCTTGTGTGCTCTATAATAATGCTATGGGAAGAACACAGTGTTAAGTCTGTGGTGCTCCTGCTCAAAATGCTTAGCCTGGCTCTAGTAATGAGGAAATATCTGGTAAATATAAGTTGAAGCATATTCTATGAAATAATTGGCCTGTGTTCCTCAATAACAGTGAAGGACAACAGAAAGGCTAAAAGTTGTTTCATATTGAGAGTAAATGTGCAAAAAAATTAAATGTGATTCTGTACTGGACTCAGACCAAGAAAAAATTATAATGAAGGATGTTATTAGGACAATTGGTAAAATCTGACTATCAACTGTGGACTACATAATAGTATTGTGTCAGTATTAAGTATCCTGATTTTGATACACTGTGATTGCATACAAGAAAATCCATATTATTAGAGTCACTGAATTTATTTGTGAAAAAGGATGTTATGTCTACAAATTATACTTAAATCATTCAGAAATGTGTGTGTGTGTATAATATATATATATATATTATATATATATATATCTTAAGAATATATGTATAATGCCATTAGCAAAGTATTTCATTTGACCCAGAAATACCAGCATATGAAATCTTTTCAACAAAGGAGAAAAACCTATTTGTCTCATCATAAAACTATAGGTTAATTTTAATGAATTGTTTTAAGTAGGAACAGCTTAGATTTCCACTACCCAAAATGAAAGAATAGCAAAGGACACTCTACCTAATTGACTTGATGTGGTATGAATTCACTCAATATCATTACAAAATATATGGTAATGGCAACCACATAAAAGCACTGATAATAGCTGTATAAAATTAGTATGTGAACTGGAATAGAAAGAAATTTGTGATGGAGTTCCTAGCATCTTTTTAATTTTATTCCTGTGTTCATGTTTTTTACTAAAATGCAAATTTAAAAAAATGAACAGATTAATCTTATAGTCCAGCACAAATACACTGTAAATATTCTGAGCCTACAGCCATTGAATTAAAGTGAATTTCATTTTAATGGGCATTAAATTAAATGAAAACAATGGTGGTTATAGTGTTCAAAGAATTCAAAATGAGGATAGATTAACAGTTTCAGAACATATAAATCAAATCCTTGCTTACCACAGCCCCTCACTGAGCTCACAGTAAGTCCATGAAAAGACTACTTCAATTTATCTCTTCTTAGGGAGGCAGGTAGATGGAAAAGCACTTCCCAGGTACTGTTTGCTTTGTTTGATGTAATTGAGCTCAGTTGGATACATTCATGAATTGTACTCTGAAGTGGCAGAGGATGAAACAAAAGTTTTGGCAAGACATATTTTACAAAACTCAAATTACAACAAACTCACACACACCTCACTTGAAAACCACTGGTGTTAGTCATAAGCACAAAAAAAAAAAAGAAGAAAGAGAAAGGATAAAATTCAGTCTCTGAATTTGTATTGACATAAAAATATCAGCGATAGAACAATGGTCCTAAGAAATTATGAAAAAAAATTGATAAAATTTTGTAGAGTTAATATTGAATAAAATACCAACTGAATTTGAAGGTAACTTCCACTTTATCATAAATATATTTTCATATAATTACCACACACTAACTTATTGCGCTACTGGAGCTCCCATAAATATATTTTCAGACCTCAATAAATCGTAGATTAAATCCTGAATGTAGGTTTCAAAAATATTGCAAAATCAATTGTAGCCCGTATAGGGCAATTTTTAAAGCTGGTTTTATATATTTGCCAGCTTCAAGAACATATACCAGTGGAGAATTTCACTGAGTAGTTAGATGAGGGGAAAGTTATGGGTGTCAAAGGTTAAGGATTGTAGGCTGCTCCTCTGGGTAAGCGGATGATGCATCCACAGATCTGTTCATTGTTTGTTAAAACAAATCAGATGCTCTTCTGTCAGGAAAGAGTCCTCAGTCAGGTTCAATGCCAGTCTAGCCAGCATGTGTAGAGTCGAAGTTTACAATTCTTTAGCAATGCTGGCTGGTTAAAAATTATTCTAATAATTTTAGTGAAACAGTTTTAAATTTCATATCTCCTAGGCTAGTGCTGCTGTTAGGGAAAATTTTTCTTTTTACACAATTATAATTTAAAGAAAGGTTTCTAAGTAGATCGATTTTGGAGAATATTATATAACATTGTCAAAAGTGTTTATTCCCGACTAAATTAAGTTGGGGAAAGTCTATTTCAAAACAAATTCAATCCGTGAGTTATATAAACAATGACTAACGATGACTAAAGAAAGTAATCGGAGGGGAGAGTTAATAGCTTATGCTTGATCTAAATCAGAAATCATCCATTGAAAATACACATATATTTTGTGTGTGTGTGTGTGTGTATATATATATATGAGGGGGACATATCATGCATATATATATATATATATATATATATATATGTGCACGCATTTATAAAACATGTATAACTAATAAAACAAACTAGGTACTTCCTACCTAGTTCAAAAATTCACGTAACACTGGTAGCTTTGAAGCCCACTCTTTCTCCATTGACCTGTTTAAATTATTAAATTATTAACTTTCTTTACTTCAGTTTTACCATAAATGTAGAGATATAGAAATTATATTACTTTAAGATCCTAAAATCAGGTTTGCTCCTGCAATCTAGTTTTAGCTTATTTTTTTTCCTGAAATGTTATTAAATTATAATTCCATTGATAACATTTTAAAGCCTAGGAAATATGGTAAACTGAGCATTTTATGAACTCAGAGAACCAAATATTTAGAATTTTAAATGGGTGGGGGAGGGGAAGAATGTAATATTTATGTAAGCAAGCTTTATATGAAAGCAAATATTTGTAGAGGAGGAAAAAACATTTTTCCCTCTACCCTCCTAGGTTCTCTGGCTTGGGCCCTGCAAAAGACAGCAAAAACAAAAAACAAAAAACAGTTTATTAACATGTGCATCTCGTACACATGGAGAACTCAGTGAAAGTAACTCAAAGGGGTGGTTAGAACTTGGGCTTATGTAGCATCTTAACAAAAGAACAGTAACTTTTTAGAAAAGTGAGGAGGCAAAGGAAAAAGACTGAGTTACTAGGGCAGCAAATTGTGGGAGGTAAATATATGGGGAACTCTTGGAAGATAAGGGCTGATTAGTACCATTTATTATGTAGATTACTCTGGTGCTATCTCTGGGTGGATGGGGGCTAGAATTTAGAGTTGTCTCAGGTGATTAACTTCTGTTCTTCCTGGTGGAGAAAGGAAAGGTGGACAACTTAACAAATTTATGCCCTGCTTTTAGGCAAATAGGCGGAAGGCAGAGAGCTTTTCTGATATGGGCTTCTCTCAATTACTTTCAGGTCAAAATGACATTTTTAGGTGGCATATTCTGCTACTCTTCAGTGTTAAATAATAAAAAAAATGGAGGAAGGTGAAGCAGGAAAAAGGAACCTAGGATATAGATATGAAAATTGAATTAGAGTAATGATTCAATGTTATGTAGAAAAAATGTTTCCATAACTGTCTTAGATTGGTTTAATTTCCTTAGTGTTAGAGGTTGTCTTTCATCAGTAGCCTCTTTATAGCTGTGCAGTATGGGATAATAAAGACCCCCAAGAGAAGGAGGAACCTGAGGGTAAGATTAAAATGATTTTACCTTTATAAAGGACTTTGGAAGTTGAAAAACAGGGCCCTGGGTAGAGAGCCAAAATTATCTTCAGTCCCTTGAATAGAGAAAAATTGCCAATATCTAGAAAGGTGCAATTTGCATTTTAAGGTGTATCCAGTGATCTGAGAGATAGCAACACATCAGGTGAATAATAACTTCATCTGCTGCAAGCTTTTCTTAACATCTCTATTTAGTGCTTGAATGCATCTTTCTATTTTATTTTCCTATCTCCTACTCTCCCAAAGTACTGAGCACTACACAATATCGAAAGTTATCATTTCTAAGGCTAACTACATCTAATTCTCATCATGGGTTGTAAGTGTGTAGACTAACTCTAAGAAAAGCCGTATTTCCACATCTTACTTTTTTTGCCATATCACAGTGAAAATGTAAGTTGCAAATCTCTCTACTGCTTAGATTGTGTGCTAGGTCCCCTGCAGTTACAGAAATCATACACTCATATCACCAGAAGGTCAGACTCTTCTTACCTAGTAGGCCCTGGAAAGCACAGTTCCTGCTTCTCAGACTGGATCCTTTGCTTAAAAAGTGGCCTCTTCTTTGCCTCAGGGCACTTTGCTGGTATTCATATATTTCAAAGCAAGCTTCATTATCCAGAAAATAATTGATTATTTCTGCTTCTCTGAAACTATAAAAATTCAGAAAAACCTAGTCTATGTCAAATTATCTGAATTTCCCGCTATTAACTGATTTATTCAATAAAAATAGTATAGGAATGTTTCTTAGATATTCTCTTCAGAAACGCATTATCAGAATTCTATAGAGCCTTTTAGAGGGTTTTTCTGTATACCAGGCCCACTACCTGTGAGGATTAATTTTATGTGTCAACTTGGCTAGGTCTTGGTACACAGATATTTGATTGAACATCAGTCTAGATGCTGCTAGATGAAGGTATTTTTTTTAGATAACATTTAAATCAGTAGAATTTGAGGAAAATAAATTGTCCTCGATTACCTGCTCTATAATGTGGGTAGGCCTCATCTAATCAGTTGAAGGCCTTAAGAGAAAGACTGAGGTCCCTGAGAAAGAGATGATTCTGCCATCAGACTCTAGCTGCAACATCAACTCTCCACTGTGTCTCCAGTGAGCCATGTGCATTTCAGGCTTGCCAGCCTCTACAATCACATGAGCAATTCCTTTAAATAAATCCCTCGCTCCGTACACATACACACAAATCCTATGGATTCTATTTTTCTCAGATATACTGCCCCTCTGTATGACTGCTTCAGTAGTTTAAGAAACTTAAGTATATTTACCAAGTTGGCCTTAATATTACCCTTACTTTGACAAACTTTATGCAGGATTCTTCCTGACTCTAGGCATCTGACCTCTCTTATCTAGAACATTTGTTAAAGAACTTGTAAATTTCTTTTCTGTAAATTTCTTTTCTGCTCCTTTGAGATATAAATCTTGAAAAAGCCTCCTGCCAGTTTTACATCCTATCTCTTTGAATGTAAACATCAAGGAAGATAGCATGCCTTCACTCCCCGGTTTCTGTGAAAAGGTAAGAGCCTAAATTTGATGTGCACTTCGCTCTCAGTTATAAAACTACTAGGAAAGTATCTTCACAAAGATAAGAGTTTACTTTTTCTTTGGGTAAATCCAGTTAGCAAAGGTAGACGACCTGTTCTCTCCCTCTTACTTCAGTGTTTAAAAATGCTCTTGCCCTTTGTTTAAGTAACCTGAAGCTTAAACTGAGTTCTGGTCTCTTTCTGTGCTTGCAATAACCTGGAATCAGGCCTCCCTTGCCTGTTCAACTTTGGTGAAATTTTTGCTTTGGCAATATGAAGAAGCTTCTCTTTCCTAAATTTGATATTGAAGTTACTAATATTGGCCAGAATTCTCAATAAGTTTTCCATGATATGGTCAGAACTTTTTAGTCATTCAGAAGTTGTATACCTGCTTGAATATGAAGTTTCTTACTAAAAAGAAAAAATTAAAATCATACTCTGTATAGAAGAAGTAAATAGTAATCCTAAAAGTTGTCAGTAAAATGATGAACCTAGAGAAAGTCTGATAGCCATATACAGTGAACGTCAGTCAACTGTCTCTTGATTTGTGCCGACCTTCCTCGATTCGTTCCTCTACCTGGTTATTGTAGATCCATGTCTGTTTGGCAGCACTTTCTTCTCCTCCTTAGATCAAAACTTCTCAACTCCCCACTGCAAACAGAGATTAGAACCAAAATATCTTAGCTAGATACCCAAGGTCCAACATAGTCTTAATTCTTCCCCCATCAACCAAATGATATATTTCTGGAAAATGAAAAAAGACATTGTGTTTTTTGTGAATGCTTACTGGTAAATGTCTAATACCAGATTTTTTATTTTGTTTTCTCCTTAGGCTAATCTAATTACCTAGAGATAAATATTTTTTGTTGAATGTAAGCCTCAAAAATTAAACACTTATGAATTATAGACTAGAACTCTCCTCATATTGTGAGACAATGAAACACAAATCACATTTTCAGTTGCTGCTCCACTCACTCTCCTCTTAATGGTATTAGAGAGGCCAGTGCCCACTGTCTGACCACAAGTTAGATGGCTGGCATTTTGAAATGCATGTACACCCACAGTAAAGAGTACAGCGTTTCTATCTGGTTTTCCAATTCATTGTTTTTGAGCTATTTTATAACTCTGTGGGTGGTATTTTCACACAGAAATGCTAATGAATTTAATCTCCTGGACTGCTTATTATCCTGTAAATGTTGACCAGTTTAGCATTTACTTGTAGATTCATTTTAGCATTCCTGATGATCTATTTTCTTGGCCTGCTAATTAGTAAGTCATATAAAATCTATGGCTTGTGTTTTTTGTATTTGTATGAAAGTTATGATTTTTCCCTATAAAAAACTATCATTTACCACCACCAAAAACAAATGCTAGACAATTTATGGAAGCACTAAATTCCACATGGGTAAGAAAGTGTTAACTGTGGGTCTGCAACTGTTTCATCCTCCTTGGGGACAATTCAGGTAGTTTTGTCCTCCTTTAAGCATACTGATGGAATTTACTAGCTGTAAGATAAATGAGGGTCTTCTGGGGCTGCTATATACTGATTTCTTACCTAAGAAATCCTTTTAGTATGCTGTGCCTGGTATGTCTGGGTTGTATATTGTAAATAAGCCTCCGGTGAGGATGCGCCGTGGATGGGAGTTATCACTTCGTCCCTCTGAACCCAAAAGGCATCTTGGTGTAGAAAACAAGGTGACCTATGGAGTTGCATCAAGAGAGCGACAAAGCAATGATTGCTGTTAATATGATGTCAGGGCATTTTATAAAAAGTTCTGCTGTCTCTCATCTGATACTCTTGGAGGTGTAACTTTGTGGTCACAGTATATTTGACTAACAATCCACAAGTGATAAATGGGTAAGTCGTTTAGAGCTCAATAAATTCAGAGGTTAACCAAAAAATATTGATAACTTAATTTACTGGCCTTTAGACAGCCAGTCTTATACATAATTTAGCAATCTTATTTAGCCATATTTAGACTTTTTTTTCTTGACTAACCAAATTATCTCCTAGTTTCTTAATTGTTCTTTAAGGAGGCTCTCCTGTATTCTTGATGGTTCCCTCACTGATGAGTTTAAAACAATTTTAAGAATTGGGCGCTATATTCTGTTATCAAGGGCTAAGAAAAACAAGGCATTTTAATATGCTCTCATGGAAATAAAGGCCATATTTCATTGCATATCCTTAAAGTTAATTAAATTCTAAGTATTTAAATTTCACTTTTAATCACTAGAAGCAACTGATTTTCAATTGAAAAGTTTAACAAGTCAAGAAATATTCTTGTAGGTATAAACAAATTCAATATTTATCCCAACAACTCAGATTCAATAGTTACATTTTTAAGATGTTTATGGTTAGGGTCATTGTGAACTTTTTATCCTTATTTATGATTAGAGTAGAAAGGAACATTTGCTTTTTAAAAGGCTACCTGTATTCATTACCTCACATCAGTAGAAATAGTCACCTTAACAGAACTCTGTGTTCTTGTAGGAGTCAATATCTTAATGGACCTGTTTATGAAAGAAAAACTCCTGTGGTTTGTCTTGGATAGGAGAGTTGAAGGAAATATAGAACTAAATTGCTCTCCAGAATATAAAATAGCATTTCATAGGAAAAAAGTTTTTGTTTTCCTTTTTAATCTCAAAGATTAAAAGTATTTCCCTGTTGGTTATAGTATGGCTTCTCTACTTATCGGTTCTGTATGAATTATTTCGTAATGCCTGTAATAAACGGTTCCAATTTCTAGTCCTACATGTAAAGAGCTTGGAAGTCATTACTATATCCTAACAATAAGTAAAAAAATAAAAATGAACAAACCAAAGAATCAACAACTCATCTGAGATCTGTCAGAGATGTGAGGTCACAGGGTGAACTGCTGCACCAAAACTGGAGACAAAGACAGCTGAATATAGAGAATCACAACTTACCAGAGCAGAAACCTATGCTGGACTCAAGGCTGGGTTCCTTGTACCCAGTACATCGTGTCCAGATATGAAGAAGAAATTTCAAGGAATACAAAAAGGTAAAAAGAAAACAACTAGAGAAAAGAGAGGAAGCACCAGACCCAGAGATGTTGGAATTATCAGACTGGGCAATCAAAAGAACTATAATTAATATGCTAAGGGTATTAATGGATAGAGAGCATGCAAGAACAGAGGGACAATATAAGCAGAGAGATTCTGCTTCTACTCCTAAGACCGACACACAAAGAAATGTGAGAGATCAATGCCACTCTAAGAGAAATAAAGAATGTCTTTGATGGGATCATTATCAGACTGGACACAACTGAGGAAAGATGCTCTTAACTTGAAGATGTCTCAGTAGAATCTTCTAAAACTGAAAAGCAAAGAGAAAAAAGACTAAACTAACAAATAGTATATACAAGAACTCTGGGGCAACTACAACAGTGTAACATACACATGATCTAAATACCAGAGGAAGAAAGAGAACAACAGAAAAATATCTGAACCAATAATGCCTGAGAATTTCCACAGATTGTCAGACAACAAACCATAGATCCAGGAAGTGCAGAGAATACCAAAAAGAATAAATGTTAAACAACAAAATCACAAAACTACACCAACGTGTATTATAACCAAACTTCAGAAAATCAAAGATAAAAATCTTTATAAAAGCCAGAGGATAAAAACACCTTATCTAGAGAGGATCAAAGTAAGAATTATATCCAACTCCTCATAAGCCATGCAAGTAAGAGGAGAAGGGAGTGAAATATTTAAAGTGTTGAGAGAAAAAAATCACCCTAGAATTCTGTACCCTATAAAATAATCCTTTAAATATGAAGGAGGAATACTTGCTCAGACAAGGAAAAATTGGGCAGATTTTTTGCCAGTAGACTGGCTTTGCATGAAATGTTAAAAAGTTCTTCAAAAAGAGATAAAATGATATGTATGGAGAAGGAATAAATGAAGGCAAAGTAAATTTTTTTTTCTTATTCTAAATTGATCTAACATACTTTACACAAAATAATAGTAACTGTATTTCATTATATATGCTTATATACTTTATATATAAATAAAATGACAGTAATGATACACAGGAAGGAGAAAGAATTAGTATTATTTTTGTCATTATAAGGTACACTACTTGTGAAATGGTATAGCATTATTTAAAAGTGGAACTGCATTGTAAATGTATATGAGAAACTCTAGGGCAACATCTAAAGTAAAATAAAAAGTAGAACTGAGAAAATGGAATCATATAAAATGCTCAGGTGAACCATAAAAAGAAGAAAAGTGGAAGTCAAAAATAGGAAGAGAACAGGACAACAAATAAAAAACAGTGACAAATATGGTAGATGGTATCCAAATATATCAATAATCACTTTAAATGTCAGTGGTCTAAATACATTAGTTAAAAGACAGGTTGTTAAAGTGAATCAAAAGATAAGACCCAATTATGTTATCTATAAGAAATACACTTTAAATATAATTTAGATTACATATACATTTAAAGTAAATGTATAGAGAAAGATATCATGCTAACACTAATCAAGAGAAAGCAGGAGTAGCTATATTAATTTCAGACAGAGCAGACGCCAAAGCAAAGAAAGTTATCAGGGATGAAGAATGGCAGTTTGTGATAAAGAGGTCAATTCTACAAGAAGACATAATAATCCTTAGTGTGTATGTGCCTACAACAGCATCACAAGACATGATGCAAAAACAACATGCAAGGAAAAACAGATTAATCTACTGTTAGAAGTAGAGACTTCAACACCCCTATATCAGAAAAGAACAGATCCAGCAGGCAGAAAATTAGTAAGGATGTAGTTGAATTTAACACACCATCAATCAGATAAAAATAATGTAGTCTATGGACTATTCCATCCAACAACAGCAGATTACACATTCTTCTCAAGCCTACAGGGAACATTCACCAAGACAGACCACATGATGGGCCATAACACACCTTAACAAATTTGAAAGAAACCATAAAATGTGTACTCTCTAACCATGATGGAATTAAACTAGAAATCAATAATAGCTGAAAAAACCCCCAAAGACTTGGAGATTTAGAAAGACACTTCTCAACAACAAAAGAAGAAGTCAGAAGAGAAACTTAAATATTTTAAACTAAATGAAAATGAAAACACAACTTACCAAAATTTGTTGGATACGGCAAAAGCAGTGCTTCAAAGGAATTTGAGGCTTTCAGTCATTCACGGACTGCAGCCAGACCTGCAACTGCTCCTTCTTCCACTGGGTCGTCTTTCAGTTCCTTTGACTCTGGGGCCATATGCCTGTTTAGCTCTGTAATGGAGTGCACCATCTTCTCCTGCAAGACACCCACATCATCAAGGTTGAGGACGATGCAAATTTACATTCTATAGTCATAGGTTCCAGCTCATGTCTGTGGGCTCCAACTTGCCTGTGATCACCCCATTTTACATCTATCTAACCTCTTTCACTGCCCGCCTTGTTGATTCAAATTCCAACATCAGATATGAAGATAACAGCTTTACTTAAAGAGACTGTTTAACCAGCTCCCACAATTATGTAAGGTCTAATCCTTGCGATATACAGATAACCTGCACACAACTTCATACTTCATGATGAAAATTATAAGAGTGAAAATACTATAATAACAACACTGAATAGAAATTATGAGAGTGAATATTTTCATAATTTATAACTCTCAATTTCTATTCAGTGTTGTTATTATAGTATATTATTATAGATGTTTCTATATATTTGTAGAAATAAAAGGTATACTGTTAGAAACAAAGATATAAAACTCTTTAATTTCAAATGGCATGATTATGTAGAAATTCCTAAAGTATCTACATAAAAAGCTATTAAAAAATGAGTTTAGCAAATGTACAGGATGTAAATCAAAGATGAAAGTGTACATTAAATATATGACTCTTTTTAACTCTAGAAAACAGAAATCTATTCTGACAGAAAGCAGATCTGTCGTGGCCTTAGGCTGAGTCTTGGTACGGGTTTGATGGGAAAGGTCAAAGGGAACCTCTTGAGGCAGTGAAATGTTCTATATCTTGAGATGTTGGTGCTTACATTAGTGTATACATTTTTCAAAATTCATGGAAATCTACACTTTAAATGGATGTGTTATGTAAAATATTTCAGTGCATTTCAGAAAAAGTTTTAAAAAATCAACACCTATGTAAATCCAATTTCAAGACTGCTGACAATCCCCATCCATCTTACAACCACATTCGAGAATATACACACTCACAGTTACACACAAAGCCAGACTTTTAAAACTTTGTAATTTAACTGATAGGAGCTTGAACAAGTCATTAAAGTCTTGACAAAACTACATTTAAAAAAAGAGACTTAACTATTTGATTTCCATATACCTTGGGAACTCACCTAGGAACAGCAGGATTTATAGGACTGTCAACAGAACTTTCTGTGACAATGTAACTGTTCTTTATCTACATTATACCCACAAGCTACATGTGGCTATTGTACATTGAAAGATGGCTAATACAACTGGGGAACTGAATATTTAATATTATCTAATTAATTTCAATTAATTTAAATTTAATTAGCCATATGTAGCTAGTGGCTACTGTATTTGGTGGCCTAAAATAAAGTGTTTTTCACCTGAATCTACTATTCTGAGTCTACTACAGCTATACCAGTAATAAAAAAAAAAAATCTCTTAAAATAAAAAACCTGAAGTTTTATTATATGTGGCTTGAGTTAACAGTCTGATACAGTGTGAATTACAACAGACACAATGCAACTGCAGAGACAGACTGCAAATATATTTACTATAAATAAGCTGTCTAATTGGTATGTGTTTGATTTCTGACTCTTGTGTCATCACACATATAACCCGCTGGTTGGATCAATTTCACCAAAAATGTAGCCTGTGAAGGAAGAAAAACTACTTTGATGCATTTTAAATGGTGGTCATTGTAAGCAAACAAGAACAATGGTGTTAAATTATTTTCAATGAAACATAATATGAAATGACTTGCATTTGGAGAACATCACCCATTGAGCTTAGTGGCGAATTTTTGACAGTTCTCCGAAATTTGTTCATTCCTGAAAGTTGGCTCAGTGAGATATTTTCCCCACAATTTTGCTCCTTTTAATACAATGCTTTAAGATGTGTACAGTGTTCTTAAAAGTAATTGCTAATTTTCAAATAGACATTCCCATAAGAAACAATGCTGGAAAATAATATTCTGCTTTTCCTTGAAGTGTGAAATCAAGACCTCGGAGTATAAGTAATCAATTGACTTGCCTATAAATCTTCACCTGGTAGAGAAAACAGTGATAATAAAGAGTCTCTTTTATAACCTCCAGTGTTTTGCTATCATTCATGATCTGATTCATCCTTAAGAAATGTCTATTGTGTACACACTGCAAGCTGAAATTTTTTTGTTAAGTATAAACTTAAAGCATTTGTTACAATGGAGAAAAGGTTCTGTCTAGAAACTGTACTTAAGTAAATATATATGTGTATATATTCCTTTAGACATGTATTTCTATAATAAAGTAAGTCCTAACTTAACGTCATCAATAGTTTCTGCAAATTTAAGCGAAATGATGTGTAATAAAACCAGTTTACCGTAGGCTAATTGATACAAACAAGAGTTAAGTTCCTATGGCATCTCATCAATGGTATAACAAAAAGATGTTGAATGAAATGAAATTATGTGAGGACCTGCTTTATATTTATACATATATATGTGTTTCTGTGTATAGATGCACATATATATCTACATAGTTAAATGCACATATCACACATAACATGTAATTAATGATAGATGTGGACAATATAATGTAAAACATTTAAAACAGATCTTTCAAAGAACACAATTCTTGTGATATCTTTTGTTACAGAAAAGCCCCAAGATTTACTGGAATGGGGAAAAGGCTGTCTACCTTTCTTTGAAGACATGTGAGCACTTCACACTAAAGCACCTGAGCTCATATAGAACAGTGGGAGCTAGATAATGTTGTCTAATCAAATAGTTTATAAATTTTTTTGACCTAAGTACCCTTCTCCATTGAAGCACTTACTGATCTACTCTGAAACTAATGGTCCAAGGAACACAATTTGGGGAAAACCATCAGAGAAAGCACCATTCATTTTTCAATGTAGATTACAATATTCATCTTAGTACTAGTACTCAAATGGAATTTCTATAACTTATGGTACTTATTTTACTAAGTTTGTAGCAGCCTTATATAAGATATATTTTTTCACTGAAAATTATATCTCATTCTTTGTATGCACATGGGCTTATGCATACAACATAAATACATCCTGTATTAAAATATATCATGTATTATCTGTGACTTTATTATATAGATTAAAAGATTCTATGCATAGTTAATTGGCTGAGGTTGCCTATTGACTGAAACATACAAAGAGAAAACAAACTGTACAAAGACCACCCCCCGCCAAGGCCTCAGGACGCTTCTCCTAGTTTCTGATTGTCTATGTGCTTTTTGTTGAGTGAGTTGATCTAAGTCTCATTTTAATATGCAAGAAAGGGTAAAGGAGGCATTAGTTTATTATCATCCTGTTTTAAGATGAATCTCAGGTGATTTCCAGAGATACATAGTTACATATAAGAATGTGTATCTCATAAAAATATAAATGGTTGAAGGAAAATATTAATACAAAGATAAAAAATAAAAGCATGGCTAGGGAAGACTAGATCAATTAATCCTTAAAAGTGTTTTTAGTTCCAATAGTCTGGGAGTCTATATTTGAAAATAAGTATATTCATTTATTTTACGTGCATTTTACTGGCTCTTTGTTTTCATGCTTTTCCAGTATAATGTCTAGCAACTAGACAAATGTGCTGTAAAAATACATTTTTAAAGGAAATTATATTCTGAATTTATTTAAATCAGAATATATTTTATAAGAATTGTTTTTAGGACTTGAGGAAAATTAAATAAAACTGTAATATTTAGGAATTTACTTTGCCTTTGAATATTAAATAAGTTCATTTACACTGGTTATAAATTTATACACACATTCAAATTCTGTAGTTGGTTAATATGTATTTTACTGAATTTTCATTCATAATTATTGTTTTGGCAAAATTATTCTTTTAAATCAGATTAAAAAAATAAGCTCAATATCTCATTTATTTTGCAACCTTCTTCATTATATTGACTATTCATTTCAGAAATATTTGTTATGTTTGTTACATGAACATTTTTTAGTTTACTACTTGTTGCTTATATATTATGTGGAGGAAATAAATTCATTGACATTCTTTATATATGTTTGAGCACCTCTTCATAACATGTCAGAATGAGGGGGTGATAAATAAAACTTATCCCTTATTCATTTCTGGTTGATATGATGGGGGCTGCCTGGAGTGTGTGCTGAGAATTATAAATCGGCACATCAGAAAAAGAGGAATACTATCAATTTAGCAATGTCTGCTCTGGGTGCTGGAGAGGTGAAGTTTAACTCTTATGTTATTCTGTATTTGCTTCCTTTACTGTTTGAAAAGTAATGTACTATCTGTTCCGTGGTATTCTTTCTATTGATATTTTCTTTGGAATATATATATTCCCTGATTAAACAAGGAGAACCATGCACTTCTCTGAATTTTTTTAAAAATTCACTAAAATTTACAAGAAGTAGAACTATCTAAACAGTCTCAAGTCATTTTCTTTCAAAAATGACAAAATGTATAACTTATGTGTGTACGTGTATTTTTTTCATTTAAATTTGACCCCAGATAGCAAGGTTTGACTTTTTTGGGCTGACAGAGAAAGCATACAATTCAGCCAATTGCAGTTTACTATATGCTAGGCACTGAACCAAGTGATTAACATATAAACGATATCATGTAACTCTCAAAAGCATTTCAGAGATTAATTAACTTACCCAAACCATAGCTGCAGCCAGGCAAGGAACACATGAACACAGACAGACACACACAGCCTAAAGATTCAGCTGCAAGTATTCTTGGTAATTATCCTATCTATGATATTCCCCTACCATCGCTAGTCTAGCACAACTAAAAGTAATTATAAAATATAGAAATTTACCTGTGGGAGTTTTGAGCCAGAAGATGTCCATGACTGAGAGAAATTAATCTTGTTTGGGTAAACAGAGTGGATTGGAAGAAAAGTTAATAGAAAAAAAGAGTAGAGTTTCTAAAAGAGATACAAATTTTTACAGTGATGAAAATGTGCTCATCATAAAATGATTTCAAATATATTTGCTTTTTGATGATACAAATAATCACATTAAAAGCAATTGAGTCTACTGAAATCCAGAGACTCATATAAATATTTTCTATATTTTGTAACAAAAGTAAACAGTAAATTAGGACTTGGCTTAGATTTTAAGCAAGTTCCACAGGTATTACATGTCTAGGCCACAAAACAGGAGATTCTATGTCTTAGAGATACTGAGGTAGACATTTAGCCTAGTGGTTTCAGTATTTTAAGTATCAAACTCTATATTGTGTAAAAGACAAAATATGACTTTTGTTTGTAAGATATGAGCAAACTAAAGTAGGCGAGCTTCCATTTATCTATTTTCCCCACCCCAAACTCCATTCTAGGGTTGCTGCGCAGAACCTCAGGGCTCATAATGTGGTTGGAAAACCAGCAACCTCTTCTGCTGGTTCTCTTTGTAGACAAGAAAACAGTGGCCCAAAGAGCTTCATGGTTTGGTTTATCAAGGCTGCAAAACTAGGTAGTGCCTTCTCTGCCAGGACTTAGAATTCATGCAGTGTCGCTGTGGGGGATGGCCCTGTGGTAAATGGGTGGAAATGTAGAAATTACACAAATTACCAAAAAATAAAACAGCAACTGACCTCCCTGATTACCTGCTCTGTAACAGAAATAACAGGCAGAACTTCACTCACAGCACCGCTGAACTTATGGAGAAGATGGCGGGTAAGGAGGCCAGAAGCTGGAGATGACCAGCATCCTAGAAGCAGAAAGAACAAGGGGACAATGTATTCAGGGACATTACAGAAGAACATTTCCAAAAAGAAGGAATGGGGCAACTGCTTGTAGTTCAATGGTTCCCTTTTTTGAGAAGAGGCCATTAACAAACATAAAAAAGAGGAAGAAGAAAAATACCATATACGAAAAATAAATCTTTAAAAAGGCCTGGTTCTTGCATAGAAAGCTTGAAAACTCTTTAAGATAACTAAAGTGTAAAAATAAAAGAAATTCTGAAATAGTGGAAAGACATCTCTTGTTCCTGGAAAGGTACATTAAGTATCATAAATATATAAATGTTTCCTAATTAAACTATGTCATCTCAAACCAGGTATAGGGCATATATACTCATTATGCTGCAGAAAAATGTACATTTTCATCCTAATTGTTTAATGTGTACATATGCATGCATACAAAAATGTCTGGAAAGATACACAGCAAATATTAATCACAATAATATTTAAGAATTGGGACTGAAATAGAGAATTATGGAGGATTTGTAAATTATAATTTCATATACTTTATGTCCTTAATTTTTTAAACTATTATATACTATTTTTACCTTATAATTTCATAATAAAGTGAAAGAGTGGTAGGATAAGCTCAAATATAACCAAATACTACCATTTCCCCCCCCCCGACCCCCGCACTTCCTTCTTGTTTTCTCTTTTTTCCCTGTTTAGATTGACTTCACTGATGACCTGGAAGCTGAATTTTTTTTTTCTAGTGAGAATGAGCAGCAAAAAAGATGTGAAACTTGAAGATTAATGCTAATAAAGCATGAACAAAATCTATGCAGAGCAACAAAGATTAAATCTCTCCTCAATTTTTCCTGTTTATTTTGCTAACAATCAGATGACTAGTTACTTTTATTATACCCTATGACTCTCAGAAAGAAACAAGAGGGCATTTTGGTAATACTAATTTAGTTGAGAAAATTTAAGCAATTGATCTTGGATGGCTTTGCTCTGTAGAACTGTATCTTTTCCCTTTCTATCACTGTGTATTAAAAAACATTTCTAATCCTCAGTGTTGTCTTTCTTCCTTCCTTAGTGTATTCCTTAGGTTAATTAACATTCAGCCTGCAGTGGTAAGCAGAATGAAGACCTCCCACAGGTGACCATGCCCTAATTCCCAGATCCTGTAATTATGTTACCTTTCATGTGGAAGGAGAATTTAAGTTGTAGGTGGCATTATGGTTGCTAACCAGCTAATCTTATAATGTAGAGATTATTCTGGATTGTCCAGGTGAGCCCAATGTAGTAACAATGGTCCTTCAATTGGAAGATAGAGGCTGACAGTAGGTAAGACTAATGCAGTGTGATATGAAAAGGACACTACCTGTAGTTGCCAGCTTTGAAGATGGAGAAAGGGGCCATGAGCCGAGGAATGTGGGCAAAAAAATAGATTTTCCCCTAGAGCCACCAGAAGGAACACAACCCTGCCAACATGCTGCTATTTCCTCTGTTGAGACCCATTTCAGATTTCTGGTCTCCACAAATCTAAGACAATGAATTTATACTGTTTAAGGCCACAAAGTTTGTTGTGATTTGTGAGGACAGTGATAGCAAACTAATATACCAACCTAGAAAACATAGCCTACCAGCCGCCTCCTCACTTAATCTTCCTCCAGATGTCCCAGCCTACCAAGCTAGTTTGGGTGCCTCCTCTAAGCGCTCAGACCCCTAGTCCCATCTTGTACTGATATTCTTAGTATAGTGGTTAGAGACAAGTTTGAGGATAAATCCTAACTTGTCTGAGGCCCCAGCTTTTAAACTCTTGTATCTCTGTGTTGATTGCATCTTTGGTTCAGGGATGCTATAAAAATACATTGAGTTTGATTATAGGTTACTGTAAGCAAATAGTAATTTTTAGAGTATAATTTTACTACAATTTAAAGTATTCTAGTAGCAAGTGTGTGTTTACCACAGTCCAGACTTTGCCATGTATCTTATATAGATTAACTTCATATGATATTTGAAACAACCCTATCAGGTAGGTGTAACTGTTTTTACTATCATCATCATTCCTGATTTACTTATTAGGAAACTAAACTAAAGCACAGAGAAGTTGCTGACAGACTCCAAGGTGGTATGCTTTCCCGTCTTATTTTTAACCATGGCAGTTTGCCTCTTGAGCCTGAGTACTTAATCAACACAATCTGACAGCTCTTCAATATGTCCATATGAAAAAGTCTACCTTCATAAATCACCTGTGATGCTGAAAGAGAAGGCTTTAGCTAAAAATGTTAAGGTTATCATACCCAGAATGACAGGTCCAGCCAGGGGAGTGGATGAAAGCTGAAATCACGTTCACAGCTAGGTAGATATATTGCCGGATGGCCTCCAGCCCAGGATTTTATGGATAGTTTCTTCCTGCAAGAGATGCACAGGATTGAAGACAAACAATCCGACCATGTACTCCTGTTTTCACTTACTGGGAATCCAAAGTTCATAGTCTATGGTCTTAGGAAGATATCTAAATACCTCTGAGGAATGTTGACTCGTTCTGGGTCATAATGGCTCCAGAGTGACAGAAAAGGGCTCCCCTAGAGGTTGTGGTGGATATTGCAGCGTTCCACTAGAGACTCACATCAGGGTTGATTCACGGATGGGAATACTCGCTGCTGGCAGCTCCCAACACATCCCTCAGTGGAGACCACCACCCTGGGATTGAGCCCAGATCCCATTTTATTTGTTCTTCTGAACGAAAAATATTTTGCACTAATAAAAGCTTGTTAATTGGCTATCAGCTCCTTTCTTCTGACTCAGCAGTTATATACATTACTACCAAGTGACAAAAAAGAGGTAGGAAACTATTTCTCCAAGCATGGAGTTCTTACCCCCTTCCTGACCCTAAACTTAACAATACTTTCTACCATTTGGATATTCTCTGATTTACAGTTTACAAATTCAGATGTTTAACAAAATAATTTTTACTCAGTGATTTGAAAGAGAATCCTATAATATTTTCTACATAAACTATTTGAACCAATCTGAAACCAAATGGTTATATGACCTAAGTGGCAATGATATTCTGAATGGGCTGTTAATTAAGGAAGATAATTATTATGTACGTCATATGCCAAAATAAAATTTTCTTGGTGAGAAAAATAGCACTATCTACTCTGATTGTGAAATCCAACCTTTCTTTGAAAAGTCAACATGTGGAAAATTTTGCCTGATATATACTGAAAAATAAAAACAAAACCCAGAGCACTCATAAAGGTTATGAACTTTTCGTATTGCTTTTTCTTCAGAGACATTCAACCATTGAATATGCATTCTCCTAAGACAAATTCATGGAAGGAGACTCCAAATACTAGAGTGAAGGTTGTCTCAGTTCACTGAATGTGAACAGAAAAGAACTGTTATAATATTCATAAGCCAAAGTTACGCCGAAAAGATTTTTTCCATAAAAGCAAACCACAGCATTTTATAATGCATCAAACTACAGAATGTATTCATTTTCAATAAGCCTAGTTGTGTTTTATGATTAAAAATAATATAAGGCTCTGTATGAATGACTTCTTGATATACTTGAAGAAAATAAATGTTTAGTGGCATGAAAGCATGCAATTTAAGGGCACTTTTTAAAAAGCAGCTATTCCTAGAGAATTTAAATTTAATGTTATAAAAAACAATATTATTTAGGCAGGTAAGAAGTTTCAAATTTTACCTTTAATTTGGCAATTTAATGTCAGTTGTCTGTTTGCTTTTATCTCCCCACTTTTTTCAACCGGGAAAAGGAAACAGTATATCTGTAATTTCATTGCAATCATTAAAACAAACTGAAGGGAATGGAGGAGCATGTTCTGAGTCTTTCTAGAGTCTTGACATTTTAGGTCCCTGCAGAGAGGAATTAGAAGAACAATGATCACAAAGAAGGTAACTTTCAAAGTTTACCTAACAGCTACAGAAACCTAAACAGTTTCAGCTAAAGAAAAATGACTCAAACAACTGAACTATGTACATATTATCCTAAAGGCATACATGAATGCCTATCCATACCTGTATCTATGGCCATGTCTATGTCTCTATCTATCTATGAAATTGTTTTTTTGCCATATAAAGGGAAACTAATTCTTGCATTATTGTTCATATTTAATTTGAAACCTGGGCCTCTTAATGGAAATAAAGTATTTATTAAAATAGTGAAAGTATTAAGCAAGAGATACAGAAAGCTTCTGGAAATTTATTTACATTGATATTGTCTCTGAATATGTAAAGTTTATTAATAATTCATATAAAATGAAAATACTCAGAAGTCTAAACAGTAGTGACCTGAGTAAATATGTAGGATATAGTCAGATTCCATGTTAACTCAGATTTGAAAGGTTTTCCACTATTTCACAATATCATAAAATATGTTTTCTTGCTATTTGTGCTAATTGAAAAATATAGCTAGACTAATGGATAAGTAATTCCTGAAACTCACGTGGCCAGTGGTTTACCTACCATCTCAAAGTTTCACAGAGATGAAGCCAAGGCAACAAATCATCTTTGCTAATGTCTACCCTCCTTTTTCCTCCTCATTCTTTGATTTGAAAGCCAAAGTTCCTTGGGCTGGTTTATAGGAAACTGGTGGATAAGCAAATATCCTGCAAAATAACCATACAGAAAGGTCAGTCTCTGGATAACCAAAAGCCAGTTTGATGTTTTTTACAGTTATTATAGAATATGTTGTCAGGAAGAGACTGCCAACTGAAAGTTTTTCTTAGTTTATAAATTGATTAATAACATTTAGAACTTGAAACATATAATCAGTGATTTGTTAGCTGCCACTTGTGGACAGAGACATTATAAATCATCATTGGGGGTGCTGTTCATGTGACCCCTGAAGCTGCACTGGAGAAATGTCACCAGGCCAACACCTTTCATTACATCCAAAGGTGACAGTGAGTCCTGACTACCATCTTTGGATGGCAGGTAGCTGTTTCTACCATCTTTGGGTCTCAGTGAAGTTACCTGCAGGCCACTTGGTTTCCCAGAGCAAATGTTTAAACATTGTCTCAAGTGTAAGACTTTAAACGGGGCATATCAAGTGTGTTCTGTGTATACACTGCTCTCTATGCGCTCTTACTGATGCAGGCTGCAGCTCTCACTAAGTAATGAATACAAAGGTAACTGTGTTTAAAAAAATTACAAATAGTTCCTTTCTCAGAGATAGCACAATTCTGTGTTTGTCAAATACCTTCAGGAAAGTAATAATACTGATTCAATTCTTTTGGCTCATTGTGCAACACTAGCTAGCAAAGGTTTATTTTTTTTTTCCTTGGGTGATATTTCTAGATGAAGTGAAGTGCCTGATAATTTCTTTTAGCATATTTGCAAAGCTGAATTCAGCCCCATGATTCATTGTAACTGTTTCAGAACACCATGTGAGAATAAAAAAAAATGAATAAAAAGGCAGTAGAAAGGAAAATTCAAAGCATGCCATTTGTTAGAATCTATTTTTTTTGCAAGCATAGCACTTCAATCTCAATAGTGTTTCAAAGCCTCCAAAACTTATAATGGTGGTGATACACATATTTTTCTCTCTAAAAAACAGGCCAAGAGATAATGAAACCATAATTTCAAAATACTGCAATGGATATAAAATGGCCACATGCGTGGTTCTGAAACACTCCATATAAGTACTTTCTGTAAAATGGTCATATATTATACTCAAGGAATAAGGAAACAATTTTATAAAAGCAAAGGAGAAATACTAAATACTGTAAGATAACACTGTTCAAATCAGCATTTCATTAATCCAACTTGAATAAACTTAATTCCCTCCTACATCTTAATCAAGACAGCCTTGAAATGATAGAAACTTAGAGACAAAGTTTAGAAGTCACTGAATTCAGCAAAGCCAATCTGTTCCTTTATATAAATAATTACATCAGTATCAAAGGCTTGTTCTATCACACAGGTGTGCAATTTAAAACATTTTTAATATAGTCATTAGTTGTTTATGGAAAAACTGTACACATAAAATTTACACGATACACACAAGCACATTTCACAGTATACCTACTTGTTGACTTATAGTGGGTAGAAAGAGATCTAACACTTTGAAGTCAGTTTTTCCTTTTTCACCAAAGAGTTAATCTGAAGTTCTAGTGATAGATACAGTTGAATACAAAGTTTATTTTTTCCTTCACAGACCCTTCTGGTGTTTTCCTAGCTCTAGAGAGTCTTCCATACCTTGTTTGGAAACCAGTAAGATAGTCTTCTCTTGTTTTATTAGTGGGAAAACTACGGACCACAGAGGTTAAATGACTTACTTAATACTACATAATAAGTAAACTTTTGAGGTCCAGCATCACAATCCTTCCACTTTGCCACTTTTTGACCTTTATTCTTGTAACACTTCACTATTTTTATTTCCTTTTTATAAAAAAGGATATTTATCTAAATTTTTAAAATTTGGATTTAATTCTTTATGCAACAGACTTTGTTGTAAGACAAAATAATGACAATTTGTAATTGAAAAAGTTAATATCTTCATGGAGCCGAGGATTTTGTTTCATTTCCTCTTTAATATCTATCTAGAATCATTTCCGAGTGGTATATTTTAGTGTAAAAAACACTTCACTATTACATAATTAGTTTACAAATTTAGACTTGTTCAAAATTAAAAAAAGAAAAATTAGGGGATGTATTAAAAGCCACATGGAAGAAAATCAACAAACTTTATACGAAATATTTTAAAAACTCAAATCCATGTGTAATTTTTGTTTCCCACATACACATATTCAAATGTCAAATGACAAACTAGAAAAATTTAGGTGATAAATAGTAAACCAGGAAAAATTTGCAACATATATGACAAAATATTTCCCTGATTTGCAAACAGCTTAAACAAAGCAATAAAATTTGTGTGTGGGTAGAAAATACTAATGGCCATACTATAATGAAAAGATGTGATACACAAATTCTCTAATTTGAGTAGGTCTACATGACAAACAACACTTTGAAATCACTTGGTATTGACGTGCCCATAACCTCTACTATATAATGAAGAATGTAAAACGACATTCTGCATTCCATAAAAGGTTAATCTGCTAGTAAATGAGGGCTGGGAATGATCTGGCAGGTTCAGTTAAGAGGCAACTACTAGTAGGCTGGAAAACAGTGGATTTATGATATGCAAAGATATAGGAATATCTTTAGAGACATGTGGAGGTATGCAATGGCTTTCCTTAGGAATTCTAAAAGGTTTAAGCCATTTAAAAACAAAATCTGGAGTTGAGATGTCTAAAGATCGCATGCATGTAGAAAAAAAGATGTCATTTTGAATTGGTTTTGGGAATACTGACATTTACCCAGGAGAGATGAAAACATGTAGGCACTAGATATTCATTGTGTAAGAGAGAAAAGCTAATCAAAGTATTTACTATTTATATGGCATGACAATAGCTTTTGTGATAAAATCTTTTTCTTTAGAATATTAGAAAAGTAAAACACTACATTTCTTTCCATGCAAAGTAGAAATGGTTCCATTCAATGGAAGTGATCAGTTCTATTGTGAACAAAATTCCCGGAAATCAAACTCTGTATTAAAACTTTCGATATTAAAAACTGGCCTATTTCTACAGACATTATCAAACAAGGAGAGAGCATAACTCGAAGTGAACAAATTGCCTAATGGAAATCTGACTACAGTCCTAGGTGGTATCCTAGCTACGTCTACACCATGGTTCACTTCACTTAGTGTCCTCTTTTGCTTTTGAGGGAATTTAAAATGCATTAAAAATTAGCCATCAATAGAAGCTAGAAGGACATGGGGATAGCATTAGTATTGGTAATCAATAAAAATTCTGACTTTTTTTTTCCCCTCCAAGAGTAATATCCGCTTATTTGGAAGGGGGGCGAGAAGCAAAGCTAACCAATATTCCAGACATTGTCCTTAAAATTGAAATTGCAAGAGATAAAAAATTTCATTTGAGTACATGGTCTGGAGCCTTTTTAAGTAAGTTCTGGTAGCAGTGCTGTTAAAAAGTAACACCTTAAGTTTGTTTTCTATCAACGAGGGTTTGGCATGGATTTCTGAACTTCGTTCAATAACAATACAATACTAAAATAAGCTCATTTCAGCTTTGAGACATGGTATTTGTGCAAAGTCTTTACTCTCCTCCTAAAAATTACTTGAAAAAACAAATATTGCTATGCCTTATTTTTTGCTCACAAACCTCTCATCCTATAGGGTTCCTATGTTTATGACTAAAACCCACATGAACATTTAGTGTAAGGACTTACTTTTCTGCAATTACTAAGGAGTTTTGAAGGTACAGGATTCTCCAAACAAGTTCATCTCAAGGAAAGGACATGAGGAATAGGAAGAAAGTAGGTAAATCACTACAAATCAATTCCATTACTTTTGCCATCTGTTCATCGCAGGGCATGCTGCAGTGTTCTGTCCTTTCCCTTAGATATAAAGATTAATTTTAATGGAAGAGAATATTAATCTATTTGTTACATATTTATAACTTATTAATGTGTGTGTCTTTTTTGTCTCCCCATGGTTGATTTACCCATGTTAATATATGGTGGGCCATCAAGCATGTATTTAAAAGTTGGACGGTGTTTACTGCAAAAGTTGGACTGAGAAAATTGGACAGTATATAAATTCAGCCAGTGGAAATTGATGACAAGGCAGTATAAAAAGCAGCTGCAGCTTTAATAAACTATATACCTATCAACTACAATGATGACTTTTACTCATGCTAGAGGTAATAATCTTGCAGATATATACATGAAACAAACTTTCAATGTATAAATTTAAAAAGTGAAAGCATTCCAGGTTATTACGGAGACCTGCTATCAAGCCCAATGGTCACCCCAAAATGTTCAGTTAAGATCAAGCTGTTATAAATAACTCACTTCAATATCTAAAAAAAGTCTCCTCTAGGAAATTGTTAAAAGAAGTCAGAGGCAAGAGGAAAACATTAACATATTGATTAATATCACAGATTCACTTGATGAAAAGACATCTTTCATTGCTCAGTTTTCTTAAGCATCACTTAAAATATTAAAATCTAGAATCAGCTTCTCTTTGCCCAAACATTGGTTAAATGTGTCCTTAATAAGAAAAAGGGTGACACACTCAAAAGGACTGACTGAAGAATGGCTAACGAAGAAATACTAAGACATGGGCAGGCTTAAGGGAAATCTGCAAAGAATATTAGTATACTTTAGGATGTAAACAATTTTAATTCAGTGGTGTGATGGTATATGTTTAACAACTGGTTTTGGTGGCAGGGAGGGGGGTCTCTGATTTGTAACACTGGCCTATTTCTGTGGTGTAAATATCTCCACTATGGCAAATTTTAAACTAATTGTGTTTAACACCACCTCACAAAATTCTTGACAAATTAACAATTGACTCTTGCAAGCCACTAGAACTAGTTCTGGCTCACCACTGGCCAGAAGGGGCAGAGAAAGGGAGCCCTTCTGGTGGCAGGTGACACATGCTCTGCAGTGAGAAAGTAAGTTTCCAGTTCTGCATTTGCTACTTTTTTGTCTCCCAAGTAAGTGTATTGAACAAGTCACATACTCACTGAGCTTCAGTTTTGTCACCTATGAAATGGTGCTGATTGATATTACTAAGATCATAAGGTTAGGGTAATGATTAAATGAGGTGGTACATGTAAAACATTTAGAGGAATGTGTGAGAGAGAGTAATTTCTTGCCCATACATGTAAGACTCTATTCATGATCATGAGAATTATAGCTATTACATTTTTCATGTTTTCACTTGAGGTTAATCATAGATTGCTTAAAAAAAAAATTCTCACTGAATAAAGGTGAAATACACATCAATTCCAGTTTGCCAAAGCTTATGCAGCATAATGTCTGAATTTTGAATTGTCATCATGAATATGAAAGCAAACTATGACACGATTTTTTAAAACATGACTATCTGTGACAGCCCTATGGTAAACCTCATTGTTTTTCACTTTACCCTACTGTCAATTTTTAAAATTTCAATGTACTATTTCTCCTAAAAATCACAACTTTGTATTTCTGTCCTTTCCAGTTTGCATTTATTATACAGCCACCATATATATACATCCATCCATCTATCTATCTATCTATCTATCTATCTATCTATCTATCTATCGCCACTCTAATTATATGTAATAATATTTTGTGTCAACAAAGAATCTTCACTCACAATATCTATTTCAATCCTTACTACCATCCTTTTTCTCAAACAATACATTTTGATATGAATATTAAGGTATAGAGAAGTGGTATGTTCCAAATCATACAAACAATAATGACAGATCTAGAATCTAAACTAAGGTCAGTTGAATGCCAAGTTAGTGATGAATTCAGGAGAAGTAATAGAACCCAGTGGGAGATTAGAGGATCTTTGTAGGGAACCATTCGCTCAAGAAGGATGGTTGGGGTACAGATTTTGACACTTAGTCTAGTGAAGGATCAGTTGAACTCATTTGTATCAAGAAAAACTACAACTGTAAGAGTATATCTTTGGACCCATGAAAGTGAATGGGCACAAGGAGTTGAGGGATGGCTTTGTTTTTTGTCAAGAGAATCTTTTTGAGCAGATGAGAACATCTGACAAAGTCATGGCCCTATTACAATGGTATCTGGAGATTAAAAAAAAAAGGTCTTTGAAGAAAAGTTTCCTTTTAAAACATTTCTTTCTCTCTTGGGATAAATGCAAAAACCAGTTGTATTGGGGAACTCTGCTAAAAGTCTCCTAGTGAGGGCCTGCTATATAAAAGACATGCTGGATTGGATTAGGAAAGGGTGCAGGTACACTGCATAAAATCTGATGGTTAGGTCCTGGTGGGCATATACTCTCTAGCATGAGAGTTTTACCTCTCTATTTTAATTCATTTTCCTTTAAAATGGTGTCTATCATAACACTTATCTGATGAGGAAAGATTAAATGAGTGTGTGTATATACATATATATATACACATATACATATGTATATATATTTACATATATAAATGATTATATATACATATATTTCTAAATGATGATAGTCATCATCATTATTAAACTCTTAATAAGCACTTGCCTTTAAGGCCATTTTCCAAGACATATCCTAGCTTATTTGTGGAAATTCAGTATAAATATTGATTTGAAGATATTAAAGTGTACATAGTATTTTCCTTTCCTCCCCATTTGTTTAAGAAGCATTTATTAATTTTACTCACAGGACATGGTTGATTTTTTGAAACTTACAGTATCTCTTATTAGTTATACCACTGAATAGGTACAGAGGTGTCCATAATGAGATGGGAAAAATTGATCTATAATACTAACCATTATATGTGTTATAGTAGCCTCTCTCATACTTGAGGTCATAATCTATCCCACAGTATATCTGAAGATTTAAAAATAATAAGTGCTGACCTTCCATCTCATCATAACCTACTGTGCAGATGCTTATAATGAACCTACTGCATCACTTTGACTATGTGATTAGAAAGAACCAGAGAGTCTAGAGATGCTGTGTGAGCAATGGTTAAAAGTAATTTTCTTGATGATACAGAATATAAATCTTGTCTTATGTCTGATGTAATTGGAACTTAAGTGGATTATTGTATCATACTAATGAGAAAATGTATATTTAAACATATATATTTTAAAAGACACTGTCCTTCTATGTTATTTCCTCTAACCAGAGAGAAATGTCAACTTTCAGTCTTCACAAATATTTTTGCTCACAGCTGACATAAAACCTGATTATGACGATGGTGCTCAGAGAAAGTAGTAACTAGTAAGATGCAGAGCCTTGCGGGTCTTCTCTCTTTCTGGAGCCCCTTTTACCTGCAAGGCCACAGGGAGCACTTACCAGCCTCCTCTGAGCAACTTTATCCCCAGCAGTAAATAAATATAAGCAAGTGAGCCTGGAAAACGTTCCCTGTTTATGACAAAACCCTGCCAACTAAGCGAAGAAGATGAACTAGACCCATTAGCAATTAAGAGACCCAAGACTGCCCAGTGACCTGAGTTCATCAGGCTACTCTCGAGGATGCTATAAATTATCTGATCAGAGTGCTACACACCTTGACCTTTTTTTTTTTTTTTTTTCAATAAAGTAATAATCCCCACCCATCTCCCTCAGCTCCCACATCACTGAAGTTGCACAGGAGTTATATTTTTTTGTCCCATTTTCCTTCCAAAACTTCCAATCTCTGAACTCTGAATTGGCCCAGTTATCCACCTTTTCCACTCTGTACCCAGCCGCCTGCAGACTGTTAGATTAAATCTCACATTTGAGCAGATTGGTGTCATCACGCTTTCTAGGCACCCAGTGGCAGCTGGCCTTCAGTGCCGCTCAGCAATATTGTTATGCCCGTTGGTCAACTCCCCGTGCTCTTCATCACAGCGACAGTTTTAATTCTTTATTATTACCCTCACAGAACGTACCCTGTCACCAGCCACTCTGTTCTGCTCATAATTTCCCTTCTTTCTTCATAGAGAAAATTGAGGCTTTTAACCTATATTCACTATGTTTGCTTGAGTATCCTCTAATATCTCCTATTAAAATATAGATACAGCCCTTTTGTAAACCAAAAGTCCCTCTTCAGCTACTGTTTCATCTTCCTCCACCTTTTCATAGCCAAGCTGTTTGGAAATAGGCTTTAAATCCACTAGCATATTTACCTTCCCATTTTAAATTTTAATCTACAGCAAAGTGACTTCCACCCCCATCAACTTCACTGAAAATGTTCTGGCTAAGGTCTTCCATTACCTTCGAAATGCCAAACGAAATCATCTCCCCCCAAACTCATTCCACTTGAATTCTCTACAGTATTTATATTTATTCTTAGAAATATAAGATATAAGTGTACTTCTATTATAAATATTATACTTTTCCATTGTAGAAATTTTCAACTACATATTGAGGTGGGGGAGGGGGGATAAAAATATATGCACATCCTCACCAGTCAAAGCAATGTTTAACATTCATACATACTTCTCTTCAGGATTTGTTCTATGCATAAACAGGCATTTTGTACAAGTGAACATTATGCTTTTCTGCTTAACATATCATAAACATTTTCCCATGTTACCAAGTAATCTTCAGAAACAATATTTTAAGACTCTATAATTTTCCATTACATGGAAAAGCACAGTTTAATTAATTTTGTCACAGAATGTAAACAATGAGATATGTTCCTATATTATTAAGTATCCTTGAAAAACTTGATTTGAATGGTTGCAGATTTTGTGCTATGATTGTATAGTAATTTAGTTAATTAATCTCCTTCTGCTAAGCCTTTAGGTTGCTATCAAATTTTTGCTATTATAAATAGTGCTACAATGAATATCGCAGTACCCAAGACCCATCTTGAATCTTATATTTAGATATATGCCACCTCTTCCAAAATTAGAATACAGACTTTTTCACTTAAAATTATTTATATATATATATATATATTTGGAGTTACTATGCAGAATTTCTCTCTACATCTAAAAAGAACATATTATTAGAACTTTTACCTAGCTGACAAGAAAGCAGAGAAAAGCATTAGTGACAACAGGCACAGTTAAATATTGGGATCTGTTATTAAATAATGTTGGGAGGAATGAGAAGAGTTAGAGGGACAGAAAATGAGAGAGATTTCTGGAAGAGTCTTATCTAGGAGCTATTGTCTTTTAGTCTAGAATTTTTTGGGTTACAGAGATATTTTATTATATCAAACAGAGCTTACATTTTGGAATTACTGTGTATACCACATGCATAAATGAGGACCATTGATGACAGTACTTTAAGGTAAATTAGCTTAGATTGAGGAGAAAATAGGAAAACGCTGAATAAATAAAAAAGCCTTTCTTGGCTTAAGTTGTTACAGACAAAACTGGCTTTTTAACATAATCTTTTAAAGATTCACAGAAGGCTGGAAATCACTATTTTGTTCAGTGTTATTTGTAACTTTTACTAATTAAGTCCGCCTTTTCTAATAAGCTTGAAGGTGCCGTGGAAAAAGCTGTTTGTCAAGGGTAAACAGAGATTGCAAATCATTTAGTTTCAGTCTTGCTCTGAATCTTACCTAAATAATGAGCAGTCTCTATAGTTGGAATAGAGCACCAGAAGAAGGAAGAGTGTGTTGGTATATGTAGAAAAATAAGATGGGGGTGAGAGGGATGGCAAGGAGCATATATCTGAATGTAAGTAAAATATGTATCTGATTTAACCCCATGAAATTATACTGATGTAAATTGTGAAAAGGCTATGGGAAAGAACAAGTTTTGATTTTCTGCATATGTTTATAATGAGCTAATCTAGGAAGTCTTTAATTGATTGATTTAATGACCTTTGCATCATAACTGTTTTCAAACTCAATAACTGAAAAAGTCCTCTTCTGAATTGCTAGAGTCTATATTTTCTGAGGCTTTTTGAAATCTAAGTAGATTTTCTGAATCTTAAGGTTTCCCCCAAGTAAATGGATTCACTGTGAAGGTTTTGATTGAAGCACCTAGGTATAAAAGACACTGCATAATAAAGTGTGTTGCAAGTCAGATTAAGGTATAGATATCAAAAGGAAATGCTAAGAATTAATACTCAGTTTGAGGGTAGAATCTGGTTAGGAGTTTTAGTTACATAGAAAGGAGATACATAAAAATGATTTCTTCAGAGAAATCTGTGCCATTTGTCCCATTCACCAACACAAAAGAGGAAGGAAAATGTGAGCTGCTATAAGTTTATGTGTGTGGGGGCAGGGAGGGATATCATGTACCTCTTTAATTGTGAGGGTAGAAGGTGAGGCTTCATGGAAAGCATGCCTCATACTTTCCGGAAGAGAAAAAATGGTGGAAGGAGATCTGACTCCTGCCATTGAAATTTAGAAGTCTATTAAGGAAGGAAGGAAAGAAGGAAAAAAAGAGGCAGTTTTCAAAAAAAGTTGGCTACCTAGGAATTATCCTGCACTTCTGCCGAGGAGGGACATAGGACAGGTGACTATTTTTCATGAACCAGAGGTGGTCCTTGAGGTAGTGGAGGCAGCCTGGATCTATTTGAACGCTTGAATCAGTAAACCACTTGGGAGGAAGATAGAACTCCAACAGAGTCTTTGTGGCTTGCAGTTTTTAAAAACTAGGGTTGAACAGAGGAGTGGCAATAGGTGTCACAGCAAACATCACCCAGATTGTAGCTTAATGCAACCAGAAGACTGACGGATTGAGGGAAGCTCTGAAGAAATTATGAAAATACCCATGCGAGAGAATCTGCTTTAAATATCTTCCAGATCTCGAGAGAATGAGGCCAATATACAACAGTATCAGTTAACTAAGAACTTTCCTACCGTCTGCTGCTCTCCCTCCCTTGCTTTTGTCAGACATGGTGGCATTAGAAGTTTGCGTGTGTGTCTGTCTGAGGGAGGCGGAGGGCGAGTGACACAGAGAGAAGCTTCTATTATCCCTTTCCCATGTCATAGAGTTCCAATTCTACCATCCCACCTGGAGGAAGGAGTCGATAACAGCAGAAGTGTTAATATTTTTGACTGGACACTTTTTAATTACTTAAAGGAGGCTATTCTTTATGCCTAATGGAAGCCACAGAGATTTCTATTATCAACGAGTGAGAAGAA
Organism: Eidolon dupreanum; assembly: GCA_028627145.1. Lineage (NCBI taxonomy): Eukaryota > Metazoa > Chordata > Mammalia > Chiroptera > Pteropodidae > Eidolon > Eidolon dupreanum. The sequence goes on along the minus strand of CM053508.1, from coordinate 112,454,292 downwards.
AAGTCTGGGGGGTCAAGATTCAAGTATACCTGCGCTTCTGGATGCCTCCATTACAGGCAGCTTTGAAGGCCCTGGAAATGATCTGAGATAATCACATTTCTGTAAAATTTTTAAAAGTAAGACATTTTAATCTCAATTACTTAAGTCTGGTTTCTTTTTCCAGTTTCTCCTCCCATTCTTGTCCTATTGTCAGAGGACTCTGAAGACGCTACAGCCATTTTAAGGTAGTCTTAACTTTAAGATAAATATTGATCTTTTTCAACATTATATCTTACCAAAATTTAAAAAGGTCCATTAGGGTAAACCATAGAGAAAGATGAGATTCACTCAACGCTATTATGTGAAAAAGGATTTTTTTTTCAAAATCATGTTCCCAGTAATATTTATAGATTATTGAAGAGACTATACAATGGATAAAGAGATATTTCTCAGATATTTTGTGATAAATATTTTTGAAAGGTCACACCATTGAGATTCTGAATAGTCTACTTCATGATTAACAGTTTCAAATAGTATTTTCTTTGTAAACTGTTTTCAAAAAGACAGAGATCATTTACATCAATTGGGTTCTAAACCTGGATGGATGCATATGGTGAGAACACTCAAAAGTCATGAAGACTCCACAGACAAATCAGGCTAGGTTTACTTGGCTGGCTCATAAACATGCACAGATTGAACCAACATTTTGAAGTAAAGATGAGAGGCAGTATTCAGCATTAGTGTGAGATATTAAAAGCTTAACTGCAGTCATCTAATTCTCAAAGAGGTTTCCTCTTTAGAGGTCATGGACAAGAGGCATTCCTGAAATAACAGAAATATAAAAATCATGGAACTAAGTGAAGAATTTGATTCGTTTTTTGCACTACTACTTCAAAGTGAGAAAAGATCAGATGTATTTATTAAGCACTTTATAATTATTATAAAAAATATCGTACAAATTTATATGATATGTCCACTTAAAAATACAAATGATGAACCCTACTTCATTGTTATACATTCTTAGTGGTATGTGACAAATATTGAACAGCTGGTAATTATTACATGCTACTACTGAAATATTTTTTTAGCTTTTTTTCACAAACAAAACAATCTGTCACTTTTTTTTTAATGAAGTAGAACAGCATAGTCAGTTGTAAGTTCTTGTTGAAAAAAAAAATAACTTAGAAAAGTGAAGGGAATGTAATCATACTTTAATAACATCATTATATGACCCTAGATGACATCAGCATGGAGTGGAATATATCCATACCAAAATCCTCTTTTCCATAAAAGAATGAGAACATTGGTAGTAGTTGACAAAATGGAGTTTTTCAAAACTCTGGAAATTGACCAGAGGGGTTACTATAGGGGACATTTATTCAAAAAAAAAAAAAAAAAAAAAAAAAAAAAAAAAAAAACCAGCTGAATCTCGGTAAGAACATTCAGCTTTGTCCCATTTTGACTTTCTCCATTTCCGTTCTTCAGATGGGTGTGGCAAGGCCATTACCACTGGGTGTAGGGTGGCCACTTCCGCCGGCACAGAAAATTCATTAGAATTTAGAGGCTCAATTTCCCCAGCTTCATTAGGGTCTACCCACGTGTCCCCATCCCAGCTTACAAGATCTTGTTCTTTCCTAGTCAATGCCCTCAACCCACCAGTGAACCCCTGCAAGACCCGTATTTCAACTTGCATTGTAATTCAGTCAATTTACAGGTGAGGTTCTTTGTTTTTTTTTTTTTTAGCAAGTTCAGCCCTGTGGAATACAGGGTCTCCCTTCAGGACACATTTAGAAGCTTTGAGGTCATTTATGTGGTACTTAAGCTGGGAATTCGAATCCCTGAGCTCATCCTTTTCTTTGACCAGCAACGTCTGGAGCAACCCACCAAGATCACTATGTTCTGTAGTTTTCCAATAATGTTTGAAAATATCATAAATAGAGTCACTTAACTCCTTGATGAGGAGTATCCAATACAGATATTTCACATCTTGCTATTAACGGTTCATACCACAGTTGATAAGTGCTTTCCTTACTACTGGAAGTAGAGTCATTAGCATCTTTAAATCTAATCCGACAGAAATCTCAGAATGAGTCAGAAAACTCATCTGTAAAATGCTGTTTCTAGAACTACTTCTAGTAGCAAAATCTGTATCATTCAGTGTTTTCCAGAGAAAATGAACCAACTGGATATATATAGATATATAGAACAATATTTCTTATGAGGGACCTGCTCCCACGATTATGAAGGCTGACAAGTCTGTGAGCTGGAGGCCCAGGAGAGCGGGTAAGTAGTTCCCGCCCAAACCTGAAGGCCTGAGGATGAAGCCCATGACTGTCGAAGCATATAAGAAGAGACATGTCCCAGGCTCAAGTAGAGAGCAAGTTTGTCCTTCCTCTACCCTTTTGTTCTATTTGGGCCTCAGTGGAATGGGTGCTGCCCACACATGTTGGTGAGGAAATCTTCTTCACTTGGACTACTGATTCAAATACTAACCTTCTCCAGAAACACCCTCATGGACATGCCCAGAAATAATGATTATTCAGCTATCTGGGCTCCCTGAGCCCAGTCAAGTTGACTCATAAAATTAACTATCATGATACCTGTATCTTGCTGTAATATTGTTCCTATTAATAATAATCATAAGTGAAAGATTTTTCTTCCTGTGAGGAGGGCGGATTAGTCTCGAGGAGGTGACAAAAAGAAGACCATGCAGCAAGACCCCAGATTCCTTCATCCGAGTCCCCAGGTACTACTGGAATGGTGGTGCATGAGGTTACCACATAGTGCCTTCTGGAAGTCTGTAGTGGTCAGTGAACTGCAGAAGAAGAGCCAGGAGGATGCCTGAACCACTGAGTGACAGGCACTTGCGAGAGCATTGGAGGATGACAGAAGGACCTTCCCAAGCCACATGGATAGAGAAGCTGGCCTGGGCTACTGGACCTTGCTCTTCATGAACCCAAATGAACCTTTGCTGGAATTAGGGATGCCAAACATCAGGCCTGGATGGTACTTCAGCAATGTCTGAGAAGGTCTGGCTGGTGGCTCTGCCAACAAGTAAGCCACCAACTTGCCCGCTGAGGCTAGAGCTTCTTGACGGTCTATGAGGGTGAGTCCTATGGGCAGTCCATCACGGAAAATCCACCCTCCCATGGTGACGGCACACAACATCCCCATGACGTGGTCAGGGCATAGCATCACCGTTCCCATCTCATAATCTCTGCCCTGTCACCAGAGTAAACTGGCACTGAAAGCACCTCCGGGCCTGCTTCATCATGAGATGCCAGGCCTGCCGCACAGAGAAGACAGAAGGGTGTGAGTGAGCAGCACCCTCTGGCACCCTCCTTCTTCATGGGTCACAGATCTTCATGGGGTGTGGGCTTTGTCTTCCCCAAAAAGATGGTGAGACTACATTCAGTGGTGAGGGGGCACTGAGCACCGATATGGCCTCCTGCCATATTCAATGATGGGAATCCGGACTGGGATCAGTGGCCTAGGCCCCGGCTTTATCTGCAGATGTCTCGGTTCTGGTGTGCAAGATCCTGGTGTCTGCAGGTGCAGCACACATGCCTCTCTGGGGTCAGGTTTTTCTGAAAGTCTTGCACAAGGAGAACCACTGCAAAATGTGCTCTCTAGAACTGCAAAGTCCTCTGGCCTCACCCTGCTGCAAGATGTAAAACCAGGGACTGCCAGGTCTCCCGAGTAGGCCAGGTCACAGCATAGAGCCGAGCCCACGTGGCATGTGGTCTTCTCTTAACATGACTGTGTTACTATATAGAGCACATAAGAGAAAATGATACTCTACAAGAAAGATAATGATATTTTAAGGGCAACTAGAACGATTTGAAAAAGGTGTGCTTCTAGATTGCATACATATCTGTTATATATTATTTATTTCTCCATTTATTATTAATTTGTATCTTACACAAATCTGAGTATATACTTAAGAATACAAAATATGCTTCCTAAAGAATCTTACTGCTCCTGCTCCTTGTCTCCTATCTGAAAACACAACCATCTGTACACGAGAGGATGATCATTTTCACAGCAATGAATATTGGGAATATTACCCTCCCACAAATGAGGACATGAAGGATAATAATAGAACACAGCAGTGGTGGCTTCCTGGATCAGGCTCAACACTTTGCTATTTGGGTTCACAAGGAGAGCTGTCATTCCTCACACTGCTTCTGGCATCATTATGCTTAAAGGGCATTACCATCATGCACCTGCAGGTCTCCTATGTAAACCTCTGCTGGCTTTACAAAGTAACATTCCATCATCGCCCACATCTAACAGATTGAAAAGTCTGGCTTAGCGGAATTTACTCAAGGTTACACAATATATAAACAGCATGTTTGGGGATAAAATCTCCCTGTCTCATTCTTCCTAGTGTTGTAGGCGCAGATCACTGCTAACAACAGAAAGTGAATGAGGGAAGTTCAAGTAATACTCATCGACAAAAAGGAACAAACCGCTGATATCCACCACAATACGGAAGACTCTCAAAAACATCATGCTGAACAAAAGAAGCTTGACACACACACAGGACAACTCTGTTTCTTTGAAATTCTAGGTAAAGCAAAACTAAAGAGAGTGACTGAAAGCCTATTGGTTTTTACCTACTCTCAAGGGTCAAAGGAATTGACTATAAATGGGTATTAGAGAACTTCTTGGGACGGTAAAAATTTTTCATCTTGGAAGTGGTGATGGTAAATGAGTGTATACATTTGTCAGAACTCACTGAACAGTACACTTATAATGAGTACATTTTATTGGTATGTAAGGATAGGATACCTCAATAAAATTGTTTTTTAAAAGCTGTACTTTTGAGGTGGGCTCAAAGCACAGCACTGCCTATCATCCATACAATTTGGCTGCATCAGAATAAAACCTTAAACTTAAAAAACAAAAACAAAAAACAGAAAATCGAGTGAGCAAGGCACTTGAATGGCTGCCCTCCCTCATTCACATTCTAAGAGGAAATTAGAATCAATTTAACTTCTAATACAAATGGCATATATATCATCTTAGTACAAGCAAAAAAAAATGTACTGTTGAATCATATTATTTTGGGAGGATCTTTATTATTTGCCAAATAAATGGCAAACAAAACGAAATTGTTAAAATCTTGCTCCAACTTCATAATGTTTTATCATCCCAGAATTTTCAACCTGATAGTAAAATGTGAAATGGTTTATTTTTATTTTTAAAGCTATGAATCAAATTTTTTACCTGACAGTTTACACATCTGTATAAACATTGTCATATTACCACAAGAATAAAACATTAGAAGAAAAAAAAAGATGCACTTAAAGAATTGTTACTTCACAGACCACCCCAAAATATTTAAACTTTTTTTCAAGAAGCAAACTTCAGACCAATTTCATCCTTAAACTGTCATTACAACACATCTGGTAAAAGGAAAACATTCTTGACACATCTTTTAAAAGTCAGTTAGTCAATTAGTTTGGCCATAGTCCTTTTCAGTCTACTCTATGGTTTTAACTCCCCCATTTCTACTGCGTGAACAGTCAGACAGGCCTCATTTTTCCCAACTACTCTTAGATAATAAAATTCCTTCATAAGTCGTTACACTCAGTCTGATTTTAGTAATTAAAATGTCTAGTTATAGGTGAGAGTGAACCTTGAAACGTTGTTCAAGGTTACAGCTCCTTCAGTTCCAGCCTGCTGCAGGCTGAACACCTATTACGGAGAGTGGAGAACATGGTCTGTCTCTCCTTTATTTCCCCACCAGATGCTTGCCTTCCTCTATTCCATCACTGCTCACGCGGCTGTCAATGGGTCTTGTGTTGGACAAAGAAAAGGACTGAGGAAAGTGGCAGCAGAGGTCTCAGTTGACTGATATTCTCGAAAGATTTCATGGGTGAGTGATTGGTACGGGCTCTCTCTTATGGGACAGAGGGTCTCTCTGATATTACTATCTAATATTAATACTTCTTCTCTTGCTGCCAATATAAAAGGTGCCTCCTATGGCACACTAGTAACATACAAGAGGGAAAGTCATCTCTAGTTAAAAGATTCTATATTTTTTCTGGAAAATTAAAAGTGGATACAAAAATTTGGTGGAAGAAACAGAGCAGGGGACGTCACATCCACGGGGATGATGAAGGTAGAGTACAGAACCAACATGCCCACTGGGTAGAGTCCCAGAAGCATCCAGAGGTGAGGCAGCAGGTATGGTGGAAGAAGAAGAGACAGAACTAAAAAGAGAATAATTAAAGGGTTATTTTAAAAACAGAATCCCTGAATTCCTGCCATTGCTTTCCCAAACCCATGTAAAAGCAGGATGACCAGGCCAATCACTAAAGAAGTCCTCATGCAAGCTCTGAAACACACTGTTAAAAGAAAGCTGGGGCACTAGGGTGGGTAGGACCCTCTAGAGCAAAACTCTCCCACTGTGGCCGTGAGGCACCTCAGCATGAAGACTCCTTCTCTTTTGGCTCAGCCTAAAGTAAAGCATGCATAATGGAAAATCTTTCCATTATATTTTTGACTTCATTAAACATTAAAGGCCAACAAGGAACCATGAAAATTCTGAAGAAAACCAACAGTACAACTCAATAAGGAAGAATGAAGTAAATTATGTTAATATTTTAGCACTTAGTGAGTTATAACTGACTGGAAAACCATCTCAAATTTTCTTACACAACAAATAAATAAACATACAAACAAACAAATATCTGTATTAGTTTGCTAGGGCTACCGTAGCAAAGTATCTCAGACTGCGTGGCTTAAACAACAGAAATTAATTTTATCACAGTTCTGGAGGCCAGAAGTCCCAAGATATATTGTCAGCGGGGTTGGTTTCTTCCGAAGCCATTCTCCTTTGCCTTGAAGATGGCTAGATGGCTGTGTTCCCCTGTGTTTCACCTGGCCTTCTCTCTGTGCCTGTCTATGTCCTAATCTGCTCTTCTTATACGGACACAAGTTATATTGCGTTAAGGTCCACCTTAATGACCTCATTGTAACCTAATTAGCTCTTTAAAAGCCCTATCTCCAAATATAGTCATATTCTGAGGTGCTGGTGGTGAGAACTTCAACATATAAATTTTGCAGGAACACAATTCAGCCCATGACGTACATGTGCTCGATTAACGGCAAGAGCTAAGCCAGCCCTCACATAGGCACAGCTGGATTCATGACTCCAACGACGGCCTCAGGAGCAGATTCTCCCACCTCCTGCTCAGTGTATCATATCTTAAACTTAGAAAAGGCATACGGGTTATTCTAAAAGTAATCCACCTCTTTCAAAAAAAATCGACTGATATGTATACCAAAGTATTCTAAAGTTAAAATTTGTTTTTAAAAGTCCATCTCATTTGGCCATCACTTCTTATGGTACGGCTTTACCCAGGTAGTTGTAGAATTCCTTTCATCTGCACTCACTCTTTGTATTGCAGACACAATGATTCTTATTCATAAATCTGACTGCCATTACAGTAGAGCGGACACAACAGTGACCATATGATCACCTTATGGAGTGTGACGTGGTTCTGTTGTCATGAGAGATGGGGTAGTAGAAAGTGTTGAGGGAAGGACAAGGATGACGGTGCCTAGCAGGACCCTTTTGTGGCAATAAAGCAAAGTCAAAGAAGCAGACTTTCTCAGAACTGACCACGGTAGAGGGTAGTGGACTATGTTTACATATTACCTTTGGCTGGAGATCACATTTAGTTTTCTCAATTTGTTTCATACCACCCTAAAAAAAAAAAAAAGACTCATGCTTGCAAATTTAGAAGATTATATTTTTAAGCCAAGCACATACATATAATGATTGGTACTGACCCAGGAGGTAGATATGTTTAAGAAATCATGGTATCCCTTGTAAGTAGCACCTGAGGACACATTTTAATATGTTTCTACAGTAGCTTGCTCTCTAAATTTGGTGTCCTTCTTTAATGGCTTTCATAACGACGGCTTAGGCTTTCTATACTCAAGGGAATTCCAAAGTGTTTCAGGGAACTAGGCAATCAAAATTGACCAATTTAGAAGATGTGAAGGGGGCACTATTGATTTTTTAAATGCTATTTTCAAGGGTTTCTGACAGTTTTAGTGGTAGTTGGAAGAATGTCGAATTTACCCTTTAGTAGAAGAATGAATTATATGCAAAAGGGCAGAAAAATGTTGTTTTCTTAATTTCCAAACTCATCCGAAACAGTGTTTTCTTCTCCATTCTTTTAACTTAAAGGAGTTTCACTATTTCAGAAGGAAAAATGAACATGCATCACAACATTTTTCTTTATATTTTCCTTTAAGTGGTATACAAAGATAAATAAAATTCACACTGTTCAAAATTAGGTAGCTTCTGAAATAATTGTATTATATTAAGTAATTAAGTACAAGGCTTTGATTTTTGCTATGGTGTTTTTTTGACTTAATGCTCCAACTGTTCTACTTTTATTTTTTGGCTTCTGTTAACAAGATGTAATTTATGTCAAATACTAGAATATTGATATGAGAAGAAAAAAATCATAAATTCTTATTTTTTAAGTAGATTATAATTATTTTTAATCTTAAATTACAAAATTTAAAAATTCATGTGATCATATATCACAAATTCTACTAAACAGCATTCATAAGATCAAAATTACACATTCTGTCATCTACTTGTCATAACTATATATTACATATTAAAAACACAAAGACATTAATTGCTATTTTCCTTGTAATAGCACACTTCCATATAGTTCAGTATACTGCCTTGTGGTTTCTAAGCATCTATACTGACATAATACATATTTCTAAATGTTACTTGGTTGGTATTAATATGTTGTATTATGTCTCTAAATATGAAGTGTGAGATTGGGCATTATGTGATTCTTATATTCCCTGTGAAATTATAAGACATCAACAAAAGGAACTAAAGATGACACAAATAGAAAGATACACTGTGCTCGTGGTTTGGAAAAGTAATGTTAAAATGCCCAGACTACACAAAGCAATCTACAGATTCAGTGCAATCCCCATCAAAACAACAATGGCATTTTTCACAGAACTAGAACAAAAATTCTAGAATTTGTATGGAACCACAAAAATAGTCAAAGAAATCCTGAGAAAGAAGAACAAAACTGAAGGTATCACACTCGCCAATTTCAAACTAATCTACAAAGTTATAGTAATCAAAATAGTATAGAACTGGCAAAAAAAAAAAAATAGCCAGACATATAGATCAATGGAATAGAATAGAGAACCCCAAAGTAATCCCATGCCTATATTGTAAACTAATCTATGACAAAGGAAACAAGAATATGCAATGGGGAAAAGATAATCTCTTCAATAAATGGTGCTGGGAAAACTGCACAGCTACATGCAACAGAATGAAATTGTACCACGATCTTACAGAAAATACAAAAATAAATTAAAAATGGATTAAAGACTTGAATCTAACACCTAAAATCATAAAACCTCTAGAAGAAAACATAGACAGTAAGCTCTTTGACATCAGTCTTAGCAATATTTTTTTTTGTACCAGTCTCCTCACACACGGGGCAACAAAAGCAAAAGTAAACAAATGTGATCACATAAAACTAAAAAGCTTTTGAACAGAGAAGGAAACTATCAACAAAACAAAAAGGCAACCTTCTCAATGGGAGAAGATATTTGCAAATTATACATTTGATAAGAGGTTAATATCTAAAATATATAAAGAATTTCTACAACTTAATATTTAAAAAACTTGATTACTAAATGGGCAAAGGAGCTGAACAAACATTTTTCCAAAGAAGACATACAGATGGCCGGCAGGCACATGAAAAGACACTAATCATCAGGGAAAAGTAAATCAATACCACAATGAGATACCACCTCACACCTCTCAGAATGGCTATTATCAAAAACATCAAAACTAAAAAGTGTTGGTGAGGATGTGGAGAAAAGGAAATCCTTGTTGGTAGGAATGTAAAATGTTGCAGCCATTATGAAAAACAATATAGAGATTTCTCAAAAATATTAAAAATAGAACTATGATATGATCCAGCAATTCCACCCCTGGGTACTTATTCAAGGAAAATAAAAACACTAATTCAAAGAGATATAGGAACCCCTATATTTATTGCAGCACTGTTTGCAATAGCCAAGACAAGGAAGCAACCTAACTGTCCATTGATAGATGAATGGATAATATGGGTGTTTGTGTGTGTGTGTGTGTGTGTGTGTGTGTGTGTGTGTGTGTGTGTGTGTGTGTGTAATGGGATATTACTGAGACATAAAAAGAATGAAATCTTGCCATTTGCAACAATATAGATGGACCTAGAAGGTATTATGCTAAGTGAAATAAGTCAGAGAGACAATTACCATATGATTTCACTTATAAGTGGAATCTAAAAGTCAAAACAAACAAATAAAACAGAAACAAACTCACAGATACAGTAAACAAACTGATGGTTCCCAGAGAGGGGAGGGATTGGGGGGTGGGCAAAACAGATCAAAGAGATTAAAAAGTATGAATTTCCAGTCATAAAATAAGTCATGAGGATCTAATGTACAGTATAGGGAATATAGTCAATAATATTGTAATTGCTTTATGGTGACAGATGGTAACTAGACTTATTATTTCATAATATATATAAATATTGAACCATTATCATGTACACCTGAAACAGGACAGTGTATGTTAAATGTACATCAATTAAAAAAAGAAAAAAATTCAGATTGGCACAATACTAATAACTAAAAATAAGGTATCCTATGGCTTTCTTGGGCTGTACTTATTTCCAGTTGTAACGTCTTCAGAGTGAGCCATATACCATGGTAAAAATATCTTATACTCTATGCAGTAAAAATGGGGAAGCACCAATATTTCATGGGCTTAGTACATTTTAAGCCCTTTTTTTTTTTTTTAGAAATTAAATTCAAAAACAGCCTTGCTTGCAAAATTAAGAATTTCAGGGAAGAAATGTGAAATGCCACCTGCTCTATATAAAAGAGATTCAGCTTGATAACCTGGCTCATGTAAAGACAATGGAACCCTGAACCTTTCACGGTTCCCTTAGATTAGAAGGTCAGACTATTTCTGCCACCTATGACTTAAACTGTTCATTGATAAAAATATAAGGAGTCTTCCAGTTAGTCCTTATTTGATCATTATATGGTGAATGCAGTCATTTCTCTGTATCTGCAGGTTTTAAGACTCCCAACCATGGACTGAAAACACTGTTTTCGATCCGCAGTTGTTTGAATGTGTGGATGCAGAGGGTGACTGTATGCATTGTTCCACACTATGTTATACAAGGGACTTGAGCACCTAAGGACTTTGAGCATCTTGGAACCAATCTCCCATGGATACTGAGGGGCAACTGTAAATATCCTCTTTAAGATGGTTTCTTTTATCTTAATTTTAGAAACACTAGTTTCCTTTATAAAAAATAAGCTTCTTATATTGTAATACTACTAGATAAATACATCTAGTTGCAATGACAGTATAAACAATTTACAAAGAGAGTACACACAGTTCTTGTGCAACACCCAGCTTACCCATTATTAACTTCTTACATTACTATGACACATTTGTCAAAGCTAAGAAACTGACATTGAAACACTACAATTAACTGAAGTTCTGACTTCATTTGGATTCCACCAGTTTTTTCTATTAATGCCCATTTTCTGTTCCAGGATCCAACCAGGATATTCCATTAGATTTAACTGTCATGTCTCCCCAGTTTCCTCTGATATGCAATGGTTTCTCTGTCTTTCTGTTATGAACTTCATGGTCTTCAGGAGTACTTTCAGGTATCCTGTAGGACAGGAACCCCAAACCCCTGGACCTTGGACCAGTAGTGGTCCGAAGCCTGTTAGGAACTGGGTCGCACAACGGGAGGTGAGTGGTAGGCGAGTGAGCAAAGCTTCATCTGTATTTGCTGCCGCTCCCCTGTGCTAGCATCACCGCCTCAGCTCCACCTCAGATCATCAGGCATTAGATTCTCATGGGAGCACCGGTCCGTGGTGCCCAAAAGGTTGGGGACCACTGCTGTAGAAGGCATCCTAGTCTGTGATAAGGGTTTTCCAGGTTTCTCTATTCTATCCTTTGGAAGTGAGTAACCAAGTCCAAAACACATTCAGCAGATTTGGGAGTGAGGAGAACATGGCCCACCTACTAGAAGGGGGTTAGCTACATATATTATTTGGAATATTTCAAAAACAAAGTTTCTTCTTGCACTTTTTTCTATTATTTATGTACATTAGTATGGCACATGTATATTTATTTTATACTTTAGGTTATAATGCAATACAATGTTATTTATTTTGCTGCTGAAATTATTTCAGTTTTGCCATTGGGAAGTCTTTCAGCTGACTCCTGCACCCCCTTGACTTAATTCCAACCCTTTGTGCTTTGAACACTTCCTTAGTTTCTGCTACTACTACAAGAGCTCCCCAGGTTCATCTTGTATTTTCTCTTCATCACCAGAATCCATTTTTTTTCTCCAGAGAGCTCAGCTTCCTTGTAATAGAGAATGAGCTGTGCGTAGTGACTTCCTCCCAAAGAGTACAGTATGGAAAGGGAGTACGGGGAACAGTAACTTTAAGTGATGAAACCTGTCAAACACATGCTTAGCCAGGTGATCAATGTCAATATTGAAGGTGATAAGTCATGTTGACGGTATGCACCCTTGATAGTATGTACACATGTGCATATGTGATGAAAATGAAGTCTCAGCTGTGTTCTTCCTCCCCCAAAACATACACCCCTTGTCTAGTTAAGAAAAATATCACATAAATCCTAATTGAAGGACATTCTACAAAATACTTGACCATTATCCCTAAAAACTGTCAATGTCACAAAAAGCAAGGACGGTCTGAGAAACTGTTACAGCCAAGGACACATGCCTATTAAATGTAATACAGTGTCCTAGATGGAATCCTTGAGCATAAAAATACATTAAGGAAAAACTAAGGGAAATCTGAATAATATAGATTTAGTTAATAAAAATGTTCTGTATTGGTTCATTAATTTTAATGAATGTACCATAGTAACATAAGATGCTAAAAAGGGGAAACAGAATATAGGCTATAAAAAAAATGCTATCTTCACAATTTTCCTGTATATCTAAAACTTTTAAAAATAGGTATACAATTAATATAATTAACCTGAGAGAAAAAAACTGAAGAACTCTGACATTTTATCCTTTGAAATGATCAACTC
>CM053508.1:112324701-112440654 GCA_028627145.1 Eidolon dupreanum | reverse complement strand
GTATCATTATAATTCCTAACCTATGGATGGGGTAAATTAGATTCAGAGAAGTTAAATCACTTCCCTGGGGTCACATAATGAGTTACTAAGATTCACGATCCCATCTTTTAACAACATAGCACTCTACTACTTAGAGTCTATTAGAGAAAGAACAAGCTTTATTTTCAAAATAATATATGGTGCAGTTTTGCATAGGGTTGCTTGTTACCTTGAAAGAAGGACATTTAGGTCAAACTCAGTTCTTAGAAAGCATCCTGCAGACAGATCTGATTTTTTAAAAACGTTAAACAATAGGTTTTGCCTGAACATAGTGCTAAATATGTAAAGACATTGTTTGCTAATTTGCATGATTAACTGAACTGAAAGAATCTGAAAATTTTAGAGTGAGAATTTCATAAATCAATTAGTCTAGCCTCCTAATGAGGAATTTGGAATTCAGGGAAGTCAAAACACTTGCAGAAACGAAGAGCAGCACATCAAGGCAGAAGCAGCACAGCGCTAATATCCCAGGGTCCGCTTTCAAATATGCCATTATTTACAGTGCAAATTATAATTTCTGTAGACATGGTAACCCAGAAAAAGGTATTTAGGAAAGGCAGAGACACAATTGGAATTTGTCTTATTATTACTGCTAATAAGATTTTATTATTTTGTTAGTAATAAAATCTTATTGTTAGCCATGGGACCAATTTGGGGCAGAGGAAGAAGAGTATCAGATAATTAAGTCTATTCTCAAGGCAGCAACTCTGATACCCAAGACCACGTTTGGTAACATCTGGAGACAGTTGTGGTTGTTCAGGACCGGGGAAAGGTGCTTCTGGCATCTAGTGCATAGAAGCCAGGGATGCTGCTAAACATCCTAAAATGAATAGAACAGCCACCTCTCCCTAATGCAAACACACACACACACACACACACAATAATTATCTGGCCCAAATGTTAATAGTGCTAAAGTTGAGAAATCTTTCAATCGTCCAATATAACATCAGTAAGATCTGAACTAGGGTAGTTGCAGTGGACTTGAGTTCAAGTTTCATTCATTCATTAAATATTCATTGTGAATCTACTTTTATGCCAATGACTGTGATACACTCTGGATAAAAAGATGAAGATATGGACAGGACAGAGAAGCAGGTCCTCACACAGATCATAGCACAGTGGGGAATATCAATGAGTACTGAGCTACTTAAAAATAATATTAAGAGGATTATGGAAGTAGAATCGCATATGGTGATGGGAGTACATGGGAGTACTCCCATGGTCTTATAGAATTCCGAACTGCAATTTTAGTAACCCCACTCCCCCAGCATACACACAAATTCAGGTATATTGTATATTTAAATCTCAATACAGTTTTAGAGCAACTATTGCAGTAGCCATAAATTTATTTATTAAAAGTCATCAGAATTCAAGAAATAAAGCATCTCTATACATGCAAGAAAATGAAACTGGACCATCTTCTTACACTTTATACAAGAATAAACTCGAAATGGATTAAAGACTTAGATGTAAGACCTAAAACCATAAAATTCCTAGAAGAAAACATAGGCAGTAAACTCTCTGACATTGCTCTTAGTAATATTTTTTCTGACATGTTGCCTCAGGCAAGGGAAACCAAAGAAAAAATAACCAAATGGTAGTACATCTAACCAAAAAGTTTTTGCACAACAAAGGAAACCATTAGCAAAACAGAAAGACAACCTACTAAGTGGGAGAAGATATTTGCCAATAATAGGTCTGATAAGGGGTTAATATCCAAAATTATAAAGAATTCACACAACTTAACATAAAAAAAATCTAATAATTAAATTTAAAAAATGGGCAGAGGACCTGAATAGACATTTCTCCAAAGAGGACATACAGATGGCCAACAGACATATGAAAAGATGCTCATCATCATTAATCATCAGGGAAATGAAATTAAAACTACAATGAAATACAATCTCACACCTGTCAGAATGGCTATCATTAATAAATCAACAAACAACCAGCGTTGGTGAGAATGTGCAGAAAAGGGAACCCTTGTGCACTGTTGGTGGGATTGTAAATTGGTGCAGCCAGTATAGAAAACAGTATGGAGGTTCCTCAAAAAATTAAAAATAGAACTACCACATGACCCAGTAATTCCACTTTTGGATATTTATCTGAAAAAAATCCAAAACGCTAATTTGAAAAGATATGTACGTGCACCCTTATGTTCACTGCAGCATTATTTATGATAGCCAAGATATGGAAACAACCTAAGTGCCCATCAATAAACGATTAAAGAAGAAGTGTTACATATATACAATGAAATATTACTCGGCCATAAAAAGAACAAAATCTTACCATTTGCAACAACATGGATGAACCTAGAGGATATTATACTGAAATCAATCAGGCAGAGAAAGACAAATACCATATAATCTCACTTATATGTGGACTCTAAAGAACAGAATAAATGAACAAACAGAACAGAAACAGACTCATAGATTCAGGGAACAAGCTGATGGTTGTCAGATGGGAGGGGTGTGTGTGTCGGGTGGGATGAAAAAGGTGAAAGGATTAAGAAGTACAAATTGGTAGTTATAAAATAGTCATGTGGATGTGAAGTATAGAGAATACGGTCAATAATATGATAACAACTATATATAGTGCCAGGTGGGTACTAGACTAATCAGGGGGATCATTTCATAAATTATATAAATGTCTAACCACTATGCTGTACACCTGAAACTAATATAAAATAACAGTGAATGTCAAGTGTAATTGGAAAATTTTAAAAGGGGAGAAGAAAAAATATGAAGGAGAATGAGAGGTTCAAATAAATTAAGATGATAGGGAATTAGTGGGGCACAAAGAATATAACTATTTCTCTTTCTTTAAAATATATTTGTGAGGTTTAGTACAGCCACTATATGGTAAAATGGTGAATTTGTATAGTGTTCAAAATACTTAATGCACAATTTACTTATGACATGATTAAACTAAATATGGAATTAACAATTTTGATAGATGAGCAAAATGGAAAGATAAACCAGCACAGACATCAGAATCTAACTGACCTGATTTTGCATTATGGCTCTGGCCTTCTGTCGGATGGCCAGGTAGTTTTGCTAGAAAGTTGGCTTTAATTGCTTCAGTGTCTTATACTGATTGTTACTCAAAAACTGAATATTATTGGAAAAATGAGATAGAAAAAAACAGAAAGTAGAAGGCCATTGCCTCCTCTCAGAGTGATGTCCCTTATTTGGGTAACTCTGACATTGAATTATTGGTAAAGTCTAGATATACTACCTATTTTAATACCTTAACTTTCTTTGAGAATATTCACTTTAATCCAGTAAGTGAAAAGGCAGACTTGTATATTAGGATGCAGAAAACTTGGACATGACTTCAAACTGATAAATTATTTCTTGCCTGTAACGTTCTGATAATTTGAAGTCATCTGAACACTGAGTTGACATATATAGTGTTTAAAATAGCATTAACATGGTTAAGAGCACACACGTTTCTTTTTTTTTTTTTTTTTTAAAATGGCACTTAACTCATAAATTTCTTATCATTAATGATACCTTGGTATGATGAAAATAATTACTAAACTATTTGCATTTTTAATTTTAAGAAAGCTGTCCTTCGTGACAGGAGTTTTAGCAAGTGTTTCCAAATTTCCCCAGGGCCCTAAACAGCTTGTTATAACATCACTTGCAAGTATAATGATAAAAAAAAAACAATGACAGATAATGGCTGTTTCCAGGGAATTACATGGGAATATAAAAAATAAATATGGAGAACTAGAATATTTTCTAAGTTATAAATTTGCTTCAAGCTTGTTTGTATACATAGGATACAAAGTTTGATAAATTTCCCGTACTAAACTGAATAATTGTAATTCCTTGTTTCCATTGGGAGTTGATCTGCTATTTGAAATGTAAAAGTATTGAAGCTGCCAAAAACATCTTTAACAGACTGGACAAGGGAGAGAGTAATTGAAATCAGGTAGAGAGAGCAATTAATCCCATGGTTCATCAAATCACTAAATCTCAATCCCCTCCCTTTTTTTTTTTTTTTTTTGAGATTTTAAAATGAACCCCATGATAACGAAAAGGATTCCTTCTTATAAGTTAAGCATGTAAAACTACATCTGCTTCTTCAGGATAATTAACACATTGACATTTAAATCAACTGATAAGAGCACAAGCAAGTACCATTAGTTAATTAATAATTTCAGAAAACACTCATTGAATCTTTACTATGTCCCAAGTAGTTTACCAACTGCTGGGGAGACGTCAGTGAACCAGACACAGTCACGGCCCTCGCAGAGCACGTGGTCTGCCAGTGTGCATGAGCCGACACCCCGCACTCTAACTGAAGGCTTCTCAGGAAGTGGGCCCAGGTTGGACATAGAAAAGCTGCCAGGGGCCAGTCAGTTCAAGTAAGTAACAGTGTAATGGAAGGGTTTTGGCTGTGAACAGAACACACACAGTTGGAACACAACAACCAAATACAACACTGCCTTGTAACAAGGTAAGTATGAACACTAACTTCTACTTGGTACCCTCTGCTTTGGAGGTGTAGGGGGCCTCCGGGTATGGAGAGAAGTGGACAGTCACGCTCTGTGAGGTCGCAGCCCACTGCTCCAGTGCTCACTGCTAGGCTCCGCCAAGTCCAACACGAAGCTGGATGGTCTGTGATCCGGTCCAGGTCTGGCGATTTGATTTTGACTTATGCTTTAGGAGATAACTTGAAAATGGAAAGGCCACCTGCAGGTAGTGGGGTTTCAAACTGAATTCTGAGAAGAATTAGAGTTCAGTAGAGCTGCCTTTGGAGGAAGGCCTGGATAGGCCCTTTGCCACCTGACCACCGATGTCCCCTCACTGTCCATTCTTTAACCCAAGCAACTCTTCTTTTGGTTTATCATCCAAGATATTAATGAAAGTGGTGTATCTGCTTTAAAAATATGAAAGCCAGTGGGAGAGAATAATTAGCTAAAATAAAGTACTAATTTCTTTAGTATTTAGTAAATTATATATTATAAATAGAAAGTAAATATAAATAGGAAGTATATAATTAAATAAGATATATATAAATATATATACATACTCATTTATATAAATAATCGAAATGAAGTCATTTGGCTCTTGGGTGGCTCTTTCTCAAGATATTAGCTCCACCACCAGAGCAATGTGAGTGACAGAAATCTGTACCAGATCCTCCAGTGAGGGTACTACATCCATATCATTGCTCGGATGGCATGAGAGCTTTGCAAAGCACGGGTGCAAGGTAGTCCCTGGATAAAAGTCTTGAAATAGTGCCCTGAGTACAAGCCACCACAGGTGACACTGCCACACACAATACCTGGGGGTTCCCATGCCCTTGGATCAGGACATCACCAAGTACAATTCACTTGGTGACCTACGGAGGCCTTGGAATAGGACAAAGAGGCTGCAGAGAGTGGTGGGGACCTTTTAACTGGAGGTAAAAGGCAGTGGGACCCAGGCATCATCAACGGCCCCCCAAACAGTAGCAGAAAAGATAAGCCACCCTCAGTTTGACCTCATAGCAGGGCACTCAGGAGCTTCCCCAGACCATTCGCTTTAGAGAGGAGAACAGAGAGAGACGTCACGCTCATCATTAGGGTTTGCAAGTCTCCTTCACCCAATATCCTCCTTGGCAATAAGCAGAAAAAAAAAAAAAAAAAAACAGGAAACATAGACTGTGGAGGAACAGCCATGAAAAGGGATTTAAATTCTTCCAGTGCTTTCTCCTAATGAACCAGAATTAAACAGAAAGAGATGGTTTCAAGCCGGAAGAAACGGTTTCCTTGAATCTGTTTATTTTTAACCATTTTATGGGTTTCACATCTCCTTGCCATGTATTGTTACTTTTAGGAGCTGGGCTCCTGAACAAGTTACAGCACATTAAAAAACAAATAAACAAACAAAAAAATGACTTTTGTTGGCTATTTCAATTTGAACAGGATGAAATCCGACCCCTCTACAGAACATAAATGACCCTCGGGTTTCGCACTATTTAGCCATTACTAATGGAGCCGCCCCTTCTCCCTTCCCTGGAAGGTCCCTTTCACTTTTGTGGCATCCTAGTGCTTAGGGTTCAGAGTAGTCACTGCAATGCGAAGTTTCTAAAGATGGTTTTGAATAGATAGGCATACCAATGTCCTTGCCAAAGCCAAATTATCCTTGAATGGGAACTGAGTTTTCTCTTACTGTAATTCCTCCAGGGTGACTACTACTCAGTGAAAGATAACCATGATTCAGGAAAAATTTTTTATTTTTATTTTCTCTGAGAGCTACTCGTAATTTATTATGAACATCCAGCTTGCTTTTGGTAACTTCCCCTTGGATGGGTTAGGAAGAGTGTCATAGAACCTTTAGAATTATAAGGAACTTTAGACAGAGTCTAGTCTAATTCTATACATAACCCAAGGCCTAAGTGAGCTAGGTGATTTGCAGGAAGTCACATTATTAGTGGCTCACCCGAGCCTCAAAATAAGTCCTCCTGGCTCCAGCCCAGTGACCAAGACAAGAATTGGGAGCCCATCATCAGAGGTGGCCTAAAAACGTACCAGGGTAAGCTTTTAGATACAGATTGGGTTCAGTACTCCATTTGTAGACATCCATTATAATTACCTGATAATACTGAAGACATTGTTAGCAAAAAAAAGGAATTTGGGCCATGATTAGGAGAATTTTCTGAGTGCTTGATTTCCTGAGGAAACAACCACTAATTTATCAAGAATTGAGTGAAGAGATTACCCACTTGCGGCTCTAATGAAAAAGAGGGAAGGGAATCTGGTTTAAGATTTGTTCAGAAAAGAGAAAGTGATTTTATTTATGGATTCACACACACACAAAAACTTCATTGCAGAAGGAAAGTGCTTCCAGTGGAGAATTTCTTGGTTTTACTGGAGTTTGGTAAGAGTAGAAGATACTGATGTAGGAGGTTAATGTCTGTCACAGTCTGGGTATTTTGCAATGAATTCCTTCTCAGTGTGTTCATTTTAAGAATAAAGAGGTCTCTATGGTTAGTGGAAGTTTAATGAGGATTACAATGGCCCCCCAGATGCTTACAACTCATTTAAATAACCCATAACCTCTATGTTTATCATGAGAGGGAACATGCCAATTTATGGTATTACAAACATTCTTCTGAAAACTTTGTTTCCATAGGCATTTTCAATAATTTTCTTCTACATTCTGCAATTTACAAATTGCAGAATGAGTTACTATGGAAACGACCTCTTTGTCTATCTGTTACTCAAATACATGAAAAATAAGCCCTGGGGATATGCCTCCACCCGTAATAACTTTCGGTGCTGTTTATCCCTAAATATTTCCTTCTTCTGTTATACATTTTAGCTGTGAGACATTAGATACTGTAAAGGAAGCAAATGTGGAATTAAATAAAAACACAAACAAAATGAAATGAAATGAATTGAGACTAAAGAATATAGAAAAGGAGCTAAGTGATATTGTTAAAGCTAATATTTATTAACTATTCATAATTGTTTCCTCCTGTAAAATCAAATTTTAGCTTGCACATACACCAGAATCACCTAGAGGGCTTACCGAAAGCATTGGTGGGCTCCCCTCTTAGAGTCTATGACTTGGTAGATGTGGGGTGGGGCCCCAGAATTTGCTTTCCTAACAAGTTCCAGGGGATGCTGAGACTGCTGGTCCAGATGACCTATTGAGAGCTACTGCTCTAAGCATTATATGGAGAATTTTTTAAATAGTGGTAAAATATACATAACATAAAATTCTCCATTTTGACCATTCCAAGTGTACAGCTCAGTGGCATCAATCACACTCACCATGTGGTGCAACCATCACCACTATCCAACTCTAGAACTTTTTCAGCAGCCCAAACTGCAACTCTTTACCCACTAATAGGTAACTTCCCTTTCCTCCCTCCTCTCAGTCCCCCAAAACCACCGCCTTACTTTGTTTTTATGAATTTGACCTCGAAAAATGCAATCATACAACATTTGTCCTTTTGTAACTATCTTATTTCACTTAGCATACATAATATGGTCAAGGTTCATCCATATTACAGCATGCATTAGAATGTCCTTCCTCTTTTTCTTTTTGCCTTTTTTCCAGTTTTACTGAGAAATAACTGACATATTGCTGTAGAGTGTGATGGTTTGATTTACATAGATTGTGAGACAATTACAATAGGTTCAGCTAACTATTCAACTTCTCATACAGATACAATAGAAAGAAAAGAAGAAAAAGTGGAAAAAAATTCTCCTTATGAAGAGAACTCTTAGGATTTACTCTCTTAAAACTTTCTTATGTATCATAGATCACTGTTAGTTATGGTCATCATATTGTACATCACATCTAGTACTTGGTTATCTTATAAATGGAAGTTTGTACCTTTTGAACACCTTCAATTTCTCTCTCCTCACACCCTCTAGCTCTGGTAACCAGAAGTCTGATCTTTCTCTATGAGGTTTTTTTTTTTTTTTTTTTTTTTTTTTTAAGATTCCACTTATATGAGAGATCATACAGTACTTATCTTTCTCTGTTTGGCTTATTTCATTTAATATAATGCCTTCAAGTTCCATTCATGTTATTGCAAATGGAAGGATTTTCTCACAAAAGACCTGAATATACATTTCTCCAAAGAAGGTACATAAAAGACCAACAAGTACATGAACAGATGCTCAATATCACTAGTCATTAGGGAAGTACAAATTAAAACCACAATGAGATAGCACCTCACGCCTGTTTAGAATGACATCACAGAGGCAAGAAAGAGATAAAAAATAATGATGAAGATATGGTCGAAAGGGAACCCCCATGCACTGTAGGTGAGACCATAAACTGGTATAGCCACTCTGAAAAAAGTATGGCGGATCCTTAAAAAAACTAAAAATAGTAATACCATACAATCCAGCCATTTCACTTCTGGGAATATATCCAAAGGAAATAAAAGCACTAACTTAAAATGGCATCTGCATCCCATGTTCATTGTAGCAATATTTATAGTAGCCAAGAGATTGAAACAACCTAAGTGTCCATCGATGAATAAATGGATAAAGAAGCTGTGTTTTGTATATGCAATGGAATACTATTCAGCCATAAAAATGAAGAAATCCTTCCTCTTTGAGACTGAATAATTTTCCATTCTATGTATATACCACATTTTGTTTGTCCCTTCATCCTTCAATGGACATCGGGTTGTTTCCACCTTTTGTGACTGTGAATAATGCTGCTATAAATGTGGTTGTAAAAATATCTATTTAAGCACCTGCCTTCAGTCCTTTTGGGAATACACCCAGCAGTGGAATTGCTTAATCTAAGCATTTTACATGCATAATTATACTTAAACTTCAGAAAAAGATATGCTATTATCCCCGTTTTGAAGATGAGGAAACAGAGGTACCAAGAATTCACCTCATTTTTTTTCAGGTCCCACAGCTGATAAGCAGAGCCTGGTTTTCAGCACTGGGCTGGCTCCAGGGCACAGGTACCCAGGACACTAAACTGTCTTCTGTACCTGAAGAAAGCATTTTATTTTTCATGGACAAGTCCTCTCATTAATACAGACATTAATTTCCTACAATAAAGGTGGAAGTAATTACCTTTCAAAAATAATGACTAGAACGGGATTAAATGCTCAAGTGCATGTAAGAATTTTGTTAGAAGATAAGGCAAATTAGCCTTTTTAGTTTGTTAATTTATGCATTTCTCCTTAAAATTATTTCTGAAACAAAGTAGGCTAAATTTTTTTCTAAGATCTGCCATTTTAGGGGTCAAAACTATTTTCAATTGTCCAAACAGTTCAACCTTGAGCAGTAAAAATGACAATCTGACAGTGAAGTGGGATTGTCCTTTGAATGATCAGAATAGTAGGACTGGCTCATTGTCATGTATTCAGTTCTCCGGATAATTAAACCAAAACATCCACTGAGAAATTCCTGTAGTGGGGTTAACATGAAGTTAAGTTAAAATAGTATGCTGCATGAATTAGAAGCCACGATCTGAATATTATAAGGAAAATGCAGCACAGTATATATGATGCTAGATAACTGAACCGTGTGGCTGAGAAAATCATAAGGGACCCAGTTTAAGCTACTAGATTCTATATATTCCTAGAATGCACCTTCTTTCTATGTGGGCTTCCACGCCTAAGACTCAAAAGGTGTGTAACAGTACCTGTCACGTATGAGGAATGATGAAGATGGATTAAAACGGTTCAAAGAGATGAGACTATCATTAATTGTGGATTTTTAAATATGTTTTAAAGAGGTGCCTTTATTCTCCTTGATTTGTAATCAGGACGTGGTGAGTTTTAAGGCTCACCACGTGTAGGCAAATAAGCATTTTCATTCTTCAAGCACTGTCTCAGATCACACAAGTACATTCTTTTCCTTGACCTCAATGCTATGAGAATATTGAAAAATAATTAGAGTAGAGCATTGTGTTTATATTGAAAGCCAACTTTTAGGTAAAAGAGAAATAGGTGAGGTGAGGATGACAATGTATGAGAAAGGCATCTTCCCACTCCTTGGTTTGGTTCCTCAGTCAGTAAGATACTGAAATACTCCAAGAAATCTAGTGAAGAGAAGCATTTCTGTTATATAAACAATTACAAGATGAGCAGTTTGTCCTGCAGCAAATATCTAGTCTTCTATGCTATAACCTAACTGCTGCCAGCAGTTTCAGTTGCTCCATAAATTACATAATTTTCCACCTTATTTGTGCAGCTCTAAATGAAATGCCATTTGTGGGGATTCTGCCTCACCCCTGTCTTCCAGAAAATAGTCTCTTCTCCCCTAAATTGCCACAGATGTGGTTTCACTAGTTCTTAGTATCACACCCAAGATTGCTATTTCATGAATTTGGAAATTTACATTTTCATCCGCACTAACACAGGGCTCTTATCACATCCTCTGTGCTTTCGCTCTCACTTAAATGTTTCGCTCTTTTCATTTCAAAGGTTAGTGATAATCAATGAAACAGCAGAAAAGCAAATTAAGGATAATTTTATGTCTTCCTCTTTTTAAAACATATTACCCCCACCCCAAGTCAAGCATTTTTTCATATTGATTTTCTTGTACAAAAGGACTTAAAAAAAATATATCTATAACTATATATGTATATATATATGTATGTATTTAAATATAACATTTAAGCTTAAATATATTTTGGATGAGAGTCTCTTTGAGACTTTTCTTTTGGGGAAATCAATGATAAAATAGCCTGATTTACTATTTATCTTATAAATCAATTTATCTCTCTATTAGCTTATAATTTAGTTTATTCTTTTATTTTATTTTTTTTTAGAAATTACTCCAGAGATTGTAGCACGTATTCTTAATTAAAGTTTAATTTAAGTTAGTATTTTACCATATCCTGGTCAACACATGGACCCCAGAGTACTTTTCCCTTTCTCTGGCTGATGTTGAATATTTTATTTTATGTGAATTTCAAATTCCACAAGACATTTGGATGTAGTGTTCTGTACAATCAATGATGACTTACTTTTCAAATTTTGGGAAGAGACTATTTATTAAGAAAGGAAAAGACTGCTATAAATCTGCATTACATTCATGTTCCTCATGTGTTAATACAATGTCAGAAAATAAGCCAGGGAATCATGAGATCAGTGACTCATCACTGATGCACCGCCTACCAGAAACACTACTTGTCAAGCTGCTGGTGGGTGCTGAGCCATTTGTTATACTGTTCCTTATATCTTTGTGCATGTGTGTGCGTGTGCGTGGGTTCTTTTCAATTTTTTTGGGTGGGAGTTAAATATATGACATAAAATTTACCATAGTAGTCATTTTTAGGTATACAGTTCAGTGGTATTAAAAACACTCATCATGTCACGTGACTGTCATTGCCATCCATCTCCAATTTAACTCTTCATTTTGTAAAACGGAAACTCTATACCTAAGAACAACTTTTACTCACCTTCATCAACTTAGTTTTACTTTCTGCTCCTCTGCCTTCAATAGCATTTTTCTACTGCCTGAGGGCACCTTTTAGTATTACAGTTGACCTCTGAACAATGAGTTGGTCAGGGGCATTGTATAACTTAAGTTGGCCCTCTGCATACTCTGATTCCGAACTGGGATAGAAAATACTACTTTTAGTGAAGGTGTGGGGTTACAAATGCTCTCAAATTTTGTTTAAAAATGTTGTGCCTTCATTTTCTGAAGGATATTTTTATTTAGTAAATAATTCTGTATTGATTTCTTTTAGCACTTTTCAGAAATAATGAGAAATAATTATATTTTGGCTTCTGCTGTTTCATGTTGAGAAGCTAGCTATCGTTCTTTCTGTTCCTGCTATAAAGACACATTTTTTCTTCTGGCTGATACTTAAGATTTTCTATTTGTATTAAGCTTTTAGTAGTGCTTAGGTATGGTTTTTAAATAATTATCCTGCTTGAGGTTTGAAACACTTAAATTTGTGGCTTAATGTCTTTCGCTAACTTTGGAAAATCATCTGCCATTGTATTTTCAAATACGGCTTCTGTCCCATTATCTTTCTCTCCTTTTCTGGGACTACAATTACATATATGTCAGAGTTTAACCCATGTCCATTATCTCTTTTAAATCCTTTTTATTATTTGTTATACTCTATTCACTCTGTTCATTCTTGGTATTGTATTCTCATCTATCCACTTAAACTCTCTCAAGCTATGTCTAAACTGCCATTATATTCATCTGCTCACCAATTATGTTTTGTGTGGTTTTATTTCTAGAACTTTCATTTTGTACTTTACTAGAGTTTCTAGTTTTCTGCTAATTCAATCTTATCTTTTAATACTTTGAACATGTTAATTATCATTATTTCAAGGTACATATCTGATATTTTCATTACTTTTCTTTTGCCTCTGTTTTCATTATGTGGTTTTTCTTTGGTTCTTAGTCAAGTCTTTTCTTCTTTTGTGTCAAATATATTTTAATGAATTCTGTATATTTACATAAAATCTGAAATAAGGATTTTCTTCTATTTTCAGACAGACAGCTCGACTGGAGAAGATCATTGAGTAGATTTTAAATTAGATGTTTTAGCCTTAGTGAGTGCTGGTTTCATCTACAACCTTGTGTGGAGATTTCAGGGAGCCAACAGAAACCTTACTGATTTATAAGGGTCATCTTCCCTCTTGGGTGAATATAAACTTCATTTCGGCTTCGTTCTCCCAATCTCCCAGGACTATGGAAATTTTTACTCTTCTGTCTCTGTAGCAACTGCTTTTAGAACTGCCATTGCTTGAGTGGAGAATGGGGCCAAATGCCAGACTCACATCTCTTGGCTGTTTTCCTCAAATCTCAAGTCTTCTAAATACCCGCTGCCTTAAAGGTAGTTCTCTGATATCTTCAAACAGTTTTGTTTGTTTGTTTCTATCCAGTTTCTTCTAGTTGTTCCCAGGGCAAAAGTTGATCTGTCATAAAGTAGGCTGCTATTATCAAACTGAACTGCCCTCCTTGGATTGTAAAAGCTAAGAGAGATTTGATAGTGTTTAGACACATGCTGCTTTATTAAAGGAAGAGCTTGCAGAAGGTTTCACCAGTTTCCCTAAATCTCACTCCCTTTCTCCAGACAGACATCAGCCTGCAGAGTTAATCTGATCTGAGTGTTCTGGCTAAAATGCCTCCTGGATATAGATTTACAGATCAACAAGGTGATAATAGCTTCCATTTTTGCAAGCATTGCTTGCTGACAATTAAAACATTACTTGTTTAGAGTAAAACCATTTTTTTTCCAAATGGTAGAGGAAATGTGAATAGGAAATATAGTAAAAATTTACAACAAGTAAATGTGCAAAGCAAGAGAATAAACATTATTAGATTGCTGAAAGATCTAAAAAAATGAGCATATATAATAACAGTAATATTTCCATAGAGTATATTAACTTCTCTTTGGGGAGAATGTTATTGCATAGAACCAAAGGCATGCTAACCCTAACAAATAAACAGATAAATATAAAAGCAAAAGCAAAAGCAATGCCAATGTTAAGTTTTGCTTTTGATTGACTTTGCTGATAAATGGTGGTGAATCTTAATGCATTAGAGTAATAATTAAAATTTCAAAAAAATTAATGTTGTTATAATTCTGCTCATGGGGAGGATGTGGTATCCCTGCATTCACACACTACTCCATTGGACATTTCATTTCCAGGTGTCTGGAGTCAGGTCAATAAGGCGGGGGGAACACTTCAGAGTAGGATGGTGTAGTTCAAGCAGTCAGAGGTAACGCCATAATCCATCTTGTATTACATCCAGAAGCCCGAGTCATGTACTAATAATTTCACATAACAGTAAATAGATTATTCTAATATGTGAGAAATGGTGAAATAGCAACATCCACTATGCTTTGTTCAGAAAGTTAAGGTTATAAGTAGTATTCACCTTGAGGAAACTGAGTAAGAGATAAATCTCAGGTAGAGAGAAGGCAAATGATATTCACATGTAAAGACAAACCATACAAATTTGTGGTTTTGTTTGATTATGAATTAATAATAATTATATTAAGGCAAGTTTGAGGGATCTCAGGGACTGAGTTAACTGTTTTTAGATATTGAGAAAATGTGCATATCACGAGGATACAAGCTGGTGTACTTTGAATGAACATAGCCATGTAACTACCGTCTTTGTTAAGAAGCAGGACAGTCCTAGTACTGCAGAGATCCCTGCTAAACTACTCCCGGACACCGTCTCCAGCCAAAAATAACCACTATCTAAACTTCTAATCTGACTGATTTTGACATTTATGGAATTTATATAAACATACCAACACAGCATATTCACATTTACATCCAACTTTTGTTGCTCAATATTATGTTGGTAAGATTTATCTATGGTAGTTCTTGTAGCATAAGTTAAATTATTTATATTTTTATATAGTATTATTCCATTGTACAGAAAAACCACAAAGCAGGGGGTCCCCAACCCCCAGATCTCAGACCAGTACCAGTCTGTGGCCTGTCAGGATCCAGGCCTCACAGCAAGAGGTGAGTGGCAGGTAAGTGAGAGAAGCTTCATCTGTATTTGCAGCCGCTTCCCAGTGCTAGCATCACCACCTCTGCTCCACCTCAGATCATCAGGCATTAGGTTCCCATAGGAGCACTAGTACCTGGTGCCATGAAGGTTGGGGACCACTGCCATAAGGTATTTATTCTACAGCTAGCAAGTATTTGAGGTTTGAGTTATTACAAATAACACTGCCATAAACATGACTATATTTCTGTCTATTCGACCCGGTAGACTGCAGAGCCACAGAGTATCTACACACTCGTATTTAGTATACAGGGCCAAAGAATTGTCCAAGCACTAACAACCACTTTTCCTTTTACTGGCAGAATACAAGACATATTCTTTCACATCCTCCCCAACATATCACCATCCCTTCAATTTATCCACTCTGGTTGTCACATAATTTGCATTTTTGGAAGACAGATGATGTAGAGTATCTTCTTATATACTGATTAGCTTGTTGGTTTTTATTTGTGAAATGTGATTTGTTAAAGTTGTTGATGTATTTTGAATATGAGCCCTTTGTTATATATAGCAGATAATTTCCCCTACATTCTGGCTTGCCTTTCTAATCTCTTTTAGGTGTCTTTTAATGTCTGAAAGTTCTTAACGTTCATGAGATTCTATTTACCCAACTTTTTCTGTATAACTACTTTTAATCTCAAAATTATATTTTAGTCATTTTTAATGTTCATGAGATTTTATTTACCCAACTTTTTCTGTATGACTACTGCTTTTAATCTCAAAATTATATTTTATTCATTTTTAACTGTATCTCTGCAACATCATGCTTTGATATACATATACACAGTTAAATGATTATGACATTCAAACTACATATCTCCTCACAGTTACCACTTTTTTGCGTGATTAGAACACCTGAAATCTACTCTTAGAAAATTTCAAGTATTCAATACAACCTTAACTATTATCATTATGCTATATATTAGATCTCTAGATTTATTCATACTACATAACTGTAGCTTTGTACCCTTTAACCAACACTTCCCCCTTCCCATTTTCCCCACCTCCTCTGCTCTGGTAACAACCATTCTACTCTCTGCTTCCATGTGTTTAATAATCACAATAGCCAAGGTTTGAAAACAACCTATATGTCTGTTGACAGATGAATAAAGAAATTGCGATACATAGCTAGCCAGCTAGATGACAGACACACACACATGCAGGAATATTATTCAACCTTAAAAACAGAGATTCTGCCATTTGCAAAAACATGGATGAAACTGGAAGACAATAGGATTACTGCTTTTTGCATTAGTTTAAGAAAATTTTACCTACTCCAAAATCATAAAGGAACTTTTTATAGATTTCTGTCTTTGTGTTTGTCCTCCAACTTATCTCTTATCTTATAAACCAGTTTTAAATTTTCTCTTTACTTCAAATAATGGATGATCACTGGCTCTGTTTCTAATGTTGTTATTATTTTCTTAAACTTATTTTCTTTGTTCACTTCTTAAGTTTTTAAAATGAAACACTGTTCATTTTGTATGAAAAATTTTACAGGCTTTAGATGATAATACATCCCTCCAGAGAAATAGGTTTTAAATTACTGCCTGCAGTTGATATGGGCATTCCCATGGGTGAGCAGGAGTTGCACAGATTCGAGAGCAGGTTTAGGTTTTTATCTAAGACTTGGTGTATTCTTTGGTTTCTATTCTTACAGGTTATCAGGATCCCTTCCTTCTAAGGGAAACTAGATTCCAGTTTTTCACTTTCCTGTGCTATGAATCTGCAAAAACGGAACGTCTTCTAGACATTTAGGAGCCAATCTCTGCTTAGCCTTTCACTCCATGACCTTTTTATTGACAAACAACTTTGAGAAGAAAATTGGAGCAGAGTTAAGGTTTGTTTTTCTACTTTCCTTCACTGCAGGATCTGGCCCCTCGAGTCCTGGCTACTTTAAAAGATCTGATCCCCAGTCTTTGGCTCTCTCACCTGTAAGACTGTCAGAAATACTGCCTAGATGCTGCTTTCTGCTCAGCTTTATTACATCCTGCCCCATGCTGTTTAACAATATGCAAATGCCTTGACTAAAAATGTGTGTGGAATGTTGGATTGGGCTCACCTCCAATATGTTTTCCTTCTCTCCAGGTTCTTGGCTCCATAGGTTCTAACTGCCTTGGTAGCTCTCTGGCACCTTCAAAAATGTGGGTTTTTTTTTTTTTTTATTGCATTTACCTTTTCTAGTAGTGTTCTTGGCATTCAGTTTGGTCAGCTGCAAAGTAATCCATCATAGCCAGGAGCAGAAATCTTCAATATCACACTTGAGTCCAAAAATAAAGCCCTAAAAGTAAAAGAAAATGATTGATAGGACAAAATTACCATCAACTAAAATATTTAAGTAAATGTGTGACCATATTTCATATAAGATTTGCTGATTTGATCATGCAAATGTCATGGAGTTAGCTTCATTTGACTCAGGATTCCAATATGTTAGATGTAATTTGAAAGTATTACTATATTTTTAATCCAATCAAATTTCTAATAATACATTTACTTCAAGTCTATTCTTGCCGCAGAAAACACTTTCATGATTAGCTTAGTAGCTGTTGGTATTTATTGTACACAACCACTTTAATCCACATTTTCATTAAATATGCAAAAGGACTACTGCTATGCATATTTGAAATGTGGAAACACGCAGGAGAAAAGAAACTTGTTCAAAAGTATACTCTACTAATCAGAGAAGCCAAAATTCCAACCCAAGTGTATCTGATTACAAAGCCCAAAGATATATCCATTGTATACACTGTTCCATAAATTTAACCTGTTATATTTGGAGGAGAAAACATCAAGTATGAATATAAATATAAAATGTTCATATGAAGCTACCTATCAAAAGAAATGCTAGCATTCCTAATGGGTATATCCACAAAAGGGAAAAACAAAGCACTTTTTGTTTTTCATTTCTACTCATCATAGTCACCTAATATGTTACAATTCTTTAATAGTTTGAGATCCCTGCTGGGTAAGTCAGCTCTGGTTATATAAGCTTCACTAGGAACTGCAGCTGTCCCCGTATCTGTGCTTGTTAGCTCAATAACATGGAAGTGAATATGAAGGCTGTGGGGGCCCCAGTGATGATAATATTGTTGGACTTTAGGATGTTATTAACAATTTGCAATACAAATGAGTTGTCTGCAGGAGAGGGAATCACACTGTGATCATACCTAATCAATGTAAGAATTAAAAACAGGCTAACATGTGGGGAGGCACAGTTGTGGATGTTAGTAGATGAGCTTTAGCCTGCCATTAGTCTGACAATCATTGGATTCAAGGTCAGCATGAATGTGCCCAGGTTTATTTTATTATGATTTTCCATGATTTTCACATAGGCAAAGGTAGAAAGTCTTGCATTAATGGAGAGAAAGAGTTCTCTTTTGCTTCCATACCAAACAGACTCATGGAACCACTTCACAGAGAACATATAGATGGAACTGAGACATAAATAAAATCAGCACTCACACAGCACATCAACAACCAGAAAACATTTTGGGTTATTTCTATAACATTGTAATCTATTTAATCTCTTCACTACAGTTCTTTCAATGTGTTAACTCTCAAAACATTTAATGCATCCCCCCCATCCCAGTGTCTAGAAGCCAATAGAAATTCTGTATAAAACACAAGTTAAGCACTTTTCAACAGATAGGAAGACTGAGATAGGAAACTTGAAAATATATAAAATTTCATCTCCAAAATTATATAGTCTCTGGTGTAAAATGCAAGCTGCATTTAGCTGGATTTGTCTCTCTTTTTGTCTCAGAGTGATGGTTTCCTGTTTCACTGTTCCACTGAAACACTTTAGATGGGTCTTAAAATTATATTTTCATTTTACTTTGTACATATATTAAGATTTAATTTCCTTTAACAAATTTTAAAGGTGATTGAGAAATGATTTACTGAAAGCAATTATCTTAAAAAAATCTCAACAGGCCACAGATTAGTTATGTTGTAGTCTGTCCTTCTGAGTTTAACCAACTCTTTCCTTGGGTTTCAATTTAAATATTTTTTGGAAGAATGTTACATAAGTGATAGTTTGTCCTCCTTAGTGGATCATATCAGGAGGCGTCTGCTGTCACTTAATCCTATTAATGGCAATGCTAACTGATCACTTGGCTAAGGTGGCATTCACCAGATTTCTCAGGTTATTTTGTTCCTTTGGTTTTTAATAAATGGTCTGTGGTGAGAAATTTTGAAACTGTATAAATGTCCTGTTCTGATTGTAACCACCACTGATGAATCAGTTGTTTCTAGTTTCAAAATGGTGGTTTTCTATAGTCCTTCTACCTTTATAGAATTGCCTTCTACTAAAAAAAGCTTTCCCTCTACTCACATGTCTGTCTGTTGATGTTGTTTAATATATGAAAGAACCATTTTGTAGAAAGGGGCTAATATTCTGACAAATCACCCACAGACAACTCTTGGATTTGATGTCAGTTCTTTGGGAAATCTGGCACAAGAACCTGTGCCAAGCAGAGTACTTGAATATTATTGGCACAAAATCCTTTCCATCTCTTGGTACATGTTTGGTTGGCGCATAGGAGTTTTCAGTGACTGCCAGCTAGTGAAACATTTGCATGGCTTAAAAAGAACATGCCAGAAATGTGGAGAAGCAGAGGACTGCAACACTGAATCCCCATCAAAATTGTGTTTTTCTGCGTCTGAGTCTGTAAGTGGCTACAGATAAGAGGAGATGATGCCTTGCTTTCCTCAGCCAGTTAACCAGCAAATTTCTCAGTTTATCAGTAAATATGCATATATAAATATAAATGTGTTAATCAAATCTATTTAAAAGCTCTTTGTTTTTTAGGTAGCTTGTCTTACAGTGCTTTGCAAAACTCTCTAGCCTTATAAAAATCTTTTGATTCTGATAACTAAATTATATAAACTGTAACTGTTTATTAATTTTATATTTTCATGAATTTAATTGCCCTCAAACTCTAGATGTATATAGAATTACTGGCATCAAATCTCAACTTACTGAGTGATGTGCTATGTTCTTGATTTTGCTTAGAGAAAATATTTTTATACATAATGAAAGCAGGATGAGTATTGAGCAGAACATCTTGCCACAAAGTAACCTTACTTATGAATATAAAAGTTTATTTAAAAAATTTTTAAATAAATACATCCAAGCTGAATTCTGTTTGGTTTTGTCAACTAAGGTAGATGAGATATTTTCTGAAATCAACAAGAAAAATTTTTAGATATTTTGTTGGTTTGGATTTTTTTTCCCCTAAAGATGTAACTGTGGTCTAGAAATATGCTAATAGTTAACTTTATTTAGCCTTGGAATTTCAATAGAGACATATTATATGTATGTAGATAAAAGACAGCAATTCAACATGGGAGCAAACTGAATGGGAGAGCAAGAAATGAACAAAATCCAGTTTACAGAGAACTAGGGAATTGGTGATGACTTATGTTATGAACACTGACCCCCCACTAGCCCTTGACTGACCACTCTACATTGATAAAATGTTTGAAGTGAATCATTACCCGAGTCAAAGATGGCCATGAGAAAATAAAAAGAACAAGACATGTAGCAACTTGTTTTGACAATATTTTTCTTTTCAAAATTCCTTACAGAATACAGGACAATGTAAAGGAGAGAAATGGTAAATTTTAGAGGTGTGTAATCAGCATGTTTTGTCCATTATGGGAACAAAATGAAATATAGGATGATTATCTGGCATGGTCAAATTTCTTAAGTGATATGAACTACCATTTCATCAAGGCAAGTTCATTACAGTAATGAGTCAAAAGGTAGACAGATCATTTGCCACAACTACATTAGTCACTCTGCAGAAACTCAGAAACTCAGCCTTGTACTCTTTTGTATGTAGATAAGTCCTGCCCAAGGTGTGTGCGTTCATCATCCACTCTAAGCGACACCATCTACGCAATCTCAACATGCAAATTAATTTGTAATTTAAAACTGCTCATTACCATCTGAAAATAAAGCAAATTAGTTTTGAGTTTTCCAAATATAATATTCTTCCAATATACTGATAGCTAGAGAGTGTCTGATTCCACGCTAATATCCTGATGCTACAGAATTACAGTAATAAAAACAGCAAACATTGTTGGCCATTTTACTATATACCAGGCTCTGTGCTAAGCTATCTAAAGACTGAAATTTATGAATTTCTTCCAATAGTACTTTGAGTTAGGATCTATTTTATAAGTGAGGAATCCGAGGTTCTGGAATGCTAGGTAATATACCCAAGGGCACTCAGGGAAACTGTTTTCATATGTGTAACCTCTGAGGTATCAGATAAAATATATGATATCAACATCTAGTTATTTTTGAGTTGCATACAGTCTAGAAAGTTAAAACCAATGTTTGTTTACAACTTCAGAGTTCAATAATATGTGAGGATGGACGAAATATCACTCCTCTTGACAAAGAAATAACTTATTGTTTGTATAAAGATCTATTAAATTGTAACAGTTGCTGTGGACCTCATTTTTAGCTTCCATGATTTTTCAGACAAATCATCCTCCAGACTACACTGCGGCATTCACTTCAAGGGTTTTCTGTCTTTATTTTTTTTTTCAGTATAT
Organism: Eidolon dupreanum; assembly: GCA_028627145.1. Lineage (NCBI taxonomy): Eukaryota > Metazoa > Chordata > Mammalia > Chiroptera > Pteropodidae > Eidolon > Eidolon dupreanum. Next base: position 112,419,062 of record CM053508.1, on the reverse strand, counting down.
TAAAGTTGACTTATGTTAAGAACTATGAAGTGCACATTATGTTAGCTTTCCTTTAATTTTTAAATGTTCCTGGTGATTTTGCTAAGATGTATATAGGAGTAAATACATGCAAATAAAAACATGTACAGCAAAGCATACAAATGGAAACCAAATAGCTACTTCTCAAGAAAAGACACAAACTGTTTATTTTTTTACTCCTCTGTTGCACACATCAAAATGAAGTCTTATAGATACCATGCTTGATTTACTTTCTTCACAAAAGGATAATGTTGGAGGTGTGAACACATTTGAGAATTCGTCTCTATATATATGTGTGTGTTTGTTCTTCTAAGAATTCTTTACAAGTTCTTGTTTCATTTTGGTGAAGATGATACACTTGTCTTTTCTTAATCTAAACTTCCTTTGGGATATTCTGCTTCTTTTCCTGAGGTTTTTCACCAATTAAGGAATTAGAATTCTTATTTAAATTATGAAGGAAAAGAAAAAAAAAGTGTCTTCCAAAGACAGAAATACTAGGAGAAATAGTAGGAAACATTTATTGGTGAAATTTTATTTCAAGGTCAATAATATTGTTTTTAAATTTGTAATTAATTTTATTTCACTAGTTAGGAAACTGAGACCCTAGAATGGAGGTTAATTTCATAAGATATCAAAACTCAGTAATGTGATAACTTGATGACACTCAAGACTTCTCTAGATTTGAATTTCTTCCTTTGCAAAATGAAGAAAGCAAAATCTGTGTCATACAGAAGTCTATTTCAGATATATCAGACAGCTGAGAGTCAGGGACTTATATTACACCAGTGACTTTACAAATAACAAAATACTTTTGGACATTTTCTTGTCAGACCTGCCCTCAGTCATTTGTAGAGAATATTACTTGCTCTCGGGCCCTAGAAGAGGCATTCTTAATTTCCCTATGATTCCACCTTTCTTTCCCCCATCCTAGTCATGGATGATCATATAGGAATGGAGACTTAATCAATGATAGCCAACCTTGTTCCCCTTGTTATATGAAATTTGCTTTGGGGATAACCATAGCAGCACATACAGAGAAGCAAAGAGTGGATTGTATGGCACAGGAAAGTGAAGGTAAGAGACCACCAGGCTCTGGATGGACTGGACAGGGCATAGAGCTGCCCCAGACTACAATGTGGTCCTTGTTTCTGGGAACAGACCATGGAAGGCCAGGAGATACTTTTTATTTTATCATTATATTCTACAGGTTCTCCTTACTATAAACATTCATTATATAAAAGTTGGGTAAAATTCACGTCCTCCTTTTACTAAAACCTAAATGAAGCCCTCAAAAATATTTCATTGGTGAGTTCTGTATTTAATGTAAAGCAATTATTAACAGAACCAAAGGGAGAAATAGACCAAAACACTATCATAGTAGGGGACCTAAATAACCCACTGTTGGATATGAACAGATCATACAAACAGAAAATCAATAAGGAAATAACATACTTAAATGACATATTAGACCAACTGGACATAATTGACATATACAGAGCATTCCATCCCAAAACATCTGCTTATACATTCTTATCTAGTGCACATGGAACATTCTCAAGAATTGACCACATACTGAGGTACAGAGATAGCCTCAACAAATATAAGAGAGTTGAAATCATACCAATCATATTCTCGATCATAATGCTTTGAAACTAGAGATCAACTGCAAAAGGAAATCAGAAAGAATCACAAAGACATGGAGATTAAACAACACGCTACTGAAGAAAAACTGGATCAGAGAAGAAATAAAAAGGGAAATCAAGAGATACATAGAAACAAATGATAATGATACTACAACATAGCAAAACTTTTGAGACACAGCAAAAGCAGTCATTTGAGGGAAGTTCATATCATTACAGGCCTATCTCCAAAAACAAGAATGAGCCCAAATAAACAACCTAAGGCTTCATCTTAAAAAACTAAAAAAGGAATAATAAATGAGGTCTAAAGTCAGTGGAAGGAAAGAAATAATCAAAATTAGAGCAGAAATAAATGAAATTGAAAAAAAAAAAACAATAGAAAAAATAAATGCAACAAAGAGCTGGTTCTTTGAGAAGGTTAATAAAATTTACAAAGCCCTGGCTAGACTCACTAAAGAAAAAAGAGAAAGGACACAAATAAACAAAATCAGGAATGAAAGAGGGGATATAACGACATCATAGAAATACAAAAGATAATGCAAGAATACTATGAAAAAGTATATGACACCAAATTTAATAACTTAGAAAAAATGGACCAGTACTTATAAAAATACAATCTTCCTAGACCGGATCAAGATCTGGAAAATCTAAATAGACCAATCAGCAGTATGGAAATTGAAACAATCATCAAAAACATACCAGAAACTAAAAGTCCAGGACTAGATGGCTTCACCAGTGAATTTCATCAAACATTCAAAGAACATTTAATATCTATTCTCCTCAAACTCTTCCAAAAAAATCAAAGAGGAGGCAATATTTCCCAACTCATTTTATGAGCTCAAAATTACTCTGATACCGAAAGCTGGTAAAGATAACACACAAAAAAGAAAACTGCAGACCAATATCTCTTATGAACACAGATGCAAAATCCTAAATAAGATAGTAGCAAATCTAATACAATGACATATTAAAAAGATTATGCACCACAATTAAGTGGGCTTCATCCTAGGGGATGGTTCAACATATGCAAATTGATTAGTGTGATATACCATATAAACAAATTAAAAAATAAGAATCATATGATCATATCAATAGATACAGAAAAAGCCTTCGACAAGATACAGCATCCATGTATGATCAAAACACAACAAATTTGGTATAGAAGGAAAGTACCTTAACATAATAAAGGCCATATATGACAAACCCTCAGCCAACATTATACTTAATGGTGAAAAACTAAAAACCTTCCCTCTAAGATCAGGAACAAGGCAAGGCTGTCCACTATCACCACTGCTATTCAATATAACATTGGAGGTCCTAGCAAGTGCAAGGAGGCAAGAGAAAAATATAAAAGGTATCCGAACAGGAAACAAAGAAGTCAAACTGTCACTATTTGTGGATGACATGATTCTCTATACAGAAAACCTTAAAGACTCCACAAGAACACCACTAGAAACAATAAGCAAATACAGTAAAGTCTCTGGATACAAAATCAATGTTCAAAAATCCATAGCGTTCCTATACTCTAATAATGAAGTGTCAGAAAAAGAAGTGGAAAAAATAATTTCTTTTGCAATTGCAACAAAAAGAATAAAACACCTAGGAATAAATTTAACGAAACATGCGAAGGACCTATATAATGAAAACTACAAGACCCTATTAAAAGAAATTGAAGAAGATATAAAGAAATGGAAAGATATTCCACGTTCTTGGATTGGAAGAATCAACATAGTTAAAATGACCGTTATCACCTAAAGCATTATACAGATTTAATGTAATCTCCATCAAAATCTCATCGGCATTTTATAAAGCAATAGAACAAAAAATCATCAAATTTGTATGGAAGCACAAAAGACCCAGAACTGCCAAAGCCATCCTGAGAAAAAAGAATGAGGCTGGAGATATCACTCTGCCTGAATTCAAATTATACTACAAAGCAACAGTAATCAAAAGGGCATGGTATTGGCAGCAAAACAGACACACTGACCAGTGGAACAGAATCGAGAGTCCAGAAGTAAATCCGTATTTATACAGGCAAATAATTTTTGACAAAAAAGCCAAAAACATATAGTGGAGAAAGGAAAGTCTCTTCAATAAATGGTGCTGGGAAAATTGGAAGACCACCTGCAAAAGAATGAAACTAGACTGCTGCCTATCACCACACACCAAAATTAACTCAAAATGGATTAAGGACCTGAATATAAGACCAGAATTAATAAAATGCATAGAAGAAAACATAGGATCTAAACTCAAGGACCTTGGACTTAAAGAGGATTTTATGAATTTGACCTCAAAAGAAAGGGAAATAAAAGCAAAAATAAATGATTGAGACTACATCAAACTAAAAAGCTTCTGCTCAGCAAAAGAAACTGTCAACAAGGTAAAGAGAAAACCATCTCAATGGAAAAATATATTTGAAAGCAACACCTCCGGTAAGGGTCTAATATCCAAAATATACAAAGAACTCATATGACTCAATAACAATAACAACAAAAACAAACGATCCAATCAAAAAATGGACAGAGGACCTGAACAAACACTTCTTCCTAGAGGACATACAAGTGGCCTACAAACATATGAAGAGATGCTCAATGTCACTAGCTATTAGGGAAATGCAAATCAAAACCACAATGAGATACCATCTCACACCTGTTAGAATAGTTATAACTGACAGAACAAGTAATAACAAATGTTGGAGAGGATGCAGAGAAAAAGGAACCCTTGTACACTGCTTGTGGGACTGTAAACTGGTACAGCCACTATGGAAAACAGTATGGAGGTTCCTCAAAAAACTAAGAATTGATCTACTATATGATCCAGCAATCCTACTACTGGGTATTTACCCCAAAGACTTGAAAACCCATATCCAAAAAGATATTTGCACACCTATGCTCATAGCAGCATTATTCACAGTGGCCAGGACATGGAAGCAACCGAAGTGTCCTACGAAAGATGATTGGGTAAAGAAGCTGTGGTACATATACACAATGGAATATTACTCAGCCATAAGAAGAGATGAAATACTGCCATTTGCAACAACATGGATGGACCTCGAGATAATCATACTATGTGAAATAAGCCAGACTGAAAGGGTTGAATATTACATGATATCACTTATATGTGAGATATAAACCTAAAAGCAACAAATGAACAGGACAAACAATCAGAGATTCAGGGACATGGACAATGGACTAGTGGTTACCAGAGGGAAGGGGGTGGGGGAGGAGGGGAGAGGTAGATGAGGTAAAGAGGGTCAAATATAGGGGAATAGGGGGAGGTGAAGTGGGTAAAGGGAATCAAATATATGGTAGCTGAAGGAAACTGGACTTTGGGTGGTAATCACACAATAGAATATATAGATGTCAAATTATGATGTACACCTAAAAATTATATACTTGTATTAACCAAAGTTACCTCAATAAACTTAATTTAAAAAACCATGAAAGTCAAAAAAAAAAGAATGGAAGACAAATATGGTAACAAAGAGCAAGTATGACAAATAGAAAGTAGTAATGAATATGGCTGATCGTAATCTATGTCAATAACTGCCATATCAACACCAATAACTACCATATCAATAATCACTATATCAATAACCATTTTGAATGTCAATGGTCTAAATACACTAAACAAAAGACAGGGATTGTCTGAATGGATGAAAAACATGACCAAACTATATGCTGTCTACAATAAACCCACTTAAATATGAACACATGTATAGGTTTAAAGTAAATATATGGAGAAAAATATATCATGCTAACAGGGAGGTGATAGGATGGCTAAAGTGAAGTGAGTTTGAGGAGGCTGGTAGGATAGAGATTCCAGAAGTAACAGGTAGCCAGATTATGTAGAACTTTGTTTCCAATTATCTTAAATAATAATATAAAAACCTATATTGGTAACAAGGCACAAGAGATTATGTACAGACAGGTATCACTGCCTGCTGCTGAATCATAAGAGGTTCAGATATGACATATGTGTTGTTTTTTCCTTGCATGCACTGGAGGAAGCACAGGAAAAAAAAAGCCATCAATTTCATTTGTGGTTATGCTATTTATATAACGAGATAATTACTTAACTCTATAGGCTGCAGCTTCTTTATTAAAATTAATGATAGGAGATTGCATGAATTATCTTAACTTTCAATATAAAAGTTCATGACTCTATGGCTTATCTCAAGGTTTGTTAATAGCGATATATGAGCTATTAGTCAGGGCTCGTTTGGTTGTAAAACAAAACAAAAACATTTCAAAACGATTTCATGATAAAATACAACTACACTGAAGAGAAGGCACAAGACTAATATTCATTTCTGTCAAATGCAGGAGAGCAAAGATAGAGCCCAGAAGCTCAGGGCCCCGTGACTCTAGTCTCCATACTCTGCAGGCTGCCTTACGTCTCTCTTCCTGGCTTTTTCCATGAGATGGGAGGCTTTGTCTCCAGTAGCTCCTAAAACATATCTCCCATTCTTGGAAAGAGACCCCTCCCCTTAATTCTAATTAGAAAACCTCTGAGACAGTATCATCTATTCCCTTCTCTGGCCAATCTCTATGAAAAGCATATCATTAAAGGTGAGCCAAAGAGAAGACCTTTCTGAAAATAGAGGGTGGGAAGATTGTTCCCATCAAAGGGGAGAATTTATGAGAACAGGGTACATAGGTATGTGAGCAAACAGGCTTCGAGGGGACAGGTGTGAATCATTCATTGCTATGCTATTTGTTTATGTCCAATTTTATGGAGAGGTTATCCTTTTAAAATGAAATTAAGATCAAAGATCTCCAGGTTATTATTATTTTTATTTTTTACTGCATAGGATGGAGAAAAACAAGACATAGGAAAAAGCCTCCCTTGATTCACAAAAATGGAATCTGGAGCTTACTCCTAACCATGCGTTTTATCACACAATGCCAAAGGCAAGTAACTGACTTCATCTGGGAAAGGAACAACAACCTGTGACCTCAAATCTCCCTAGGTAACAGAAAATTCATATAATTTACTGTTTAAGAACCATTTTGGCATTATATTGCTCAGTTCTCATGACACTCCTATAAGGTTTCCACTGGATAATCTGCAGAAGAAGAAATTGAAATATAAAATGTTTTTCTTTTTCAATATGAAAAGAAAAATATTTATGGTATTAAGTACATAGGAATTACATGTTTTGTTTATTGTGGTATGTGGTATATTTAAATAGAATAAAATTCATGTCTCACATGTACATTACTATGAATTTTAATAAATTCATGTAGTCTTATAACTACCACAATCAAGAAATATTATATCTGACATACTTCAGCAGAGTATGTATATGCTATGCTCACCTTTCCTACGACCATATCAAAATTACAACTAAATTATAGAACAACCATTAGTGAAAACCATCTGAAGACTAGCTGAACAGAAGTTATATAACTAAATTATAAAGAAGAAACCACATCAAGACTGGTAGGAGGGGTGGAGGTGTGTAATGGGCAGGTCCCACATCCATGGTGTGGTGATTAAAAATTAAAAGTGATCCTAGACAAAAAGAAGCTAAAGGAATTCATAACCACCAAACCAGTATTACTATAAATGTTAAAGGGGATTCTTTAAAAAAAAATAAGAAATATGAATAATGGTAATAATTGCATGTGTATCAATAATTACTTCAAATGTAAATAAATTAAATGCTCCCATTTTAAGACATAGGATAGCTGAATGAATAAGAAAATAAGACCCATACATATGCTGCCTACAAGAGAACCACTTCAAATCAAAGGACACACATACTGAAGGTAAAGAGATAGAAAAAGACATTTCATGCAAATGGAAACAAAAATAAAAGCTGAGGCAGGAACACACATATTAGATAAAGTAGGCTTTAAAACAAAGTCTTTAAAAAGAGACAAAGAAAGACATTTCATAATGATAAAGAGATCAATGCAATGAGAGGATATAACACTTGTGAACATTGTGAACATAGAAGCACCTAAACACATAAAGTGACTATTGACAAACAAAGGGAGAAGTTGAGAGTAATACAGAAATAGTAGAGGACTTTAATACCTCATTGACATCAATGGATAGATCATCCAGACAGAAAATCAGCAAGGCAACAATGGCCTTAAATGACATATTAAACCAGACAAATTTAATTGATAGTTTTATAATATTTCACTCCAAAGCAGAAGGATTTATGTTCTTCTCAAGTGCACATGAAACATTTTCCAGGATAGACCACATGTTGAGCCACAAAAATGTCCCCAAAAATTTAAGACTGAAATCATCTCAAGCATCTTCTCCAACCACAATGGTATAAAACTAGAAATCAATTTACAAGGAAAAAAAAACTGAAAGACACACGAACACATAGAAGCTAAATGATATGCTACTAAACAATGAATGGGTTAACAAGGAGATCAAGAAAGAAATCAAAATATACCTTGAGACAAATGAAAATTAAAATACAACAACCCCAAATCTATGAGACATGCCAGTTCTAAGAGGAAAATTAATAGCAATACAAGTTTCCCTCAAGAAACAAGAAAAATTTCAAACAATCTGCCTTTACACCTAAAGAAACTAGAAAAGGTACAGAAAACATAGAACAAAGTGAGCAGAATGAAGGAAATAACAAAGATCAGAGTGGAAATAAATGCAACAGAGTCTAAATTAACAATAGAAAAGATCAACAAAACCAAACACTGGTTCTTTGAAAAGATAAACACAATTGATAAACCTTTAAGCAGACTCATTAAAAAATAAAAAAAGACTCAAATATATAAAATCAGAAATGAAAGAGAAGAGACAACTGACAACACAGAAATAGAAATGACTGTAAGAGAATACTGTGATGAACAATTATATGCCGACAAATTGGACACTCTGGAAGAAATGAATAAATTCCTATAAACATACAATCTTCCAAGACTGAATCAGAAGAAATAGAAAATCTAAACAGACCAATAACTACTAACAAAATCAGTAATCAAAAAACTCCCCAACTAACAAAAGTGAATTTTACCAAACATTCAAAGAATACCTATTCTTCTCAAACTATTCCCAAAAACTGAAGAGGAATGAAGGCTCTCAAATTCATATAACGAGGCCATCATTACCCTGATACTGAAACAAGAAAAAGACATTACAGAAAAAGGATGAACACAGATGCAAAAATACTCAATGAAATATCAGGTAACTGAATTCACCAATACATTAAAAAGAGCACACACAATGATCAAGTGAGCTTTATTCCTGAGATGCAAGATTGGTACAATACCCGAATATTAATTAATGTGATACACCACATAAACAAAATGAAAGATTAAAATGGTATAATCATATAGACATATGCATAAAAAGCATTTGACAAAATCTAGCATTCATTTATGATAAAAACTCTCAGAAAGCGGGGAGAGTAAAAGCTTTTTAGTTTGATGTAGTCTCAATCATTTATTTTTGCTTTTATTTTCCTTTCCTTTGAAGTCAAATTCATAAAATCCTCTTTAAGTCCAAGGTCCTTGAATTTAAATCCTATATTTTCTTCTATGCATTTTATTGATTCCAGTCTTATATTCAGGTTTTTAATCTGTTTTGAGTTAATTTTGGTGTGTGGTGATAGGCAGCAGTCTAGTTTCATTCTTTTGCAGGTGGTCTTCCAATTTTCCCAGCACCATTGGCACTGTCAGTTTTTAAAGTGGAGTTTTATGAGTGATGATAAAAGAGAAAACTTGAATTTGAACATAAGACTATAGGAGAAATAAATAAAATAAATTTTAAAGTGGTTCTATATGGAAAATGTAAAGGTTTTTATGTGTAGTATTTTCTATATGGGATCTCAAAGTAATGAATCCTAAGTATTACCTATTAAGATATGGAAAGGCAGATTAGAAAAGTCATATGGATCATGTGTTCTGATTTCATTTAATTTACTGACTTAATGGCAGAACAAAACTTGTCATTATTCAATATCAATACCAGCAGAATTTATGAAAGTGAAGTTTCAAGAATTTGGAAATTAGAAAATTTCACTTTAGGCATACTTTACCTATATTGTTCTTGGATTAAGAAATAAGTATGAAGTGTGATGGAGATTCCTCTTACTTCGGTTATATTGTAGTTAGAAAAGAATAAACTAAACTGGAGGTCTTTTACTCTTTTCCATGACCATTAATTGCAGGCCCTCTCTTAATAAAGCACTATGAACATTTCGGTGGCAGGTCAGATCAACTCTCTTCCCCCAGGGAAATGCCCTGTTTCACCCACAGTGTGTAATTACTTCTGTCCTTAACTAAATTTTCAGGAAAGAATAATTGATGGCCTTTGCTACCGCAGATTGTCATGTAAGCAGGAACTATTTTGAGGTTCCTAGCTAATAGAAATTCTTCCTTGAGGAGCGGAGGGTGTATGGTGGAGAATAGCAAACAGATTCTTAAGGAATGAGTTACTGTCATGTCTTGTTTCATCCTGCTGCCAATGATGTTTGTATTTAGTCTCTTAGGAGTTTCATGTTATTAAATCTTTTTTTCTCTCTTTTTCCTCCATATTTTTCTTATTCCTTTGAAGTAGTATTCAATTATATCACAGTGAGAATAGGTTATAATCATGTAAAACACGCCTGTGTTTCTTATGATAAAATTATTTCAACTAATGATCTACTACCAGTGAGATAAAAGACGATCCTAAAAAATGTTTCCATTTTTTTCACATACTTTTCTCTTCATTCAAAATGCTTCAAACTTGATTTTTTAAAAATCTTGTCACACATTTTATTAATTTCAGAGTATATTACAGGTGTTTTATAGCATTGAGGGAATAGCTATTTACAACCACAATGTAAACTGTGAGGAAATTCAGCATCTTCTCAGTTACCTTCTTCACCAATAAACCTAACACTCTCTAAAAGAAGCAACTGTTCATATGGTAGATTTTACTAAAGTTTGAGTCTGTCATATGCCAAAGAGAAAAAAATACCCAATTTTATATTAGTCATTGATTTCTATTTCACTTTTCACACTTCGATTCATTCAACAACATCAGGTGTTTCTTAGTGACTTTTTGTCTGACTCAGTACTTCAATACTTTTCCCTTTAGAGATTCCATTTCCATCCGTACTCCTACCTTTGTCTTTTATGTTTTTTTTTTTTTTTTGGCAGAAAAATCTCCCTTAGGAGGAAAAAGTCAAAGAACAGTAATTAAAATAACAGTCTGTAAAGCTGAGAACATTAGGTTCTCATTCCTAATTCTACCAGTTCTAGCTAGGTATGACTAGGAAAGTTATTTAACCTCTCTATGGCTAGATGTCCAATGTGGAAGAGTTAGTTAAAAGTCCACCTCATGCATAGTGTTTCTGAGGGTTAGATGAGTTAGTACTTAGTGCACACAGCTGTTGTCCTGGCCCACGGTCAGTGCCATGCTAGTGTCAGCTGCCGGTTTATGTCATGTTTCCACGTAGTGATTCAGCCCTTCTTCCTCTTGGTAGTCTTGGACTTCTGTTGACATCCAAGCCCCTAGGTTATCTTCTCCTGTCCCAGAGGGCATGTTCAATATTTTACATACAAAAAAATATTTCCTTACAAAGAGAAATTCTGATGTTAGACCATCCGAGAATCCATTTATCACGTTGTTAAGGATCCACGTCTTCCACGGTATTAGCCAAAGTGAATGTGGGAAATGGCATGGGAACACCATTTTCTTCTCACATATTTTTTTCATTTTTATTAGGGGTGATAACAGTAAAGAGGCTAACTTAACTGTAACTAACAATTAGGAACCAGGTATTGGTATACATCATTTACATGTATCATTTTAGAGAAAAAGAGATTAATTTTCCTGCTCTAATTTTGTTATGAGACTTATGTAAGTCAATAGTCAATGCATCAGCAACTTTAGTAAATTGGAATCATTTCAACATCATTGTGGAGTCAGACACACTAGAGTAGTGGGCAAAGAATGAGCTTTAGCACCGGACAAGCTTGGGTCTGCAGCTTAGTACACCAATTCCTAAATGAGTGACATGCAGCAGGTAACATAACCTCTTTGGGTTGAGAGTCTTCTGAGGGTGGAAATACCTATGTGAACATTTATTATAAGAAATAAATGATGCTGGGCATTAGAACCCAGAGCAAAATGTCCTACACATACACAGTAGGTACTCACTAAATGTTCTCCACTTCCCAGTTTCCACACAGATCATAGGCAGAAAAATTAATCTTTAGCATATTAATTACATAATTAGTTCAATTATTCACTTTGCAACTGATTCTGTGGAGGCTTACTGATGTAATTTATGCCAAATTCAGGCCCAAGTCTTATGTAGTCAGAAAAAATTGTAGATGTCACATGGCCTGAGGTGGCTATATGTCCAGTGGTGGTGCTGCATGCAACCTACGAGGAGGCAGGGTTGAAAGAGGAGAGGACAAAGGGAATTTAGGTCCATAGCAAGAGGCCAGGGTGGAGAATGGATACAGTCAAAATCAATTGACTTGGTTAGTGTTTGCTACATGAAAAATGACCCCCCAGCTCTCGAGGCATAGAGAAATAAGCATTTATTTTCATGGTTCTTCAGGTCAGCTGGGGTTTGTCTGATCTGGGCTGAGCTTGGCTGAGCTTGGCTGAGCAACTCTGCTTCTGGCTGCAACAGCTGGGGTGGCTCTGCACCACCTCTCGCATCCTTCATGGATAATGATAGCAAGGGCTTGTTCCCCTCATGGCAAAAGCTGACATACAAAAGGACAGGTGGAATGCACAAGGCCTCTTAAGGCTTAGGCTTGAATCTGCACAATCTCCCTTCTGCCAACATGTCATAGAACAAAGTACTTACTGTGGTCCAGCTGCTACACAAAGCTTTGCCATATCCTTTGCAATTACTGAGAGTCCCAAATGCTCCAAAGAAACTCACACATACTATCTTGTGAGGCTCACTAAAATGGCCAGCAAATCACTGTAAAAATCATCTGCAGCCCTACAATTACTCAGCACCTAAATTCTCATACTGTGGCCAAAGTGTGCACATCTGAAGTTATTTTATTATTTCATTCTTTTCATTCACGTTATGGATACTTAGAATGTGCAGGAACCTGGGCCTTTCTGCTCAATTACATGGATTTCAGTGATCCTTATGGTGATATACGCATCAAGACAACTATGTAAGATATGACGACAGTTCTCTCAGAGTTGTATTTGATAAAAACTTGAAAATTTTTTTGATCAGAGTATTAGCCACTCTTAAATGTTTAATAATGAGTTAATCTTTGCAGAGCATTTTCAAAAGACAAGATATTTTCAATCAGAAAACTGAACTACTTTTACAGCTAATTATATTCTGTCTCTGATTTTTCATTCCAGTTACTGGCTTTAAAATGATGTCATATGCAATCCACGTTCTGCAAGTGTAAATATAAATGAAACTTATAAAACGTATCATGGCTCATTGAACCATGAGTAAAAGGCTTCTCTCTTTTTGGTATTATAACAAATTGTCAGTCATTTGTAAAAAATATCTTCTGAGTTTAATTCGTGGGTGATGGATTTTTTCTCATGTGTGGGGTTTTTGTTTTTTTGTTTTTTTTTTTAGCTTCTTTTTGTTCCTGATGCTCATTATAACTGGTGCTCTTTCAAGTCCCCAGCGCAGCCATTCCTCAACTACTCAAAGTCTGGGCCACTCATGCTTCATGTACCCACCCTGTCTCTGGGAACTGCTTTTCTCAGAGAGTTAACTCTCATGCGCTCCATCACAATATGTCTTAAGGTGTCTTGCCACACTGAATATTGTGTAGGACATCGCTTTGGTCCATTATATTTATGACATCATATTAATTCAGTGCTGAGCAAAGAGAAGCAAATACTCTACATGCCCTGAATGTGGGAGATAAACTCTACGAAGATTCAGGAGACTGTCAGCACCTCCCCTGAAAATAAAATTATTGCATACTGCTTCTTTTACAACAAAGAAAAGATCGCACATGGTAGACTTCAGGTTTTGCATACTCCACATTGGAGACAATGCTCTGACCCATTTATTAGGTTATGAAGAATAATTTTGAGTGTGGTCCTGACAAAAAAAGTTTGCTGCATTTGATCCAGGTTGAGCCTCTTCAGCCATATGATTCATTAGACCTCATGGTACTTATAAATATGTGCAGTAGAAAAAGGTACTGTATACCATATCTAGAAAGACATGGAAATGAGTTACTACATTTGCAGAGATAATTGACCCTAATCACCTAATCATAGGAAGACACTGTTAACATCAACACGACTTTTCAATGGTGATGTTAGTCTTGATGAAAGCCAGGTACCTTCACTATAAAGCTTCTATTTTTCTCTTTCCATATTTTAATATTTGAAAGCCAGTGATTAAATCCAGTCCACACTCAGCAGGAGGGAAATTATTATAATGCCTGAGGGGATTTATCTTTCCTAGGAGGAGATGGATTCTTTGGAATTCTTCTCTAAGGAAGCTTAATTCCTTCTCCTACAGTTATTTATTTATTCAATTATTTATATCAATATTAACTCAGATATTTATTATTCAAGTTATAATAAAATAGTACCATAATTTATTTTGTGGCTCATAGTTTTCCAGCTTTTGCCATTAGAAGCTCTGTAGGTTGGTTCCTATATCCTTTTTGCATGCCTCATTTTTTTCTTTTTAGCAATTCCTTACTTTCTGATTCTACTAGATCCAAATTCATTTTGTACTTCCTACCCCAGATCAAGAATTAAACATTTCTACAAGCCATAAGACCTGTTTTAAATGTATTCTAGAAAATGAAATATACCAAGCAAGAATTTCTATGTTGTAGAGTAAGTTTATTGTGGAGTGGGTTTCTGAGAAAATAGTTATATGCAGGAAAATATATTCTGGCATATAATTTGCTTTCTCTGGTGTCTTTTGTTTTTCAGTGGTGACTACCTTCTGATTCTTCAATATATGCATTTTAAGTACTTATAATGTTCAATGACAACTTAGAACAAGTAGAGTTTGTAGAATTGTATCATAATTAATCTTAATTAATTAACAGAGTAAGTTAATGGTCATTTCTTATTCGGTTATTGCTACCAGCTCAAATGGTTTAAATTGAGAAGACTGTAAAACCTTCGTAATGTAATACCTTCATTCATTCAACTGGAAACTGAATGAGGGACTGAACATATAGGTAAGGGATGAACAGGACATCAGACAGCTCCTCCTTGGTCTGTGGTGACCCTTACTTGATTCGTAGCATGCTTGAGAAAGGCCCAGGCACAAAGAGCAAGGACTGGAACAAAGGAAAAGACCACACCTCTTCCTTCTGAGTACATTTGTTTACTGGTTTTTTGATCCATGATTAAAGTTTGGTTACCCATTTATACTGTTGTTAATTGAAAACACATGCAAGAGAAAGATAAAAATTTCAGTGGTTTCCATTTTTAGACTAAGTTTAATGTAAAAAAAAAAAAAAACTTAAGTTAATGAACATCCAAACTAAAATGTGTTTCAACAAGACTTTACAATTCATTTACGACTCTCACCTCTATAGGATTGCTTCATTGTCATACTTGCACATTTTCTTGAATATATTATGTAAATGAGGGAATGGATAATTTGTTGAAAAGCTTTAGATTGGTGAGAATTTTTTAATGTATCTGTTTGGAATTTTCAAATACTTGCAGTAGTAACTGTTGGGTATGATAATTTATTTCTAATAATAATTTAATTTCCTGAAGGTGAAACTTTATGGCATCATCATTATGGATGCAGAAAAAATGATTGTGTTAAATTAAAAGTCAAATGCAAAGCCTAATTAGTAGAATATATTTACCAGTAAGACATAATTAAATACACATCAATCAATTAAAATAAATGTAGCAATTTATGCTCTTTTTATGGTTATATTCATTTTGCTCTATTCCATTAAAATGTCTTCTCTTTATTTTATTCACCATGCTCCTGGTTTTGCCTCACTATCCTTTTATCACTCTCATTCATTGGCTTATTCCCTTTTTATGACCTCTATATGCTGATTTGTCCTAAGGATCTGGGTTCAGTTTTCCTCTCCACCTATACATACTCAATATGACTTAATCAAGTCATAGCTCTAAATATCATCTATATATTTCTAACCCTGACTATTCCTCAAAGCTTGAGACTCTTATACTCAACTGTATATGTGACACCTCAAACTCCTAGCCCCCTGGTGTACCCCAACACCTCTACTCCTCACAGTCTTCTCCATGTCCTTAAATGGATTTTGTCTACCTTTTTCATTTGGCTAAATGTTAGAAATTATTTATGATATTCATTTTCTGTTATCCCCTATTGATCTAGCTCCAAAATATTTCCAGAATTATCCATTTATCGAAATATGTGGTCTTTTGCATCTGATTCCTTTAACTTAACATATTTTTGAGGTTCTTATTTGTAGCATGTATTAGTTATTGGTACTTTTTTAGTGCTGAACTGTTTTCCAGTGTATAAATATACCTCATTTGTTTTTCTATTCAGTTGACAGACATCTGAACTGTTTCCATTTTTTGACTATTAAAAATAATGTTTCTATAAACATTTGCAAAAAAGTCTTTGTATGGAAATACTTTTTCCTATTACTCGGGTAAATTCTGAGGTGTAGAATTCTTGAGTTGTATAGTAAATACATATTTAAATTGATAAGAAATTTATCAATTTATGACCAAAATGTTCTGCAAAATGGTTGTACTGTTTTAGATCCCCACTGCCCCATACTAGGTTTCCCATTTCCCTACATCATTGCCAACCCTTGTTATCTCTGCCTGATCCCAATCATTTTTGCTCCACAGATTTCAAGTCAGTTCACATACCAAGTAAATATGAAGGTCCTATGTTTCTGAGTTTTTTTTTTTAAAAGCTGTGACAATGAGTAAATAAAAGGAAACTGTGAATGGTTAGGCTGTAAGCAAGGACAACCATTTCCCAGTATAGCAGACAAACTAAATCTTTCTGACCTGGAGAAGTTTGTTCATCAAATTAAGTTAAAATGAACCTGCTGCACTGCTGCAACCACATGCATGGCTAGGTTCTCCAGTACCCAATATGCCCTCATTCTGCATACATCATAGACAAGTGTGAGATTTACCATTACACAGAAAAAGTATATAAGTAAATACAAGAAGCCAATAATACAAAGCAATCCTAAAAATTTAACACCAATGACCATTAAAAAATACAGTCCCTAAAGAGTTTTCATTTGGTTCTGGGGAATAAAATACTTGTTCCAAACAAAAATAAATGTTAGAATAAAATTATTATATAGTAAACCATCAATTGTAGAAAGGTAAGGGTTTAAAATTGATGGGTGTTATATTTTAATTATTAACTTGAATTTGAACTGAAGTCAATGTACACCCTGTTAGAATTAGTAGATCCTAATTAATTTCCCTATAGTATTTAAATCTAAAATACCTAAAATCTAAAATATCTGACTAGGGAGTAAACCTACTGGATGCTAAACTCCGATAAAACATTTGGGAGTCATCAAAGAAAAACAAAGATATCTTTCAGAGTCTTCCAATAGCCATAATATCCACAAATTTTATATTCACTGCAGGCAAACGGTATAAGTTGAAAGGTCATTTGCTTTACATTTTGGAATATTACATTTACACAAAGTTCAAGAGTATGATATGTGAATTCAGGGTAATAAATCATTTTGGCAGAGGGTAATTAAAGAGATTAATAATATCTCCTTTTGCCTTGATATTGAAAATGAAATGAATTCCACATCTTTATGTCATATTTCTTGTGTTATTTCTCTATTACATTTATCACCATTCTTATGTTCGATAAGTATATATATTAGGATATAAATGCAATACTTATTTTCAGGATTACTATATTCTGGAAAGCAAATACTTATGTTGATATTATATTCATAGATTTTTAAATTAAATTTTTAAATTTAAATTAAAACTAACCATTCACAAAACTCATTTATCATGTCTCTAAAGCCCTACAGAAATTACTATAATTAACATTATTCAACAAAATGTTATAATATGCAGATATTTCTTAATTCAACTAAAACCACTGAGACATTTCCAGCAGCCCAAATAGTCTCTTAAATAACTATGTACTCTTTAATGAGAACATACTATGTTCCTGGGCACTACACTAAATGCTTTACATTGCCTAATTTAATCCTTCCTACCAATTGATGAATAAATACATTTACATTTTACAGGTAAGACAACAAAGAGTTATTAACTTCAACTATTTGTCCAAGATCACTTGGCCTCAAAGTGTTGGATGTCAGATTTGAATCTTGGCATGTCTCTGATTATACGGCTCAGTGGGATAACTATTTTATCCTTTTATCTTTTTCCTAACTCCTTGTTGAAAAAAGACTGCACATATAGACACTGGAGTCTCTGCAGTGTCCCCAGGCAAGCCAAGGTCACGTGGACCTGTGCTCCTCTGGAGGATACAATACTGGGATCCATTCTTGTGATAGCACCCAGAAGTAGGAGGAGGATGATTCAAGGTAGAAAATAGAATAGAGGCTGGGGAAACATAGTTACCAATCAAAAAGCACAATTGGAGATTTAGACCATATATGCTCTAAAAAGCACTTGCATTTTTTTGTGTACTTCTGGCTCGTTTCCACCCTCTTACAAACTTAAGGGGCTCTGTACATATCGGGCACGGGGCAAATAAGTGCTACCACTCAAATCCAGATCTTGCCTGTACAGACTTTGATGTTCTTGCATTTCTACCAGAAAAAAAGTGCTAAGTGCTATGAAATATGAAATATGATTAACCACCACGGTGACCCGCCAGTAATTTATACCTAGAGATAACGAATTCATCTACTTCAATCCCCTGATTGAACCTATAATATCTGGGGGACTAGAATTCATACATAAATGTTTCATCTGACCTGCCTTCACAAAGCCCACACCTCGTCTGAGAGTCATGCTTGAACACTTTGAATGTTGCCCAATGCACATATAATACAAAATGAGCACAGGCTGGGTGACAAGCACGTCAGAGAGGCATGCCAGTTCCCACGCTCATTTCTGGAAGATAACAAAGGTCACTGCCAAAGTAGCTATAGCATGCTTGCTTTTCTAGAAATCATACCATAGGTGTGTGGGATGATGATGGCTGTTTCAGCCTCCACCTATGGAAACACGCATTTAAGGTATAACAGAAGGGGGCTCGTGGAGAGGCTCCGCTCTCCATGCTACTTTCCAGTTCACTAGCATTCTTATGAGGGTTACGCTGAATGAATACTGTGGCGGTAAAACCAGGCTCTGCAAAACCACGTATTCCTTATTAAAGTATATATCTTAGCAACATATTAGCTCTAAATACATCTGGAATTCCATTTCTAGAGAACTCTGTCAGGTATAATCATAGACGCAGTTTGTGGGTCTCAGGCCTGGATGGTCCCAGGTCTTGCTATGATCCAGGCTCGCAGCTAGGAATAGGACCCCAGATATAGAATGTTACATTAGTGTAGTAGGGTGCCTGCACCTAAAATATGTAAACATGCTTCAGTTTATGGTATCACGCGTGTGTGGCTGAATGTCAGTATTGTACTCTGCTATGTGTGGAGCCATGTGGTCCCCTGGAGAGCACAAAGGGGAGCAGAAGAAGTGCGTGCAATACCACGCTCCCCACAACAGAACTGCGCTCTGCACAATAAAGTTGGCGCCTGCCGTTTCATTCTCATGCTGGCCTTTTGTGTATTCTTCCAACTGGGCGTCTAACCACTGAAACCTTTCCTTCTCGATCAGCTCTGTGCTGACGTGGTTTTAAAATGATTAGGGATATATTACATAATTTTCTCTTCAGTATGTGGAACAAATATCTGTAAATTATCTTGGAAAAACTTTTCTAATAAAGACAATTTGTTAAGTGCCAGGAAAAACATTGAAATGTGTACCTTTCAAAGAATAGCAATGACACACATCAATAGAAGAAGTTATTCAGTGTTCTTTGGTTATTGTTATTGTATGCACAAAATCAATTAGTTCAAAAAACATTTGAGCAGCTTACAGAGCATGACACAATTAAAGTCTCTAATTTGCATTTGAGTATTATTCACAGAACTCTAATATGTTTTCGGGAAAGTATTCCTTGAAGGGAGGATAAATAATGGATGAATTCATGGATAGACAGATATTAGCATATAATTTTATAAGTATATAGACATATAGGTATAACTTCCATCAGTTGTGAAACACAATGAAGAATGAAAATAATAATTCTTTTCTGATTTTAGGTTTGATACGTGACATGAGGAAGAGTTCACTGTAGGATATATATTTAATGCAAATCCTTTACTGAGACCAACAAGTACAAAGGAAGCCTCCTTAGGTTTGTACAGTTAAAAATGATGGTCAAAGGGCAGCTTTTGGGAACCTCTCCTTGATTTTATTGGCAGATACTTTATATGGTGCCCCTACTCCCAATGTGTGATTTTTTTCTTGGTATGTATATTCCCTATTTGAATAGTACTGTAATCCTCTTATTCATACAGCTGAATAGGCAAAGCTTAAATGAGAATATTAATAGGATATTATCACGTGTGAAAATAAATATGACAGTTTCACGAATGCATCCACCCCTCTTTAGGAAATGTCTCTAGTCCCTTGCACCTCTGGACATTTACAGGCTTTTGGATAGCTAATAAAAAAGTGCTTTCCTACACATCAGGTGCATGCATGAACTTATGCATACATCTTTAACGATCAAAAGGAGAAAGAGGGAGAAAAAAGGGATGCTTACTAAGAAGTCACACTGTGTTTAAAGCCAGTAAGACAAATAATAGTACTAGTGGTCTGTCAGGAAGTACAAATATTAAAAGAAGGTGTGCTTTCTCCAATGTCACTAAATAAATTTTTGGATATTGTTTTGGGTCAAACAGGTAATTGGAGTTGGTGTGTGGAGGGGTGGTAACTCATGAGAACAACACAGAAGGGTCACATCAAAACGGAGAGGCCATATTGTTGCCCTTGACTTACTTCCTGGCAAACTATATCCCATTAAAATGTAAATCCCCTTTCCTAACCCTTTTTCTATTATACAACTTAAAAGAAAACTTTTATGTAAGAGTCTAAGCCTTTCTCACCTCCAAAATCTACGTCTTATTTTGAAAATTGAGTCGTGTTGGTATTTGTATGAAAACCAGGTATGAGGCTTCTGAGAGATCAGAGCATATTGATTCAATTACTTCAACATTATTTTGTTCCCAAATAATTTATAGTATTGAGGTTCACAAAGTAGACAGAACAGCCCTTAACATACAATGGACTCTTTCATTCAAGTGAGATGGGATAAGGGAAAATAATTCCTTTTATTTTAATTGATGGGTTTTACTAATTCAATCCCCAAGCCCCAATATCACAATATACATCCTTATTTTCATCCATCTCTGATCTTTCTCCTCTTTATCACTCTTTTCCTCCTCTTCCCAATGGGTCTGTATGGGCTGATGGCCAAGCTGGGAGGGAGATGAGAGAGCTATTCAGTAACTCCCATCCCAGCATTAGCTCCACAGACCTGACTCCAATATAAAGGATTTATTTTCAGAACAGCTAAACACACACACACACACACACACACACACACACACACACGTGTTGATATATTTTAATAATCTTCTCCTTTCAGAGTGATGTTTAGAATATAGATAGAAGGCATATCCATTTATTTTAAAAGCCTAATATATATTTATTGTCTCCTTTACCCACCACATTATGAGTCATAAAAACTGAGGTGATTGCTTCTGTGAAAAGAATATGACAAACATTTATTGTTGGAAAATAATATGATTTCCTCAACTAAAACCTGAATAAATGCAAGATAAAGAGTATCTGAGAAAATATAGGAAGAATAAAAATTTTATATTTTTATAAACTATGCAGAAAGAAAAGATGAAAATAAAGGAGTAAACCCTCTTCTTAACTAACAGACCCCAAACTCATAGGAAACATTTTAAAATAGTCATTATTATTTTAAAAACAAAATAAGCCATGTCATCTCTTTTTTTTTTTTAATTTCGAAATGCCAATGGTTTCATTAGTTTTGTTTTTGGTGTTCTAATTTTGAAGATGTGATGAGAGCTATTTCACAACTTTAAGAAGTGGTAGTGCAGAAATAACGGGATCTCTACACACCAGATAATTTAAAATGGAAATCCGAGTGGCAGTTCTGGGAGTGATAAAGAGAAGCCATATGCACAGATATACTCCCTTGGGCCCTAGCAAACTTTTCAGAGTCTTGCGAAGCACTGAAAGTAAAATTTTCTCTGGTAAAGCTATGATATGGTTTGACTCAATCTAATTCCATTCTAGAACAATCTAAAGGAAATCATGAAAAAAAAAAAACACGGATCTACTGGATTCTGAAAGTTCCTTGTAATCCTGATATGATGGCCATAGATGAACTACTTCATCTCAAAACTCATGTTTAATTTATTTCAGGCACAGTCCCATAGTGAAAGAACACAAGGGTAGATATCTCACTAATGGTTTCTGAGGCTTCATTACCCTGATGACTGTTCCAGAATCCTTATCAGCGGCAATTAGCAGTCACAGCTGGCTCACCACGGAGGACAGAGGGAATGACCTAAGAACCTACATAATACTGCTGCTCTGAGGAGGGAGGAGCTTGAGTCAGAGTTCGGCATCTCCTCGGATTTTCTAGCTAATGTACCTAGAGATTTCAGGTAGAAATGGAGGCACAGACATGAACTAGCAACACATTAATGTAATACTTATCATTTTCATCTCTTGCAACAACCTCATATTACCATTGTAGGATCTTCCTAGGGTACCCAGAGCCCTGAGCTACCCCTCCCAACGTCCTGGCACTCTCCTGCCTCTTCTTCTCTGCTCAGGTGTCCAAATCCCCATTCTGTCCCATTAACTCTTACCAGTACTCTAGGACCAACTCCCCAGATTTATGTCCAATTTCCACACCATAAATCTATTATTAAAATTTGAAAAATCCATATTTCTTTCTCTAAGTTTATTCTAAGCTTTCACCTGATAACATTCCTTGAAGGTGAGGTTCCTATCTCATCTACTAATTTTATCCTCAGCATGTACTATAGTATGTGACAATTGTTGCTCAATATATATGACACTGAATAAATGAATTAAGTAAGTACTTTTTAAGTATTCACAGTTAATGAAAATCTGTGAAGTCCTTACACAATTGAGAGGCCAGCACTGTCCTCCAACCAATGATAAAACCATGAATTGATCTGGTGAGATCTGGAATAAATAAAAATCTGAGATAAAGCTTTGGTGTATGTGGAGGGAAAGAAAGGGCTGCTAATAGAGATGATATCACTCTGAGCTTCAAATATTAAGGAAAGAGTTTTCCTTGGTGGGGAGGGTGTGATGTTCTGCTCAAGATGGCAGAGTAAATAAACACTGTGCTTGCCTCCTCCCATTACGACTAAATTATAAATTTAATAAAGTAGCAGGATACTAAATTAAAATTCAGAAATCAGTTGTATTTTATGTACCAGTAAACTATCACAAAGAGAAATTAAGAAAATAATCCCATTGACAATTGCATCACACACACACACACACACACACACACACACACACACACACACACACAAATACCTTAGGAATAAAGTTAATCATGGAGATAAAAGACCTATACTTGGAAAATTATAAGTCATTGAAGAAAGAAATCAAAGAAGATACAAACAAATCTAAGGACATACTGTGCTTATGGATAGGAAGAACACATTGTTAAAATGTCCATATTACTCAAAGCAATCTATAGATTCAATGCAATCTTTATCAAAGTACCAATGGAATTTTTCATAGAACTAGAACAAAGAATACTAAAATTTATATGGACCCACAAAAGACCTTGAATAGCCACAGCAATCTTGTGCCAGAAAAATAAAGCTGGAGGTATCACGCTACTTAATATTAAACTACAGTATAAGGCTATAGTAATCAAATCAGCATGGTACTTGCATTAAAACAGACACATAGATCAATGGACCAGAATACGGAGCCCAGAAATTTACTCATGTCTACGTGGTCAATCTATGACAAAGAATGACAAGATGGCCAATAGATATATCAAAAGATGCTCAATGTCTCTAATCATCAGAGAAATGCAAGTTAAAACAGTGAACTATCACCTCAAATCTGTCAGAATGGCTATCATCAATAAATTAACAAAGAACAAGTACTGGTAAGGATGTGAAGAAAATGGAACTCTTCTGCACTGTTGGGATTACAAATTGGTGCAGCCACTATGGAAAACAGTATGGAGGTTCCTCAAAAAATTAAAAATAGAATTACCATATAAGCCAGCAATTTCACCTTTGGGTATTTATCTGAAGAAACACAAAACAATAATTTGTGAAGATATATACACCTTTATGTTCATTGCAGCATTAGTTAGAATAGCCTAGATATGGAAGCAACTTAAGTGCCCAGCAATAGTCAACTGAATAAAGAAGGAATGGTACGTAAATATATTGGAAAATTATACTCAAGTATAAAAAAGAATTTGCAACAATGTGGATGGACCTAGAGGCTATTAAGCTAATTGAAATAACTCAGAGAAAGACAAATATATGCTCTCACTTACATGTGGAATGTAAAATACAAAATAAATGAACAAACAAAATGCCAGTGAACTCATAGATAAAGAGAACATTTTGGTGGTTGCCAGATGGGAGGAGTTTAGGGGTTTGGCGAAAATGTGAAGCTTTTAAGAAGTACAAATTGGTAGTTACAAAAGAGTCATGAGATGTAAAGAACAGCACAGGAAATATAATTAATATTTTAATAATTATATATGCTGCCAGGTGATGGCTGGCCTAAGAGACCATGCTCCCAAAAACATGGCCGACTTGAAGAAGGACTAAGGCAAATGTGATCATCCTAATATTTTCTTCTCTGACCTAAACAATGGTCACTAGTGACACACAAATGACATGATTCTTTCACAAGCACAGCTTCAATCTCAGTTTCTCTCTGTCCCACAACTGTCAGCAACACCAGTGATCCAGAATCCATCAACAGCACAAGCCACCTTTAGCCAAGTAATACGGTATGCGTTCATGAATATGGGTCAAATCTACCCTTAAAAGATAAAAGCACAGAGAAAAGAAAAACTCCAGACAGTTAATAGGCTCTCACTTCAGATCTTTTATGTGGAAGGCATGGGTTAAAAATTCTTTTATCTCCTTCCTTAGTTTTGCTAGTTACATTCCTCAAAGGACACGGAGACATGCATCTCAAGCTTATGTATCAACCTACTCTGAGAGGAAAGGAAAAGCTGAGTTAATGCTAAATCATCTCTAGTGTAGGTCCCAATCAAATACCATAGTTGCTCTTCTTGAAAATGTAATTTCCAAAGCAGCAGGTTGCTGGGTAAGACTGCTATTACTCCAAAGACAATTCTCTCATGTGGTTCTTGTGTTTAACCTTCAGTTATTTGCTTATGAAAACTTGAATTGTGGAGAATCTTAATTGATGTCATGTATTTCACAGAACCTCAAGCTGAACCTAAGGTGTTATAACTAAAGATCTATTTTTTTTCCTATAAAGATATATGTGTAAAACATATTCCTACCCATGCTGTAAAAGTGTAAAAATAGATCAAAATGCCATAGGTCTAGATGAGATTAAATATAGAAAATCCTAATTATTCTGATAATTAAATTGTTTTCAAGTGGACTAATATTTATTATCTGATTAAGAAAAGCATGCCCACTCTTCGAAAGAGACAAATACCTTCTGCTGTTGAACGTTAGGCTAGACCAGTGATGGAAGCCCTACAGTTACCACATTTACTGTATACACCACTAGGGAATGTGGGAGAATAGTCCATCAAGGGAACCTGGAAATGAGATACACCTTAGTTCTCAAAAGTGGGGTTGATGGAAGATTTATCATATAATTACAATGATGCTCCTTCTTCACCATTCACATTTTCATTTTTCATCCACAAATATGCCGTGTGGAAAGTATAATAGTGTGTCAACAAGAACATTTAATTCTGAGTTACTAAAAAAAATTATAAAAGAACACTCTCAGCTTCACATCCAGGGACATTTCTTTGGGTCACAAGTTGTGTCCGACGTGTGTATAAGCATAGGTTCTTTCAGGCTACCTGTTAACTTCCAATAAACAAAATGAGGCTGCAGAGGAAAGCCGTCTAATGAAAAGAAAGCGCATCCTAACAGGACATATTGATGATGTTTTAATCTAGAATCATTAAACCTGCTAATCAGTTTGCATGTTCTTTCAGTTCAATTTCTAAAGAGAACATAGTTCATTACAATGCATATTATGTTTAACTTCTCAAAAGTTATAATATAAATAAAATGTTATAAACAAAATATGGCTGCAAATAATATACTCTCCCAACTCTCAGGCACATCTAATAATAATATTGCGAAAAAATGAAAGGAGAAAAACCTAGTGTGGTGTTAATATGCATCTTGAATTGGGGTGTGTGCTGTTTAAAAATGAAGTTGAAAGCAACAAAGAAATCTGAGATGTATCATATTATAGAGTGAATGCTTTTCAATAGCACTTGCTTCTAACTGACCTCCTGCCACATATGTGAAAGTGAAGTTTATGGACAGATAAGCAAATCTTTAAGCAAACTCCAGGGTTCAGTATTTTAGCATTATATTTAATTTTACTTTAAGGGTAGGTTTTGTTTTGTTTTCCCTCCTGGAATAAAATTAGCTAGAAATTTGGCAATGTTTGTATGGTGTAAAGTCTTATCTTTGTTTATTCTTTGTATTTATTGCTGTGGTGGTGGTTCCATTCCAGATTTGTTCCTTGAAGAGGAAAAAGAAACAAGCAACAAAACAAGCTGGTAAACCAGTACACATCAGAGATTCAAGAAAGGATAAGTGAGCATATCAAGTGAACTGTTTATTATGAGAGAAAGTTTCCAGCGAAGTGTTAAGCCAAAGGAGGCTTCAGATCAAAACCACTGACATCTTCCTTAGTATATTCATGGAAGCAAATATAAAATCAACAGAATTGACATATACAAATTCTTCTGATAGAAAATGAAACACATAGTGTTTTTTTTCTAATAATTCACACATGAGTATGAAAATGTTAGCCAGCATTTATGGAGCAAAAATGTGCTTTCAGCAGCATTATAAAAGCTTTGCGGGGGCCATATTTTGGTTCAGTCAGATGAAATGAAGAACAAAGAAAGTCTCCAGCATCAAAGAACACAGCAGGCAGAGCTGTGATCTTACTGCTCAAAACTTTCCTTGTCCCATTAGGGTAATCAGCCTAAGGTGACACACTATTTATTTGACACTATGCCTCTATTTGTTGGAACTCTGAAGTCACTGAGACTCGTTTTTTATGGAGTCTCAGTACTATTTTGAGTATAGCATTTTTAAAATTGGGAAGAGATAAGAAAGTTTTAACCCACTCTTTATCTTTGAGTGCGAAGCATCAAAATATATTCATAAATCGAACAGAAAAGTCCTACTCAGTTCTCTCCCACAGGAAGGGCAGGAAGTTTTGTTGTGTATTATCCAAGACGGCTTTGCATCAAACATCTTCAAGGGATCACAAATAGAGGGCAAGCATTCATGGTCACAACATAAACTGGAGTGGGTCCAAAACGTGTCAGCTATTACCTCCTACTTGAAAGAGCATTTGACACACATTATTCCGGATATATTTGTCAGAAAAAAAGGCACAAAGGTGGTTTCCAATGTATCATATCCCAAGTTCCATAATTAAAACATCATTACATCAATTCTCTCCACTTCCATATAAGTTTTGACATTGCAGTGGTTGTTTCCTGGCTACAAAGCATGAATAAAGTATATGATACTATGGATCCCTGACCCTGTTTCTAAGGTTTGCCACGTCAAAGAGCCAGCTGCTGTAGATGTCCTTTTTCTACAAATTTAATGAGTTTTCTTCATAAATAAAGCTTTAAGAACTATATCTTGCCACCCTTTGCCCCTACCAAAATCTCAGTTTAGAGTTTCCCTTCCTCTCTTAAAACTTAGGCACACGGATAATAGAATGTTTGAGAGCTCTACTAGTGGCTGTTGGTGGCCTGCATGTACACCCAGGCCTTGCCATTTCTGAACCTGCCTAGGGTTCCTGCACCCTGAACCCTGGAACCTATGCATATTTTGTTACGTGGAAAAAAGAATTTTGCAGATGTAATTAAGGTTATGAACCTTGAAACAGGGAGATTATTCTAGATTACTGAGTGGACCCAATCTCATCGCATGAGCCCTCGGAAAAGAAAACTATCCAGCTGAAGTCTGAGTAATGGAGCAGAAAGGAATGTCAGAGTGATTCAAAGCATAAGAGGGCCCTAACCTACCATCGCTGGTGGGAAGCCGCATGGAAAGCATCAGAAGGTATGTGGGCAGCTTCCAGGTGCAAAGACCTCAGTTCTACAATTGCAAGAAACTGAATTTGGCCAACAATATGAAAGAACGTGGAAATAGGCTTATCCCTGGAGCTTCCAGGAAAAAATGCAACTTAGCTAACACTTTGATTGCAGTCTTGCAAAGCTCAAAGCAGAGGATTCAGTTGAGTCAAACTGCACCCAGACTTCTTACTTACAGAACCGTGAGACAGTAAGTGGGTATTGTAAATATGTAGTGATTTGTTATAGGAAACTAATAAACAGATGTGGGCCCCAGACCTGGAAGGTCCCAGGTCTGGCTGTGACCCAGGCTCACAGCTAGGAATAGAACCCCGGATTTAGAATTTTACATTAGTTGTAGTAAGGCACCTGCGCCTAAAATATGTAAACATAATTCAGCTTATTGTATGATGCATGTGTGGCTGAAGGCCACTATTATACTCTGCTATGTATGGAGCCATGCGGATCCCTAGAGAGCAGAAGGGGAGCACGAGAAGGGAATCAGAAGAAGTGCACGCAGTACTGCATTCTCCACAACAGAACTGCGCTCCCCACATAAAAGTTGGCACCTGCCGTTTCATTCTAATGTCAGCCCCTTGTGCATTCTTTCAACGAGGCGTCTCACCACCGAAGGCTTCCCTTCTTGATCAGCTTGGCGCTGACAACAGACCAACCTTCAATTGTCAAGGACTCAACTCTTTCCCTGCAGGCTTTCTCTGGCCTCTGGAGCCCACTCTGTCAAATGTACTTTCCGTGGGGTAACTTTTTGGTGTGCTCTCCTCATTGATGCTCAGAGTTTCCTGGCAGGCTCAGCTACTGTGGCCCACAGTAGTGACAAGCTTGATGATGCCTTTTCCTTTTATCGGCTTCCTTCCCATCTGCGCATTATTCTCCTGATCTCTTCTGATGTTTCTTAGAGTCAATTTCCAAATAAACTACTAAACTCCATGTCTCGGGGTCTACTTCTGGGGGGACTCAAACTAAGGCAGCACTATTCTTCCTGTCTCATCTCTTCCATAAACTTAACTCAGGTGATAATTATGAGAATGTTAATAATGGCTAATTTTTTTCCAAGAATTTATTATATATCTTCACTATAGCAAGCACTTTATATCATCTTATTTAATCTCAATGAAAACATGAGGTTAAAATGGGATTACCCACAACTGGGTAGACAAGAAAACAGGTTTAGGGATGCTATATAACTGCTCAAGATTACACACCACATCTATCTGATCTGAAAACCCCTGCTTCTACACCATGCTATTTCGCCTTCCTCAGGCCTTCTTTATTTCATTGTATAAATAGCTATTTGGTTCAAGGGAATCATTTTATGAAATTCATTCCAACGAATAATATGAAGTATATACGGAGAACGCAGCATTTCTTGGAGTTTCATGGAACCCTGCTTGAGAAATGCTATGTTTGATCACAAGCTTTAGGGGCTATGCCTTTTTCACTGCTCTATCAGCAGCTAGCACATTACCAATGCATGTTTCCTGAATATATGGATGAATCTCTAATCTCCTCAATGGATTAAAGTTCCTTTACTTGGTGGCCCTGTTCAGATCTCTTCTATCTCCTCTTTTTCATTTTAATCAGTCTTATATCTCCAAAGGCTCTCGTTAGGAACTTGTTGAAAGACTGCTTTGCCAGGGCAGTGACTTACATTTTGCAGGTTGTATAGGGTTGACCTAACGTATCTCTGCTAAGCCTGAGTGCAGGCAGAAGACAGATATGAAGAGCAGCCAAGCATAGGACCCTGTGCTCTTTTGTATGGAAAACCCTTCCTTTACTAGTGTATTCCCCTGAGGCTGTTCTATAACACCACTGATGCTAGCTAAACATTTATATGCATTATATTGCTGTTTTATGTTATCTCCCATAGGCAGCAGACATGAGTGGATGTCAGAATTGGGGAAGATCAAGAAATGAAATGCTTTACTCAAGATTGTACACTGAAACAATGATAAGCTATAATAATAACTTACCTAATTTCTTTTGTTCAGGACTCATAGTAAGCACAAAAATGTACTAAGTTCTTTAAAATATTTTTGAAGAAATAATACTGCACAAATTTATAATGTTTACACAGGGTGTTTTTTTTGTAAGGAAATAATAAAGATACTTATCTGTAGTCTTTGAATAAACTAAGTCTCCTTCCCCACGGACCCGATTATAATTTCTCCCTGCATCAGACATAAGAAGTTATTGAAAAAGGTGGGAGTAAAGTGTTACTTTCAGGAGATGGAGAACAGACATAACTAAGAAAAGGAGACAATTAGCTTATGTGAGACTTTTATAAAATATTAAGCACAGTGCCTGACACAGTACATGTTCCATAAATGTGAGCCTCAATTATCTGTTATTTCTTTTTCTACAATGGCATGCTAATAGTTTAAGTAGTGATGGACAACCAATATAACTGTTAAACAGCATCATAGAGCTTGACTTCCAAGCCCTAAGGGACAGACTGGTACAGTGCAGAGAGATCCATCTGCTTTGGGAGCCCAGCTGAGCACCTAGTATCTTTGCAACTTTGACAGATGTATTAGCTTGGGTTGCCATAACAAACTACTATCGATTGGGTGGCTTAAACAACACAAATTTATGTTCTCAGGGTTCTGGCGGCTGGAAGTCCAAGTCAGAGTGCCAGTACAGTTATGTTCTGGTAAGAGCCCTCTTCCTGGCTTGCAGATGGCCCCTTTCTCACTATGTCCACACATGGCCTGCCCTCGCTGCCTGCACATGGAAAGAATGAGCTCTCTCCTTATAAGGCCTTAATCCCATCATGATGGTCTCAAGCATAGTGAATCACTCTAAACCTAAGTATCTCCCAGAGGCTCCATCTCTGAATACCATTACTTAGGGGCTTAGGGCTTCACATACAAATTTTGCGTAGTCATACACATTCAGTCCAACACTCAGTTGTTGGCGACAGATTTTCAGTTTGGTCTTCCCATTAAAAGTGAGGACTTCAGAAGAGGAACACAGGGTCTTTTACTCTGGGTTTTTCTGAAAACTGTGTTAAGTGGCACATGAGTGTGAACTCCATAGTTCACATGTAATGGGAGACATATCAATGTCAGGCTCCCTGCTCTACCTGGAGGATGTCACATCATTAAACCCACTCACTCCTCTCACGCAGTAAATAGATCAGTAACACTGAGCCAGAAGGACAAGCCGAGGATGGCCATTCGTTTCCAGAATCTGCATCTCAGCTTCTCTTATTTGTATAATGAGTGCAGATCAAAGGTTTCCTAAAATCCCTACAGTTCTGATGTTCTCTTCCAATGCTTGCTTCGTGTTATTACTGACAATGACTTCTTAAAATAATTGTTGTTTTACCCAGTATGCAGAATTTTAGTAACAAGAAAATTAGAAAACCTAATTAAAGCTCTGGAAAATATACTCCTAACTAGATTTGATTATGCCATTATTCATCACAAATTATAAAAGATATATTCTAATATTTCTCACAACTCTTCTGATAATTTCCATTAGAAACTATCTAGCACTTATTAGAATGGTTCAGTGTTAATTTAAAAAAATGTAACAACCGGCTAGAAATGATATTGAGAACATTCTTGAAAGTAGAATAGTTTAAGTAAATTATCATGTCAACCTAAAGAATTATCCTAGCTTTGCTTTACTCGGAAAATAAAATTAAAAATTATTTTTAGTTATCAATTACATAAGAAGAAAAGAAAAAAACAGAGAGAGACACATTCAGAGCATTAAAATAAACAAGGGTCTCTTATAAGCTCTGTTAATACTAGACAAACATGATAAAACTGACTTCCTGGTAGACTGACCCACTGTCATTAATATTAGTCATAGGTCAATAAATCCCAATCTTGACAATGTGCATTGAAGACAAAAATTACAAGGGTTTCAACCTCTCTAATTCCTGACCAATACTTGTCTTTTGTTTTTTGGATAATAGCCATCCTAACAGGTGTGAGGTAACATCTCATTGTAGTTTTAATTTGCATTTCCCTGATGGTGATACTGAGCATCTTTTCATATAGCTGTTGGTCATCTGTATGTCATCTTCGGAGAGTGTCTATACATGTCTTTAGCTCAGTTTTTAATCAGCTTATTAAGGTTTTTTTTTCCTATTGAGTTGGAGTTTTTTAATATATTTTAAAAATAATCCCTTATCTGATGCATGGTTGGCAAATATTTTCTCTCATTACATAGATACTTTTTCACTCTTTTGTTTCCTTTGCTGTGCAGAAGCTTTTTAGTTTGATCAAATTCCACTTATCTATTTTTGCTTTTGTTGCCTGTGCTTTTGTCATGAAATCACTGTCAAGACCAATTCACTATGGAAAATAGTGTGAATATTTCTTTTAAAATTATAACTAGAACTACTCTATGATCCAGAAATGACACTTTTAGGTATTTATCCAAAAAAACTGAAATTAGTATCTCAAAGAGATATGAGCACTTCAGTGTTCAATGAAGCACTAGTCACAATAGCCAAAGTGGAAATAACCTAAATATCCATTGATGAATGAATGGATAAAGTAAATGTGGTTTATACATACAATGGAATATTATTCAGCCTTGCAGAAGAATAAAATCCTGCCATTTGCCACATTGAGGATGAACCTGGAGGGCTTTACGCTAAGTGAAATAAATTAGTTACAAAAGGACAAGTATGGCATGACTCCACTTATGTGATGTATCTAAAATAGTCATAGAAACAGCAGAATGGTGGTTATCAGGGGCTGGGGAAAGGGGGACATGGGGAGTTGCTAATCAATGGGCATAAAGTCTCAAGTGTGCAAGATGAACAAATTACAGAGATCTGCTGCACAGCACCGTCTCTACAATAAACAATACAGTATTGTGCACAGAAACATTTGTTAAGAGGGTAGATCTCATGTTAGGTTCTTGCCACAATAAAGTAAAATAAAAGATCAAAATTAGCAGCTAGTAGGCTAAAACTTTCAATATGACCTTGAATAAAAAAACTGGGAAAGAAGCGAGAGAATTAGTTGTCTAATTAATAGCTTCAGAAGCTTTGATTTTAACAATACTCTTCAGATACTCCGGCATTAAGTTGGCATAATTATGGAGGAGGATGGCAAATGCAACTTTCCAGTTTTGCTCTGTATACTTTTCAACTGCTAAAATCTTATAAAAGTATCTATCCAAGCATGGCTTGTGGAGAAAAGATAAAAAGCTAAAAAAAGAAAAAAACACATTATGCAGCAGAACTCATTTGAATGATTTATTTTAAAATGTTACTGAAGAAAAGAAAGGAAAGTCTTTAGTACACAGAATCTATGTCTGAAATCCTTTGGGGAAATAACAAATTTATTTTGCTCACATAATCTGGGCAATAAAATTATGGCATAATCATACAAACATTTTATAAAATAATGTCTGGTAACTGAGTAATGCAAATCACTTGGCAATTTTCAGATCTCCATATTATTTGCATATTTAGAACAGGCTACTCTAGAAATCTATTTTGCAGAAGGACTAGGATGTGTGCACAAAGAAAATAATACTAAAAGTTACTGAGGGATCACTATGCCTCTCTCACTACCTCATTTAATATTGACAAATATCCTTTTTTTACAGATTACTCCTTTCCCTAGCAGTGACCCCACATGATGATTCTCAGGAGGAAACCATTTATCAGGAGAGAGAGACAGGCAAGAAATTTGCTGTTTGTCCTGACTGAGATGCCTAGGAAGTAGTGGTACCATTTATAGAAAAAGGAAAATTTGGAGAAGTCTTAATTTAGAAATAACATAATAAATTAAGACTTGGAATGCTGTGTTTAAAGTGATGTTAAATCATCCAAAATTAGATTTCTAGAGAATAAAAGAAAATTCTTCTCTCAGAGGAAAATTTCACAAGGAGAGAATAAGAAGAGGTGAAGGTAAAGTCTAGGAAAGTTCAATGTCATCATCATTAGATGAGGGCTTTCTAAAGTTTAGGGCAATGTATTAGTTTCTTATTGCTGCTGTAACGAAATACTGTACACAGTTACTTAACACGAATTAATTATCCTACAATTCAAGAGAGCATAAGTGGGTCTTATTGGGCTCAAATCAAGGTTATGTTTTCTTCTGGAAGCAGAGGAGGGTCTGTTTCTTGGCTTTTTCCTGCTTCTAGAGGCTGCCTGCATTATTTGACTCATGGTCCCCTTCATCTTCAACCTAGCAATTGCATCACTCTGGCTTCTGATTCTATGTTCACATCCTCTCTCACTTTGACTCTGTTTCCCTTTTCCCTTTTAAAGACCCTTGTAATTACACTGGGCTCACACAGATAATACAGGATAATCTCCCTATCTCAAGATCCTTAACTTAATCATATTTGCAAAATTCCTTTGCCATGTAAGGTGACATATTCACACAGGCTCTAGGGATTGAAATGCAGACGTATTTGATGGGCCACTGTGCTGTCAACCAAAGACAGTTATAAATGCATATGGATATTAGTGATATTTCAAAATAGGGAGGGGAGGTCATAAAGAAGAAATAGAAACAAAAATGAAGATTCTCAATTCAAATAATTAATCAGAATAAGGAAAAAGAAAGATGACTGAATAGCTATCTTAGTTCCTCTTTTCTGACCATGAAAATTTCTTTTAGACTTCAGTATAAATATACATTAGACATATTTTACCAATATTTTTTCGAAGATAAAATTTCCATTATGCATGCATTTACATAATGTATAATTTCATGAGTCTTGGTAAATGAATACCCATGATTAACCACCACACCAATCAAGATAAAGAATTATTCAATCACTCTAAAATGCAATTCCTACAGATTTTATATTTCTAACACTGAGTGTGTATATATATACATACATGTATATATATACACATATATATAAACATATATAGTGGATATTTAAGATCTCTGAAATAGAATCATTGGCAGCATAGTATTCCACTGTCCTCGTCATAGGATTCTGCATATTTACATTTATTTACCAAGAGTGCTGGTAGTACTAATCACAAGTTCTTGCTTTTAGTAAAATGTTTCTAGGCAGTTCTTGGTGTCTAAACAATGAAAACAAATTGGCTCTAAAATCATGTAAGATGAGGATGGCCTCAGATGGAAATTAATGGTTTAGTTTAAGCAGCTCACTGTTGAAAAAAGAGACTATGTGCCTTGTTAATCACTTATTAGCAGTGATTACAGTCCACGCTTAGAGAAAGTAGAGACTTAAATTTAACCATTCGAGTTTTGGTAATGTTCATGCAACACACTTTGAGACAAAGTGTTGGGGGCTATTTTCCCAAAATTTTACTGTGCATAAAAATCGTCTGAGGTGTTGGTAAAAGAATGCAGTTTAAAAACAGGTTTTGGTGCCAGGTCATCCAGAGTTTGAGTTTTCTCCGGCCCGTGTTAGTTATCTAAACAGGATATGCTACTTATCTTTCATAGCTTTAGTTTTCATCATGTTTGAAATGGAGACATGCTTATCTCACAGGGTTTTAAATAAAGATTAAATGTGATCATAGATTTACAATGTGTTGCATTGCACAGTGCTGGCCTCCCATGAAGCATTCAAAATAACGTGGTGTACTTTTCTTCCTCCCTACTATCATTCTTAGTTTCTCCTTTGGTTAAAGATAACAGATGTTGGATGAATAGAGTTGACTCTAGAAATAAAAAAAAGAAGTGCTGGAGGGTCCAGGGATATTGTTAATACAATTCTGGACAGTGGATTTCAGGCTTATTCTGTGAAGGGGAGAATCATGCCCTACCCAGGAACAGAATGTTTTCTCTTGGTCAACATGAAAGACAAGAGACCCATTATGCTAACCCAGAGAGATGGGTAGGTGAGCATCATGCAGCAGGTATGTCCTTCTCTTGCACAACTAGCACACCTGGCTGCCTCCATATCTCCCAATCCTGGCAGCAGAAGCTTTGGGGCAATAAATTCTCCATTCTCTAGGGAGGATTAAAGCTGTCACCAAGGAGATTTGAAGAAAATATATTCCTCTTTAGATATAAATGGCACATATCCTCATGTGAGAGTCTGTTTTCTGGTTGCTCTAATTTATCCTGATGTTCATGTTACTACTTTATATAGAAATGGTCAAGTGACATTTTATTGTTTGCTTAAAATTTTTTTTAATCAACACATACAAATTTTTATTATATGTTTAGAAGCCCAATTTAAAAACCATAAATTTATGGTACCTAACAGTACCTTAGTAAGCCTGAGGTTATGAAATTTAGCACTTCAGTTGATTTTTTAATACCGCCACTTGTAAGTCAATACTTTTAAAGAATAAAAACTTCTGCATACATATTTTAGTTATTGATTCTTATTTTTAATGGAATAAAGTAAGTTCCATCGTCATAATCTGGTGGGTATAATTACCACAGACATTTTATCATGCTGTCATTATGATTTAATAGAATTTTAATGTTTAAATCTAAAATGTGCTCAAATACACTGCTCAGACTCCTTTGGGCAATCACAATATATGCTGCAGATGCATGAGGGGAAAAGAGAAAAGCTATTAGTGTTAAGAGTTGATGGCCATTTAAATCCTTCACACATCAGTGGAAGAATAGATTTCTTAGTACTGGAAAGCACATGCCTACTTGCATATTATAGATTTCTGATTAAATTAAAACTTCAAATTTCACTGAAAACTTGTACAATTAAAGGCTTCTGCAAAAGTGTAATCTTCATGCATCAAGCAAAACTTTGTATTTTTTTCTGTTGATCTTTTTAGTAACCTTATTCTAGAACATTACAGGTACTGAGTTTTGAAATGGCAGCAAAGGAACAAGTCCCTCAAAAATCAATTCAATTGATTTCCATTCATGCAGATGCATTAAGTTTTATACTGGTTGATGTTCTTTTTTTCCAAGTAGATAAGAGTCAGACTGAAGACCAACTTTCTATATTCAGCGCAACCCCACTTCCCACCCACATTTCTGAGATCGTCTCAGAATATTCATGAACAAACAACATGACATCTAATCTGTCAAGTGATGTTTTCTTTTCTAAAAATTTGAGCATTGCTATAATAAAATAAACTATATTAATGATAAACTATAACCACAAATTATAAGAATATATAATAATGAAACATCTATGAAATAAGATAAAATGTGACAGATTTATTGAATGTAAAATAGAGATACTTAGATTTAAATATAAAGAGATATGCAAACTTCAAATATAACCAGAATATGAAGGGGAAATGCAGCTTAATGCATAGGTTTGTATTTCCCTAGTGTTCCTGTAAAAGTAACCATCTGTCTTATATGGAGCTGTGGTCATGTCAGGAGATGCCAGCCTCAGTCTTATAAAGGTCTGAGATGCTGACAAGTCAATTAACATCTTTGGACTATTTACCACTTTATCCTGATGACTTAAAAATATATATCTCTATCCCAGACATTTCTGCTGAGCAGAAAAGTTGTTTATTGAATTAATTTCGTTATTATCTCTGCTTGAGGGAGGTGTTCCATAGTTACCTCTAAATCAACTTGTCACTTTCCCCTAAGTCCTTAGGCTGATCCTGACTTTTACTGTTTAATGAGTGACATTATTCGCCTCTTCAGCTCATCTCGGCTTCTTGGAAGTTCTTTAGATGTCTCCTCATGTTCCACCCCATCCCTCTTCTCAATCTTATACATTTGTTTTATGGCCAAACTCTATAAATTCTAATTCCATATAAACTTTCCAATCCATTTCTTCTTTTCCACTTGGACTGGAACTGCTTCAGTTTGTCTCCATCACTCTTATCTGTATCACTCTGAGTTTATAATAGATCTCCTTGCCTCCAGTCCTGTTTCCATCCATTTTTTCTTCATATTATTGTTATGATAAGCTTGGAAAATGAAAATTTGGTCTTGTTACCCATCTCCACCCATCTTCACCTCCTGCTTAGAATCTTTGAAATCTCTGACTGGCTTCCCTTAAATTCAGAAAAATATTTCAAGATAAAACGGGGAATGCACTATTAAATTTTGACTGAAATGAACAGTCAACTGACCTCATTTGCCTCATATATGAAATGCTAAGATTCCATTTAATTAATTTTAAGGACTATTGATTTTCCAAATTTTACCATCATAGATGAAGGTTCTATGCCTTCTGTTCCTGGCATGAGGAACCCCTGTCTTCCTACTACCGTACACTGTCTTCATCTTCATCTCAGCTTATAATTGAGAAGACAGGGACTAAAAGGGTTACTGAGTCTCAGGATAATTTTATGAAACTAATAATGCCCTGAGACATCATGGAAGTAGATGTCCCCATCTCAAGACTGACTTAAGAAGAAAACATTCACAAAGACTTTATAGATGACACATTAGTGCAGGATCAGCGTTATCAGTCAATGAAAAGGATTTTGATGTTTGTCTTTTAAAAGTATTTATTTTCTTGACACTTTAGATAGTACATATAACACTACCAGGTCAAGCAAGGTCCTCCAGCCATCCCAACATGTGTGTCCATATAATTCTAATCAACTCAAATCTCTATATGGCACACAGCAGATAAAAATCTAAAACTCAAGATATTAACTTGTATTTAAGGAAAGGAAAACGAAGATTTGAAAAACTAGACAAAGAAAAATGTTGATGTGAGCCTGAGGCCATTAGCATTTGATAGTTAAAATTATTATGAACATAATTCAGTTGTTTAAATTCAATATGTGTTCAGTATAGAACACATTTTTAAAATGTAGCCTTCAAAAATGGATAAATCTAAGAACTTATGGGGAGTAAACATAAATTATGTAGACCCTACATGTAAATCAGAGTTTCTCAAACTGGGTACTATTGAAGTTTTAGGATAGGTATTTCTTATTCATGGGGAACTGTCCTGTGTATTGTAGGTCTAGTAGCACTCCTGGACTCTACCCACTAGATGCCAGTAACACCTTCCCTACAATTACACCACCCAAAAAATGTCTCCAGACATTGTCAAATGTTCCTTTTGGTGAACAGAAGTACACGAAATTGCCCCTGGTTAAAAATCACTGATGTAGATGGAACACATAATTGTTTTTAGATAAGTGACATATTATTGAGCTATTGTTCAATAGAGAAGAAACAGACATTCTTTTCTTGGAACATGGGGGTACTTATATTTCTAATGGAAAGTGAAAATCATGAAGAAATAATATATAAATGGTGGTATTCTTAACTCAGTGAATAAACATTTTCTATTGTATCCTTGAGTAGAAATATTTCAATAGAAAGATTTTTTTCTATTGTTTAGCCCTCATGGTAATTAAAGGGAAGGATAATATAAAGATATTGGCTGAACAAGGGCCAATGATAAAAAGTATAAACAGAAATACAAAATGAATCCTCTATGAGGCAAAAAGATATGAAAAACAGAGTACAAAGCAGGAAAGAAAAAATCATTCTTTCTACTCTATTTTATTCATTCATTTCGTTAAGCATTATGCTTCTTACTACAGGCCAAGAAATTTCTAAATTATTTTTAAATATTAAATCACATAATCCTCCTCAAACCCAATGAGCCTCGTGCTATTAATATTTCTATTTTGCAGATGTGGAAATGAAGGCTCATGGAGATTAAGCTGCTTGAAACAAATTCACACAGCTAGCAATTGGCATGGCCAGACTATGCTCGCAGGTAGCCTGGCTACAGGGTCTGTGTTCTTGACAACTACACTTTAAAAATGTACACTAATTCAGACTGCCTGGTTCAGGAAAACTATTTTTCTACTCCTAACACTCATGACACCAAATGTGTGGGCTTTCCACACCACATAATTCTCCAATTCTCCGTGGACACCTACTGGATGTCCTACAATTCAATTCTGACACTAACTACCTGAATTTGGCACAGACCCCACAGATTAAAGACTCCATCCCACAAGACTGCCCCCATTTTAGATGCCCCCAAGTTACCCTCATTTTTGTCTTATTTAGCTACAAATTGGAGATTCCCATAACTCCCTCCTCAGATTTGATAATTTGCTATGGTGGCTCACAGAACTCAGGTAAATACTTCACTTACTGTTACCAGTTTACTATAAAGAATGTTATAAAGAATACAAAGGAATAGCCAGATAAAAAGGCACATAGGGTGACATTCAGTAGGGCCCTAAGCACAGGTGCTTCTGTTCTCTTGGAGTTGTGTGTGCTACCCTCCTGGCATATAATTGCATTCACCAACTCAGAAGCCCTTCAGACCCCTTCATTTGGGGTTTTTATGAAGGTTCCTTTATCTAGGCATGATCGATTAAATCACTGGCCATTAGTGATTAACTCAATCTTCAGCCCTTCTCCCCTTCCTGAAGATCGGGAGGTGTTGAAAGTTCTAACCCTTTGACCACAGGTTGGTTCCTACAGGAACCAACCCCCATCCTGTAGCACCCTTCAGGAGTATCCAGCCAGCAGTCATCTCATTAACATAAACTCAGGTCTACTTGAAAGGGGCTTATTATGAACGACAAAAAATGCTCCTTTCACCCCTACCGCTCAAGAAATTACAAGGGTTTTAAAAGCTCTGTCAGGAACTGGGGACAAAGACTAAAAATCTATTTCTTGTTATATAACAATATCATACCTGGTCACTACCTTCAGCTCCTGTATTCGAACCCCCTACTCCAAACATTGAGAAGTCCATCTGTGTTTCCTGCCTGTCCCACACAAGGTTACCCCTGGGGGGGAAAGAGGGAATACTCCACAGAGGTGGGTCTGGGGGTCCTGGTGGGCATCAGGGTTCAGATCAGAAATCTTCCACATGCATGTGGAGTATCAAGGCTTGAACCAGGCCTGCTGGTGAGACGTGGAGAAGCGGCCAAATACCTGATGACATTTTGTTTGTTTGTTTGTAAGTCATTTATGTATTTAAAAGTTTACACCTGTTTTTCTACCTATTCTGCTGACATCTCAGTGGGTATGTCAAAGACGAGAGAAGATACCCATCTGGGGAGAGCGAATGGCCACATATCAGATCCTAAACAGGTAGAGTTGCAACAGGGATGCAAGCTGCTACCAGGGCTCTTAAGAATCTAGAGACCTGCAGGAGAGCTCTCCTCAGCTTAGCAGCTGCTGCTTCACGTCAAAACCTGCAGATGCAAGACATAGTGTGCTCATCACAGCAGGAAGAGAGAAGAGTGAAGAAGGCAGCTGAAATTAGAGATATCTACAATGACAGCTATTGCTTGAAGCTATTGGACTCCTACGTTACTCAGATAATAGAGACCTGTCTCTATTTGGATGCTACTAGCAAATCCCACCAACTTTGTGCCAGAGCCAGGAGTATCAGCACCAACCCTCAATCAAGCGCTTCTGCTAGTACACATGGGGCACCAAAGACAGCTCATAAGTCTTACATAATTCATAGTAAAGAAAACCACAAAGGGAAGTGATAATTCAGTTTAAATGTAGTTCAATGGATTTTTTGGAAATCCTTGCCTCACAAGTAATTTTTTATGGCAATGTATGCCCAGTCCACATACTCACTTAGACAAGCACATTTTTATCTCAGTTTAATAATTCTTTCCTGTTGCGTTAACTGACATTCTCCAAATGGAAAAGAAAATTCATTTAATTCATTTAATTAGCTCAATTCCCACTGTATTTTTGAAGCAAAGAATGTTACATATTTTAAAAGTTTGGTTTTAGGTTTGAATTGGTCAGGCTCAAGAAAAAACAGAATGTACATAAAAAATGGTATTTACAGTCATTTTAGGCAAAATTACAACATAGTAATTCTTAAAGAAACAGTTCCTGTATCACTTTTGTGAATGACAGTATGTGAAATTATCTACTGATACTTGACCTTGATTGTCTACACTGGCAAATGTGTACTTATCAAACGATAGAGGACAGAAAAACAGAATGGGCCCTAATGGTTAGTTCAGATTAAGAATTGTTAAAGCAGCTGAGGTCTGCTATGGTTTCCTCATTCATTCATTCATTCATTCATTGACTCAACAAATGGTTGCCCTAATATATGCAAAACACTATGTTACATGAGGTAGGAGATACAGGCATAAAAATAAGAGATCGAATTCACTTTTTAGAAAATGTATACACGAACTTTAGTCCTAAACTGACTATGGTTTCATGCTATGAATAATGTTAACCTATACATTTCCTAATTTAAGTGTTCAGTTATATACAATTATTAACTGCAGATAATTCATTCCCAAAAACCTAATACTTTAATTTGAGAAGTAAAAATCAGAACCAATTAAACAGAAAATTTGAATATTAAAAAGGTCTATAATTGGTTCTTCTGACAACCCTGAAAGAGTTAATACCATGTTAAATCACAAGTACATAACATTTGTCAATTTGTTTTTTTTTCATGTACATATTATTTAACATGTGATAGAAACTGACACGGTTGTCAGTAAAAATAATGCTCATTACTAATGAATACATGTTTCAGATAAAATTAAGTAAATGTTTAGAGTTCTCAACTGTTTCCTACAATTTTTATTCCAAAGAAAATAAAGCAAAATAAAAAATGTTTATGATTTTTTTCAATATTAGCATTCTAGTCATTTGGGATTGTAGTCTTAGGATGAGCTGATAATTTGTTAATTTAAAAAAAAAGGTAAGGCAAAGTCATGCAGGTCTCAGTGGAAAAGTTAATTTTAATGCAATAGAACAAATTAGCACGCTTAAGCAAGGTGGCTTAAACAAGAGAATTCTAAGCATTTCCAAGAAAAGGACAAATTGTTGAAAAGGAAAGGAAAAGCAGAAGATGAAAACTAGACTGGCTGCACATTTTGCTTGAGTTTGAGTGTTTTTGTAAGATGTACAGAAGCCCAGCTTGGTTTGCCCAAGTTATTTCTGGTAGCATTTAATCTTACCAAGTTTCCTTTTAAAAGTTTAACATTTGACATCTACAGCAATAAAAGTAACAGAAATTCAGTCAGCATTTTTTTCTTTTTACTCCTGATGATATTCTTTTCATTGTATTTCATTAGTTTGCTAGAGAGAATTCTATTTTATGTAAAGAAAACCATGCTGAGCCTTTTAGGGAAAGTATGTAAGAATATTGTTTGTTCCCCATCAGAAAATGCTTTTTGTAGGATAATATAAATGAGTCCTTTCTGTCCATGAAGTGGAACAAGAGAAATAGCTTTAGTGCATAATTTATTTCTTTGGCACATGCTCTCAACAGTGACTATATCACTGCTGCCCAGCAGACACATGAGTAGTTTCTTTAGATTTTTGTTATACTTTGGATCATTAAGCAATTCAGTCAGCATTTTCCCTGGGCAACAGAACAGCATATGAGTGTCTGATTTTGGTTTATGTGAACATGTGAACATATAAATGACTCATTAAAAGGGCAATTCAAAAGCGAGATTTAAACACTGCTGAATGTTCTACTGAGTAAAGATAGGCATTTATGTAATTGGAGAAGGAGACATATGTGTTTGTAGCAGTGTGGCATGGTACAGGATTCGTCACCACTACATTAACTGCTTGGTCTTTTGGAAAACAACATATATAATTGCAAATCACTGAAACTTTGAAGTCTATACATTTCATTCAACCTCTTTATACTGGGTCCACAATGATAGATGAGAGAGTAGTAAATACTGATACTAGAAAATGACCCATTTATCAAAGTTTTCATAAGGAGCACAAGTGTTAAGACTTCGAACATGCACTGAAAGATGCCTCAAATTCTGTG
Organism: Eidolon dupreanum; assembly: GCA_028627145.1. Taxonomy (NCBI): domain Eukaryota; kingdom Metazoa; phylum Chordata; class Mammalia; order Chiroptera; family Pteropodidae; genus Eidolon; species Eidolon dupreanum. The sequence continues at coordinate 112,375,379 of CM053508.1, read as the reverse complement.
AACTTTTGGAAGATGCTTAGAGTTGAAAAGGGTAGCTAGGATTAATACATATATTCGAATTGGTACTGAGTTAAATGTTCTATGTATGCTAACACTGCAATTCCTACAATGTTTCTGGAAAGTAAGCACTTTTATTTCATATTACAGATGGAAAAACTGAGTCCAGATGATCAGTAACAAAGTCCAGATTGAAAAATAAGGATGTTGAAAATTAGAAATCAAACTTGACTCTGTCTCACTCAAATCTTTTCACATTTCCATGCTGTCTCTCTCATTTAGTTAGAATAATTTAGGGCAGTGTATGTGTTTTTTAAAATACCCTTACAACCCATAAGGTTTCTAGAGCCTAGATGAAAAGGATTCCTCTTTTCTTATTAAGTATTACAGAGCCTTAGGACATGAGCTAACTTAACATCCAGTTATGATTATTATAAACCTTCAAGTTTATGACTCAGATCTACCATAGGGAGCCATTAGGGTCTAGATGTAGTTTATTCACTCATTTGTTCGATAATTATTAAGAACCCACTATGTGCTGCACATGTGTCAGGCCTTGGGAGACAGAGCCCCAGTCTAAGATTAACCATTAATACAAACAAACAAACTTGAATTTGTATCTCTCACCTTGCAATACAATAGAACATAGAATCATAATAGAACAATAAGAATGGTTTTTCTAGAAATGAAAAACTGGCCTAGACAGAAGTCAGGTGACCATTTTTAGAATCTTGGAGTAGACTTTCTAAACATGACACCAAAGCTTGAAACCACGAAAGAGAAAGGCTGAATGCTCTAACTTGTACAAGCTAAAAAATGTGTACGAGAAAAAAAACTACCATAAGATTACGTGACATATGCAAAACCAGGAAAGATATTTATAATTTATTTAGACAAATGATTTTTAAAAATGATAGAAAACAGGGCAAAGGACATAGATAGTTTAAAAAGTAAATTTAAAATGCCAACAAACCCATGAAACTGTGTCTTACTTTAACAGCAAGCAAAAACATAGGAATGAAGTGATAGGGCCTTATGCTCCTTAGACTGACACATATAGAAACAAGTAACACCCAGAATAAATGGGCTGTGATCATGCTCTGGACCAGTGTCACTGCCTTCATTTGGTGTTACTGTTACCATTTTTTTTTTTAAATTCACATTTAGAGAGTCTACCTCATTGGCATGGCATTTTTCACAGCCCCAAAAACCTTGACCCTGTTTTGTCCTGCAGAATAAATTCCAAAAGGAGGAAAAATTGAGTGGTGGGTCCATATTACTCTTTGCTAATCATGTCACAACACTCACTTTCATGTGCTCCTTTCTAGAGTCTACACGTTGACAGAGATATGGAAAAGGGGAGGTATATAATGATACACTTACCTAAATATTTTCATAATTCAGAAGATCATTCTCCCCTTTTTCTCACCCATACCTGAATTTTCTGGTCACCAGGAATTGCAAACATCATGCAAATCAACATTGTTTAGGTTATCGATTATAAGCCACCTTGAACACAGACATCTAATAACTTTTTGAAGTTACTTTTACATGTTTTCTGTGCAACAGAAATCCTTATTATTAGTTATCTTTATTGACATCATGCAACTGCTACAGTCTCAAACACTGTCAAGGTATCTTAAAGTACTTCTACTTTTCAGCTATGGAAAGCGTAGTTCTACTTATCACAGTCTGGGGTCAGGCAATTTGAAGAACTACTCATTATATTATGATCATTTCAACCAGAGGGGGTAAAGCCTTCTGTCAATTTATTGGCTACCCAAATGTTCAACCTTGTAATTAATTAGGAAGAAAGAATGTAGAGAAAATAACATTTCGAAGATAAATCTAGTCATTGAGTAGTTCAGCATGTCATAATTTTTCCATTTCTATAGCAACTGCCAAACTCATGTCTGCCTACGAATTTGGGAAATCAAAGAAAGGGATTAAAAAAATCTGTCAGTAAGCCAAAAAGAATATCTGACATTTCCATATTTGTTCTAATGTGTCAAAAAGCTTCCACAATACTGTTGGGCTCAGAGTGTTGAAAAATGCTAGACTCCTAAATATCTTTTTCTGCACTTCACTGTTTCCTGAGTGACTTGGGGGAAGACACAGGTCCCTTTCCTAGAGCTCATCTTAAATTCAAAGTCAGTCATAGAATCATGGCACTTGATATTTAAAAGGCTAAACTCTATTTACTCCCCAGTCTTCCTTATGTTGTTTAACTTAACCATCACATACTTGGGTGCTTAGAAGCAAAGCCCTGGAAATCAGTCTCTTTCCTTGCTCTTCGTATTCAGTCTCTCTGTAGGTCCTATCATGATGTTTCCTAAACAAAATCTGTGTGTAACCACTTATCACTACCTTCATTCCAAATAGCCTCTTTCAAGCCACCAATACATCTTACCTCGATTATTACAACATTAACTGGAGTCATCACTGTCATCACTTCCATTTCCCACCCTGTCCCCCACCCCCCAGACAAGCCATTTCAAAAGATGTTTTAAAAGCAAAAATTGGATCATGTCATGTCATCCCCATGCCTAAAATGATGCAATGGTGGTCTCTTGTCAGTTTCCTGAACTTCGTTCTACCTCTCTTTCCTATTTTCACTATGGATCAGACACATGTACCTTCTCACTAGTCTTTAAATAAGCCAGCTTACTCTTAACTTAGCACTTTTGCGCTTTCTTCTCCTCTGCTTATGTTTTTCCTAAATATTCATGTGACTAACTTACTTTCATCACTGAGGTCTCAGCTCATATTTCCTTTTAGAGAGATCTTTTCTCATTATCCCAGTTAAATAGTCTTCACCACTCCCTCACCCATCATTTGCTCTCTCATTACTGTTTCATTTTCTTCAGAGCACTTAGCACTACTTAAATTGCCTTATTTATTTGCTTATTTATTTAACTATTCCTTGCTGATCTACTTTATACTAGAATGAACTCTCCCTTAAAACAGAGGCCTCTTCTCTGTTTTTGTTTTATTTTTCATGGTTGTATTCCACCTCTACAACATGCCTGGGATATACTAAGTACTCAAGAAAGAAATATTGATGCAATAAATTATGCCCAGATTCATGGAGCTTATAAAAATTGACTAAAAAGTTTTGCTACTAAATAGATATAGGATGCAAATCCAGATCCTCTGACTCATACATATCCCAACGCCCTTGCAGCCAACCCAACTGCCTTTTTTATTGCTTGACTCATTAGCATTCATATTTGTTGAAAAAAACTATAGAAGCTGTCAAGAAAGACAAGAAGGAAATAGAAAAATGTAGCCTTAGGCCAAACATTCCTAAACTTCTGCTTATTAAGTTTCAAGCTTTTTTTTTTTTTTTTTAAACTAACGCTTATGAAGGGTCATTTAAAATCCTTGATAGGAGGGTGAGTGGAAGAGATGATGGGTAAAAATCTATTTCCCATATTCATGTACACTAAAAACTGGGATTCTAAAGAAATGGAAGGTAGAGATTTTATAGCTGAGTAACAATGCTGTGCAGAAGAGAGAGCCCTGATGTTCTGGGCATTTTATACAACTACAAGCAACAGCCCTACTCCAGTTGTTCTGTAGTCTACTACAGTTACAAGGAAGAGTCTCACTCAAGCCTCACTCAAGTTGCTTAAGCCAAGAGGTGACTCCTTCTAATGACACATTGCTTAGAACGAGAATGTCAACAGCAGACAAGGTGGTAAACATTATACGACTTTCTATGAAGGTCACAATGGGATGTAATCAACATCTATTATGACTTTCTGTCTAGTATCCCTTTTTCAATTGGACAACTGCCCATTTCTTATCCCATATGATCCAAGTGGGGTTGTGAATCACAAAGCCTTTTCCTCCCCCTGGCAAAAAAAATCCATTATGCTTTCTCATTTCTCAATCTATAGTTATTAGTGTCATGGGTAGGCATTTGACCCCACAGTGCCATATCAATGACTCATGAAATTTTGACAGATTCTAGAGGAGGCTGCTTCTCTGTATCTTACCCCAAATCACTGACTATATGAGCCTGGAGCCTCCTTAAACCATCATGGAGAAAGTCTCAACAATGAAGACAAGAACATTAGAGCAGAGCTCAGTGATGCACAAGAGATGAAGACACCAGGGTCTGAACCCTTGGACCTCAATGTCCCTAAATTCAAATCCATCTTGGACTTACCAAGTGTCTAAATGGGAAAATAGATTTTTCTCTAATCTATGCTTTGGTATCTATTGCTTGCAATCAAAGAATTCTGACCATACATATGGTTTTATAAATAGGATGACATTGTACGTTAAGAGAATATTTTGGAACATTAAAATGTTTACTATCTCAGTGAAATTCTAGCTAGTTTGATTTATAGTGATGTAACAAGTCTTTAGTCCTTGGCACTTGTTTATAGGTGGTTTCAGTCCATTCGATTTATTGACTGTTTAACTTAAGGCACTTATTCATTCATTGGAAATTCTCAGGCTGAAATCAACTCAGGTAAATTAGTAACATCTGCACAATCATTGTACTTACACAGATCATATATTAAACTTTACTGACCATTGGAAATATATATGTGTATATATATGTATATGGTTCCTGTCCTAAATATTCTATTCAAGAATATATTTTCATGGTTGCGGGACTCAAGAAAGGTGAACTTTAATTTAATTCTAACACACAAAGCTCAATTTCATCAAGAAAGATAACTGTAAATCCTGATGATAAATCTCCCAGAGGAGTTTGCTTATTCAACACATCGAGGCAACCAGTGTTCTGCCCTCAATTTCATTTTTATTGTTTTTGAATGATTAATATACAGACATTGACTAATAATTTCTTTTTTTCAGAATTGGATTGCAATGTTATTGATGGACTTAGAAATGGAAGTTGAAGATATATTATCATAACTATAGAGCTTAAAACATTAAGCCAATGGGCCAAAGAAAAAAAAAACATGTAAGTAAATCTAAAGCTCAACTTCAAAATAAGAATTATGTATGACTATTTTGACAACAGATGACAAATCCTTACTGGTAGTGCCGCTCAGGCATTTATAATAGTCTCATCCAACTAGAAAAGTAGAGGAGAAAGGAACTACAACCAGACCCTCTTTTATGAGCTCTAAATTTTCCAAACAAATCAGATGTAAGGCAAATGATGGAAGCAATGTTCCTTCTAATAAAAGATTGATTTAAAATGAATTTTCTGGTACGATTCCAAAGATAAAGTGTGTACCATTGAGACTTACGGGGACTCTGGTGCTTGGGGCTCTGAAAGGAATCTTGAGTTCTCTGGCCATAAGCCAAATGATAGTTCAAAAAATAATCAAGATTACATTGAGATTTTCATAAGTGAAGGTAACATTAAAAGTTTAGATGATCCATATCTCTGGAGACGTTCATTAGGATTTTATAGGACGGGTGCAGGGGATACAGTTTTTCATTAAAAGGAATGGGCGTCAAGAGTATATTTTCTCTTGGCATCAGACAATACACTATAGAAAGTGAGAACAATGTAATTAATAATGATGTTAAGAATCTATCACAATTGTCTCACCTGTGTCCCTTTATCCCAGTAGAGAGGCTATTACAGCAGAATGGCAAGGACACACACCATTTAAAATAGGTACTTGAAAGAATACTCTACCACCATAATTCAACCCAGTGTTTGTGTGTGTGTATGTATGTGTGTGTGTGTGTGTGTGTGTGAATGTGTGTATGTGAATGTGTGTGTGTGTGTGTGTGTGTGTGTGTTTTAACAAATCCTCAGTTATAATCAATCAGCATGCCTTCAAGGAACAAGGGCATCTCATGGTTATAACACCAGATCGTGGTCAACAATCAAAACAAGTTCCTAGTGCTATACAACTAACATTCAAATTACTTTCTAGTCTCAATTTTTTCCATCTACAAAATAAGAAAGTTGATGAAATTACTTAATATCCTTTATGTTCTAAAAGTGGCCTGATTCTATAATCTGCCATTTAATAAGTAGAATACAGAGAGGTATTTTGCGCTATAACTTAATTTAAACATGCAAACAAGCAAGCAAATAAAAATAATCTTACAGAAGATACAAGGGTTTAAAACTAAAGGAACTTATATGTTCTTTTCCTTATATTTTTTAGCTTTAGACTCTGGCAGGGGGGAGAGAGAAATTTCTTGTCCCTCTCTCCATTCTTCTTTCTTTTACTTTCTTGTTTTTTAATCCATCTGAGTTCTAACAGTGCAATAATATTCTAAAACCCTGACTTGAATTCCTAAGTGAACTGGAAGATGGCTTTCATTTGCATGTAATAGCTTACGTACTGGTATAAATGTACTGTGCATGTTTATTTGTACATAGTGTGTTAGCTTTGGATAAATTTGCTTTCTTCGTCAATTCTTTATCATATATATTTCAGATGACTGACCCAGTTTGCCTATACACTATATTCACACTATATTCATTTATGTATTTATAAATAAACTAAAAAATTCTGCCACTATATGGGATGAAGTCTGATCTGGAATAAAAATATTTTTGTTATTAATTACAGAAAGAAGGAACCAAGTATCTTCACAGTGGAAATACCTGATGGAGACTACCTTAACCAGATAGTTAAAAGTTAACGGCACCAATAATGAAACAAATTGAGCTTATTTCCTTCTCATAGAAAGAAAAACACATCATTTATGTGGTGTTTCTGCCCATAATATGAATTTCATCATGAGGAAACATCAGACACATTCCAATGACTGGCCTGTATGCTTTCAAAATTTCAAAGTCATGAAAAACAAAGAAGAACGGAGGAACTGTTGTAGATTAAAGGATAATAAACAGACATAACAACCAAATGGAATGTGTGATCCTAAATTACATCCTGGATTGATAATAAGAACAGCCATAAAGGATGTTTTAGGGGCAATTGGTGAAATTTGATTATAAACTGAGGACTAATATTACATCAATATTCAATTTCCTGATACACATACACAAATATTATTTGAGAGAATATGTTTGTACTTAGGAAATACAAAGATAAAAGGGCATCATGTTTGCAACTTACTCTCCTCTAAATGGTCAAATGATGAACAAATAATTGTGTACTGTATTATATGCATCTGTGTGTGCAGAGACAGAGAGAGACACACACAGGGAGAGAGGGAAGGAGGGAATATAAGGCAAATGGAACAAAATGTTAACAATTAGTAATTCTGGCTACAGTAGTTCTTTGCATCATTTTTACAACTTTTTTAAAAAGTTCCAGATTATATCAAACTTAAATATTTATTAAAACATCTACCACTGAAGCTCTAGAGAAAGGTAGCAAAGCAATGTTGGTCACTGAGAAAACACCCCTCCCCAAGAAACTAAATGATCCCTCCTCATCAAACAAGCAAACAAACATTAAAAGAAAGGAAAGGCTACAAGTGTACAATTCAATAATATGTCATATGTATATTGCATTGTGTGTTCACCTGAAATCTATATAATTTTATTAACCACTATTACTCCAAAAGATAAATAAATAAAAGAGAAGAAAGGAAAGGGTACAAACTTACCCAATATTATTCACAATCTAGAAAAAGATACTACAATATTAAGTACAAAATCAGCTCAGTGTTATCTCAGAAAGGCAACTTAAGCGGGGAGAAATTTTTTTTGGCACAAAATAAACATTTTTTTGGCATAAAATAAACATTCAGGCTACTTTATCAGAAAATAACAGTAAGTCTCCACAGCGAATCAAGAAAAAGATTTGAATCCAGGGAGTGCCTGTGTCCTCCACATATCCATCATGCTCATCTTCTGCCAGCCATTCCAATTCTAGCACAACTCAGTCCTGGCTATAAAAATAAGTGTTCAATAAACTGGAGTTCCTTTACCACATTCACTGAACTCTCAAGTGAGAAAGCGAGTGACTGAACATGAGCTGGCTGTAGCTTGAAGTAGTAAGAGAAGTAATTAGCCTTTAAGCATGAAAAGACCACACCTACCTGTCCCTGACAGGACTGATCAAATGAAACCCTGTAAAGATCTGCTGTCATTGGTACAGCATCTCTGTCAGAAGGAATAGATGTAGAAATTTGGAATTAGATGATATTTAGTTAGAATGCTTGTTCTCTCACCATGAGCCTTTGGCAATATACTTAACTTTATGGACATCAGATTGTTCTTCTGTTAAATCTGAGTAATGATATTTAACTTGGGGATTCTCAATCGTAGATGATAATACAGCTAGCATTTCCTGGACAGATGAACCATGTGCCAACACTGTGCTATTAATCCGCACAAATTATCTCATTTAATGTTGTCAACATCCCTATCAGTTATTACCTTCCATTTCATAAGTGATCTAAGTAACTTTTCCAAGGTTACACTGCTAAGAAGCAGAGCAAGGTATCAAACCCCAAAATACATGGCTCCAAATCCCAAAATACCTGGCTCTAAATAGGCAGTATGGACTAGTTGTGAGGATGCACCATTAATAAAGCATTGCTCCTTGGGTACAAGTCCATGCTCTACCACTTTGTAATGCCACAGTGCCGGACAGGTCATTTAAGTTCCCCATGCCTCAGTTTCTCCAGTATGATGATAGCAGCAGTTACATTTTTTATGAAGAGTAAATGAATATTTATATTCATTGATGATTCATTCACTTACTCCCCCAATACACACACAGAGAATAGGCTCTTAGATCATACTAGGCTCTCTTCCAAACATGACTACATATATATTTTTGTATTTTAATATTTTACTAAAATATTATACTTAATATTTAAATATATTTAATTTATACTTATATTTATATTTTAATATTGTAAATATAAAATTTTTATACTTTTAAAAATATAAATATATAAACATTTATGTATTATATACTTATATAATATATTGTCTGTAATACATATTAGTTTGGTGCTATATATATGTTTAAAACAGAGCTCATATGATCTAAGAGCTTCATAAGAGTTATGTATTGTTAAAATAGACAATCTACCAAATAGGAGAACATGTTTGCTTATGATACATCTGATAAGGGGTTAATATCCAAAATATATAAAGAACTCACATAACTCAACAACGGCAACAAAAAACAATCCAATTAAAAAGTGGGCAGAAGACTTGAATAGATATTTCTCCAAAGAGGAAATACAGATGGACAATAGACATATGAAAAGATGCTCAAGGTCACTAATCATCAGAGAAATGCAAATTAAAACCACAAGAAGATATCACCTCAAACCTGTCAGAATGGCTATCATCAATAAATCAAAAAACGAGTGTTGGTGAGGATGTGGAGTAAAGGTAGCCCTCCTGTACTGTTGGTGGGATTGCAAATTGGTGCAGCCATTATGGAAAACAGTCTGGAGGTTCTTCAAAAAATTAAAAATGGATCTACCTTTTGACCTTGCAACCGAACTTCTGGGTATTTATCCAAAGAAAATCCAAACAACAATTTGTAAAGATCTATGCATCCCTATTTTGATGGCCCTGTTATTCACAATAGCCAAGAAATGGAAGCAGCCTAAATGCCCATTAACAGATGACTGGATAAAGAAGTTATGGTTCATATATATGACGGAATATTACTTAACCGCAAAAATAAAAAAGATATCCTATTATTTGCAATGACATGGATGGACCAAGAGGTTGTATTGTTAAGCAAAATAAGTCAGAGAGAGGAAGATAAATACCATATGATTTCACTTACATGCAGAATCTAAGGAACAAAAAGAACAAACTAATTGAATACAGACTTACAAATACAGAGGACAATCTGGTGATGGAAGGGGGTGAGGGGGGTGGGAGAGTAGGGGGGCTGAGTGAAAAGGGCAAAGGGTTAAAGAAGTACTAATAAGTGGTTCATAGGTCACGAGGATGGGGAGCACTGCACAGGGAATGTAGTCAGCAGTAATGTAATGGCTCTGTGTAGAGCCAGAGGGGTGATAGAGTAATCAGGGGATTGTTTCATAAACTATGTAAATGTCTAACCAATGTTACTGTATACTTGAAACTAATTTTAAAAAAGAGTTATCTATTGTTATATGTAAATATCTAACACCTGGTAAGTTATCAATAAATGCTATTATTTGTCATATTATAATAAATTCAATTGGGAGTAGCTGCCTAATTTTTATTTTTAAGTTGTGAAAGCCAGAAAAAAAGACCCTGAAGCTAAGAAGATAATACCACATAGACCGACATTATTCCAGTGCACTAATTTAACATTTATTGAACCAAATGCAGAAGCTCTAGCATACAAGATTGTGTTGATAATTAAATAAAAGGTGCAATGCAGTAATTGTTTTAAATGCTTTATTATGCTTTTTAAGCTCTTTAAATGTACCCAACCATAGCACACTAACTTTAAATGATCAACTCTTACAGTGTAATTGGAATACAGTCTTAACTCACTTAATATTACTTACATAGCTAAGGGCTTCCATATCGGCTAAGCACACAGATTTTTATGAAGCTATTTTGTGGATACTTTGAAGTTTTCTTTTTAATACCTCTATATAATTATAATTAGTTCAGAAGGGCCAGTAACACTTTGAGATAATTGTGCATAAATTAATTGCTAAAGGGCACAATTAACGTTTTATCAAAGTTTGCAATAATAAACATTCAGCTTGGTTTCTAATATTTCAAAAATTATATTCCATATTTTAATTGCTCCTATATTAAGTTTTATTACTTAATGTCCTTGAGTATTTGCCTTGGGGCCCTAAGCAAGCACTCTAACATGCTTAATCCAAAAGAAAACCTGTGTTCAATTAAACAATGTGAGTCAAACAAGCCAATGACCCAAATCTCTAACTGCTATCATAGACGAGGAAGAGTTCCTTCATAGGAAACTTCTCCATGGGATAGTAAACCTATGACAATAGTCATGTTTTCATAAATATAATTTACCTCTTTTTAGGAAACTTGGTTTTTTTAAAATGCATTTAGTTTTTATTAAATTTATTGGGGTGACATTGGTTAATAAAATTATATAGGTTTTAAGTGTACAATTCAGTATGTCATATGTGTATTGCATTGTGTGTTCATCATCCAAAGTTAAATTTTCCTCTGTCACCATACACCAAAAATTAATACAAAATGGATCAAAGACCTAAACAAAAGACCTAAAACAATAAATCATATAGAAGAAAACATAGATACTAAACTCACGGACCTTGGATTTGGAGAGGATTTTATGAATTTGACCTCAAAGGCAAGGGAAGGAGAAGCAAAAATAAATGAATGAGACTATATCAAACTAAAAAGCTTCTGCACAGCAAAGGAAACCATCAACAAAACAAAGAAGTAACCAACTGAATGGGAGAAGACATTTGCAAACAATGCCTCTGATAAGGGGCTAATATCCAAAATACATAAAGAACCCATACAACTCAACAACAAAATGACAATCCAATTAAAGAATCAGCAAAGGACTTCTCCCAAGAAGACATACAAATGGCCAACAGACATATGGAAAGATGCTCAACTTTGCTATTAGGGAAATGCAAATCAAAACTATAAAATACCACCTCACACATGTTAGAATTTTTTAACTATGGACATTAAGCATCACCCTGGAATCACCTTACAATTCAATGTGTCCAATCCTGAATTAGGATTCACAAAGGAAGGCTTGTTCATTTTCGGGGCTCACAGTGGAAACCATTCATGACTTTGTGTAACCAACCCTCCAATTTAAAAACTGTATACTTAATTCCTCAAAGAGGAATCCTCCAATCTCTCTGCTTTGGGATTACGAATTGGGATCCAAAATACTGGGAGGCAAGTGTTAGGAGAGAGATGGTGTTTTGTTAGCAGAATTTCATGTAATCTTGCTATTTTCAGTAAAATCCCTTCACCTCGTCTTCACTTCTACCTAATGTTCCTGAACCCAAAGCCTCTCTTCAATGATGTCATTAAATATTTAGATACAAATCCTCTTATTCAGGAGGCATTTATATAACTGGCTGATTTAATGACTGACTATATTTTTATATTTGGAACCACTCCCCCGGTGGTTTCTATTTTAAGATCTCTTAAGTGTAGTTACTCCAGGGGTGTCAAGTGGAAGAGCCTTTAAGTATAAAAGCTGCGGGCTGTTCTTGGAGCCAGTATTCACAGGGAATCTTCTCCATGCACAGTCTGGGCTCACAGCAGGCCTCGGAGGCAAGACTGCTCTGCAAAGGGAAGAGGGGAAGCTGGACCCTTTGGGATTACAACTGAGGAAGATGAACATGGGACCAAGCCAGGCCTCTGAAAAGTCCTAGATGTCCAGCAGTAAAAACGTGGAGTAGGATTTACCACCTACATCCATCCAGGGAGCGCTATGAAGGCACTAAATGGTACTTTATGGCAAGTCTGCTGGTTTCATTTTACATTTAAGTAAAAAGATTTTAGTTAAAAAAGTACATATTTGTATAAAGATTTCCACTGTACATTCTTAAACGAAAAAGGCAAAGAGGGCTCTATGTATATTCTGATTTCATTTTGTATTAGAAAATAGTTCATGATTATATGTATGCAGAAGAAATAACTTTAAGGAGAGGAAATGGGGTTGGGGAGAGATGAGGAAATGGAATCTTTTAATTTTATACTTAATGATTTTATTTTTATTGTATATTATTTATTTTATTCTTCAAAACCATTTCTGTCCAAGAGAAGTATAATGTGAGCCACGAGTCACATATATAAATTTTAACTTTATAACAGTCACATTAAAAAAAGAAACAGATAAAATGTATCTTAATAATGTATATTATTTAACATAATATGTCAAAGTATAAGCTCAACATTCAATCAATATAAAATTATTACTGATATTTTGTACGATTTTTCATATAAAAAATGTTAAATTCATTGTGTATTTTGCACTTACAGCATATGTCCATTTAAACTAGCCAAATTTCAGATGCTCAGTATTGTCCTGTGGCTATTATCTACCAGATGTGACAGTGCAGATTTCTGCTATTTAAATCATTATCATAATTGTGTATTTTTATAAAAATAATAAAAATGTACTGAAAATGGCTGTGTCTAAGGAAATAGCTAAATTTCCTAACTACCCTATTTCTTTACATTGATAAGAATATATCTGAAGCAGATCACTTTCTCATTATCTCATTAAGTTAATCAAAGCAGATCACTTTCTCTTCAAGGTCTAAACCACCTTGATGACACACAACACTATCACTGTTAAACCTCTTCCAACTTAAATGCCTGATCCAAAAACACATGCACGATACTCATTAATATTGATAAATACTAAGAAAGGAAATTAATCATAATGCCTATGCTTCATAAATAGCATAGAATAGTAAAAAACACTATTTCTGGGAGGAATGAGGCAAATTGCAGTGTTTTTAGCAAGAGCAATGCTAGGTCACTGGGGAAAAAATATCTACTGGTCCCAATCTGAAATAGAAAAGCTAACATGGGCAGAACCTGGACCAGAACAGGCAGAAAAGTTGACATGACTGAATGATGAGTCACTGAATTCTCACTTCCTGAAGATACAGTTAATCTCACAGTCAATAAGGAAGAAACTCCTTGATGCTCTGCACTGAATATTAAACAAGAGCAAATGTTACTTTCATTTGTTTTTCACTTTCTGTGAATTTAGCCAGCGGTGGAAATATTCACTAAAACTTGGAAACGTTCCCATTGAGACTATTTTCCCAGATCCCCAGAGTAGTCTGGTCCTGCTGTGTTGTAACGAACAGTGACTTTCTTCTTGCTAAGAAATAACTCTTCCCTAACAGCAGTGTGAAACGAAGGAGAAAAGCAAGGCTGAGATAGGTTCTCAAGTTATCTCCAAGAAGCCACTTGACTCTTCTGTCTCAAACTCAAAGCCCTGTAATTACCCCCGAAAACCTTATGAGAAGAGAACATTTCAGTTCTTCCAGGGTTCCCTCATTATGAGACAATCATGGCTGTTTCTTCGTCTTCCCACTGAAGCTCATTTGACTCATAGCGGGATGGTGACCCCTTACAATCACTATATACACACACACCACATAAAAGGTTCAGTGCACACTTAGACACATGCAAACCCACAACCCACACAGATGCACACCACAAATATACTCATACAAACTCACACTTGCACACATATACAAATATTCATGGGTATTAAATATTAAATTTCAACTACATTTCTGTTTTACTAAGCCATTTTAATTTGTAAATGTTAAGATTAGAGCTTGCTCAATATGTAAAACAAATTTTAAAAACCCTGCTTCTAAGTATTTGTTGTTTATTTGTATTTACTTTACTTTTTGGTTAATATTTTTCATAGGTTTTCAGTTTTGCTGTCCTGCTAGCCTATTTTTTAAGTACATATTTTTAAGTATAATACTTGAGAACAAAAATTTCATCCTTCAAACAAATCTTAGCATAAGTTGAGTGTTTAAAGTAACTGCCTTCTCATCACATATATGATCTATATGACATCATATACATATAAAATATCACATGTAACTACATAATGTATATATCAAAAGGAATAAAATAATTCCAGTCAACTTTGGGTGCTGACAAGCTAGAGCCCTTTTTCTTCCTAGTTCTTAACTTGCACATCAAAACTTTCTTTCAAGTCACTTAAGCAACATTAGTGTTGTTACTATGCAAGAAATCTTTGAGCTTCCTGAAAAGCTCTCTTATTTGAGACCATGACAAAGCTCACCAAAAAAAAAGCACAACGCAAACACTATAACAGCGCCATGTGAATGACATGACATTTTTACACATTGGTCTTTAAACGTGATCTGCATCAACTTTGGAGGAGTCTGTACATTGTGGTTTGGTGTTTTCATCAATATTTCCCTTTGAATCCTCAAAAGACTCAGCTGAAGCATGCGCTCTCCTCTGACAGAAGGATTTGAAAATGCCTGTGCCAAAAGGATGATTTTGTCTTGTATACTGATATTCCACTTTCCCTGCACAAACTCCATCAATGAATATTTTCCTACTTATTTCTGTCACTTCTAGATCTTGGCCAAAGGTTCCTCTGAAGTGAGACAGGAATGCATACATATATATAATGTGATGGATGCAAGAAAGTGAACATTCTGTTTGGATGAAGTTTGTCTAAGAATTTCCCTCTTTTTACCAAAAACCTATGCTAGATTAATATTTTATATCCTTGTACACCTGTTGATGCTTAGCTGGTACACTAGTCATATAAAAGCACCACTCCATATATCTGGGATATATTTATAAGAAACTTTCAAAGACTTCAAAGAAATCAGTGTTAGCCTACCTTCATGCAAAAAAAAAAAATTCCTTCTATATATGAAAAATGAAAAGCAAAATTTAATAAGGTTGTCTCATTGGAAGTTAAAGACTGGTAAACCCATTCTGGAGGTAGAAGATAAAAGAATGAAGCAAAGAAAGTTCGGTGGGCTCATTCTCAGAAACAATCTTCACGATCTGAGTTTTGTAAGCTCTGTCAAGGACTGTAAGAGCTCCTGTACTAGAGGACTGTAAAAATGGCAGGGAAATCCAAATGAACTCAATCAGATCCAGCCTTACTGATTATTAATCAAATACGTTAATATATTCAGAACAGTGGTAATTAAATAGACACTGCCGCCTCACAAATGTTTTTCTATATTTGTACACTGAGCTAAAAAAATATGCATATATAGGTGTGTGTGTGTGTATGTATGTATGTGTGTGTGTGTGTATGTGTGTGTGTGTGTGTATATATATATACATATATATATATGTGTATATATATATATATATCTCCTTATTGATTTGGTTCTTTTGGATGATACAAGAGGACTAAAACAAAGAATGATAATGTGGGTTCTAAAAACAAAAACTACAATACTGCTCTCCAAAGCTATGATTCTATAGAGGTAGAGATGAAGATAGATGAAGTATACACATATGTAAATGATATTTCTGGCAATGTGATATATGGATATGTTCAATATACATATATATTAATTCTGCAACATATTTTCCATTCATTGTACAATGATCATACCTTTAAAAGTACTGTAGCTAATTCTCCGGTAGAGAGAAAGAAAACGATATTTTTCTGAGCATTGACTATGGGCAAAGTACTGCTAAGATTTTCCCATGTGTGATTTCATTAAATTCTCAAAAGCTCATGTGAACAAAATGGTGGAGTAAGAAAGTGGGCAAACTCTCTCCCCAGCAAAACAATTTACTTGATGAAAATTAATTTTTAAAATTATTTTAATTCTCTGAAAATTGCCCTAAGAACAAAGAGTAAAGGGAGAAACATCCTTTCAACAAGGGCAAAGCCTTACTAGCACAATGGGCTAAAAAGCAAACACTGACTGAACAGTAAGCAACTCTGATGCCCAGGGAACTTCTAGGAAGCAGGTTTCAGAATTAAATTGCACTTACTCACAGAAGTCTGGAAGACTGTGTGACCAAGCTTGTGTCCTATCAGGAGCAATCAGAGAAGGAACTTCCAAGCTACAAGACCCCTCCAAGCCACAGAAACACCCAACGGTAAAGGGTATACCGTCTAAGTGGCAAAGAATACTTAAGCACAACGTTGGACAATAATTGGCTTATTCTACTCAGAACTACCCTAGGTAGCCAAGCTCAAGGATGACAAGGAAGTAAACCAATATGGGACCAGTAAACAAGGGACAAGAGACACTGCAGACTGTGGGAGAAAGATTGCCCAGAATTTGTTCAGGCAAGTCACTGAGCTAGTGAGCAAGCAACAGAGCAGAAAGTAAGTGGGAAATGAAAACAGCCTGTGAAGGGACCCGTATTGTGGAAAGCCTCTCTCAGTGAACTGACACGAAGGAAGGCTCTCAGATGTACCAAAGCCAAGTCAAGTGGCAAGTTCTCGATCCCCATCATATTAGAAAGGGGAAACCTTCACGTGAAGAGACTGCAGTTCTAACAGAGACTCGCCCAGAGATAAGAGGTGATGGGGGGAGGGGGAGGTTTCCTTTCTAGGCTCTGCTGCAGTCCAGCTTCACCTTACAATCGCATTCCCACTTGTTCTTCTACTAGGAAGTTTTTCATGTTCAACCTAAGTTTTTTTCAGACATTATACTTTCAGTAACTATAAAAGGACTTGGATTAAAAAATGCATTTTAATTAGGAAAAATAAAATGTTTTCATTATATATTAATGTTATATATTACACATAATTTATATATACACACATACACACACATATATACTATATACATATATACACACACACACACACACATACATGCATAGTCAGTCATCAAGAAAAAATATTTCTAACCAGTCTTTTAATTATGTGCGTATAAATTACCCTGGCAAATAGAAGAAAACCACTTAAACCCTTCTTCTGAAATTTCTAGGTCTCTCTGGAACACTGAGCCGAAATCCTAACATTTTCTTTTTGCACAATGCTTAAGGCCAGTTTCTCTGGTCTATTAACTGACTTGTAGAAAGGAAGAGTAAATTGTCCTTGACTGCACAAACACCCCTGATTTTTTTTCCATGAATACAAATGGAAGATTTTCAAAGTTTGGCAGTTTGCAAAGAAATGACTCCCAAGACAAATTAAAGATCATGAAAGCTTTCTTTCCCCTAAAGTTTGATTTTCTTTGGATGTAACTTTAGTTGTAATTATGATTCTGACACTGTTTGGCAATCTTAGGCAAGCCAAATAATCTCTCTAGACACAGTTTTTTCATTAACTTAAAAAAAAAGTGTGAATTTGATGTAGGAAGGATGAACCAGACGACCTCGAATACTTACCCAGTTTAAACAATTGCTGGTTCATAATTTAATATGCATAAAATTAATACTCTCCTCCGCCTGGACTTCTAACAGACGCTTCCACCATATGCTCCCCCGTGCGTCATGCAGTGATCCACAGCGGCAATTATTTGATTGTATTAGAATATTGTTTCATATATTTGTCATCCCAATAACTTATTAATTTCTTAAAGCCAAACTCAGCACAAGGTAATTCTAAATATGGAATATTAAATGAACTGAAGGAATTAATCAGTTGAGAGTATTAACTTATTAAAATTTACTTGTGATTCTTGTTTTTAATTTTGGGAAAAAAAATTGCATGAGGTGTGTCCTACCATAAGCAGCCACTAGAGAAACATATTCTGTGTGGACTGGTAAATACTTCTGACGTTAGGATGCAATTTCTCAAGCCCTAGAATTCCCCCAACATATTACTCTAGACTTAAAGGGTTTTGGTCCTCAAGAATCACTTGTGAAAATGCAAATATCTTGGTAAGACAGAACAGAAGGCACTTAATAAGTGCTGAAGGTGAGGCTAAAAATGAGAACAGTGTGGGGCAAGATGTATCCTGGAAAAACAAGGCAAAAAATTGAAGCAATTTCTTTATCTATTCCTTGTTTGTTTGTCTACAATGTGTCAGATGCATATTAGATCCTTGCCCACGAGCATCTTCAAAGATAGTGGAGAATAGAGATTATTAAGGAATAAGTTCCAGCACAAAATGATCCGTGCTGGTTAGGTAAAGGATAGGGGGCCAACTTAGAGGAATCGGGAAAGCTTCCCAGAGGCAGTGACATCACAGTGAGATCTGAAGAACTAAAGAAGTTAAGGAGATAAGAGATGGGGAGAACATGGGCCATTCAGAGCCAAAAATCTATACAGAGGATGGATAATGTCGAGGAGCTAACAACGCAAGATCCAGGTTGTAAGGTTTAGAATGTTCAGGGGAGGAAGGAATTGGGAGAGATGAAGCTGGAGACTTAGGCAGAGGCCCTTGGAAACCACTGTAAACCATGTAAAACACGTAAACCACGTAAAACACGTAAACCACATTCAGGAGCTCCGCCTCAGGATTGAAGAGTGTTCTGAATTTTAGCAGCCATCAGTCAATCTTGCCTGCAACGCGAAGATCATTGCTTATAATTATTATAACCATGGTATTTATAACTTCTCTCTGAAGTTAAAAAACAAACAAACAAACAGGGCTTATGGGGAAAGAGAAGCTTGCCATATCTGTACAACCTTGTTGCCAGAACACTAACAAGAATGTTTCTGTGGAAGTATGTCTTAACGTCCAGGCGGGTAGGTAGGCAGGCAGAGGCGGCCATGGTGGATAGTAGCAATAGTTTTAAAATGCTGGATATCCTTTGCTTAGAGCAGGGATGGCAGATGCTTAGATAATGCAGGTGAAAATGCTGTGTCTCTAAAGGTGTCCCAGAAGGCAGTGCGAGCTGCCAGGGGCGAGAGCTACTTAGGGCTGGCTTCAGCAAAGGTCATTTAAACCTAAATATAAAAGATTCAAGGGCGGATATTCCTTTCCTACATGATACATGGAATCTCTGTAGCCGCCACACAATATATGAGACTGTGCTGAAAAGCAGAAGACAGGGTAGAGAGAGGGAAAGCATTAAGGTCTTTGAAGATGTTGACGAGAGGTGGTACCACTAAGCCTAAAGCCAACTACCCCTTGAAAAACTGTTATATAACCTTCTCACTGCAAGGTGTGTTAGTGTAGAGATATTGTCTTACCTGTGGCCAAAATCATCCTGACAAAGGAAACTGATGATAACCTTAATGAATGAAATTTTCAGAAAAGGAACACTGGCAGCTAGATGTGACATCTGTCAGTACATGGTCCAGGCAACTTAAAAATTATCTGACTAAGTCTGTCTTATGCAGCTTTAACTTCTACAAGCCAGAACTAGAGACAGAGACAGAGTACCACGATATTTTGAGTGAGAATAAATATGTGATCAACAGAGGTAAACCCCAGCTAATAAAACAGAATTCTTCCTCTGTTTTATTTCAAGTTATAAGTAAAAATACTTAGAAATAATTAGATATATATGAGAAATGTATTAAATTCTACTTAATATAACTCCCCTGTGTCCTTAGTGATTCAACATGAGCTTTTGTGCACTAGCAGTAGAAGGGATCACAAACCACTCCTACCTTGTTAAAGTGTGGGTAAAAGGCCATCCCTTTATCTGAACACCATGCTGTGTTCCTGTTCTTGTTCTTTGGAAGAATATTATCATCTCTATGCTGTTACAACCACATCCCTTGTCTGTAGGGCACAGAGAGGAAGGTAAAGCTAGACCAAGTCTAGCTGTATGAATTAGCAAGTATAATAGGTTCTCTGGTTTCAGGTAAATCAGAGAGATGTCCTATTTCTTTCACAAGTCTTTCTACCTTTTAGATCTTACATTTTTTCTTATATATTTTATAATTTAGGGAAATGGGATAGTTTTATGTATTGTACTGAAAAAGCTTAATAAGCTTCGAAGTACAGGTTTTCATTTAAGTAGTTGTTATTTTTGTTTTGAATGACAGAAGCAATAAAAACATGAGAATGTAGTAAAATGAAGAATCTGATGAAAATGAGAATAGAGCACAGCTCTCATTTCAGCCATCCATTCTTGGAAAGAATAAACAGTGAACTGTCCAATTATTTTGGAAGCAAAAATGTCGGCTGATGTTAAGTCCAAGAAAAGAAAGGATACAACATAGTTTTGTTCTAAAAACCTCATTGTCGTGAGATCGCTACAACTAACAACTTCAGAGTATCCACCATGATGTGGAAGATAATTTGTTGTAAAGAACTTTTTTTTATGAAGATTTTAGAGATTTTCCAATGTACTGTACAGTATATCTAAGTGGTCATTTAGCCTAAACCAAACAAAAGGAGTAACAGGAGTGAGAAGAAAACCAGCAGTTTCTAAGCCTGGCTTCTACAAAGAATCTCATCAAACAGTGAAGACTACTGCTTGCACTTTCAGACAAACCTGCTCTTTGATGAAAGTGTTATTTTCTACATCTACAACAATGGCATTATTGATAATTTTAACACTGACATGACATGATATTTAAATCTTGAATGACGCTGGATCACACTCAGGTTGAGCTTACAAGATAGCTCCTCAAAGAATTTGAAATTAGAAAAAAAATGAAATAAGAAATTAGAAAAAAAATGTAAAATAGTCATTAACCTTTGCATAGCATTTCAGATTTACAAATGATTTTCTCAAGCATGTCACTCACCAAAGAAACATAATTAAAAGAAGACAGTGCCACCCAATGAGGCAGATTTCTTAGTAGCCAAGTTGGAACTTGAATGCTATGTTCAGAACCCCAATACTGGCCACGTCCCGGGGCAAAATTCTGGTTCTCATGACGTGAACACTACCACGTTTAATGTCAACTAAAATAGATTTTTCCCTTGTGTAATTTCCCAAAAGCAAAACATAAGGTTAAATTACATTAAACTTCAGAAACGAGTTAAGCACTTTATTATTTGTTGTCTCTGAATTATCCTTTCGAGTCTAATTTCCAACTGCTTGTGTGGGAGATTATGGGATTTGAAGAACCCAGAGGAAAATGGGATTCTTAGTAATTTAAGTGTAACAAACCTTAATATCTCCCCATAGACTCCAAGGACACAGGGTTGAGTTAGTAAAACAACTATTCTTGCCCTGCCTTGGTTTGGTCCCCTTGCTTATGCATTTATCTGCTGCTACTATTATTTGTTGAACATGTGGCCACTGAAAAAAGGATTATGTTTACATTGCTACACACGGAAGTTCTTTATATACAAACCTGCCTGGAAAAAAAATGATGATACAACATGACCAGGTAGAGTTAGTGCCTTGAAAATGTCAATTAAACTAATGGCATTGGGGTGTCCCAAAGAATTATGTATCTCAGATGTATATAGTTTTCATGAGATTACTCATGCCTATTTTTAGAGGGAAAAGGCCAAATATGATGCATATTTATTGCATCTTTAAGGATAGCATACTAAACGAATGTTTGGTAAAATTTGTAATCCAGAAGAATTTAGGATATTGAGTAGATCATGCTGTCACTTAATATTATCAATAAACAAATAGTTGTCAGTAATGAAGAAAACAGACCCCCACACCCTCTCCCCCTCCCTCTCACACACACTCTTAGTGTAAAACTCAAAATTTTTGAAAATTTACTAATCATTATACAGTTAGGAAGTAGTAATTTCGTTATTTACATTTCTTTGAAGAACCCTGCATCATATTTTTAAGAAATATTATATCTCGGTAAAGGATGCATGTATTACAGGAAACCAAAGGTAGTAGGTTTCTCATTTACACATACAGCTCTGATATACAAAGGGAACTGAGAGATGATTTTCATCCGTTTAGTTTCTGTGGGGTATTTTAAAATTCATGGGAATAATCAACACTCAGAAGAATTACCTCTTTGGCAATGAAAAATACATTGAGAGGTTTTAGAGCCTTTGCAAACTGCCACTCAAGCTTATTATTTATGAACTCTTTGCTCTTTAAAATTGAGAACAGAGCAATTAACTACAATTTCATACCTTCAAGAATACTAAGAACACAGCCTGCCATCTATTGTAAATTCCAAAGTCTATTCTTTCACTTAATTTTATAGTTCTATTGTGTGGAAATTTTCCTCTTATTCAAAAGAAAGTTTGAAAGTGAATCTTTATTTTGCTCACTGAAAATGGGCAATGCATACCAATTTTGTTCTTAGGAAAATAAGCTTAATAGCCCCCATCATAAAAATAATAGAGAGGCCAATATTTGAGAACATGATATACACAGGCGGACTGCATTGAGTGGACAATACGCTCCTTGGCTTGTTCACTGACAACGGCACTCAGGATTTTGGAAATGCGTGCCTTGTGAGCAGTCTGCATATGAGAGAGCACGAGCCCTTGCTCTGGGCCAGGCGCTGTGCTCAGTGCTGCCTGGAAACCCCTCGATCCCCACAGTGGCCATACGAAACTTGTAGTACTCTAACTTCACATGCACTAACTTGTGTCAGTGACATTAGAGAGGGAAACCGATTAACTGCCAATCACACAAGTGGGAAGACATGGATTTGAACCCAGTACTCTGACCACAACTTGAGTACTTCCCTCTATGTATGCTATACGCTGCTCAAATGTGAGTAGACAGCAGGTACTGTGAAGGGCTAGACAGGACCAATAGCATTACGTCGATAGACTACAACTCAACACAGCCTCCACCGAAAGAGAGCAACACGATGTTCGCTTTTAATGTCAACAAAAAAAATAACTCATTTGATTTTCAGGCTCTAGAACTTCTCAAAGAAGGAATTAGACTTGACCTGCTATTCTCTTGTTCTTTAGACCATATTATCATCTTTCTTCCTATTCTTACTGCCTCGATTAGGCCCCTGTTGACGTTTTCTAAACCATTATATTAGATTCCAATATCACCTTTCCTCCTTCAATCTCCTGCTCAATTAAATTTTTCAAAGAGTGGTTCTGCTCATGACCACTCTACTGCTCACAAAACCTTTCAATGGCTGCTCATGACTAGATGGTAAAATACGTACAAGCTAGACTTCTGGTTCCCAACTGTGTTATCAACACTTCCTTCTCCCATCAACAGGTAACCGCCAGTTCAACCATTTCCATGTAATTCTCTCCCCCACAACCTCAAACCCAGAACTCTTCAATGAATACTTATTAAGATCTTGCTGTGTGTAATGGTCTGTGATGAGTACTTTGATAAATACAAATAAAAACTCTGCATGGATCCTGACCTCAAGTCAGATATTTAGTATTCAGATGAACCATGCACATCCCCAGATGAAGTAAAGTAACCCATTCACTGCATTCATTTCATTAATTGGATAGATTAGTATAGTAATATACTACACAGTGTCCATTGCAGTCCACACTTTCATCATTTTGGGGTATCTGTGGAATATGTTTCCTTCATAATTAGATCATATTGATTATATCTGCGATCTTGTCAGAGCCTAGATTGTGGCCCTAAAATTGTGTTGTCCTATAAATATTTTCCCTTCAAAATTCTTTTTCTCTATATTTTTTAAATAACCTATCTTTCATTTGGTTTCTCTTTTTGTCCTGTAAAATTTTTTTCCAACTGCTTTTCCAATGCCAAGTGTTTCAAATACTTAATCTGCTAAGCCTCAGTTTCCTCACTTATAGATTATATATAATAATGCTGCCCAAAATATAAGGTTACTAGGAGAACAGAATGAAACAATGCATTAAAAAAATTAGCACCCAACAGTAGCAACTGAATCACCAGTGCAAAAACAAAATGAGAAGCCAGACTCTAGGCTGAGAATACAAAAGGAAGTTATGTTCCTGCCCTGTAGGGTATTGCTGTGTCATGGGGCATGGATATACAGACAGAAAATATGGAAAATAGTATTAGATGTGGTACAGATGAGAAAAGTCTTTCCATTAAAATAAATTTAATGGATGTCTAAGAATGTGGATTTTAGCATCTGATGTTTGTTTACTTTTGTCGTGACAATCAGTGGGTGAAATGGTATAGGCTGAAAAAAGTGTGAGTTGCACATAAATTCAGTGTAAATCATACTGAATTGGATTATTCTTCGTGATCCTGTTAAATGCAGCCATTTTTCATAAGGCCATATATTGAGACTGAAGCTAAGGCAGAGGAAAACTGATAAACTGATAGGAGTCAATCATTTCTGCAGAAAGGAAGCCAGTTGGCTATACCACGTTAAAACTGATTCCAGTTATTTCCCATGGGGTGACTTATCGCCATGAAGTTACCACATCTGTTTGCTATAAAATGCATGGGTGATCACCATTAACAATGGTCCTGTCTTCCATCTCCCTTTCCTTTTCCTACATATAAAAATAACTGAACGAGTGCCATGTTTTAGACCACTGACTGTCATTCAGTGTCAGGGGAGGAAAAATTCACACACACATACCTTCACCAAATTATTATTAAAAATTTCCAGGGGAAAATGTATTCTTAAAGAAAAAGATTTGTTCTAAATTTGGCTTGTTATTTGTTTATTGAAGCAGTTTTAACTTATTTTGAAATAGCAAAATATAAATGTTATCAGGGAAATGCAAATTAAAACAATGACATACACCTATTAGAATAGCAAAACTCTGGAACACTGATGATAGTTAATGCTGGTGAGGATGTAGAGAAATAGGAACTTTCATTTATTGCTAATGACAATGAAAAAATAGTATAGCAAATTTGGGAGATGGTTTGGCAGCTTTTTACAAAATTAAACATATTCCTCCATTATTATCTAGTGATCACACTCCTTGTTGTTTACTCAGAAGAGCTGTGAAAACTTATGCCCACACAAAAACCTGCACATAGATGTTTATAGCAGCTTTATCCATAGTTGCCCAAACTTGGAAAAACCAAGATATCATTTAGTAGGTGTGGATAAATAATTGGTACATCCAGACAATGAAATATTACTCAATGCTAAAAATAAATGAGCTATCAAGCAATGAAAAGACATGGAGGAAACTTAAATGTATATTTCTAAGTGAAAAAAGTCAATCTGAAAAGGTTATATAACATACTGTATGATTCTAACCATATGGCTTTCTGGGAAAGGCAACTATAGAGACAGTAAAAAATTCAATGGCTGCCAGGGGTTGGGACAGGGGAGTGATGAATACGTAGAGCACAGAGGATTTTCAAGGTTGTGAAAATACTCTGTATGACACCATAATGATGGATACATGTCATTATGCATTTGTCCAAACCCATAGACTGTACAACATCAAGAGTGAACCAATACAAATGATGTGCTTTGGGTGATTTTGATGTGTCAGTGCAGGTTCATCAATAACAACAAATATACCTTTCTAGTGGGGGATGTTACTAATGAGGAGGCTATGCATGTGTTAGGGTAAGGGGGTGTAAGGGAAATCTCTGTATCTTCCCCTCGATTTTGCTATGAACCTTAAACTGCTCTAATCATTCTTTTATTAAAAAATAAAAGGGGTGATCAAGACTTATGCAGAATAATACCTCAAGTCTCCATTTCACTGTGATTCTGTACAAATGTTATTTCAGTTCTTGAATCAGATATCCTCAGGACAAAGAGCTTTTAAATACAATGAAAAATAGAATAAAAAATTAAGTTATCCGATTATGTTTACATGTATATCTAGAAATTTTACATATAAAAATCAACATATTCATGAACCATCTTTTTTAATTTGCTTCTGAAGAATAAAATAAAAATCGCATGTGATAAACAATATCAGAACCATAGCCATTTATTTGGGATGGAGCCAGCTACTGAAAATTAAATCTTAACTTGCAGCCAACGTTGATATTTGAATGTCAGGGACTAACTAGGAAAATGAATAAGTAAATAGGGCATTGAATGACTGCAAATTAATATTTAAAAAATTCTTTAAACATAATTTGAGTTCTATATAGAGGCTATTTAGAACTAAAATTAAAGAAAAAATTAGTCCCCAATAAAAATGTTAGTGAACACTCCATTTAGTTATTATTTTAACCTTTATTGAGAATCTTATATATATACACATATATATGTATGTGTGTGTACACACACACACACACACACACACATAAATACATATACACATACACACACACATATACACATATATTATCTGTGTTATAGATATCAGGCATTATTCTAGGTGGGAATTGTATGAGTTATCTACTGATGCTTAACAAAATTATGCCCAAATTCAGCAGCTTAAAAGAAAAAACATTCACTAACACGATTTCTGAAGATCAGCAATCCAGAAGCAATTTAGCTGGGTTGCCCTGGCTCAGGATTTCCCTCAGGGTTGCCATCAAGATGGTGGCCAGGACTTCAGTTATCTGAAGGCTTCCTTGGGGTTTTAGGATCACCTATTAAGGTCATTCATGTGGCTACCAGTTGGAGGCCTCAGTTTCTCACTATGTCTGTCCCTTCATAGGCTATTTGTGACATGGTACCTGGATTTTTCTTGAGCAAGTAATCCAAGAAAGGGCAAGCAAACAACCAAGACAGAAGCTGTAGTATTTTATAGCTTAATCTCAGAGATGACATACTATCCTCTCTTTTGTATTATATTGGTCCCAGAGACCAACCTTGGTGCAATGTGGGAGTGGACTATACAAAAATATGAATTAATAGGAACCTGGATCCTACAGTAAAATAAACATAAATGAACCATATGAAGATAAGCATTTTTATTTTACTAGGTGAGTTTTATTTCTGATAATAACCAATAGTCATTCGGTATCAAGCAGGATGAATAAAGGTGGGGAACAAGCGGGGTAATACTGGCTTGTGTCAAAATAAACTATCCATTTGCAGCAATCATTCTATTCTCAAGATTAGTGCATATATGTCTCTCCGTTGCTCACCACATTCCTTCACCTGGACCTCCCTTCCTGACCTGCAAAATATGCCCACTCTTTAAGTATCGGTTCAAATTCTATTCCCTCTACAAATGTGTTCATCGTTCCACCCAAAAGTTATCACTCTCTCTTCTGAATTCCCTCCTCACGTTTTTAATTGCTCTTGCACCAACTATAACTTTTTCCTTGCATTGTAGTTATTAATCTAAATGTTTCTTCCTCCTGATCAAGTTTCAGTATTTTGAGAGGAAGGACAGTGTCTTCTTTACTAGATGTCTTGCAGAGCAGATGTTCTAGCAATTACAGAAAAATAGTGAATTACTCTGTAAAGGAGATCTAGACAGCACACTATTAAAAGAACTCAAAAACATGGAAGAACCTAAGAGGCAGAAGACATGAAAGGATAACTGGTAAAAATATATTTTAAAGTTGAAATTTAACAAATAACTATAGAAATATGCTTTTGATGACAACTCTATCCACAAGATTAACCTATTCTGCATGCCTTTCACCCCAACTGTTGTAGTAAAAATGCTCCATCATTAGGAACCTTCTTGGCATATATATTTTAACATTCTTGACACATATGGGTTATAGAGCATGCACTGCATAATATTTTAAGCTTCTACTTATTTCCATCTTCTTTTGAAAATATAGAGATCTAAAATATAGAGATCCATCTCCATTACATTATAAATTCCTGAATCCTGCTTGTTGTGCTATCATATAGTAAATATGGTATCACATTATATAATACATCAATAAACCCAGGATTTATTTTAAAAAATCAAGTTAAAGATTAAACATGAATCAAAATCTAAATTTGTTTCCACCATTTAACCTTAGCCTATGTCATTTCAAAATCATTACCATTTCCATCATTACCATAGCAAGCCTGTTCTTTTCCATTGGATGGTCTAAGATTGTTTGTAATCATCATTAAAATAGATATCTAGTAATATATAGAGAATAAAACATTCTATTCAAAGAATTGAATTTATTCAATAATTTGTTCTAAATCACAATATCAATTAGTAAGAAAAATGGAATTAAAATATTGACTTATTTTTTATATATATTCCAAAGGCTTTATTATGATTTACAAATAATGCGAACTATGTTTTTTCTGACTTCATTTCTGTCCCTCTCTCAGGACATTAATTTCCTTTTTATTTCTCAGCTTTCCATTTCTAAGCTTTGGCCATCTCCAGACTTCTGCTCACATTACTTCCTTTCCATAGAACAATACTGCCAATTTTTCACATGGTGAACTGGTCATACCAGGAAGGCTTGGTTTAAATACTAATGCCTAGGGGAATTTCCATAACTATATTTTCTGACTAAAGTCCACTAACTTATTCTCTACCATAGCTTTCATCAATATAATTGTATTACATTATAAATTTTAAATTTTTATTTGTTCACTTGTTTATTGACTCCCTTCCAGATTAAATTTTGAGTTCCCGGGGCAGTGATCTTTTTTTTTTTTTAATTTACCAATTTATAACCAAGCATAATACAGTGTCTGGAACATGGAAGACATTCGGAAATATTTTTGGATCAATAAATAAATATCTCATCATTCAAACCCAATCTTTTACTACTAATTCTTTATAAAATTTCACCTTGCACTCTTGTTTTTCCCAAATATAATTTGTTTTACTGAGTTTTTGTGTTATCATTCACTCAAATGATCAGCCTGTCTAAAGTACATTTTAGGAAATGAAGTCCAAGCTATCCCCAGGATGGGACTCGTCACAGTTTCCTTCAGTGAACGTGCAGAGGAATAACATGCCATCATTGCATTGAGAATGGCAGATAGCCACCACACTGAAATAAAGCAATTTCCTGAAATTGAAATGCAAAGAGTGCTAATACATCTCTTTTAAAGAAATGAGAGAAACTACTAAACATTTATTCCAATAGATAACTGCATTGTGTAATGCTGGGGATATTTCTTGTTTTTATTACATGTGGAAAAGGCTGTGAAGAACTGCAGATTGTCTAAGAGTCATATAGCTGTAGAGTGAGAGTGATAGGACTAGGCTAGATGGCCTTGTTTTCACTGTTTCCTTTTCCACTCTCCTTTATCATGAACCCAGCACAGAAACTCTCCTTGCCACTGTCCTCAGTGGCCTACGTCTATGACGATCCTTTGCCTGGACACATGCACAGTCATTACTGTGCACTTACAGGGGAACCACTCAGTGATGGTTACTCCTGGTAAACTTCCAGGGGAAGGTGATTAGATACTGCCAAATGCCTTAACAACTAAGTCTGACAAATTTCTGGTTATATAAATATTGCCAAAAAAATTGTATTTTGAGGCTACTTCTATATAACATTCTTATAAACATAAGAAATAAATCTAGGCATTCTGATATCATTAATATTCTTTAAAAACAAGTTCTGGAAAAATATATACATATATACATAAATATGTACATATGCACATAAATTTCTGGTCTGACAAACTTTATTTTAACTTAAGAATTCAACTCTATTTCTTAAATCAGAGAAAAGAAGGTATCTGAGTAGTTATAATGACTGATTATATTTATGACCTGTCTCTTAGGTTCAGAGATTAAGTATCTGCTATTTAGAGCTCATGAATAAGAATGACAAAAAAAGATGATGTGTAAATACCCAGAGGCATTTCATTTTAATCTTGTATAAATATATAATACTAGGAGTAAAGCTGGACATAAATGCAATTATACTAAGGAAAATAGACCTAAGAATTGTGGGAGTTCAAAATTTATTTTGAATTATAATATATTGGTTCCTATTTATGTCATACTTGTGTTTAAAAAGTAATACTGACACATTTATTTATATTATTAAAAGACTCTTTTTTGTTCCCATGATGATCCCAAAACATAAAACCCGATCTGCCCAAATGTATATACTAACGAATCAACTGTGCGATCCTGATGTTACAAATGCAAGAAGTAAATATGCATCTTACAATATTTACATAACTAGGCCCAGGTAGAGGTACCTATCATGCTGACAGTCTCACATATTCTTTAATTTGGGCACCTGGAACAAGATGAGTAAACACATTTCAAACAACCCTACAAGTCGCAGTCTGATTTATAGGATGTGAACTGCTCTCCTGGAGTGACTAATGTGAAAGGCCAAAGGAATCCTGACTCCGCTCCAGGGACTCAGGTGAAATGCTGGCTCACAGTTTTCTAATTGTTTACCTGATGCCTGTGTGTGATGCCTACCCAGTGATCTTCAGGGAAATTTCAGGGCTTTTCTACTGGATCTTTAAAACTTACATTTTCCTAAATAAGAAAAAAATAACCCCCCCTTCTTCCCATTGGTGGTTATACATGATAATTTCTACTTGTGGTAACTTGGTCTTCTCCAAAGAAAGTACACTGACACTCGCCCTAGCATCACGCTGTGGAAAAAGCAGAGTCCGAAGTCTGTACACTAGAATTCCTATTTTAGCCCCTAATCAAGGTTTCTGGCCATAGATAAATCAGATCACTTCTCTGAGTTTTAGCTCTCATTATCTCTAAAACAGTATAGCTAAGATACATCCATACTATATGCATAAAGGTATATTACTTGAATAGAGTGAGATAACCTAAAGATTTGTTTTGTTTCCCCCAAGCAACCTCTAAAATAAAACAAATAATTGTAGCTAATAAATCAACAATGGAGATAACATGGACTAAAATACACAATCTAAAAAAAGTTACAAAAAGAAAAAAATAAGCAAATATCAGATGAGACTAAAAAAGGAGCAAGATGGTGAATGAATCTAAACCCAACTATAAAAATAATCACATTAAATGTAAATAGTCTAAACATGCTATTGAGGACAGACAATCAGATTGGACAAAAAAGCAACACCTAACTTTAGGAGCTGTCTATAAGAAACTGACATTAAATGTAAAGATACAAATAATTAAAATGAAAAATATAGAAAAAGCTATCAAAGTAGATCATAGAGAAAAAGTATAATGAAAAATTCACCAAGAACACACAATTCTAAACTTTTATCTAATAATGGAGCTTTAAAATACATGAAGATAAAACTAATAGAACCTCAAAGGAAATAGACAAATCCACAATGATAGTCAAATATTTAAACACTTCTCTCAATAATTGATAGAAAAAGTACACAGAAAATCAGAAAGAATATAAGACTCGAATATTAACAACTTGGCATAACTGACATTTACAGATAATTGCACCAAAAATAGTATAATGCACACTATTTCAAATGCATATATCTAGAGAACTCTACAAAGTCTACAAAAAGACTCTTAAAACTCTAAGTTTAGCACAGTGACACAAGATTAATATACAAAATTAAATTATATTTCTATGTACTAGGAACTAAGGATTTTACACTGAAATTAAAAATAAAAACAATATCATTAATAATTACATAAAAAATATGCAATGCTTATGGATGAAACTGACACAGATGTCATCAGTCATTGGGAAAGCAGGAAGAGCAAGTGCAAATGCCCTGAGTCAGGAGCATTGTCAGCCTCAGGGAGGTAACTGGAGCTGAGTGAACAGAGGCAGAGAGGTTGGAAAGAAGTTAAGGAGGCAGGAAAGGACTGGATATTGGAGGATCTTTGAGGTCATGGTTAAGGACTTTAGATTCCATTCTTAGGAAGTTTTTTTAAGTGACCTAGTGTTCTTTTCCAAAAATTGTAACATTTTGCTGATAATTTTCTCCAGATTCTAGGTGTTGACACACACTTATTCTCCAAGGATCTCCCGGACAACATATTCATAATGACCTTATTTTCCTTATTTCCTGTCATTTCCACCACTACTCCAACCCCAATCTAGTAAGCTTTATGTGTATGCATGCTTTTGTATGTCTGAAATGGCGTGACCCCAGTATTGCATTCAGACCATAAGTACAGCTATTTCTGATAAAATCTTTCAAGATGGTTGTTATGCAGAAAGTATCTGTTTTCTACAGTTTTGATCTGAGAACTTATCATGAATTCTAACTGCACTGTTACTAGTTAAAAGACTTGGAACAAGTTTATTTCTCTATATCTCACTTTTACCATGTATCAAATCAGAGAGAGCGTCAGATACCTTCCACTATTCTCATGCAGATGAGAGGAGGGTTAGGTACAGATTCTGACATGAGGTTCAGAATCACAAGCAACACACATAAACATTAATGACTGTTGCTGTTAGGAGTGTGCTTAGAATATTAGCAATGCATTTACTGACATTGTTTATAAATTTTAATTTGACATTTTTTGTTTCCACTAGAATCCTAAAAAAGTATTTCACTTTAATTTGTATTATTTGTATGGAATAATTATTTTTGTTATGTCTGACCTTAATTAAAGCCATTAAAAATGTGTATGTGTGCATAATTTCACATATTTTGCATTTTTATCTCACTTGGGTATTTATAAGGATAATCCTTTCAAATATATGCACTCCAGCACATCCCTGCATTTGCAATATCATCTTCACAAATGAGATTACCAATAATTTCCCAATATTATCTAATTCTAGGCTATATGAAAATTTTCTGATTGACACAATGCGTCTTTTAAAACTGGTTGTGAATTGTCTTTAGATATGGAAAAGAATCTTTCAAATATTAAAAAAATGTCATGGCTATGGGATTTGGGAAATGAATTTCACTTCTAATACAGTTTTTTTTTTTAATTTCTAATAACACAATCTGTATTTATTTGGAAAAGTAAATGAAAGTTAACTTTAGAAGAATAATTTTACAATACTTTCTTTTTTTTTTTTTTTTTTAGAAACAAGAGACTCTAATCACTGCATTAGTGGGTCTTAAATTTGAATGTGCATCATATAAGAGGTTGTAAAAGCAGTTTGCTGGGTTCCGCTCCCAGTGGCTCTGGTTCCGTGGGTGGAAGTGTTGACTGGAAGTGAGCATTTCTAACGAGTGCCCAGGTAGTTCTGATGCTGCCATTCCAGGGACCGTACTTGGAAAACTACTGCCCGGGATCGTATTTTTACAACTTTTATGCATATGTATTTATCTATCTTAATCTGTGTATCTGATCACCTAACTTGGTCATGTAAGGTGTTTAAATTTCTTATTTAATAACTAAGTTTTGAGAACCTACTGTGTGCAAGCTGGATACTATATTAACACTGGAAGCAATAGTTATGGGTAGTGAGATATTTTTCAATAGTACTCCAAAGCACAGAGAATACCCCAAGCACAAAAAAAGCTTATATGAAAGCAGTCATTTATCTATAGGTGAGTAAAGTTCTGAGGGAAGAAAGCCAAATCACACTCACCAAATCAGTTGGGGTGAGGACGCTTCAGCGTGCACACACATACATCATTTTTTGAGTTAATTAATCTTAAGGGTGCAATCCAGACCTTCTGGGATTTCACTGCTTCTTGATGTAGTGATAAGAACCACAGTTACTCAGTTGTGAAAGTGAATTGTGAAAAGGTCATAATGAGTTTTATTCACCCTTAGGCCCTGGGCACCTAATGGGCTTACTTTGAAGAAAGCCTTGGGGAGAATTTATTTGACGGGCAATTTTTCCCTTAAAGTAGATACAAATGAGCCTATCTTAAAAAAGTAATAATAATAATAAGGCGAAGAGACTTGGCAACAGACTAGCCTGTGAGGACTCAGATGGCAGAGTCAAGGGAAATGGATCACTGCTGTTCTCATCAGCGATAAACACCTGTGTGCTTCCCCAAACACACCTGGATGTGTTTGCTGACCACATTTTCTCCTCTCATAAGTGGACAATGATTAATTATTGCCATAGCCGATCAGGCTTCATGATGCATGCCTGACAGTGCACTACCTCTGCAGGTGACCCTGTTCCAACCAGGACACATCTCAAAGCACGGCCAGACAGCTTTGTACACTACAAAAGGCAGCATGATAACTAGATCTCTGTTTTGCTATCAAATGATCTACACCCACACACAGAGTCGGTCAGTGGATTGGAAAAGGTAGGAAACAGAAATATTGCATTTTATAAATGTCTTTGCTATGACCATTATTGATATATTGCTTTAAAATTATTTGTTCATGTACCTGCTCCTCTTCAAATCAGAGCTTTTTCTTTAAGGGGGTGGTGCGAAAAGAGGAAATACTATTAAACTTCGTACACAAAGCATATAAACACTGCCTACCACATGACTACTTCATAGGTGTGCGGTGAAAGGATGAATGGTGTGGCATGCACTATGAGAGTGAGGGGTCGAGTAGAACTGCAGCCATTGAACAGAAGGAAAGAAGGTAATGAAGGCTGGGCCAGGGGCTCTTTAGGGACCAGCATGAGAAAGGCGGGGAGTGGGGTCTGAGGACTCGGGAGGCTTGCCCAAGCAGACAGATGGGGTCAGTAACACAGGTCAAGGAAAATGTCAGTTACGGGGTAAGATTCACCTGAAACGCAGCTATCAGCTCGCTAGAATGCAACAGTGAATCACAAGCGATGGCACAAGTACAGAAGAGATACAGCCAAAGTCTCATACTTCTTCAGATGAAAAGTAAAGAGCGCCAGCTAAAACATGTGGTAGCAAGCAGGATAAAAGGTTCAGTAAAATCAGGTCTCTTTATGAATTTTAAGGGTTCAGTGAGCAAAGAGAATTTCTTGAGACTTGCTAGATACCATTAAGCCCAGATTATCAGCAGAAACTGGGGATGCCTTGAGAAAGAATCTAATCACAAATATAGTAGTTAGAAAAAGATTAATGGAGGCATCTATTTAAACATAAGGAGGATATAAAGCCAGGTTATCTTGGAACACATATAGAGAGGGCTATTTAAAAAATGAGTAATGGAATACCTTGCATATATTTTTATTGATGAATGCTTTTAACATGGGTTTGCTACTCAGCAAAGCTCTGAAATCTAAAATGACCTCCAACGCTAAGTTAAAATGCCATGAAACAAACTACTCCAAATCTTCGTGGGGTCTCTGGGTGTAAACAGAAGCCATCTGTTAACTCCCATGTGCCTAGATGTCAGTGGGTAGCTCTGCAGACCTAGGTGAGCACTGTCTGCTGGGCATCTCATGTGTCTGTGGTAGCCGGCTTGCTGGCCAGAAGCTAGGAGATCTAGGATGGCCTGGGCTTAGATAAATGAGTTCTTCATTTTTCCTTCATATCCCCATCAAGGAATGCATTAACATTTTCAAGCATCTAACTTGCAACTGTCTTGCTGGCTAAAGCAAGCCCTATGACACCAGAATCATTGTGGGAAGGCACTAAAAGGTTTGGCTACAGAGGCCACCAATGCAGGCAATCTACCACATCTAATTTTTTTTTTAACTGTAAAAACTCTGGAAACTCATATGTATAAAGTTCAACATATTTCAGTATCTAGAGAAAAAATCCTGTTATCTTTCTTCCCTGTCATTTTTTTATGATTATATGTGTTTCCATTTACAAAACAAATCATTAAAGTACATATGATTTGTATACTTTTTTATAGTTATTGTACTACATTTTCACATATTTGTACTGGTCATAAGCGCCATTATTTTTCTTTAGCCTGTGTAACATTCAGATTTGCTGTTATGCTATAATAATTTAAGCATTTTCAAATTTGGAAACTTTATTATATAATATATGGAAATATATATATATATATATATATATATATTATATAATATTGTCTCACTAGGAGAGTTGATTTAACTGAAAATTAGCAGGCCAATTATTCTTAAGTTTCTCAGTGGCTATTACCACAATGCTTTCCAAAACGTATCAATCAGGATTGTATTGTGCCCTCTCCAACCATGAGTATTATCTTGTTTTATTAAATAATGGTAATAAAAACAAGACCTGCTCCTACTTCCAGGGTCATGGCCAGATTTCAACTGGTTAATCCATACGAAGTCACAGAACAGTGTTGAGCAATAAACCGTTAAATGAATGTTAGTGAAATTACTACTACTAGTATAGTAATTTGAGTGCATTTGATTATTCATAAGTTTAATTTTCCATTTTTATATCTTATATTGTGAATCATCTCTTCATTTTCCTTTTTCCTCTCTTTTTTTTGACTACATTATTTTCCTTTATCTAAATTTAGCTCTTTCTTTGCTTCTTCTACCAGTTTCTATTTTCACTATTTCATATTAAAAAAAAAAAAACACTAAATGTAAAGTTCTTTCATAAAATCTTTTAGATAATTGCAGTACATGAAATAAGCTAAATTACTAGTTTCTGTGTTGTCAGTTTTCCAGAATCCCACCCAGTAAAATGGTCTGAAAGGAAAAACAAGATCTGAAAACAAAGGCTTGGAAACACTATCAATACCCTTCTATGTGTCCATTTTCCTATGCTTTCCCTAAATAACTGAAATTTCTCTCTTTCCCTCAATTTCCAATGATGAAGTCTGCCCAGGCTGATGAGAAGATGTTCTCACTTAGGACATACTCTCAAATTTCTTCATTGTGTGTGGCTGTGCAGACTTTGTCATGGAATTGGGTATTTTCTCTGGATTCATAAGAAGCAATAATTGTTTGCTTCATCAAGAAGTGGCACAAAACACTAGAATTACTCTGTGTGGAAGATAAATGTCTTCTTTCCTCACTTCGTTTTATTGCTAACAATTAAGTTGGTTTAAAAATAAATCCACACTGCCTCTATGTGCCTCTCACACTCAAAGGTTCGTAATTGCTCCCCCAGTGTAATGGCCTAGATGTTAATTTTAGATAGTTGAAATGGCAAGTCATATATTTTTAAACCGTTGAGCCATTTTTAATTAATGTCTATTTGTTTTCATTTTGAAGCTCTGCTGAAATAATCAATAATGGAAGTTCAGAGTACAGGCCATGGTAATAAAGTCATATGAATTCATATTTGGCCATAAATTATTTGTGGAATCTTTGTAATTTTTGATAAAAAATATTCTTTTCAATTGTCCTCTGGTGAAATGGGTCTGTTAAATTAGTCTTCCCATATATGACTGAAGTTATGGTTCTCCTTCAGTTTTCTGAGAAAGTACAATAATAGACACAGGTAAGCCAAAAATCAAATATAAGGGAAATGTATCGCCAAAGTGTCTGAAGTTCCAATTGAGGTCAGTGGTCATTAATTAAAGCAGAACCTGTCAGGAGGGTCCAGGTCTTTTCTTCAGCCATCATGAGCTCCTCAGTCACAGGCACAGAGTAGTAGAACATCTTAACCGTGGAGAGAGACTGCGCAGTGACTACAGTGGGGCTTGAAAAGCGCAAAGGGCTAGAGAGTACGTGTGATTACAGTAACAGACGGTGGAAACTAAACCACACGAGGAGGGAAAGGAAAACAGGAGAGTGTGGACAGTAAGACAATGCTGAGCTCCCCAGACAGGCGATGCCTGAGAGGAAGGAATGCAGGAGGAATGGAGGTACCAGAAGAAGAAAGCTGGAGAGGTGGTCAGAGAGATTTTAGAGATAGCATACTTATTGGTAATAAAATAGGGTCTTATTTTGGGATAGGATGGTTGAGATAATATGAAGATATTTAAAGGTAGGAAGACAGAATATTAAATGGAACTTCTACATAGATGATAAACTCACCATAAAAAAAAATGTCACATTAGGTGGTAGAAAGAAAATCATTAAACCAAGTGCTAAAATGCTCAATGAATTAAGAGAGTCAGAAAATTGTAAATGAATACAGGGTGCTGTAAGTCAGAAGGTGAATATTTTGAAGGGGCTAGCAGGGTGGAGAGTTGAACAGTTCTATCAGAGGGAAAAATACGATTTCACAAACTCAAAAGGAAACTCTTTTTGCAGATATTTAAGGGATCTTGGGCACATGTGAACTCTAAACCAATAAATGTGTTAAATTAAAGTAGAAAAATAGCCTTTCTGAGATGAAAAATATCATCTCATTACCTTTCCTCAACAAGCTAGAAAACAAAATTGGAAGTTGAATTTTTTAAAATAATTCCAAGTATTGGTTTGCTGAACACAGTGTGGCAAAAAAATGTGGAAGGAAAAAGCAGGATAGAACAATGCTTTCTGTGACCTAGGTTCTATGAACATACAGTATTCTGCCTACCCTTGTGGTTGTGCTCACCCAGCTAGACAACAGCACTACTTCAGAGTCACAGCTGTACCGACACGCTCACTCTGCTCACCTGCACTCACTTTGCTACCAACTGCAGAGAAAATTCGGACACTGAGGCATCAACTCACACCCAGGCAGCAAATCTCTCCAGATATGAAGGACACAGACCTATATACCACGTGGGCTCATTCTACAACATGTTAGTAGCAAAACAATCTTATTTAGCAAATACCATGTATGTATATTTTATCAATTTCTGTTCTAGAAAGATTGTGCAAATACTAGACTGTCCTATGAGAAAACAAATACTTGACAATTTGAAAAAATACTTTAATTTTTAAAATGAGTGGCTACCTAAAGGATCCCATGATCCTCAGCTCCACTATTTGAATCCCTGATAGCACCTCTCCTCTTGCTTCTCTCCCAAAGAGAGAAGCAGGATCTGAATGATGGTGAGAAGATTTGTCTTATGATTGGGTCCAGAAAGATACTATAACAAGAAGTGTGAAGTAGGAAAAGAAATTTTATAGTCATGCACGTTGTCTTAGTCTGTTCGTGCTGCTATAACAAACTATCACAGACTGGGTGGCTTAAAAATATCAGAAATGTATTCCTCATAGTTCTGGAGGCTGGAAGAATGCCAGGATGGTCGGGTTCTGGTGAGAACCTTCTTTTAGCTTGCAGACTGCTGACTTCTTTGCACAGGGCCTCACATAGCAGAAGGGGCTAGGGAGCTCTATTCGCTCTCTTTTATAAGGGCACTAATCCCATTCATACACAACGTTAACTTAGACAATGAAAACCTTGAAATTGTACAATATTTTTTGTACCTTGGTTCAGTCATAAATTCATATAAAGAAATCGACTAAGAAGTTAAGAGAAGGCAGGGACTCAGAAGAGCTGCAATTGAAGGATTAGGAAAGACCACCCACAGCAAAGATGTATAAATGTAAATGAGACTGTGAAGGAGGCTGATAAGAAAAAAACATTCATTTGAAATGCAGTGTTGGAGGAGAGCTCTAGGAATACCCTGGACCATCAGAAAGATGAACAAGTGGGTTCTAGATAAAATTAAGCTTGAAACAACAAAACTGAAGCTGTCTTTCTTTAGGCATGAGAAAAAGCAGGGTTCTTTAGAAAAGACAATAATGCTGAACAAAAACACAAGCCAGCAGGAAAAGAGAAAGATCAAATATGAGATGAACCGACTCCATAAAATAAGCCATAGGCGTGAGTCTAAGCAGGAAGTCAAGGACAGGACACTGGACATCATTCATTTATAGAGCTGCCAAGATTCTGAACCCAAAGGATGTGCATGTAACACACAGTACCATTCATGAGGTCAAAGGACCTACTTCATAATAAAACCATCTCAAGGAGTAGGTTTCAACATAAGAATTTTGAAACAGAATAAACAACAACAATGAAATTAAAGGAAACTAAATTCTCAAAAGTGACTAATTATGGAATAAATCTCTGTAATTCTAACACTACCAAAAGACAAAATACTTTTTTATACAATGTTTGTTATTAGCTAACATTTATGCTTCCCTAAGAAATCTGCCTTTTCTAATTAAATGATTAAATAAATCATGCTTTTCTGAGTTACCAATTTATCTCATCAAGAAATATTTAGCAGTACATTGGGCTTCTGGTCAAGATAACAGAGGAGGTAAACACTGTGCTCCTCCCATGAATACCTCAAAATTACAAGTAAACTACAGAACAACCTTCACTGAGAACTGCCTGAAGTCTAGCTGAATAGAAATCCTGTAACTAAGGAAATACAAAATATTGAGACTGGTAGGAGAGGCAGAGACATGGAATGCGCTGGCCCCACATCCACATGTGGCAGTTAAAAATCGAGAGTTTCTCGGCTATGGAGGTCCCCCATGAGGAGTGAGGGGGTCACAGCCCCATAATGGGCTCCCCAGCCTAGGGTTCCAGGGCCAAGAAGAGAAATTCCCAGAACTCTGGGCTGTGAAAACCAGTAGAGATTGTGGCAGCGTAAGACAGGAATGTGGCTGGAGTCCCAGACATTCCTCTTAAAGGGCCCCACACAGACTTGCTTGCTGATGGACTTCCTTACTCTGAGCTCCAGTGCCCCAGGCAGCAGCTGGAAAAGCACCAACGACATGGGAAGAAACTGAGTTGTATGGCTTCAGGGCGAGGGCTACAGGGACCGCCACAAGTGCTGGCAGAAGCCACTGCTCTTTCGTTGAGCCCTCCCACTGCTCAGGATGCACACACAGGAGGGCACCAAATCTGAGTCTCCATCAACCTAGTTGATACCTTTAGTCCTGCCCTGGTGATTCAGTGGGACCCTGCCTCATCTAACTTGTAGGCCCACCCACTGGTAGGCTTTTCCACACAAATGGCTTGTCTTGGCTCACTCTGAGGACTTTTCTAAAATCTCTCAAAGTTTCACAAACCCCAAATAAGCAGCATCTGGCCTCAGCACACCCCATACCTCTTTCTAAGCAGCCTCAAACCTGGCACTAGTGGTAGCGGGCCTCCGTTTGCAGCTTAGCCTCTCCCAGGCACCTCCAAGCCAAGCACGAGTGGCAACCATCCACAGATCACTTTGTAGCTCATAGAAAGCAGCCCAAGGCAAGGCACAAACAGCAGCTTACCTTGGCCTGCAAGAGTCCCTCCCAAGAGGCCCCAGAACCAATATGTCCAATAGCCAGATTCGGACCACACCAGAGCACCACCCAACCACCTCCACAAATGACACACCTAAAGGGTAGACCCAGTAGAAACCAGAGCCCTGAAAAAGCAAATCTTGCTCCATAGGGTCAGACCCTCCACTGTAGTCACAGCCAGTCCTTGCAACCTATTGGTCTGAA
Source organism: Eidolon dupreanum (assembly GCA_028627145.1). Lineage (NCBI taxonomy): Eukaryota > Metazoa > Chordata > Mammalia > Chiroptera > Pteropodidae > Eidolon > Eidolon dupreanum. Next base: position 112,334,389 of record CM053508.1, on the reverse strand, counting down.
GGTCAAACCCTCCCATTAATGTGCAAACTGAAATAAAGTTTCAACTACAACAGGAGGGCACACACGATCCTCCCAAAGGAGATATTTGGAGCACCTGGTTCAGGTGACCAAGGAGACTGTACCATTGGGCCTCATAGGACACCAACTACATAAGGCCACTCTACCAAGATGAATAGATATAGCAACTCTACTTAATACATAGAAATAGAGAGGTAGCCAAAATGAGAAGACAAAGAAATATGTTCCAGTGAAAGATCATAACACCGGTCCAGAAAAAGGATTAAACAAATGGACACAAGCAATCTACCAGATGCAAAGTTCAAAAAACTAGTTATAAGTATGCTCAGTGATCTCAGTGAGAACCCAACAAAGAAACAGGAAACAAAAATAGAAATAGAAAACATGAAAAAGAACCACTCAGAAATAAAGAATACAATAACTGAAATGAAGACATTAGAGGGAATCAACAGCAGATTAAATGAAGCAAAGGATTGAACTGAAATTTGGAAGACAAGGTAGCAGAAAATACAGCCCGTCTGGGACAACATCAAGTGTAGCAACATTAGCATCATTAAATGCACCAGAAATAGAGGAGAGAGCAAGAGATTGAGAACCTATTTGGAGAAATAATAACTGGAAACTTCCCTAACCTGGTGAAGGAAATAGACAAACAAGCCCAGGAAGCATAGAGTCCCAAAGATGTCAACTGCAATTAATAAAAATTATTTTTAAAAATGCAAGTTCCACTGACTTTTAAGAGATATTATGTTTGAAAAAACTTGTTTTCCAATAAAGTTTAAAAAATGGATAAGAAGTAAAAAATTATTTAGCAAAGTCTACTTCCTTTCTAGATGAAATTAAATTTTTTCTTTCTAGAAAAAGTTAAAGCTGGCTTAATTAGGTCATATATATCAAGATGTAACTGCTTTGCTAAAATCCCACTAATATAAAAATCTGCTTAGAGTTCTTTTGATTGCAAAAAATGGGGAAAATATCACAGAGTTAGATGCCACTGAAAGACAGAATATTCAAAACAAAACAAAAAAAATAAAACTCTAACAATATGTCAGAATGACCCTGGCGTAAAACAACAACAACAACAACAACAAACTTGCACTTACATCATCATGTGACAGTTGAAAAGAACCATTAAAAATGGTTAGCTGGTGGTTGAGATAGGAAATAAAGAACTTAGTGTTTATAAAGAAAAATGTTATGGTATCAGTGATTTTCTTTTTTAGCAAAACAGTATTTTCAAATAAAATCTTTTATGGCAATCAGTTGAAATGGGTAGAAGTGTCCTGATTGATTGTGGGAGAGGTACCATGGGTGGAGGAGCTGGATTTCTGGATACTGGACCTGCCCTATATCCTTCTAAGGCTATCCTCAAAACAATTTCAGTTTTTAAACAGTATTTTATGATAAGCATAATAGAATAATCAACAATGACTATTCAAAATAACCTTGAGAAAAAAGATCCAAAGTGGAAAACATGTCTTCAGCATCTTTCCATCTCTATTTCCATATTATTCTCTTCCTCTCCCACCACTTCTATCTGCAATGGTGCTTACAGGCTGTCCATGTCCACCAATATATCACCCATGTACCTGCTCACTCCACAAGCCAGATATTATGGAGGCCATATTTCATATTACTTTTCAACTTAATTAAAACTTACTGGATGGCTACTTGCTAGAAGATAATGTATTCAAGACCATGGAAGGAAAATATAAGAACAAGACAGCACATAATCCACACCATTTGACCTGAGGTCACCCCATTACCTCTTACTGCCCTCCATCACTTCCACAGAAGGGAAGGATGTTCTCTAATAGCAACATCTATTATTTAATGAGAATCTACTATTAACTCTCATACACTGTTGGTCAAAGTACAAACTAGATCACTTCAGGAAACTGTCAGGCAGTAGATACTAAAGCTGAAGATATGCATAACCTCTGATACAGAAACTCCACTCTTAGGAGCATGGGGTGTGGTGTGGTGTGTGTGTACATGTGCATGTGTGTGATCAAAAAATGCACGGATACAATCACAAGAGACTTGTCCAAGAATGTTGTTATGTGCACTAATCATAATAGCACCCCCCCCCAAAAAGATGCAAACCAAATGACAATAAACATTAGAATAGATTGTCACACATATTCATACAAAGAAATAATATCCATCAATGAGAACAAACTATAACAAAGATTAATAACATGAACATAATTTTGAATAAAGGAAGCTAGATGTCCAGCCCCCCAAAATAAGGAAAAACCTATCTATGGCATTAGAAGTCAAGACGTTGGTTACCTAGTCTCTATACTGAAGATGTTTATAGAGTATTGCTAATATCCTACCAATGGCTTGTTTTTTCATGTGAGTTGATCACTCTCATTTCATTTGCCAAAATTCACTGAGCTATACATTAATGATTTCTGTACTCCTCTATATGTACATTATTCTTCAATAACATTTTTAAAAGAAAAATAATTTAACTCACCACATTAACAAAGTTACAGAGAAAATAAAATATTCTCATTAATGCAGAAAAACAATCTATAAAATTCAGCCTTCATTAATAAAGACTTTCTTAGCAAATTTGGAATAAAAGCGAACTTCATTCATCTGACAAAGAATATCTATAATAATTTTCCTGCAAACCACACATTTCATCGTGAAATATTGAAAGCTTTCCCTTGAGATCAGGAATAAGACAAGCATGCCTGCCTTCACCAATTCTCTCTGACATTTTACTTAAAGTTGTATGTAATGCAATAAGGCAAGCTTAGGAAATATAAAAATAAAAATGCCATTATTCATGATGACTTGGTGCACATAAAACATCCAAGTGAATAGAGAGTTAAGCTATTATCAACATGAGCCTAGCAAAGTCATTGGATAGAAGGTAAATACAGCAAAATAAATTTTATTTCTAGGCACGTACAATAAAAAAGAAAAGAAATAAAATACAGAGATAGGCAGAATCAAAACAATCCAAACTTAGGCATCAATCTATTACAAAACCACTCAAGAACTCTACATAGAACATTTCAAATTGCTATTTTAAGAAATGAGAAAACATTTAAGACTATCAGGACTTCCTAAGTAGTGTACTTTAGAGCAGCGGTCCCAACCTTTTTGACACCAGGGACTGGTGCTCCTATGAGACTCTAATGCCTGATGATCTGAGGTGGAGCTGAGGCCGTGATGCTAGTGCTGGGGAGCAGCTGCAAATACAGATGAAGCTCTGCTCGAATGCCTGCTGCTCACCTCCTGCTGTGATAATCAGTAATTTAGCAGGCCACAGACCACCCAGGGATTAGAGAACTCTGCTTTAGAGGCTGGGTCCTCATTTTATTAGTGTTGATCAATGCATCCTGGATTCTTATTTCAACTTCTACTTATTTAGAAGTAGAAATGATTCATTGCCATAGAGTTTCACTTTAGGGTTAATAAATACCACATTTTTAAAATTTTAGTTACAAAATGTCTTTCAGCTTCATACAGAACACTAAACTTTCTATTTTAGGAAGGAAAATAAAATAATGCCATAATTGGAACTATTCAAAACAATGGATCTCAGATTCCAAATTAAGAATTTCAAAAAGTTTTATGTTTTATCACCATCTTTGTAAAATTTGAAGGGATCAGGACTCATATGGACAGCCATCTGGCTGATTAGGAATTTCCGGTTATCATTTATAGTCACCCTTGATCAGTGATGTTCTCTTGAACTTTAGTCATCTTTTAATCATGTGTCTATACAATACATATTTTGTATGTTTATCTGTGACAGGCACTGTATTAGGAATTAAAAATACAATTCTGAGTCTAGTCTTCTCTAAAATCCCTCCTGTCTGCCCTTCCCTTTTAAGTTATTCGTTTTCCCTCTCTATATTTCAATTTCCATAAAGAGCTCTGTAGTTACATAGCAGTATTGTTTAGCTACTGACAGCCCTCACAAGTTTCTGTGTTCTGCTTCTAGATCAAATAAGATATTCAAATTTAGGTTTTTGAAAATCTGAAGAAGTTATCAAAGACAAAGAGATTTAGTTCCAAAAAAATTAGAATTTTGATAGAGCAGATATACTTTTTTTTTTTTATTAAACTTATTGGGGTGACATTGGTTTAATACAATTATATAGGTTCCAAGTGTACAATATGTCATACGTATATTGCACTGGGTGTTCACCAAAGTCAAATCTCCTTGCATCACCATATATTTGACCCCCTTTACCTTTATCAACTTTCTCCCCACTTCCCTTTCCCTCTGGTAACCACTAAACTGTTGTCTGTGTTGCTTTCAGTTTTATATCCCACATATATGTGAATGCATATGGTTCTCAACTTCTTCAACTTATTTTGCTAAGCACAGTCATCTCAAAAATCCATCCATGGTACTGTTTCATTTTAATGAGTTATTTGGCGGCTAAACAAATACCATCATGATATATACTATGACTGGTTACTATAGATCACACTATGCCTTAGACAAAGAAGTTTTCTAAGATGCAATTTTCTTATACTGAACATTACTGATTATCACAAATTTATTTGGTCAACCTGTAGTTTTTATTTTAAAACAATGAATGTGAAGGCCCTATAAGGCAATGAATTGAGGACCTGCTATATACTGTTTCAGATTATGGTATTACCTAATTAATTTTTCTGAAATCTGTCTTCCCATATGTAATACCATACATACCCACATACAGAAGACAGTGCATTGACATGGTTTAAAACGTACCTCAGCTTCCCTTAAATTTCCTTTTGATATTTATATATAAACTTTGCAAACTTAAAAAAAAAAAAAAGCAGCAGCAGCTACTACTCTTGGAAATAACGTTTCTTCTGTTTTCCTTACTTTAGATAAAACTTCTCTCCAGTTGTGTTTGTCCCTATCATGGGCATTCTGATGACTTTCTGGCGTTTTGTAGAATTACTATTACCAAAAAAAGTTATTGATTTTTCTTCAAAATATGTTCCACGTTTTTGCTGCTTTTTTATTATTTTTAGTGCATACTAAAATTCCCTATTAATTCTGAAGTTAAAAATGCATAATTTGACTTAATTCCTCACTTCTGAGATTTGGGATGTAATAAACTCTAATCTTAAAGTAGCATAACATTGTCTTTGATTAGAACTGTTGAACTTGGAAATCTAGAATGTATATGTTTTAGGATCCCTGAGGAAGATGGATAGTGATATTTCACTGTCCCTAAATAAGCTTCTTAATATTGTCTTAAAATAGCCAAAGGTTTTGATAAGTTGAAAAACTTGCTGACATTTCTTTACAATATTTCTAATAAAAATAGCTTATCATCTACTTCAGTGGTCCCAACAGTATCTAAACCAGCCTAAAATATCTGAATACATGCTTAAATGTAAAAAAAAAAAAAAAAAAAAAAAAAAATCTAGTGTTCTAAAATTACCAATTTGAAAGTGAAAGAATTGAGCTAGGGAGAGGAAACAGAACAAAAGCAGCAAACAGGTAAACAATTATTTGCATAACTGTGAATTATTGGGGCAAAGGAAGAATACATGGTGCTATGACTTTTAAAGGACTTGATCTGGTCAGAGAAACAGGAAAGTGACCCCGAGTATGTGCATTTGATCTGTACCTCACAGGGAGAAAGGCATGAGGAGAGAAAGGTGTTCCTAGCAGAAGAAACAGTTCAAGCAAAAGCCCTTTGGCAGAAGCAAGCACTCAGTGAATGACATGCTGAAATAATTCCAGTATGTTTAAAGGAGAGAGAACAGAGAGGAAGTAGAAAGCAAGATGAGGATGCAGGTATACAGAGGATCCAAATATTGACTGTCACAGTGGCTGGGGCTATGATCTATTCCTTCTGAAACTCGCAGGGAGTTTCAATCTCAGAAGTAGTTGATGCGATCACTAACTGCAACAAATCCTCAAACAAAAAATTGTATGAGAAAAAAAGAATTGAGTAGATTTAAATTCTTACTAAATACTTGACATTAAGGAATTATTATTAATATTTCAGTTGTGACAATGAAACTGCAGGTATATATTCTGAAAGATTCTTTATCTTTTTATGGGTACTATAGAAATATTTAGAAATAAAATGATATGACCAGAGTTTTTTCAAAATAATCCAGGAGGCAGTGTGTGGGGGTACAGATAAATCAAAAATTGTCATGAGTTTATAATTATTAAAGTTAGACTAAGATACTGATGTAAATGAAGTGAGAGGAATTAAGGGCTATATAAAGTTTGAAGGGGCAGAACTTGGTGACAGGGGGAACATGGAGGTTACTGGAAGCATCAAGGCTGACTCCTGGGCTTCCTGGCTGTACACCTGAGTGGACAGGAGTGCCACCGTTCACTGTGACAGGAAACACAGGAGGATGAGGTTTTGCTGTGGGGTGAGGAGAACGGTGGGGCACGAGAGCACTGTTTTCATTCTAGATGAGTTGAATTTAATGTACTTTAAGATATCAAGATTTTGAATAAATGGTTGGATATGTGAGTCTGGAGCTCACAGAAGAAGTCTGAACTGGATGTAAGAGTCTGCAAGGCACAGATGCAGAAGTGGCACTGAAGCCACAGGGACAGAGGAGAGCCAGGGAGAGGTTCAGAGAAGCATACTTTAGTTCTAGTATCAACGGCTGAGGGGTGAAGGAGGCCAAAATGGGTAAATTTATAAACAGTGGTCCAATAATCATTTAGTCTAATAATCCTTGTCCCTTCCATGAAACCATCTTCCCCAGAGTTTCGGGAAAGGACTACAATCGACTGACTTGGGTTCCATATGTGTTCTCTTTCTGATGGTGACAATGATATATAAAAATCAGCAACGAGCAAACAAACAAACAAAACAGCTACTGAACACGTTTTATAAAAATGTGCAAAATTGTCTCATTAAAATCATTCCCTGATATGAAATGTGCCCAGTAATTTTTGATACTTGCCGATGCAAAAAAGATAAAAGTAAACAATAAGAGTAAAATTAAGTTCATTATATATTTCAAGTTTTCTATGGTTGTCAACAAATTTATAATTAGTATTTCATTCAAAGCTCATCAAAATGTTTTTGACAGATAAATCAGTAATATAAAAAATAATTATTACAAATAATGAAATCTAGACATAAGAATTTTGCAAGATTGGTTCATTAAGGTTATACTTCCAATTAGGCAACAAGCCAGAATTCAAGCGAAAAAACTTTGCTGTGCCTTGTTTGGTTCTTTTTCTAAAATAATTCATTCAGAGAGTCTGCCTGTAGTGGGTTCTGTAAGTGTTTCCCTAAAACTCCTGACTACTCACCACATCCGAGTATAACCTTACGTAGACAGAGTCTTATCAGATTTACTTAGTTAAGGATTGAAATAAGATCAAACTGGATTAAGGGGGTTCTAACTCCAATGAGTGTGTCCTTAGAAGAGGAGAAAAGGAAGCCCAGAAGCACAGGGAAGACAGTGGTGCGAGATGAAGGCAGAGACTGGACTGATGTGTCCACAGGCCAAGACACACCAAGGATTTGCTATGACCACCAGAAGCGAAGACATGAGCGTGTGACAGTTCCTCCCCCAGAGCTCCCAGAATGCACTGACCCCACCAAACCTGGATTTCAGACTCCTGGCCTCCAGAACGGTGAATGAACACACATCTGTTGCTTTAAGCCACCCAGTTTGCGGTGTTTTGTTACAGCAGCCCTAGGAAGCTAGTACATTATCATTTATAGAAAAGAATGATTTACTAATAAAAACCATTTTCTTCATGAAGCCAAATGCCCCATGATTCCAGGTCTCTTGAGATATGTAATGTAGTTTTTTTCTATGGTGAATCTGGAAGTTGTGAGAAAGAAATCAGAGTATTTTATAGTGGTTAGATTAATTCACTATTTTCCATTTGCAATTGTAAATGAAATAACTAATGTTATGGTTGGTTTTATTTGAGGTATAGAGGCTCCTTCTAAATTTCTCTCCAGACCTCAATTTATCTTCTTATATTTTTATTCAAATGCTCTTTTTTTTTCAAAACAATTGAATTACTAACTCACTGAGGGAGAAAATCATGTTTGTATGCATTTACTTGATTACCTGTTGGACTGAACAACTGAATACCATTTACTGCTTTTTCACCAAACCAAACTCTTGAAATGATTTATATTGTTCCATTTATCTCTAACTTTCTGAACTTCACATAATAAAACCATGCACAGAAACATTTCTAGGGCTATAAAAGAAAAAAAAATAACAATATTTTATTTAAAGTTTTAAATATTGTGAATCAGTGCAACTTGCTGTCAGACTGTGTTACCTCGCATCTTAACTAGTTTTCTTTTGCAGACTGAGTTTGCCCTTTACTTGTCAATCATATAACCATTACACTATATAGGACAGCATGTATCCCTGATAATCTTCCCATCTTTTTACCTCGCTTCTCCAATTTCACTCATCCCTTATTTAAAATCATATCAAAATTGCTTTTTCTTGAAATTCATTTTTAGCAAAAATCTAGGACTTATCTTTTCAGAGAAATAGTGATTAAGACTAGATTATAACCCCAGCTTCAATATTTAACATCAGCTAATTCGTAAGCACTTAAATGAAATATCGTTTCTTTCTTGGCCACTTTATTGTGTTTGGGGTTGAGAGGGCCTGAGAGGCTGAAGACAGACAACAGCCAGAATATGAATGAAAAACACACTGATCCACAACCTGCAGCAACGACAATCTGCAGGAAGCCAGCCCACAACACGCAGCAGCCAGTCCAGGAAGCCAGACTTTGCCTCCTTTAGCGACTGTCCCAAGATGGCTAGGACTGGATTAAGAACGGAGTTTCTCTAACTTCTGTCCTCACTTCCAACTTAAGACCGACAGGAAAAAGCCTTAACCAATGCAACAGAACGCACCCCGAACCAATGACACAGGACACCCTACTGCAGCCCCATTACAACTTCCCGTGCCAACAGCCTCGGATCACTGCTCGCCAGAAGACTTCTCTCTTTCCCACTGTAAAGCTTTCTTTCTCCCCTGCCTGCCTGTCTCTGCCAAACCATGGTGGCTGCCTCCCCTCTTATAGTAAACCCTGGATAAATAGCCTCTGCTTGCTCTCACTTGGGCTGTCTTCACTGGTTGCCACAGGGTAGTGAGAAACAATGTATTCTGCTTGACTGGCACTTGAAAAGGAGGTGTCAGTGTGACTGTTTCAGAAGCAGAAACAGACTCTGCTATTGCCATTTTCAGAGGCTGATTCTCGGTAACTTGGGCCTTTACAATAATTTGTCCAGGTTTTCAACATATGTTCTCTGTATTCATAATCCAGTCTTATCGATATCTGTAATGGGGAAACTGGATTCCTCTGATGTGTTATTTAATACACGGGTTTCATTTTAGGTTATCTCCTTTAATACTTGCTTGTACTTTTATTTCTACTTTTCCATGTGGATTCCCACTTATCATAAATGCCAATATGCTAAGAATTGAAATATAATCACATAAGGACTGACTTCTTTCAGTTTGTGCCACGTGCCCAAGGAAAACTCAGGAATTATTTTCCAACGATCCTCTGTTGTCTTTGCCGAGATGCCCTATAATATACAAATCAAGACTTAGAAAGAAAAAAGTGAATGTGACTGTTTGAAGGGGAGATGCAATCCTAAACAAGAGTGAGGGAAGAGAGGAAGGAGGCAGGGAATGCTGAGAAGAAAAAACAAAG